>JANDEH010000006.1:69120892-69819421 GCA_024610705.1 Tetragnatha versicolor
CTTTTTATCCAATTTTAAAAAATATGGGAATTGTCCATTTATTTTTGGTGCCGAAACGGCCAGCGCAAAATCGGCCCGCGCCGAATAGTAGTAGACCGCCCCTTCTTAGGGGTCATCCATAAATTACGTGAGGTCAAAAAGGGGGGGAGGGGTTTGGAAAAATCGCACCAAATCTCACCAAGGGGGGAGGGGGGGTCGATTAAAATCTCTCGTCAACTTTTTAAGTTAGAAATTATAAGATTTTCTTTTTTTAAGTATGAGAAACAGATAAGATACTGCAAATTATTTTTAAAAAGTTGTAGGTAAATCTCACTTGGGGGGGAGGGGGGGTTCAGCAAAATCTCACTAAATCTCACCAAGGGGGGAGGGGGGGGTCCAGATTTTGGAAAAAACACCTCACGTAATTTATGGATGACCCCTTATTACTTAAATCTTATAACCCCTTCTTATTATTTAAAAAAAGACCAATAAGGAAATATTTAAAGCATTATTTTAGAAACTAGTAAATGAATTTTTGTTTATTAATGTAATCTTAAATGAAAAAAAGTCAATCAGTTCAAATTGAATCATTTCATTTTAGTTCCAAAAATGTACTGTTCCAAAAAAGGGTTCTACTTACCCCAACCAACCCTATCTATAAAAACCCCAAGGTTCCTCCGTTAAAAAACCTTTAGAGTTTTGATAAATTTGATGCACTATCACTGTTAAAAAAACAGTTCAACCTTTCATCAGTTTGTGGCATGGAGGTAGGAGTAGAAGAAGGAGAGGAAGCGTCCGTATCTCGCTCACGGGGAGAAATGAAGTAACTGAAAGCCAGCTGCCGCCATGCGTCTGCTACCAAAAGAGCGAGTTTTAACATTGAGTCTTACGGGGAGCATACAGATTTTTAATTTTTTTCGATTTAAAAAATACAAATTTTGCTTCGGCTCTTTACGATTTTAAAAGCTCCATATATTGAACGTGTTTCCAGTGATATACTTATTTTTTTCACCCTATAAATGGTATAGAAAGGTTTAAAATACAAGTCACAAAGCATTGCCCACTGATATCTAACACCTTTTTTCGAAATCCTAGCGGTGCACATATATTTTAAAGCCTAAAATAGTCGAAATTAATTTAAGTGCGTACCACGTAGAATATAAAATCACAATTTTAAAAAAGGCATGAAATCGGAGGAGCGCGTAATGCACATGATAATAATGCATGAAAACGGATTATATAATGGATTTTAATTTTATATTTTTCAAATTTAGAACGCCAAAAAATTATGTTATTGTTAATTAAATGTACCGATAGAAAAATTTTCAAACAAACCTACGTAAATAACTTCTTCCTGAAAATTTTTGAAATTTTATAAGTATCAAAAGTTAAGCATTTCCCATTTTTATCTTAACTGAAAATGATCACTTTATCTACGTTAAACATTAAATAAAATTGGAAATTAATTTAATGCTGTATTTGGTTTTTTTTCTTTATTTACTGACATTACTTGTTTCTTTCAAAAATTTCTTTTATTTACTGACATCTTGAATCATATTTTGCCAATGCATATTATAATAACGAACGAGCTATTAAATTTTATAGTTTAATTTTTCCGTAAGCTACCAAGCTTCCATAATTTGAAATAAATTTGGGAATTAATACAACATATCATTCAAATATGCTCTGCTTTGATTCTAAGAAAAAAACATTGGGTTCTAAAAATTAAAAAAAGAATGTAAAGGAGAGACCTAAATTGAATGTTTATAAGCGGTCACATGATGTCCAGGTGCAATGCTTTTGCAGATGTCTTAGCCTTGAAATATATTTTCTTGAGATATTGATGTAGCAGTTTATCAAATTTAGGTATTTAAAGTTAGTTTTGTGACCAGCGTAATTTACCGAGCTTTCAATAAGTATGCGTTATAGATACAAGTTTATCCCAAATACTAAGTGTTTTACCTTAAAAAATATATTTTCCATCACTTATTTTAACCCTTTTTTGTACAAAGAATGAACAAAGCAAATTTATGATTCGCTAGGAGGAAAATATTTCATTATAAATATTTATTAATCATTGTAAAAATACTTGGTTGTTGACTATAGTAAATATGTTTACGGGTAATTTTAAATTATTTGGTAACTATCGCAATTATTGTTCAATTAACTAATTGGATATTTCCATTGCCATGGAAATTTTACCACCCATGCTAAGTTTTATAGTTCTATCTCCATTTGGAAGTATCTAAAATGTTACGTTCTAAAATACAAAATAGGTGTTAAAAATTGGCAAAAATTTTCATTTATTATCATAATTTCTTTATATCTGATGGATTTCCTTTAAGAATTTAGCATTGATAGGTCTAGTACACTCTCATAAAAGTTTTTGCGACCTTAGATCGTTTAAAAGTGCCCGAAAATTGAATTAAAGGGATATTTAAAAATATTTGCACAAAATGCTTTAAAATGTTCGGAAGCTTAATTAATAGCTTGATCTATGATCGTTAAACACATCTGCACACAAATCAAAAGTGAAAATTCGTTTAAAATATCATGCAGCGTTAAGATTTAATGTAGAATTTACATAGGAATCTACGGGCGAGGAGCGTTTTTGGTAGCACCAATGTGGCCGACCGGTTACAGTGAAAGCTTCACTCAGACTTCGACGTTTCCCCTCCTTCTCTCACTCGTACCTCCATGGTTTGTGGTGAAAGGTTGGGCTGTTTCACCACAAACTTGGTTCAAATTTAGCTGCAACCTAAGGTTCGGTAATAGGTTTCACCAAATGTTCGGTGCTTTCGCTAGTGAAAGCGCTTATTCACAAATCCTGCAAGGTTTTTATATTTTGATATAATGCGCATGCGTCACAAAGAAATAACATCTAATAACTAATAAGTTTTAAAGTTACTGAAATCCCGCTGGAGCAGTGGTAGCGTGCCTGCATAGCATGCGGCAGTTCCTGGGTTCAATCCCCAGTTATTATTTTATTAAAATTTCCAAAAAACAGCAAAAATAAAGTCCATACGCATGCGCATTGTTATCAAAGTATAAAAACCTTGCAGGATCTGTGAATTAGAGAGCCTGTAAACGAGAGAGGCGACAACCCGGTTAACTCGCTGATTGGTCAACAGCGTTTTCTGTTCACCGCAGATTTCCCTCCATTGAATTAGCATGGGAGCGAGATCAGCGGCTTGTTACAGTTTGGACAGAATTGGAGATTTGGACAGTTTTAAATGCGTGCAAGGATGCGCAGAGACGCTTTTAAGCGAGTTGTCGTCTCTCTCTCGTATACAGGCTCTCTACTGTGAAAATGCAGTGAAAGCACCGAAGACTTGGTGAAACCTGTTACCGAACTATAGGTTGCAGTTAAACTTGAACCAGTTTGTGGTGAAAGGTTGAACTTTTTTTTAACAGTGTACATGTTCACAATTACCTTCATTAACTTTTTTTTGTTTCACTCTTTGAATACTTGAGAAAAGTATTATTTTTTGCTACTTTCATAGGTTAATCAAATACTAGACTAGCACATATACAATACCAATTAAATACAAATAGATGAAAACACACATACTAATCACTCATCATTTGATGGCAGTGGTGAAAGTTTCACTATTGGCCTAACCAATACTCCATTTGGAGTCTGCAACTTCACTACTCTTACCTTGTGGTCCTTGCCAGAGAAAACTTAAAATAACTCTTCCTAATTTCCATTTTAAAGGAAACAAGTTTTCTTCCTTTATAAGCAGTAAATCATTTAATTTTAAATTACTATGAGATTTAAACCATTTTTGTCTCTTGGTGTCAATGAAGGGTGCTAGAGTTCTGATGTAGCTAGGAGAACTCAGTTGCTGACCTTTAGAAAGCGAGTCAATTTCAGTTTTGAACCCAGTTCCTTGCACCATCTTTACGATACAGTCAGTCGCAGACGTAAGTTCGTCAGAAGACAGTGTTCCAGAAGCTCTGAAACTACTGCTCTTGCAGTTTGATGCAAAACGTAAGCACCAAGCAAGCACTCTGCGAAGTTTTCTCCATGACGAGAACCTGTCGATGATGGCATCACCATCGGATCGTTCAGCTACGGTCATGTTGGCTGAAGTAGCTCTCGCTCTTCTCTCAAGTCCCGCTGCCTCTTCGTCGAATCTTCTGCTCGTTGTCACATCCGCAATCTTTGGCCACTCTGATTCTGGAAGTCTTAGCCATGGTGGTGCCTCGAACCACAGCCTTCTATGAATCAACTCCTTGTCAGGTGCTCCTCGGCTGAGGAGATCAGCTGGATTGTTGGTTCCTCGGCAATGCGTCCACTGTGCGGGATTTGTATGCTCCTGGATCTCAGTAACTTGGTTGCATACAAATGGCTTCCATGACCTGGCATCCCCCTTGATCCAGTAGAGTGCAACTGTAGAGTTACTCCCCATGGCGTAGTTGTCCGTGATGTTGAAGACGTCTCTGAGGAACCTCAGAATTCTGGCCCCCACCAAAGCAGCAAGAAGCTCCAGACGCGGAAGAGTTACCTTCTTGACTGGTGCCACTCGTGCCTTGGCAGTCACAAAGGTAATATTAAAGTCATTACCATTAGTGGGATACCTGACGTAACAAACCGCACCAAATGCCTTTTCACTTGCGTCACAAAAGATGTGAATTTGATATTCATTTTGTGAAATCGAATTGGGGAAGTACCATCGTGGCACTTCAATGTCTTCCAGCAGATGTACCTCAGCACACCAAGCCCTCCAAATTGCAAGGAGGTCACTTGGCAGCTCATCGTCCCAGTCCAGACCTCTCTGCCATAACGTCTGCAGAAAGATTCTCATCCGGACGGTAAAGGGTACAACAGTGCCGATGGGATCATAAACGGAGTACGACACCCTGAGGACTTCACGTTTCGTACACGGTGAATCATTACTCCTATCCACTAGATAACCAAGATCAAATCGTAAAGTGTCATTTCTCGTGTTCCACACACATCCTAGAACTTTAATTGGAACTGTCACATCTGTCTCACTGAGTTCAATATTGGATTGCTTCCAATAGTCCTGCAATTCGGTACTATTTGTTCTAAAATCACGCAAGTTCATGTCCGCATCTTTCAAGATATTTTTAGAGTCCTGTGATACTATCACGGCGTCTCGTACGGAACTTTCACTTGTTATTAAATCATCTACGTACAGACTACTACTCAAAGCTTTAACAGCCATAGGATTGGACTTCTCATACTTCCTAATATGGTGCTTAATAGTTGCGGCCAAAAGAAATGGAGATGGTTTAACTCCAAAACAAACAGTTTTGTTACGGAATACCCTTAACTCACTTGGAGGCATTTTATTGATCCAAAGGAATCTTTGATAGTCTCTATCCTCCTCTGAGAGTAAAACCCGTAAAAATGCCTTCTCTATATCTGCAACTATTCCTATCTCACCTTTCCTAAATTTGAGAAGTACCAATAGCAAGTTAGGATTCAAATTTGGACCTGCATTTAAATTTTCATTTAAAGATAGAATACCCCTTTCACTAGCTGAAGCATCAAAAACTATCCTAAAACGCGTACGATTTGTATCCTTATCACTTTTAACGACAGGATGGTGAGGTAAGTAATGTTTTTGATTACCCTTATCTGACTCAAGAAATACCTCTTCAATTATACCTAACCTTATTTGCTCTTCTAAAACAGTACAATAGCGTTCGTATAGGGACAAATCTTTCTCAAAACGTGCAACTAAACCTAACAACCGACGTTTACAAAGAGAGAAATTATCATCTAAATTTATCTCAGCCTTGAAAGGTAATTTCACTTCATACTTACCGTTCTTAAACTTAATCTCATCCTCGAAAGTTTTTAGAATCTGTGACTCAGTTTCTGACACGCTCGTTTCAACACCCAATGGTTCTATAAACATATTGTCCAAATCCCACATTCTTTTTAAATTAGAATTCAACTCATTAGTAGTTACCGTATCCCCTTTATCTGGTACAGTTTCAAAGTCCTTAACAAACTTTAGTGATCCTTTACTAGATCCAGATACACACAAATGAACTGATGAAACCTGCATTCTGTTTGACTGATAACTACCACTAATTACATATCCCAAAAGAGTCTCAATGCAATACAAACCCTTAGACAACTCAATTTTATTTCCTGAGAAAAACTTCCACATAATACCACATCCTAGCAGAACTGAAATACTTTCCCCCTGACCAGCCAAATTTACCTCATTTAATGGAATATTCGATTTTATTAGCATAGATTCTATTTCCCCCTTTGGCACATTAAACTGCACATGTGAAATAGTGTCTGTTACATACGCTTCAATTGTGGCACGCCTATTCGGATTATCTTTATGTCTTAAAATTAAAGACGTAACTTCAAATTTCCTTTTAACTGGTTTATTCCCAAAAGTATACATTTCCAAAGTTTCAGTTCTCAAAATGGGTAAGCTCAATTTATCAGCTATCTCTTTTCTAATCCAGGAACAACTCGAAGCTGAATCATAAAGCATCAAAACGTTCTCCCATTTAGAGCCTCTCAGATTTAGAACCTTCACCCTGCAAGCCGGCAATACACAGGAGATGTTACTCTCAATGTTTGAATGAGTCATCCCAACATTCGAATTCGTTTCCGAACCACTTGAACCCCCTGACTGATTTATAGCCAACTCGCAGGCAGTATGCTCCTTTTCGTCTGACCTTGATCCGTGTTCTACCCATAGAGGTTCTACCATGTGCATAGATTCAATCGCAGTACAGAACAGCTCGTTATGCCTACCACCACAGTTTGAGCATTCTATTTTTAGCCTACACAATTTTCTCAAGTGTTTCCCAAAGCACAAAAAACATCTACCTTCCCTCCTTAATTTTTGCCTTTTATCCTCATCAGAAACATTTCTACAATTAACCCCAAGATGATCGCGTTCACAAAATATACAATTTTTAATTTTCATTTCCCTTTTATCATCTACCATATTGCCTGAGCCTGACCAACCCTTAGCCTGATTCTGATTCCTTTGTGAAGCAGCTGTAAAAGTTACTCTTCTTTTATAATTTGATGCGTAACTCTGACTATTACTAATTACGTTACCACCTTGCGTACATTTTTGAGAAGACAAAAAACTGGCAGCTTCTCTGCACTGAATTTCCGATTTAACTATCTCTAATATTTTAGAAATCTCCCAATTTTCAAGTTTACACTGACGTGTTATTTCTGTAATTATCTCCTTGGGAAGACACTTAATCATTATTGGACAAATTAGATTATTATATTCTTCTACATTTAATCCTAATGCCTCTAAGCTTCTAATTTGAGTTAGTATGAAATCATAGAATTTTCTTAAAGCTATCTCAGAGTTTCTAATTGGCTCTAAGGACAATAACTTTGATAGGTGAGCCTTCAAAATAAGGGATTTACAGCCAAACCTTTCTTTCAAAGTTTGGACAGCCAACTTATAGTTTTCATTAGTTAACGAAAACCCCCTAATGGCAATTGCAGCCTCCCCTTGCAAATAAGACTTCAAGTAATTAAATTTGTCTACATTAGCTATTGACAAATTATTATCTATTGCTGCATGAAATTGATCCCAAAACCTTTGGAAATCTGTCGGATCTCCACTAAAACTATCAATATTAAGGCATGGCAATTTTATTTGGGAAATACTCTCAGCACCTGTTTTTTGAATAGATTCATTTGCAATCTTTAACTGATTGTTACAATCTTTAACTGAAACTCCGATTTCCGACTTTCTTTGTTTTAATACACTATTTAATTTACACCTCCAAGTGATTATGCTATCCCCATATTCCTCACATTTTACTATATCTTCTTCTAACTTATCTAAATCTAATGCTTCATGAACCTGACTATTTAACTCTTTTAAGGAATTTTCCTTTACATTTATCTGTTCAACAAGACTAGTTATTTCTACATCATCACAATTATCTAAATCACAAGCTTTAATTTTCTCTAACAATTTTGTTGTTAAAGTCCTATGCGTAGCTCTAGTTTTTACTAACTTATCTAATTTACTCATTTTTAGTTAATACACTAAAGCACAACCAAATCAAATACAAAATCATAAACTTATTAACTTAATCCTTATACTGACAACTTAACTAACTTAACAAGAAATTACTAAACTTCTCACTGACTAAACTTATATTAAACTTATCTTTTTCCTGAGAAGTCCAACCACTTGGCCTACTTTCTTGTTACGAGAACTAAGCGTGGTATACGCGGCATGTGGCATTCATCAAGCAGCCCCTGTTCGGGCGCCAATAAATGTTCTCTCTGGCTAGCTCGGGAGACCCTTGCCACACACAACCACACTCTTCGAAGGATTAAGCAAGACTATTTATTAAAGAATAAAATATAAATACATTGATATATACAATAAATACAGTGCCATCTAGCGGCGGATCAGTGAACTAAATTAATACTTACAAGATGATATGAAGCTCAAACACATAGGTCTATCCAACTGATTTTCAGTATGACATTTATTAATATAAAAAGTTTCAGTGGTTCATGTCGTCATAAACTATTACATACAGATTTCAATACTTAGCTGAAAAATTCGATAAATTTATGTTTGACTGAATATTTAGTTTAAAAATATGAATGTAATCTTATTTTCAGTCTAAAATGCGAATTCATATCAAAATAGAAATGAATGTTTTAAATTTTTTAGCACATAAAAGACAAGATGTTGCAGAAAACGACCTCCATATGAAAAATGAATAATTCTCTTTGACGGAAAAAGCTTACAAAAGGAATAAAATTGAATCAGGCGCAGTTCAGTCTTTCAAAATTCGCATTTTGAGACAATTCTCACTATATTTTCATGAAACTCTTAATAAAAACGTTTTATACTGAGGGTTGAATTAGGCATTCAGTATTTTGAATGATAAATTGGATATGAAATTTCATCTTAGGGACTTTTAAGCTCATTACTTTAAAACAATTGCTCTTTAATAAATAATGCATCCTAGATCAAGTTTTTATGCGGACAAATTGCGCGTTATTCTAAAACAGTGATTCTCAACAGGGGCGATATCGCCCCCTGGGGGGCGGTGAGCCTGTTTTGGGCAGTAGGGGGGCGGTTGGGCTTTTTTGGGCGGTAATACCCTGTTAGCAATGCATCTTAAAGGGCCCTTAAAGCATTGCGCACTTTCCCGGATAGGGCCCTTTCGTACAAACGGCGTTCGCACTGATATAAGGGGCGAGCGAACCCCTTCCCAAAGGGGGCGTGGGGGTATGGGACGCTCCTGGCTCTGCTAAAGGGTGGTTAGAGCCGGATAGAGGGGCCCTTCATCCGTGCAGTGCGAACAGGGTATTAGGGAGCGATGAGCATTGAGTATATTCGTGGCATATCTAGAGGGGGGACCAAAAGAAGCGCTTAAATTCACTTTTTTCGTACTAAAAATCAAACATTTTCTGAGGGAGAACCCCAGGCCCCCTTACTGGAGTGGTTTCGAACTGATCGTTTTATTCAGACCACAGGTGATCCCTGATGAGAGCTTCGAAAGTGGGCTGCAAAACTATTCTAAAACTATTAGGGAGGGAAACTATTAGCAACACATTTTTACCTTTATTTTTGGTTACCACCAATTATCAATTGTAATAGTAGGGGATGTGAGACACACATAAAAAATAATAAAAACTTATACAGGGTGTCTCAAAAGGTGTAGTACAAACTTGGAGGGTCGCAAATGAGGTTTAAGGGGTTAAACCCCGGGGTTAAAATCAGCAAAAAACTTGCATATTTGTGCAGGAAGAGACACAATGGTTCGATTCCGGTAGATATTTTGTAAAAGAAGTTGGTAAAAGAAGTTATTTTGTAAAAGAAGTTGGTAAAAGAAGTTATTTTGTAAAAGAAGACTGATCGAAATAAATATTTCGCTACGAAAAGATAACATCCTGAAGAAGGAAGTTACCCCTCCCTCCTGTGACCGAATGTGGTATTTTGAAGACCCCAAAAAAACCCTGGCAAAAACCCGGGTTATTTGAAAAAAAACACAAGTGGGTTTGGTTTTTTTCGGGTCTTTTCAATAAAACCCTGGAAAAACAAAAAACCTTTTTTTTTTCTGAAAAAGTGTGGTTTTTTCAAATTTAAGTGGTTTTCTCTTATAAAGTAAGTGGTTTTTTCAAATTTTAGTGAGTTCTTTTATGTGAAATGTGTTATATCAAAATAATGTCAGTTTTTCCACAATTAAGTGGGTTTTTTCTAAGTTTTTATACTTTGAAAAAACCCACTGAATTGTAAAACACCCCTTATTTACTAATACCTGGTTTAAATTTTGAAAAAACACACAAAAATTTTAAAAATATCCTAAACTTTGAAAAACCCATTCAATATTGAAAAAAATCTATTAAACTTTGAAAAAACCCACTGAAATTTTTAAAAAACTTAATTTTTTTACATCTAACATGAACTTAAAACGTCCTAAATTTTGAAAAAAACCCCATTCAATAATGAAAAAACCCACTGAATAATGATAAAGAACTTTAAAAAACTCCCTGAAATTGAAAAAACACCATTTTATTTTTAAAACCTACTAGTATAAATTTTGAAAAAAAAACCATTAAAATTTTAAAAATATCCTACACTTGAAAAAAACACATTAATTTTGAAGGAACTGCAAAAATCTTGATTTTTCTTGAAAAAACCAAAAAATGGGTCCAAAATGTGGTTTTTTCTTAATAAACCCATTGGATCTAACAACCCAATTGAGTCCAATCCAGCTAACCCTGGTACCCTGGTACGTTCCCTTATTTTGAAATACGAAATTCTTCGTTGAAATCAGCACTATTTAGTTCAGTCTACCTCTGATGATAGACGTTATTTCATTTCTTTCAAATTCAATTTAATGATGAATTCCCTCGAGAGATTTATTATTTGAAAAAGATTCTTCCTCTCATTAGTGAAGAGCAATTAATCTACACGACACATTTTCCTGAAATCGGGAGGAGTTCCTTAGAGATCAGAGTTCAAATAAGATTAACAAGTGTGCTTAAATTATAATCATTTTTACTATGCATGAAGTGTTCAAAAATTATAAGATAAATTTCAAAAATAACATTTGGGATTACCTTGTTAAATGAGAGTTCGTTGAGAATGTCACGCTTAAGAGTTGTGGGTATAAATTTTCGAGTAGGAGAACTGAATACATAAATAAACTTTATAGAAGTAAATATGAAGTTTTATTTTTTACTTTGTGTACATAAAATACCATACTATCTGGTAACCTTGGACCAACCATCGGAAAAAGATTTTAAGTGCTGTATCTAAACTATACAAAAGAATGCGATTATCATCAAAGTGGTGTTTTAAAATACGATCACGGTGGCTTCCAACTATTCTTCATAACAACGTTTCCTGAACCCAGTACGTCCCTACGCGGAAGGAGAAAGTGAGTAAACACAAAGCCTGTTGGGTTGTTAGGAGGAATTTCGATACGCGAATCGTGATAAAAAAGACACTATTTATCCATGGGTTATTTAACGAAATAATCGTATTTTAAAATTGACGTTCTTTGTTTCACTCGAAATTCAGACACCACGATGGGAACTACTTTGTTTGTTAGTGACGTAGTAGGTTCAACTTAAGTTGCTGTTTAGTATAGTACGCTATTTACCCATCTATCCACAATAAAAAATAACAAGAAAAAAGAATGCCAAGAGCTGATTTTTTAAATACCTAATGCATGATCCCCACGTTTAGTGTTTTATGACGAGTTACAAAAAATATTTTTTTACCTTTTTAGTCCATTTTAAATAACGTGGTTTTTAAAAAGTTTATTTTTATTCTATCAATTAATTATATATTATAAAAGTAATTAAAAATAAGAGGATTCCCGTACTTATAATACTAATACGGAATAAATGATTGGACGCGATTCAAAACTTAATAAGGCAGCTCCAATAATTGCAGGGCATTAACTATAATTGGACAGTTTCGCCATATGTGTTAATAGCTCCCTTCATTACGTTAATTGATTTGGTGAAGCAATGCGTGCTTTAATTTAACAAATAAATTATCGATTAAACCCGATGGATCAAATTCAGTGATGTAGTGGGGGAAACTGGTCTACCACGATTGCGTAGTTCGTTCAGCCTAATATTAACGTCGTTTAACTTATGTTTACTTGAGGCATACAACCTTCATATCATGACATGGAAGGGGCCCAAAATAAATTCGAGTTTTCGATGTAGCATAGATTCTCCAAATAAAAAATTATACAGGGTGTCCGACGATAACTGCCCACCCCCTTTAACCTTTAAACCCCTACAGATATAGTCATGGAAGTGGTGTCTAGGTATAGTAAAGTAACCATGCCCTATCCGATGATTCACCTTTCAACGCGTAATTTTTTAGGAGTTACAATTTTTATTTTAAAAACTTTACTCAATATAAGATTTACTCAATTAGTCAATTGCAAAGTTGTAGTAGGAGTAGCTGTTTTGTAGGAAAAGACCTTGGGCAGAAAAATTCTTTGAATAAAACTGCTAAAACTCACGCTCAATTAGGTTGAAATTACGTAGTTTTTACGTCCTAAAAACGCTCCTCATCATGCGAAAAGGCGAGATTTTCATTTTTATGATTGAGGTAAATAACTAAAAGTGTTCTTAGATCCGGCAGCTTAATTTTTCTTTATAAAAAAATCGATATAAAATTTTTTTCGGGAAAGAAAAATGCATTTTTCAATTCTCCAAGGTGTTTCAAAATTGCGTTGCACGGCTTTTATTTAAAACCAACGCCTCCTAGGGTCACGAAAGTAAGGTCTACCCCTAGGTAAGTGAGCCTGGAGAATCCATTGGGATGGCTTACAGCGCCCCTAGCGGCGAAATTAAAAAGTTAAAAAAATTAATTTAAAAACTAAAGGAGATAGAGCAAACACATCAAAGATAGTATTGTTGCCGACGTCATGAAGAACTCACTGAAAAAACTTGATCAAAATATTTTGAATATTCGCGGAGATATTAGCATATGAAAATAGCACTTTTCAGGGGTCAAATAAGAAAAAGTTCGCATATTTGCAAATTTTTCAGTTTTTTTTGTAGTTTTGTGTTTTTTTAGTTTAACCCATTAATGCCCAACTTTTTATTTTTCTTAAATATTTGGTAAAAACATAGTAAATAGCCCCAAAACAACTGAAAAAATAGTGAAAAAAATTCCAGGTTAAAATTTTAATTTCTACACCAAAATTAAAAAACGTCCCTAAAAAGGGACGTCAGGCACGAATTCCCCCGTTGTTTTTCTCTATAGTAAGCACATGGTAGAAAACTTTTTTACAGCCTGAAAAACATTTTCTACCTTATTAAGTGCAGAAAAAGTTATCGGAACGATACTGTAACATCAAAAGAAATAAAAACATTAATTATTTATCCAATTAACCGTAAAATTAACCTTAATTAACGTAATTTGAGCATTTTTTATGCTCTAAAACACGTTTTTCCTCCCAAATCTATGTTAATTGCAAATTAATTAATGTTTTTAATTAGAAAAGGCATTACTTGTTTATATGTTACCTAATATTAAGTAATAATTACTTTAACACACATCAAATCCATCAGAATATATCAATTTGTGAAGTTAAAGTCTTTCAAATGCCCATACTTTTTTCATTTTATTTAATTTCATTGAGCGGAACACTAATTTCTCCACAAAAATCAAACATTAGTGGGCAGTACATTAGCAAGCCAGATGATATAGAGTGATCTGCAGTACAGAACAGAATGATTAGCGACATCTAATTAGAAAAAAAGGTGAAAATTTATCACAAAAGCGACTTTTTTGTCAATTTTAATGACAAAAAGTCATTATAACTAATAATTATTAAACTTTTACTTAAAATATAACCGGAATATATTTGCATAAGTAATAAATATAGTAAAATAATTAATTTATTCCTTTTAATTAATACAAATTAATTAATTCTTTATAATTTAAGACTTTTTATTCCATTAATTTAGAAGAAATAACAGTACTTTCCAAAAAAATCAAAAAATAAATAAATTTATTAGCTAAAATTAAAGAAATTTTATAAATATTAGTTATTTAATTCATTTCATAACAATCGAACGCGTTTTTAGGAAATAAATAAGGAAACACTAGCATTTCACCATGGAGAATACCACGGGGGCATTCGTGCCTGACGTCCCTTTTTAGGGACGCTTTTCGAGGGTCCGAAATAAGGTCAAGATAAAATATTTTGGAAAAATAAAAAAACACCCCAACTTATTTAATGTATAAACAGTAATATATATTGGCATTGAAATTTTTTAAAAATAAAAACTATGATTTTTAAGCTTTTTCTTTTAAAATTTTTAAAAAAGCACTTTTCTGAAAAATTCTATCTTCCAACTTTAAAAAAAGTAAAATTTTTTTAAAACTCTGCTTTCTTCTTGTGTTCTTTATGTTCTATGAAGATCAGAGATACATCAGTGCAAATTTTGATTCAAAGGAACAATTTTTGTAGAAATGGGAGGATTTTTAAAAAACGTCCCTAAAAAGGGACGTCAGGCAGTAATGGGTTAAAGAACACAAAATTTAATAAAAAAATCAAAAAAATTTGCAAATATGCGAACTTTTTATTTTTTGACCCCCTGAAAAAGTGCTATTTTCGCATGCTAATATCTCCGCGAATATTCCAGATATTTCGATCAAATTTTTTTCAGTGAGTTCTTCATGACGTTGGCAACAATACTCCCACTGAGGTTTTTGCTCTGTCTCCTTTAGTTTTTAAATTAATTTTTTTAACTTTTTAATTTCACCGCTAGGGGTGCTGTAAGTCCTCTCAATGGATTCTCCATCAGGCTCACTTACCTATGGGTAGACCTTACTTTCGTGACCCTAGGATGCGTTGGTTCCAAATAAAAGCCGTGCAACGCAATTTTGAAACACCCTGTATATAGATTTAAAATATGTAATAAAGAAATACAAAATTTTTGGAGCGATCTCGGCCCACAAATTAAGCAGTCAGAGGGTTAATAAAATAAATGGTTCGTACGTATCATACGCCGTCTGCCATGCCGCTGAATCCGAAAACGTTATCGAATCCCATTGACTGTTCCATAGCTGTACCGCTGAATTTAACGGCTGCTGAATTAACGACGGTATAATTAGGGTTCTAAATATTTCTGAAAGAATCGATTCCGGAATCGAATTGGAATCGAATGCCTTAGAATCGATACCAAGGAATTGAACCCTTGAAGGAATCGATTTCAGCCGGAATCGAATCATAGGAATCGTACTTAATTTTCCAATTAATACAGATAATTGAAAACAATTTTGTTCACTAATTAGTAATTAGTATTTTGATAATTAATTATAGTGTTATACAGCCGGAATCGAATCTTAGGAATCGTACTTAATTTTCCAATTAATACAGATAATTGTAAACAATTTTGTTCACTAATTAGTAATTAGTATTTGGATAATTAATAAGTGTTATACAGCTGGAATCGAATCATAGGAATCGTACTTAATTTTCCAATTAATACAGATAATTGTAAACAATTTTGTTCACTAATTAGTAATTAATATTTGGATAATTAATAAGTGTTATACAGCCGGAATCGAATCTTAGGAATCGTACTTAATTTTCCAATAAAATACAGATAATTATTAACAATTTTGTTCACTAATTAATTATTAATTTGATTATTAATTAATGTTTTGCTGATTATTAAATAAATTAATAATAATTACTAATTATCTTTGACTTGCGATTGAAATAGATAAGTTCGATTTTAATTTTTCGATACTGGCTCTAAGGTATCGATTCCAGGTTGGAATCGAACCTCAGGAATCGAATCCAAGAATCGAATATCAGGAATCGAATCGAAAGACTTTTTAGATCCCTAGGTATAATACACAAGTACCAAATAAATATATATAAGGGATTATATACTCACTCCGTGCGTTGAGGTAGGACTGCTCTACCAGTCTATCGAAGGGGTTGTCCCCGTAGCCGTAGTGGTAGGTCTCTGGCCAGGTGGCGAGGTGTCGCACCTCCACCCCCGCGGCTTCCAGGGTGGCCACGATGGTGCGCGCCACCTCGCGGAAGTCCCTGTCCTGGGTGGCCGAGTAGAGGAAGGCCACCCGCAGCCACCCCAGCGCCAGAAGAAGCGAAGCCACCGACTTGGAGATCTGGGTGTCCGGGGGGCGGGTGCGAGCGAAAGTCCCGTACTGACCCTTGTCGGAGGTCTCGTGGTGCGCGCAGAACTGAAAAATGAAACAGTGGACAGTCAGCACAGCATGACACGAACGGCCGTATTCACCACTATAGTCTGTGTAATTAGAATCGGCGGTTGAAAAGTCACGTGATTTCCCCAGTCTCCACACCTTTCCCCTGTGCGTTGCCATGGTTTCCACCAGTCTTATTTTTTCCCCACATCACGCCAAGCCCACAACGCCCGAGATTGTCATTGAAAATAACTCGTGTCGCAGCAGCCAATGAAGTAATCGGTACACATTTTTTTCGTTATAAAAGAAAAACTAATCATGGTAGAAGTACAAAACTTTAAACAAATATACAATTATTTTTTTTTTCAAAAAGAGTGTCGTTTCGTTTTTTTTTTAAATTCGAATTAGTTTTATAGTTATTAAGATTCAATTTAATTTCACACCCTGCCTTAACTGATGTGCAAAAATAAAGCAGAACCGCTTACGTTTTCCACTTCGTTACGAAGGCTATGAACTTCAACTGATGACGTCCAACCGCCTATTTTAATTACACAGACAATAACCAAAGGTTTACCTGCACAATCAAAGCTTCTTGCTTCAAAGAAAACTTTTATCCTCATTCTAATTGGTAGTTAATAATATCTAAACCAATCGGAGTTGCTGAAAAGGCTTGACGGCAGGTTAACCTTAGGTCAAGTTAGAGGAAAATACAACCGTAATGAAACACAATTGAATCAAACAACTTTCCAAATCAAACGCAAAGAACAGGTCTACATTACTGCTCTGCAAATGCACGTCAATGAACAGGGTGTTTCAAAAGTCCGTTTCGCGGCTTTTATTTGGAACCAACGTTTCCTAGGGTCACGGAAGTAAGGTCTAGGAGAGTGACCCCGAGGAATCTATTGAGAAGACTTACAGTGCCTCTAGCGGCGAAATAAAAAGTTAAAAAATTAATTTAAAAACCAAAGGAGATGGAACAAAATCTTCAATGGCAGTATTGTTGCCAATGTTATGATGAACTCACAGAAAAAAATTTCATCAAAATATCGTGATTATTCGCATTAGCGTGTGAAAATAGTCCTTTCTCAGACCTCAAAAAAGAAAAAGTTGGTAAATTTGCAAAATTTTAAGTGTTATTGTGTAGTTTCTGTTTTTTTGTTTGAATAATTTACTGCAAATGATTTATGCCTAAATTTAAATAAAACAAAATATATTTATTTCAACTTAATACAGTCTGAAACAAATCTTAATATTAAATTTCATTCTTCTAATTGCAATAAAAATAATTCTAACTGTCAGTACCTCGTTCTGAAATCCGTCTCTACAATTAAATACTTAGGTTTACATATTGACTCTAACTTAAAGTGGAAAACTCATGTAAATGAACTAAGTAAAAAATTACGTTTTATGTTAGTTAAATTTCACCACTTAAAAAATAAAATCGATGCAAATTTTTTAAAAACACTTTATTATTCTTGGTTCTACTCATTGTTAAATTATGGCATTGTTATTTGGGGAGGTGATTATAAATATAATTTACTACCACTAATTTCGATCCAGAACAAGTGTTTCAAAATTTTAAACCCCTATCATTCACATGCTTATAGTTTTAGAAATTTGAACTTACTACCTTTTAAGCATGACTTCTTATTCCGTGTAGTTCTTTTTTTGTACCGAAACAAATCAATGTGTGAATTAAAATTAAATGTATCTCAAAGAAGACCTAATGAAATTTATAAAATTCCTCATTTTTCTAAAGAAATATTTCGGAAGCATTTCTTCTTTTTAGGACCTAAAATCTATAACCATGTGCCTTCTCATCTTCAAAATATAAAGACATATTCAACATTTAAACGTGAACTTTTTAATTTCATCATAAATTTGGACGACATAGATCGTTATTTTCAGATTTAAAACGAAGCAACTAAAACTAAAATAACCAGACTTTTGCCAACTCTGTCTATTATTAAATCTATGTTATTTGCTTTTCATTTTTTATTCAATTTTCTAATTTAAAATTATGCCTTCAATTATTTAATTTTTAATTTAATTTAATTTTTTTATGTACGACTGTAATTTTGTAACCTTGTTTTCAATTTTTAATATTTTTTGTTTGTTTTTAGTTCCTATTGCTTTTCAGTGTGTGTATGTTTATTAGGGTGGAGCGAAAAAAACTTTTTTTCGAAATTCAAAAAGATACCTATGGCAAAAGTGGTCCTATGTAATAAGATGAAAAACCGCTCAAAATTTTTTTAAATCGGTTAATATCTCAGTTCGCGCATCGAGCTCAAAGTTTATAAAAATGGTTAAAAATGAACATTTTCCGAAATTTTTAAGATAATATTTAAATAAAATTTATAGAAATATTCTCGCATGTAACCTCTTCATAAAAGCTCAAAAAAGTAAAAAAAGGAATTTTAATGTTTATTTTATAAATATTTGGGTGCGCAATTTTGCTTGTAAAATGCGAAATTTTCGAATCATTGGTTAGTTTGTTTCACTGTGCAGCTCTTCGCCCGTTTTGTAAGAACGGCCCATAACTCACCACTGGGAGGTGGCTGCACGTAGAGTTCCACCCACCCCCTACCCAACCAACCATAATTTTTGTGATATTTTAAAAATTAAATTTTAAACATGAATAAATTTAAATTCTGTTTTTTTTTTCGAAAAATCTGGCATTACTGATCTTGAATATAAAGTTGATTTTATGAAGCTATCTCTTGCTTTCTGACCAGAAACTTTTGTTGATTCTTCAGCAGTTTTAAGCTTAACGCACCTCTAAACCGCTTGAGTGTGGCAGTGAGCTCTGTGTTAGAATGTACTTATGATTTACTAATGATTTCAAATCTTCAACACTTATGTCTTTTAAAATTGGTGGAAGATAGATTGTGCATGATTTCCACTCAATAATATCTGTGTACTCCGTTGCATTAAAATTTAATTTTGGGGAGACAAAATTTCTAATCCTTTCCACCCCACAGGCAGATTCTCTCGCTTTCAAGATTCTTTCACATGCGATCTGTAGAACAGAGACACTTTTATTGACAATCATTGACAACAATAAGTTTTCCGGGTGTGCGAAGAATGCATTGCATTCAACAACTCGATCAACTATTTGAAGTAGATCCTCAGATAGATATCGAGTTGTTTTAACTGCGTGAAAAACATGATTGGGCCCATTCTATTACTATTAAGAACTATTCTTTTTTAATTTTAAACCACACAGGCATGTATGAATTTAAGATAAATTTTGAAATCTCTGAGGACACTTACGTACAATCTTAACACTCTATTAGCAGCAGTGATCCATCTAGAATGTGATAGTGGGCCAGGATTTCGGTACGAAAAATCTTCGGGACAATCCCCTGACTTTATAGCTTTGCCAATGTCTAATAAATACTGTTGGTCTTTATTCAACATGGTTCGGTCTATTTCGGGAATGAAACAGTCAATGGATTCATACTTGACTGTAGAGAGCTTTTTGCAATCATTGAGCTATTTTCCAATGGGTCCCGAAAAAGATTTGGGCCCTGTGGTAACTCCATCCAAATAATGAAACATATGGCGAAAGGGAAGTTCATTAAAATGTAGTAGACAAATGCTTGATTTGTTCCAGCGAAATTTCTTTTTCAATAAGATTAGAAATAATACTACGTGCTATGTAGTGTGATGAAGCAGTGGGAGGTGACACATGACCAATCTAAGAGGATCCTGGCTCTTGAAGGAGAGAATAGTGACCATCTTTAACTTTGCTACGGTATTGTTTATTATTTACTTTTTCTAAGCATAGGGTAATATATTTTCTCCCGTCAAAATAAAGTCCATTAATTTAAATATTTTCTGAAAACTTTAAAACACTTCCAATATGCTTCTTTCCCCTTCTTATTTTGGATCTGTCAATTACATGGGAAGAATCTGCGTCTGTAATCACTCCTATATCTTGTAAGACACTAGATGCTATTGCAGCCGTTGCTCTATCTAAGATACCATATCTACTACTATTTAATGCAGTTGCCGTTCAATTTAACTCTCATCTGAGATTAGGATTTTGATGATAGTGATGGTTTTCGATTGTAAGATTAAGATTAAGAGGATTTTCGAATGTAAAGTAATACCATAATTATTTTTAGGATAAAACAAACAAAATGGGTGAAGTGCTGCACAATGAAACAAACTTACCAATTATTCGAAAATTTCGCATTTTTCAAACAAAATTGCGCACCCAAATATTGTAAAAATAAACATTAAATTTATTTATTTTTACTTTTTTGAGTTTTTATAAAGAGGTTACAAGCGAGAATATGTCTATAAATTTTATTTAAATATTATCTTAAAAATTTCGGAAAATGTTCATTTTTAAGCATTTTTATAAACTTTGAGCTCAATGCGCTAACTGAGATATTAACCGATTTAAAAAAATTTTGCGCGGTTTTTCATCTTATTATATAGGACCACTTTTGCCATAGGTATCTTTTTGAATTTCGAAAAAAAGTTTTTTTCGCTCCACCCTAATGTTTATCTATATATTTATCTTAAACTTTAACTTAATGAAAATAAATTTATGTATTACATTATATTCAAGTTTATCTGTCACCTGAACGGGACAAAGTCCCCTTGGTGACAAATATGTTACCTTTTTCTGTACATATGTTAAGTGGTAATAAAGCTTATGTTATTATTATTATTATTATTATTATTATTATTATAAAGACAGAAAATGTAATAAAAAAAATTTAAAAACTCGCAAATTTAAGAGGGGGGTCTGGAGTTTTCACATGTTTTTGTGGTTTTTTAGATGTTTTCATAATAAAAGAAATTTTTAAGTAAAAATTTTAAAGATAATTTTAAAGATCATATTAAACCACAAAATTTGAGACCACAATTACTACATTTTTACCAATAGTAGTTCTTCTGCAAATTGAATTTTTAAATAATTTTTTTCGAGGTGTCGATCCATTTTTAACTGTCTGGGATTGTGGGATTTGGTCTGGGACTCCAAAATCCTACGTGATTCTGGCTCGTATAGGTGTCTACTATCCCCCCTAGAAGTTATGAAACACTTATCTGAAACAACCTGTATATAGTTTAACAGAATTAAAAAAATTAATATTGAAATGTGCACCTACTGTTTCCGAAAATAACTTTTTTTAATTTTAAGATTAGAAAATTTCTAATCTTAAAGTAGAATAACACTAGAGATGACTTATAACGGATTTGTGCTAAAACATTTTCGCAGAATGCGTTAAACAAGGCGTTTTTTTTCTTCTGTAGAAGTCTTAAATTCCTATCATAAAATAATCTGTAACGTTCTCAGCTTTTTTACTTTGAGTTTCACTTAACTATCACTTAAAATTGGTGTTTGAAAATATCCACTTTCTTATAACAATAAAGTTTGAGCTCCAAATGAGTTAGTGTCAATCAATGTGGGCAAAAATAAGGATACTTGTTGTTGTGATTGACACTTTAATAAAGTCGACGCAAAAAAGCCAAAAAAATATTAAATGTATTTGAATTTTCCTTTATTTTATGTTTTTTTTTAGGCGTAACTTTTTAACACAGCTTTTCAAGCGAAAATTTTTGAAACTATTTATCCTTGAATATTTTTTTGGTATATGACCTAATGGGCAATACCACTATTTTTTTTATTCGATAGAGGTACCCTAGAGCGGAATATACGCGCAAAATTTTTTCAATTACAATGATTATTTATTTTTTTATGTAATTTCAAAGTTCGACTTTAAAAAAGGGCGTTAAATCGTCCAATTTCCCAATATGACGTACTTATACCCTATACATTGATTTTAAACAATGCTTATAATTGTTTAAACAAATCAAAGTCATTGTTGGGTTTCTCGTTAAAGTCTGTATGAGTCAGTTGTGACGTACTTTTACCCTAAACAAAGACAAAGGGCTTGGCGATTTTAATTTTAAATACTTAATAAACTAAATTTTTTTGAAACTTTTCATGTGGATTTTTGGATTTAGATCTATTTCCTTTACTGGAAAAATGCATTTTTTTCTGTTTTCAAAAAATGATGGTATTGCCCATTGGTATCTATAAGAAAATGAAATACCTATTTTTAAATGAAACTGGATATTTCTGAGTATATCTTCAGCTTTAATTAACAGTGGGGCGAACTTCCTAAAAAAATTAAAACCACTGCATTGTCACCCGTATTAGATGGTATGAATAGAAATCTATTAAAAGCTGTCCCAAATCTCATGAGAATTCTTTTTTGAGATACTTAAAAAAACCCTAAAACTAATTAAGGTCAAAAGAAGAATTGAAAATTAATTTTACTTTTAGATATTTGGCAGAATTAAATAAAGCAAGAGATTTAATTCCACTGAAGTTAAATGTTGACCGAGTTCTTACTCCCTAACTTTTGAGTCTTAAAAAAATCATCTTCTTTTCCTTGTCCCCGTTATTTCAAATGGTATTATTTTTTTGAGTTTAATAAGAACACTTGTAAAACTAAAAAAGTTAAGAATTTTCAGAATGACTCGATCAAAAATTTCTTTTTTTTTTCTTGAATGGCGACTGGGGTTGTAAATAGCACCCAAGAACAAGTTGGTAAGTTTTTCTTTTTAACATTTGGGACCTTTTCTCAAAAGTTTTCAAAGATGAAATAATTACAATTGCAAAACAAGCCGTCCATTTGTAGCATTGGTTCATCCTTACCGATAAACAAGCCTGTTTGGGAATGGTCAATAACCACATTTTTTTAAACAGAAATAAATGCACTTTTCCAGTAAAAATTGATTCTAAATTCAAAAATCGAAGTTAAAAGTTTCAAAAAAAATTAGCAAATTCAATATTTTAAATTGAAAACTGGCAATCCCTTGGCACTTCTTTAGGATCGAATGACGTCAAATCTGTTTCGGCCTTACTTAAAGTGAAAATCAACAATCGCTTTTGGCTATACCCAGGTCAAAATTTATGCTGGAAATCGTTTGCTGGACAAGCATTGCATGCTAGATTCATGCTAGAAAACTAGCAAAAAACCAGCATAAATGTTTGCTTGTTCCAGCATAAGTCACTAGCAACCCAAGTGTTGTTATGACCCACTTTTTATGCTCGCCAGCAAACAAAAATCCAGCATGTGTTGCTAGAAAATGTTGCTGGCCTAGCAAAGATTACGACCACCACTTGCTGGAATTTTGTGCTATTCTAGCATACAAAATCCAGCATGCGTAGCTAGAACATGTTGCTGTCCTAGCAACAATTACGAGCACCTCTTGCTGGAATTTTTTGCTACTCTAGCATACAAAATCCAGCATGCATTGCTAGAACGTGTAGCTGGCCTAGCAACAATTACGAGCACCACTTGCTGGAATTTAATGCTATCCTAGCATACAAAACCCAGCATGCATTGCTAGAACATGTAGCTGGCCTAGCAACAATTACGAGCACCACTTGCTGGAATTTAATGCTATCCTAGCATACAAAATCCAGCATGCGTTGCTAGAACATCTTGCTTGCCTAGCATCAATTACAACCACCACTTGCTGGAAATTTGTGCTATTCCAGCTTACAAAATCCAGCATGCGTTGCTAGAACATGTTGCTTGCCCAGCAACAATTACGACCAACACTTGCTGGAAATTCATGCTATTCTAGCATACAAAATCCAGCATGTGTTGCTGGCCTAGCAACAGTCAAAACCATCACTTTTGAAAGGTAAATATTGAGGAGGAAATACTCTAAAATGAATCTCCTTCCTCAATATCTATTTTTTTGGCTTAAAAAATTTCATTCCTCCACATACACACGACATCCTAAATTTTAATACATATAAACTTTCAGAGCAATCAAAACTTTTCTGAAATTTTCAAAGGGAACAATTTCAAAAGAATTTACTTTTCGAAACTATTCAAGATGTTCAAAAATCCCTACATAAAATTAGACACGTTAGGTTTATGTCGAGAAAAGAAATCAGGCCAAAAAAAAGTAAATATAAAGTAAGATGCATTTTAAAGTAAGTTTAAAAATGGACATTTGCTACCCTAGCACACAAAATTCAGCTAGTGTTGCTAGAAAATATTTGCTCTACTTGCATTTTATTTTTTTACAGCCTATAACATTACTTTTCTAAATTAAGTCGTACATAATTTATCATAATTTTTACCTGCAGCTGTTCTTATTTTTTACTATTTTAGCATTGTTATGCAGACATTTGTAACATAATAACTTAAAACAGTAATTTATAAAATTAATTTTATTTTCTCATGTAAAAAAATAAATTTTAACATTAAAAAATATTTATTTAGAGCTTCAGCATTCAACAAAAATCTAGAACAATTTTTTTTCTTCTTTGGCAAGTCCTTTCTTCTTTCATCAGACATTTTCTCATTTGATCTGAAATAGAAACAGAACATGAAATAACAGAAAATTACTATAAATAATTAATGAAAACACATATTAAAAGTCCCAACCCAACCTAGTGTAACCTATCTTACAAATTACTTGTACATACAATATGATGTAATACACACTTTTCAATTATACCGAGTTTTTATGAGCTTTTTCTTTGGGGGGGGGGGGCATTTAACAATGTCCAAAGATTACATTTTCAGTTATCATTTGAGCACTTTTATGATTTTTTTCTTAAAATTTAGGAGTTTTTTTGCAGTTAAAAAATTTTAACGAATATTTAGTGCAGATTAAGTTTTTGATGAGGGAAAAAACTTCAAGTACTCCAAGGGGAAAACTCATAATGAATATATTGGACATTATTAAAATCAATTCAAATAAATTAAAAGAAACTTATTTTTGTTCACTTTTTAAGGAAAGTGAGCTAGTTAGCAACTCTTGAAATGGGTGGAATATCATGAATGGGTGAACTCTTGAATGGGTGGTGAATACCCATCTCTTGAAATGGGTGGATATCATGGTAAATAGGTAAAAGATGTTTTATAAGAATTTTCCTTTCTATCTTTTTTCTGCTTTGTTCTAACCATGCTTTTCAAATCACAAACTATAAAGCTAGCTATTAGTTTTCAACAGTTAGCTCTACTTAGTTTAAAATTTTACATTAATACTATTGTTGGAAACGCCACCTCCGCGTTGGGAAATGATGTGAACTGATCACCTCGAACTGTCATTCTGATTCCGAGGCTGTGTGTAACTTGCCACACCGAGAAATGTGGATTGTAAAAAATACCCATTACTTGATCTAAGTTGTTTTGTGATTGAATAAACCTGTCTGTTGTCCAAGAAGGAGTAGTTTTTGATGTGCCATCTCAAAACAACTATTAAACAAGATATCGATATCTTTCAACTGGACTTAAAAGGCAGGGTTTATTGTTAGGTTAATTATTATCTAGGTTTTATTTTGAAAGGACTTTTAAATAAATACATAAAAACCTGACTAATATTAAAGAATATAAAGTAAAACCATTTTTTTTAATGAATCCAAATTCAATCATATAAGGGGACATCCATAAATTATGTGAGGTGTTTTTTCCAAAATCTGGACCCCCCCTCCCCCTTGGTGAGATTTTGCTGAACCCCCCCCTCCCCCCACATGAGATTTACCTACAACCTTTAAAAATAATTTTCTATCCTATTCATTTGCATTTTGTGCTTCACAGCACCTAAAACTTTCTTTTCCATTATTAATGATGTGGGGGAAAAGGACATTATTCCACCTAAAAATCATCACAGTATCTTATTTGTGGGTATTATTCCTTTCTCATACTTAAAAAAATCATTTAATTTCTAACTTAAAAAGTTGACATGAGATTTTTATCGACCCCCCTCCCCCCTTGGTGAGATTTTTCCAAACCCCTCCCTCCCCTTTTTGACCTCACGGAATTTATGGATGTCCCCTAAGTTAAAATTGGGGAAATTCTAAAAGCTTTGAATACTAATAAATTTAATACCAAAAATAATTCATTATATTAAAACAAATTATAATACTATATATTTAAAGTGCGTTCAAAATCAAGAAAAGGAATTAGAAGGGATTTTTGAACTATTCAAAAATACTCCAACTTTTTGTGTTCAACATTTGTAATTGAAATTGGGAAACAAAACTTTTTTGGACTTAACTGGATTGATTAACTGGACTCAAGGCAAAATTTCTACTTTAAAAACTTTTGATTTTATTTTCCCACAAAGAAATTTTACTTTTCATCCTCCAAAGCCAGCAAATTTTAAAATCAAAGGGTTCAAATAGGCCTACTGGTCTGAAAATGCAGGCAAAAGATGGTACTATTACAACAACTTATTGATATTTCTTCAGATTTTTAAATTGAATTGAACATAGAGAAATATTAGTTGTTCTAATGGACCCCATGTACAAATAAGACCCTCTCTCCCCATACAAACATTGAAGACAAAAGTAACTTACTTTACTTTATCCAACACTCTTCCAAGTTCTTCTGGTCATGCGACACCTCCCCATCAAGATTCTTAGAGCAATTCTTTTTATCCACCATCCTGGACTACTGGCAGGGAGAGCAACTTCATCAGCAGACTAATTTGGTTGAGGTGGCCTGCAGGTAGAACACAAAAGTTAATTAAATGGTTATGAATATTATTTAGACGGGGCTGCTAAAATTTAAAAATTCATTTTGCTGTAGGTAATACATCTGGGTTTTGTAAATCCTTCTGGGGAGGCATCATAAATTCCTGGGCCATCCATCCTTATATTCTCTTACTGATGCTTGTTTGTTTGAGTGATAGCTTTATCAATACTTTTTGTTAAACAAGTACAATGATTTTTAAAATTAGCATTGCTGTGATGTGAAATGGTTTTAACAACGATAAATAGTTTCGTTCAAATTTATTTAAGAAAGTAACATACTCAAATTTATTACATGTATATAAAAATAAGGGTCATTCCACAGTATTTATGTTATGTACGGGACAAATATCAGCAAAATTTTGATATTTGTACTACTGTGTTTTCCATATTAACATATAAATAAGAAAGTTTGCAATTATTTATAATTTTATACATACCACTTCAGCTTAATTCTTGTAAAATATTTTATTTTTTTTAATAGACAATAATTTTTTCCCTAAAAATCAATTTAAGCTTTGGTACATACGAGACTTCACAAAAAGATGTTTTAGTTCCTCCAGTAATTCCTATTTTGCTTGCTTTGAATTTTTTTTGAGTAAAAGCACAAATAAATATTTGTTAATTTACCTTACAGTTATGTTTTAAAGTAGAGTCATTTAATTAATGAAGGCTAATTATTACTGTTAAGTACGGGACAAGGCTGTTTGTTATGTACAGGACATTATGAACTAAAATTTATTTAATAGTTTATTTTAGTAATTAAATAACTTTATTAACATTCAAACATCTGTTTAATTACTAATTTATGATATTTTTATTATTTTAATTGTCATTATGTTAATTATACTAGACAGCCACGTTAGTTGACCCTACAACGTCACTAACAAAGTAGTTTCCATCGCGGTGTCTGAATTTTGAGTGAAACAAAGAACATCAATTTTAAAATACGATTATTTCGTTAAACCCATGTATAAATAGTGTCTTTTTTCCCGATTTGCAAACCAAAAGTCCTAGCAACCGTGTTTACCCACTTTCTCCTTCAGCGTAGTGAGGTACTAGGTTCAGGAAACGTTGCTGTCGAGTATAGGATTTTCCATACATGGCTCTATTTTTAAATAGGTAAAGATTCAAAAACTAAAACTGTTTTATCCAAGTCCCTGAACATCAATTATTGGTTAGGGAAATGGAAATATTGAATTTTGGGTAACAAAAGGTGTATTTTTTAAAAATACAGCATTGGTAGAAGTATAAAAATTTTAACATTTTGAAAATTATTATGTAGCCTTTGCATACCAGAAAATAGCTATCTACCTTTAATATGAGGGTTAAATGTCAAAAACAATTCTTGGAGAAACCCAGAAACACCCTATATTTTACATACACCTAAGATAAATGTTACTTACTTTTTACTCCACTGTCTGGCCTTTTATCTATTTGATGGTGCACAGAGAGGGTAAATATCTTCAACAACCACCCCGATGCAGGAAGTGGGCCTGCAGGTAGAAGACAAAAGTTAATTCAGTGGTTACAAACATTATCATTTAGACTAGGGGTACTAAATTTAAAAAACAAATTTCACATTGGTGATTAATCAGTTTTTTAAATCCCTACGGGGAAGAGTCAAATTTCTGGGCCATCCACCTCATAATCTTACAGGTTACTCGTTATGATCCAAAATGGCAAAAAAGATTTGTTCAAATTTAATTAAGAGGGTAGCGGTAGTATATTTAAATTAAATGCATATAAAAATATAGGTTCTTGCGTATTATCCTGTCGACCGTACCGCTGAATCCGAAAACGGTAAACAACCTATTGACTTTTCTATGGCCTGCCGCTGAATTTAACAGTTACGGAATAATACGATTCGACGGGATAATACGCAAGTACCAAAAAAAATTTAACTGAAAATAAGAATCAAAAAGTAGGTAACAACCTCACAATTATCACTGGCCAATCAGATGAACCTAATGAGAATGTACCACGTCTACCTGGTGAATCGGTGAACTGACGCTTTTTATTCCACTGATGATGTCGGGCAGTTTCCGACAAAATGTTTGGTTTTTAATCTCTAGAACTCGGCCTACAAGCCCGAAAGCATGAATTTTACAAATAATAGAACTGGCTGTGAAAGTCTACATGTTTACTATCTCACTATTAAATCAAAAATTTCTTTATATTAATAGTTAAGAAAAAATTTTACATGTAACAATTCACTCATTTAATGAAGTAGCATTTTATTTTGTCAACCAAAGATAAACATATGATGACTTTTTAATTTCTTTGGATATCTAGTTCAAGGATTGCAAGTAATTTAACGAGGGGACTAAATAATTTTGAAAATTCTTGCTGAAGTCCAGAGAAAAAAATAGGTATTATTACTTTTAAATTCTCATTTTCATATACACATTTTTACATGGTTTCAATTTAAGTAGTAATACTATCTTCTTAATTATATTTTTTAAACAGTTAGTTGCCATAAACTCATACTATTTTGCAGAAACACTATTTTCAAAAATCTAATTTACTTATAAAATATTGAAAAAGAATTTATGAGGCCCCATCGCTCAAAGGAATGGATGTCGTGAACAAGAGAATGTTGAGAGATGGCCCGGGAATTTGGGATTCCTCCCTGGATGGATTTAAAAACCTTAAGATTTATTCAATTTTTTCTATTGAGAGATAGATGCTAAAAAAACAATATACAGAAATATCAGAATTATATAGTAATTAAAATGTTTTTAAAAAATATATTCCATTTTTTCACCTCCCCTGCTACGGGTTAACTACAAAGAAATAAACTTTCCTCACAGAGAAATCTTCAGAAAGTTCACCTCTAAAAGTGGTTCAAACTAATTGCCAGTGTCCA
The DNA here is from genome assembly GCA_024610705.1 of Tetragnatha versicolor. Lineage (NCBI taxonomy): Eukaryota > Metazoa > Arthropoda > Arachnida > Araneae > Tetragnathidae > Tetragnatha > Tetragnatha versicolor. The sequence goes on from JANDEH010000006.1 coordinate 69,150,444, forward strand.
TGAATACATATTTATGATTTTCAAAATGGTTTGGCGGTCACGGAAATAACCTCACCCATTATGGATGCAGTCTGCAGTCTGCCAGTTCAAACCTTTTTCTAAGTTCATACCTTTTGAAAACTCTGGTTTGTCGCTCAAGTCGTATTTTGATCAAAAATTATTTTCCACAACCTTTATAAAGAATTCTTTTATACAATTTTACTGTAAAACCCTTTTAAAAAACACACAAAAATTAACGGTTCTTACGTATTATCCCTGTATCCCTTATATCGTACGCTGAATCCAAAAATGGTAAACAACCCATCGACTTTTCTATGGATATGCAGCTGAATTTGACAGTCAAAGAACGGTCAATGGGACAATAGGTAAGTCCCAAATTAACTTTTATCGAATCAAAACCCCGACAGTATATTTAAGAAAGCATGAAAACATTGCACACAAATAAAGCTAGTATACAAAGAAATGCAGCTGCAGCGCACTCAAAGTGTGTGATTGCAAAGTCAAGAACAGCTAGCTAAGGAAAGAATTTTCGGTACTTATGCATTATCCCATCGACTGTTTTGTGACTGTCAAATTCAGCAGCACAGCCATAGAAAAGTCAATGGATTGTTTGCCTTTTTCGGATTCAGCGGTACGGTCGACAGGTTAATACGTAAGAACCGAATTATCTCCCCAAGCCAGCATGACAAAAGCTTTTCTGCTTGAGTTGCCCATTTCTCCCTTGTATACATGCTGTTGAAAGTGAATTATTCAGACGAAAAACTCTAACGAACTAAAACTTACTCTAACTAGAGTACGAAAAACTCTAAGAAAATTCTAGTACTTTAGGATCAGCCAGGCGGAAGTGTAAAGTCTGAAGCTAAATTGCTTAAAAACAATTAAGTACATCATAAATTAACCACTTTAAATATCTCACTTAGCAGTTTGTTTCTTTTCATTGTTTTCGTTATTTAAAGAGAAGCTTGAAAATCATCCAGAATACGGTAAAATTTGGCCCTGAATCTGATTAATCACTTTCACTGGGGGTAAACGTGCTCGTGAATGTCCTCTTATGAAAGAGCACTGGCATCCACACAAATAGGCAGGCCCATATTTAGGGTTTTTGCCTCCCTGTGCATATCGATTTATTGCCGCCCCCCTCTATTTCATTTCCTGTTTTAAGAATATACCCCCTGTTTCTTTAAAAGCCTACTGCTTAAAGGTGGGGTCTTTACCTTTTGACACAAAATATCAAAATGTTGGTTTTTTTTAAAAAAGTGTCACGCAAGATTCGATTGTGGAACCGCAGGGGGGTATGGGGGTCCTCCCCCAGAAAATTTTTTTTAATTTGGCTGGTAAAAGTAGGGTTTTAACTCATTTTGAGAACATTTTTGGGTCCAAGAGGCGGCACTGTCCTGAGTGTCCCCTCTTGAACCCAAATGGGTGAAATTAGTATTTAATCCTATTTAATTAGTTTAGAAAATCTTTTTTTCTCACCGACCTTTTCCTTATACGCCGATCCACTCGAGCAAGCCCATCCATTTTAACAAAAAAAACAAGCTCCTTTCCCTGAGATGCAGGGTAAAAAACTGACAATATCGGGACAGTACCCGATGGAAATATTGGTACAATATCGGGACATATGGACCAATTGACCATGCCATCTGATCTGGTGTTCTCCATTCCGGGAAACAAAAGCCATCGTTCGGATATTTTGGGGGATGTGACCGTTGGATGCTGGGAATGACTCAACCCTAAAAACTAGAATCCACCCCTGTGTGGTACATTTTTTTCTCCAAAAGTAGCATTTTGAATTGTTGTAATCTGCCGCCCTGTGCTATAGCACATGTTGCACGTGCCTAAATACGGCCTTGCAAATAGGGTAGGTTACGTACAGTTAATTTGATTAAATAATCAATATTCTTAAAACAGGACCCTGGCAGAAAATCCTAGAAACACAAAATAAAATATATTGAGAATTTAACTTACTTGAAATATAAGAAGCCACGCGACGGACGATCCCCTGATAACTGACATAACCATAACAAACCTTGTGTTGCCATTCGCACAAGTAAAAGATATAATAAAAAAAGATATAAAATAAAAATTATACTCGATTAAAAACACCAAGCTTTAAAAAGGAATCCTGATAAAATTTAACAGTAAATTTGCAAAAATCTGAGAAAGCAAATACACTATTAAATACACACAGTACACAACAGCCCATCCGATCTGTTTTTTAGTGCGTGGGTGGGAGGGGATATCTCATGTTCTCAGTTTTAGGTTCATTTCCCCCTTGCCCAGCTTTGATTTTTTACTTAGCTTCATTAAATAGTTCAAATTATGTCATTATTTTTTATTAATTTATATTAATGCATGCATTTTTGTCTATTAGCGAATAATTATTATTTACAGGTATTTCAGTGTCGAAATAGTACGCTTTTGTCGTTTTAAACCCAATAAACGCTGTTAAATTTTTTTTCCTTTGACATATTCTTACAGAGGACCTCAAAATGCACTTCATGGTGAATTTTCAAGCAATTCGCTGAATATTTAAGTGCGTTTCAGAGTTGGGAAAAAAACGGTATTTCGAGAAAAACACAAGTCCGAAAAAGCCTAATAATTGGTATTTAATTTTAAGTTTGAAATTTTTTGAATTTTTATTATGGTAGTAAAGTAATATGGTAAGCTTTTTCCAGAATTTCAAGTTTCCATGGTGATTCTGACGTCATCCACGAATTTTTAACCACAAAAGTGATTACCTTGTCTTCATAGGAATTCATTACGTTTTTCGGGTTATGAGAAAAAGGAGGATTGCGAAAAAATATAAATAGACCCCCAAGTGTTTTACATCATCGTGTTCACATCATTTAGTAGATGAAGAATATGTAAAGCATAAGGGGATTGGCTCCGTATTTCGGGAGTTTTTCCGATTTTATTGGAAAACTTTAATTGAGCGTCACGTTCTTAATTGTAGAGGTAGGGTTCTGAAATTTTAGAATGTGTACCTCCTTAATATTTCCTATTGAATGATGTATGACACTAAGGGATTGGACCCATATTAAGAGATTTTAGTACCGCGTGCTCGTTTTTATTTTCACTTTTTAACGCCCCTAACTCCTTTTATCCAGAAGAAACAGCGTCTTTCTAACAAGGTTCAAAGAGTTCTTCAAGAATAGAGTTATTAATAAGCTCTCTGATGATTATTTTGGGAGAAATCCATGAAAACTAGTCTTGGAAAACCAAAAAAATGAATTTTCTGGACAGTGTAATTTTTATACCACCTCTTAGTTAAACCTATTCTTTAAAACGACTTTTCATATGCTTTCAGAAAATATAAACCACTAAGCTGGGCTTCAAATATATCCGGAGCTATTCAGCGTCAAAGCTATTACATGTTAGGCTTAACGTCCCATGAGGCACCCGTTCGATCCAGGTTCACCTACCATTCAATGCTATGAAGGTAGCTTAAACAGCTAGCTAAAAAGCATTGGATGCTTGTTACCTAGCATGTCCTGCTATTATTGCATAAGGGTCTCGGGACTCTGAAACTTGTAATAAGTACCTCTGTTTTTGAATTAGTATTACACAAAAACTAAATTTTGAAGAAAATTGAAATTTTTACTACATAATAACTACTCTGCGAAAGAATTTTCAAAAACTATTTTAGTAAATTTAAAAAAAATTACTGTGCTAAATATTTTTAATCACAGTATTTTGAAATTGAAATTTTTAAAAACGTTATTTTTAACTCATATAGAAAATTTGCTGAGGGAGAGAATTTAATTACTTCTATAAAAATTATCAAAACGTTTTGAAATCTTCGCAAGCAAGCTACATAGCATCCCATGCTGGAAAGCATAAAATAAAAATCAAAGTACCTAGCTCTCCATGCTATGAAAAAAGCATGAACAGCTAAAAAGCATTGGATGCTTGTCCATAGCATGTGATGCTATTGCTGCGATGACTAGCTACATAGCATCCCTACCTGGCAAGCATTAAAAAGCATAAAACAGCACATCAAGGTACCTAGCTCTCCATGCTATAAAAGTAGCATAAACAGCTACAAAGCATCGGATGCTTGTCCACAGCATATGATGCTATTGCTGAGACATAGCATCCCAAGCTAGCTATATAGCATCCCAAGCTGATAAGCATAAAAAAGCATAAATAGCACATCAAGGTACCTAGCTCTCCATGCTATGAAAGTAGCATAAACAGCTACAAAGCATCGGATGCTTGTCCATAGCATGTGATGCTACAGCTGAGCCATAGCATTCCAAGCTAGGTACATAGCATCCCAAGCTGGCAAGCATAAAATAGCACATCAAGGTACCTAGCTCTTCATGCTATGAAAGTAGCTTGAACTGCTTAAAAGCATCGGATGCTTGTCCATAGCATGTGATGCTACAGCTGAGCCATAGCATTCCAAGCTAGGTACATAGCATCCCAAGCTGGCAAGCATAAAAAAAGCATAAAATAGCACATCAAGGTACCTAGCTCTTCATGCTATGAAAGTAGCTTGAACTGCTTAAAAGCATCGTATGCTTGTCCATAGCATGTGATGCTATAGCTGAGCCATAGCATCCCAAGCTAGGTACATAGCATCCCAAGCTGGCAAGCATAAAAAAAGCATAAAATAGCACATCAAGGTACCTAGCTCTCCATGCTATGAAAGTAGCTTGAACTGCTTAAAAGCATCGGATGCTTGTCCATAGCATGTGATGCTATAGCTGAGCCATAGCATCCCAAGCTAGGTACATAGCATCCCAAGCTGGCAAGCATAAAAAAAGCATAAAATAGCACATCAAGGTACCTAGTTCTCCATGCTATGAAAGTAGCTTGAACTGCTTAAAAGCATCGGATGCTTCTGTATAAGCAAGTCATGCTATGATATGTATGCTGGTTAAGATAGCATCCCATGCTGTGCAAGCATAAACAAGCATACGCTAGCATAAAAAACTAGCATACCTAGCAAAAACTAGCAAAAACCAGCATACTTTCTTTGCTTGTACCAGCATAAATTTTGACCTGGGTATTCACCATTAAACTAGACCTAAGGTTAACCTGGAATCAAACATTTTCGGCAACTGTGATTGGCTTTAACTACCAATCAGATGATTAATTCCAAGTCAATCTTAGGTTTATTAGGCATAGAGTAACGAGCTAACAGAGATTCCAAACGGAAGTTTTCCTCTTATTGTACTTAATTTAACTCATACTCGCAGATTATAATAAATTTCACAAGCAGCCAATCAGAGAAGGCGATTCTTGATTGGATATGGAACTTCTACCAAGCGGCATTTTAATTTCATCGGTGCTGCTCTTTTCCCTCCACTTCCTATTTGGATTTGAGTGAAAGCTTCAGTGGGCGAATGATAGAGAGCAGAAGTGACGTAGAAGGAGTGACGTGGAACTATAGGAGGTGGTCCGACGTACCAGAAATTGTCTATGGGAAAAGTCCTGTTAAAAAAAGTTGCCATTAGCGTCTATGGAGATGAATCCTCTGTTAAGCTCTATACTCTGTGGGGTGGGTTTAGGTTAATGGTGAATACGGCCGTTTTTGAATCCTAAACCATTTTTCATAACAAATGTTTCGGAATGAATGACGTCACGTGCTACTTTCGATCCATTTTTAAAAGTCAAACTTTTAATATCAAATTTTTAAAAAAATGCGCTGTTATTTCTATCTCGGATACCTCTATTGAATAAGAAATAAAATAAAAATTCTGGAATTGTCCATTGAAAACTGGGGTTTTGGATTTATCTCTTGTGCAAAAACCATCCCATATTTCATCAGCATCAGACAAAAAAAAAGTCCAAATGTATCTGGATTTTGTTACAGATCGCTCCTTCAATCACAAAGAATTGCAATACTATAGTGCTACTCTTGTTTCCACAGGTAGTTCTATCGATTTTCAAGTAATCAATACTCCAATGGAAGAAACTGAAGATAACTTCATAGTCTCTTGTGGGCAGAGTGATAAAATGACGTGTGAACAGTGGTGTAAAGGTTGGCCCTTCCCTCCCCCCCCCCGAAATCTGGACTTGATTTACCAAAACCCTATTTTCTGGGTCAAATTTCCAAAAATTTTCTGGGTGATGACCAACGAACCAGGGTTGGCTGGATTGGACCCAATGGGTTTTTTCAAAAAAAACCATGTGAAAAAACCCACATTTTGGACCCATTTTTGGGTTTTTTCAAGAAAAATCAAAATTTTGGGAGTTTTTTCAAAGTTTAGGATGTTTTAAAAATTTTAATGGGTTTTTCAAGATTTAAAGTAGGTTTTTAAAATTAAATGGTTTTTTTTCAATTTCAGGGAGTTTTTTTTTAAATGTTAAATAGGTTCTTTCCTTATTCAGTGGGTTTTTTCATTATTGAATGGGGTTTCTTCAAAATTTAAGACGTTTAAAGTTCAAACTAGATATAAAATTTTTTTTTCTAAAAATTTCAGTGGGTTTTTCAAAGTTGAATAGATTTCTTTCAATATTGAATGGGTTTTTTCAAAGTTTAGGATATTTTTAAAATTTTAGTGGATTTTTTCAAAATTAAAAACAAGTTTCAGAAAATAAGGGTTGGTTTTTACAATTTCAGTGGGTTTTTTCAAAGTATAAAAGCTTTGAAAAAACCCACTTAACTGTGGAAAAACTGACATTATTTTGACAGAACACATTTAACATAGAAATAACTCAATAAAATTTGAAAAAAACCCACTTACTTTCTAGGAGAAAACCACTTATTTTGAAAAAAACCACACTTTTTCCGAAAAAACCCAGTTTTACATGGTTTTTTTCAGGGTTTTATTGAAAAAACCCAACCCACTTGGGTTTTTTCAAAAAAACCCGGGTTTTTGCCAACCCTGCAACGAACCCCCCCTTTTTATGTATATACAAAGTTAATGATGACTTGTACTACTGTTACCCATAAAAGTTTGAATAAAACTCCACTTGAAGAGTACCTGAATAAAATTTAAAACTTTTAACTAGAAAATGCAAATTTTCGCTCTGACACGAATCTCATTCAATAAGGAAAGTCATTAGCAATATAAGGTAGTACCTTCGCATGTTGAGTACAACCATTGTTCGTTGACACTTCAATGGAAAACTATTAAATATAATTTTAATTGCGTTCGGAAGGAAAATAAGATGTCCCAATTCAAATAGAGTGGCTCTTCCAGCAATTGTGTTTCAGAGTATTTGTAAAAAGACTCATGGTTAGATATGAAAGGGTTAGATATCATGGTTAGATATCAAAGGATACAATGTGTAAGTAGAAAATGGGAAAAGATACTAGTTTCTAATACAAATGTCTTACAGAATATTTTCATCAATATACGGAGTCTATACTTCACAGCAACGTTTCCTGAAACCAGTACGTCACTACGCGGAAGGAGAAAGTGAGTATACACAAAGCCTGTTGATGGGTTGATAGGAGGAATTTCGATACGCGAATTGTGATAAAAAGACGCTATTCATACATGGGTTCAACGAAATAATCCTATTTTAAAACTGACGTTCTTTGTTTCACTCGAAATTCAGACACCGCGATGGGAACTGCTTTGTTTTTAAGTGATGTAGTAGGTTCAACTTTAGTTGCTGTCTAGTATACCAATAAGGGTGTAACAAAGGGCTATTTCTTAACTCCATGGGGGGTTACTTAAAGTAACTTTAATATAGTAATAAAATAGTTACTTTAAGAAACTACTATAGAAAATAAATTTTTATATGGCCCCCGTAGTTTCAAATTTCCAATAAGGCAATTTTTTTGTATTATTTTCTGAATAATTATACCAATATCTTTAAAACTCCCTGAGATATGCGTGTTTAAATTTTCATGGGGCAATCACAAATTAATTTTTAAAGTTATTCCCGCATAAAAACAGGTACATAACTTACATTTGGGGATGCACTCTGTTTTGCCCTCAAAAAGAGTGTATAAATCAACAATTTTAAATTTTTATATTTCAGTGAGTTTTGAAGACATCGTGAGGTATAATTTTTTGTGTCTTATTCACAGGGAGTAAAGAAAGTTTTGGGCGGTGCATCTCTAAGATGTTCGCCAAAGCAAATCTTTTTTATCTCGCTGTCAAAAATTTAAATATTCTTGAATTTTGTAGAAAACAATATGCCAGAACCTCTTCACTTTTTCTGGTGGAAAAAGCTTATAAATATGGATAAGAAAAGGGTGCAATCGAGGCTGAAAATGTTTTGTTTCTTCTCACCATATTTTTGCTCCCAACCCACATAGAAATCCCCAAAACCAATCAAAATGTCTTCGGCTTCAATAGGGATAATTTAAAAACAAGTTTTTAGAAAATAATTGGCTGGGATAATTGGTTTTGAGATATCGTTGATGAATGGCCCCGTAAGGGGATGCTCAGCCATATTTGACTATTTTAGTTTAAATTAACCGGGCTAATATTTAGAAAAACAACAAATAGAAAAGTGGTTTTATTCAAATTATAATTCTAATTAAATATTAATATCAACAGAAAATATATTTTGAAATAACATTTTAATGGATATTTTTATATAGACATCTTTTTGATCGGGATGTGTGTGTTTTTCCATTGGAAATAGTCTATTATGAAAACAAAACTTATCATGATTTAATCATTTCGATTTAATTTAAAATATACTATACACAATTTATTTACTATATAAAACAAATGGAATGAGATAAAAAGTAAGTTTAATTTAAATCTCACCTTAGACATATCCTTGGGCGGTTTCAAACTACTTTAATCATAGAAGAGCGTACTGAAAACCACTTGTGACGACCAAGAACACCAAGAAAAACATCCTCAAAAGAGTGAAATATCCAAACAAAACCTCCAAACAATTAGGAATTAAGGATTTTTTTAGTAGTACCTTCTTTTCCGAGAATTTTCCACCAAAGTTTAAGGAATTATTTAATCACTTTTTCCTCTCCTTGGTCAATTACCACCGATCTATTTCCTCCTCAAATCGCCCGTTTTAAAAAGAAAATAACGACTTCTTTTTCAACCATCGAAAGCAAACATTAATAGCTACAAGGGGATTTTTAACGTATCTTATGGAGTTAATGATAACAAAGTTCCGAAGAGCAATTTTTGGCTTCGCGTGCAACCCCTAATTTTTCAGGTTTTTGTGACTTTTTTTTTATCGTGGAGGAAATTATTTTTGTGCGGGAGATTACAAAATCACCTTTGGCTTAATGTATTTTTCAATGTTTAAAAAGGCATGGTAATTATTAAGTTCCTATAAAAATGTAAAATGACGAAGAAAAAGTGTTTAAAAATCATTACAGAGTGATCCTTTCTAAAAAACTCCACTCAAAGTCAAAATTAATGACCTGGTGCTGTAGATGAAAGAGATAAAGTGTTTGATTTGGAACCAACTTCTCTGAGAATCTTGGGAGTGAGGTTTAATAAGGTGCTATATAGGTATGTGACCCTGGGGAATCCATTGAGATGACTTACAGCATCCCTAGCGGCGGAAGAAAATTTAAAAATATTAATTGAAAAACTAAAGGATATGAAGCAGAAATCTCAATGATAGTATTGTTGCGAATGTTATAATAAACTGACTGGAAAAAAATCGTGAATATTCAGGGAGATTTTAGCATGGGGGGAAATAGCATTTTTTCAGGCCTCACAAAGAAGAAAAACATTCCAAAGTTTAAGGCGTATTAATAAGGGGTGAAGATCTTATCAAGAGATGGGAGAAATGCACGAAGTTGAGCCTCGGTCCAACGACTTTTTTATGCGTCGTGCGATTTGAAGTCGCTAGTGTGTTTCGACCCTTAACCCTCTGACGACTACAGTTTCTGGACCGAAATTGCTTCAAAAAATGTGTATTTCTTTATTGCCCAGTGAATGAACACTTAGGCTAAGCGCGCACTAGAGACTTTTGTCTCGGCGACAGAGACAAAATTGTTACCCTAGCTATTGCAAGAAGCTAGAGCGCGCACAGGCGACGAGACACTTGGCCGATTGCCAATAATCTCTCCATAGAAATGCAGTGTTGCCAGATTGGGCTATAAGTAGCGGATTGGGCTCCTTTTGTAGGTCCTTTGCGACAAAAAATTTCGTTTTGGGCGCCAGGCTACTTTTGGGCTACTTAAAAATTAAATCTGGGCTACAGCATTTTTAATCTGCGATTTTTGTGTTTTGAAAAAAATGGACATAATAATTACAAATGCACACTTCTAGTGCAGAAAGGTGAGTCATAAGTAATTCATCTTCATAAGTAATACTCTTCCAACTCCTTTTCAATCCCCGCCTCGAAGCCCTGGACATTTTATAGGGACAAATAAGGGTGTTGGAAGAGAAAAAAGAGGGTAGGGTAGAGATAAGGGCAAGAATTTTCCAATATGTGATTTATAAAACGAGTATTGATCATATCCTTATAAGGTTTTTAGTATAATGAAATATATCTATGTTATGAAAGAGTTCCTTTTCGAATAGCAATAGATGAATTACTTTCAACTAATTCGTTTTTATATTAACAATGTATCTAACTAATTGAAATCAAGTTCTAGAGTATATAATAATAGTTCATTAACAATGTTAAAAGTGTGTTTAACTTCAAAATTACCACTGAAATAAAAATTGGGCTCCAAAAATTTCAAATCCGCTACTTTTAGAGCTTTGATCCGCGACTTTTTCGTCAAACTGTCTGGCAACACTGTAGAAATGCATTGCTCTGGAGTGACTAGTGTTACAGTCGCCGGCGACTGAAGTCTCTAGTGCGCGCTTAGCCTTAGCATTTGGATTTGCGATTTTTATACTTTAAAAAAAAATTCAGGGCTTTTTCTCAGTCAATTTTATAAAATAAAGTATGTTTCCAAACAGGCTTTTTCTCAGTAATATGTTCGAAGTATTTCGAGATCTTAGAAATTAATAGTTTTGAAGGAAAAACTGCACGCGCTTCTCAATAAAGGAAGAAAAACATATGCACGCGCACTCTTAAAACGATTGAATCAAAATTGAGTAAAAAGTACTCAAAAAGGCTCCGATCCAATAAGTACTCAAATTTGAATACATGAATATACTCATTTCTGAAAATGTGCATACTCAAAAATGAAATATCTTGAGCGTGAACTCAAAAATGAGCTCACGATGTTTCATTTTTGAGTATGCACATTTTCAGAAATGAGTATATTCATGTATTCAAATTTGAGTACTTATTGGATCGGAGCCTTTTTGAGTACTTTTTACTCAATTTTGATACAATCGTTTTAAGAGTGCGGAAATCGCGGGATGAGCAGATTTTGTTACACTTGAGTTGGACGCATGATGATCAGTCAGAGTGTTAAAAGTTACATTTCATCCCAAAATAACAAAAAAATCTTCATCTCGATGAAGATCATAAAAATGTCCCTCAAGAGAAGCATACGCCACGATAAGAAGAAGAAGAGATATCAGATATCTCGTTTTCTCCTTTTAATCATCATGCGATCAATAATAGGATAGACCAGATTACACGACCATTAAGTGATTGCTGAAACAGATACTCCGGTGGTGACTCTTCTCTAACTGCCCCCGTTTTTATACAGAAGTTGATGAGAGAATCCGAGCTCTTTCGATAGAGCATACACAGAAATAGAATACACAATTCATTTCCTCTCTATTATTTCATCTAGAACTTTTTTTTTGCTTTACAACAGCAGGAATGTTTTGAAAAAAGTCAAAATATGTTTTCTTTCACATTTTAAAACTTCGATTGATTCTTTTGATTACATAATTTAAGTAACAACAAATTTTGCGTGGTCTACTGATGAGCTAATGGGCAATACCAGCGTTTTTCGAAAACAGAAAAAAAATGCATTTTTCTAGAAAAGGAAATAGATCTGAATCCAAAAATCTACATGAAAAGTTTTAAAAAATTTGGTTCATTAATTATTTTAAAATTAAACTCGCCAAGCCCTTTGGCTTTGTTTAGGATTGTAGTACGTCACAACTGATTCGACCTTAGGCTAAGCGCGCACTAGAGACTTTTGTCAAGGCGACAGAGACAAAATTATCACCCTCGCTATTGCAAGAAGCTAGAGAGCGCGCATAGGCTACGAGACTCTTGGCCGGTTGCCAAGAGTCATCTCCATAGAAATGCATTGCTTTCGAGTGACCTAGTGTTACAGTCGCCGGCGACATAAGTCTCTAGTGCGCGCTTAGCCTTACTTTAAAGTGAAACCCAACAATGACTGTTTAAAAACAATTAAAGCATTGTTTAAAATCAATGTATAGGATGTAAGTATACGTCCCATTTTGAAATTTGACGTTTTTGCGCCCTTTTTTAAAATCAAACTTTGAAATAACATAAAAAAATAAATATAATCATCGTAATTATAAAAAAATTTTGCGCGTATATTCCGCTCTAGGGTACCTCTATCGAATAAAAAAATAAACGATGGAATTGGCCATTCATTAGAGTTTTTTTAAACTGGATTGCTATTTGCGTAAAACTTTTTTAATCGCTTAAAAATCTACCATAGATAATGAACGTCCGTTGTGTTTGCTCATAGTTTTGGCTCTACATATGGTACACTCAAGCTTTAGACTAGAAAAGCAATATTGAAGCGTAGTACATATTCCGTTTGGAACACAGAACTTCCGTATCACAAGTCGCATTTCTTTCATATCCTCATCGAATATTTGTTTGAAGAAGTATGGAAATAATTTGCTTTACGGTACGTGAAGAAAACCGATTTCTGCTGTAAGGTGAAAGAAAATTCCTTTCGAAAAGTCTCAACACAAGAAGTTTCTTTCTCGGCAAATATTTTTAAACCAAATACTATTATGAGAAGAGGCACGATGTTTTCTGGGTGGAGTTTATAACTTAAGGGGTTTGATGATAATAAGGAAGTTGCAGGATTTTTTAAATTTTTTAATCGATTCTTCATGCAAAAATATGCAACTACCCAAAATTTGAGGCCGATCGAGAAATTTTTTGATTGCCAAAAAAGTAACAAAAATCCCTTTTTTAAAAGCGCGTGAAAACGCTAAGAGTTTGAGATGTGACGTCATCGTACGATGACCATTGTTGGAGAGCAATAGAGTTGATTGTATGATTGTTGACGTAATCGTTACTTTTTAAACCACAAACGTTTTCAGTCACGTGTTTTTTCTCGACTTTTAAATTAAAATTTTTAATTACCTGTACACTTTTTTGAGAAATTAACTAGATATTTCATGTTACCATACAACAAACCATACGGAACACTTGTTTATTTTTGAAAATCTGACACATGCAACTTTCTTACTATATTCAAGTAAATTTGTCTTTGAGTTTCTAGTTCATCTATTCCGAGCGAAACACCCTGTGGAAACGGTATTCAAGGGGAGGTCACTTTTTGGGGATCACCTCTACACTCAAATAGACCCCATTTTACTTTTTATTCCATAAAAGTCACTCCAGATTGAAACATATTTTTCTACAGTATAAGCAAAACAGTATTTATAATCTGAATTGTTTTTAAAAATGCAATTTTTTTTCAGGGCCCCAGGAAATTTTAGAGATCTTTACCCTTCATAACTAATTTTGATCCCCACAAGCGCTTGATGAACAAAAAAGTTTGAACAATCTGACCCCCTGGTCCATAAATTAAAGAAGGGACCAAACTGAACAAAATGAACAGAAAAATATTTTGCCTGCTTTCTTATTTCTCTCTTTTACACCGTCCTTTCCCCCTTTTTTTTAACCCAAAGAGGGGGTGCATTCTCCCTTTGGATCCGCGTCTTCCTGTAATCCAGGGTTGTTACGTTTAAAACACTCGTTATAAACACGTTTAAAACAAAGCAAAAAAAACCTTGTTTAAAACACATATATTTTTTAGCAAGTTACTCCCTTTATTTAGGCAACAAACTTACCAATTTCAAGTGTGAATCACTCAGAGCTTAAAAAGATCGTGTATATGTTACGGGCAAAGTGATTAATTGGGCACTATTAATAATGGCCAGAGTGGAAGCTGGCAAAGTGATAAATTTCATTCATAAATTTCGTTGAATTTATCACCTTGCCCGGGCATTATCAATAATGCCCAATTGCCCGTAACATACTATATACAAACCACCATATCGCCATGACATAGGCAGTACATAGCTTGATGAAGAACATGATGCTGTGAAGAAAACTTGCAAAAATTATTTAAATGAACGAACTGTTTGTGGTGTATTTAAAAGTTAATCTAAATTCAATTTTATAAAATCAAATTTAAATTTTTAAAAATCATGGGTTTTCTTAGCATTTCTTTTTCCAGGGTAGAAAAGCAAATAAAACATGTTTTTTAATTAAAAACATGTTTTTTCTAACCCTGTTGAAATATATCAACAAACTTCTGAAATTCCTTGCGGAGGCTATTGGCTTACTTAACCCTTTATGCCCCGACGGGACTTGTAAGTCCCACTTCCAAATGTTCCAAATTCATCCAATTTTCGTCATATAAGGCCAAATTTCGTTTACTTCTAGTTGCCGTTACGTAAACTTGACATATTTGGGACGAACTGTGCTTCTATGGTTAATATGAAGCTTGTATACTTAATATACTTATAGGGATAACGTATAAAAAATATACAGCACAATTTTTCTGAAAAACATAATTTTTGACATAAAGGGTTAAGGCAGACTGATTGTCCGTCGATTGACCAGCAGCTTAAGAGAGAAAAATGAGCTAACTGGTCTAGTAGCAGTAAATGAGGCGCCCTACAACATCTAGTGAGTAAATATCAAGAAAGTCGAATAAAAGAGCAGATAAAAAAATCATTACTCATTGATCAGAATTCCATCGGAGGTTTCCGATTCAACAATTTCCCTCCATGTTCCCTCCGATGCTTGACGGTCGCAGAGATTATGTGTGTGACAGGGTAGGTGACTAACTTCGCGGGCGCCTCTCATGCGAAATGAATGGTAGCGACCACGGACGCATGACAAATCGTCTGAGCTGGACATTTCTTGGAGGCGCCCTTATTCGCTGCTCCGTCTTTGTTAATGGTTATAAATCAAGAGGTAAACTTATATATTAGATTCCTGCAGATGAAATCGGATGTGTGGGATTTGTGTTTAGCTCAGAAGAACTTCATTACACTCTTAAAACGACAGTCTCAACAATGAGTAAAAATTACACAAATCTGAGTATGTCAGGCACTCAAACAGGCTCCGATAAAATTTTACTAAAATTAGAAAAAAACATGCTCATTTCATTCATAGACTCATTTTTGAAAATGTGCAGATACTCCAAAATAAAGCATCACGTACTCATTTTTTAATTCGTCCATGACATTCTCTTAAAGAAGGTGCAATGTGAGTGGAGACGTCACAACGTTGTGTTACACATTATCACACCAACTTATTGTTATTTACAATATATTGCAAATAATTCAATTTTCAAATATGAACTAAAAAAAAGCATAATCTGAGTGATGGCTATTAAATTATTTGAAACTGAGTATGTCTGGTGTTTCGAAATTGAAAGCATTGGGTCTCGGTCGTCATATTTGAACCAAAAAGTTTCATGCCAAAATGAGAACATCGATTTACTCAAATTTGAAACTGTCGATTTCCCTCAAGTGTAGAATATAAATGAACTTTCTTTTTAATCTCTCTAAACATACAAAATTTTGACAGCCCCCCAGCCGTCCTTATTTTCTTCATTTTCTTTCTTATAAAAAATGTTTCCCCTTTACTTTTCCTTTATTTTTGTTCATATATTTATTTAATTTAATATGTTACCCCATGCACGAGTAATGGTTCCTTTGGGATGAATGTAACCTGTCCTTTTTAATTTCGGGGATAAGTCAATTTGTTTGAGGACCAGCAAAATTGGCAGTGTAGTGGTCCGCATAGGACCAGTGGGTAAGACATAGCAGAAGACAGCTCAAATGGGTTATTAAGGAAAAAAGTGCGTTTAGTATGCTAAGATTACATTCAATAGAATATTCTTTCCTAGAATTTCGTCGCAAACTGGTGTTTTATTTATTCATTGAACCAAACAAAAAGGAAAATGTTTGAGAAAATTAAAAGACTAAAGATAATTGGGTAATAAAATACTTTACTGGTTCATTCGGGCACAAAGAAAAACACAATTAGTATCAAGTTAAAGAACGTAATGAAGCAACCGAAAATACTTTCGTAATTTAATTTGTTTATCTTATTCGTAAAGCTCAATTTGTGTTCCTAACAATTGCTAGTCAAATGCAGCTACGTATTGTTTTCTTTGTATCTCTCGTTAAATATTTATTATTTTAAATTGCAATACATAAAGAAACCAATTTAATCCTACTTTTAATCGTAACACTACTCAGCAACTGTTTCTTAACCACCGGTTCGTATTTTATTAATAAACCTACCATTTTGTTTCACTTTAGAGCAGCAGCATTTTAGATGATTGAAACTCAAGACCAAAGATGAAATTCTGCAGCATCAATATTAATTGAGAGTAAAATGTACATACTCAAAAACCAAACATCATGAGCTTATTCTTGAGTTAGTGCATGCAATTCTCGTTAATCAAGCTCAAGATGTTTCATTTTTGAGTATGCACATTTTTAGAAATGAGCATATTCATGTTTTCAAATTTGAGTAAATCTGATTGGGAGCCTGTTAGAGTAATTTTTACTCCTTTTTGAGATTGTAGTTAGTAGACAATGCATTGTAGGTAGAAAGTGTCACGACGAAAATATAAATACTAGAGTCTTGTTGGTTGGTTGGCTGCTTGGAGTAACATGGCACAAGGAACTAGGATCGAGGGACAATTGTAACTTTAATATACCTACAACGCATGCCTGTTTCATTTGATGGCCTGTTTTTTATTAGAATAAACACTTGCATCTGATTTTTGCATAAAAAATTTGAATTGGTTGAATGTAATAAATGCAGGAATCGCACAATTGTATCTCTTTCTGGCCAGATATGCGAGTTTTATTGCTGATTTTCACCCCTTAAACCCCACTTTCGACCCCCTAACCTATACCAATTCTTGTTCGTCTTGATGTACCCTACCTCCCCTAGAAGTTATGAAACTCTCATCTGAAACACCCTGTATTTACTTTTTCCCTTCGTTGCATTTTTCGAAACAAAAATCTATGAAAACAAATATATTTTTCTCCTTTATCCTATAATTCTTCAAGAATGTTTGTCGTAATAAAAAAACTCTTTACATGAGAAACAAAATTCATATTTTAGAATGGATGACGCCTTTAAATTAAGTGTTCCTCTGGAGGAGTTTCTTCGAAGATCGTATTCCAACATAAATCATCTTTCTTTGTCGAGCAGCGTGAAGAAAAAAGTGGTGATAAATCGGGTTTTCGTCGCAACAATTTATGCTTCGTCTTAAGTATAAATCATCTATTGCTTATTGCTCACTTACAGGTCGTTTACCGAAGAGACGCAAAATTAATATTTTTTTCAACTATCGACCCCCACTATTAAATAAGAATACTTGCAGTAAGGGGGGATTTTTGCAAAACTATCGATTGCTATTGAAGTTAGTTAAACCATTTGTCAGTTGTAAAAAATTTTTTGGTTTTAAAAGGAAATTAAGATAGAAAAGTTATAAATGAGCTCTATTTAAGAGAATCGCGTTAAATTAAATTAAATGTTAAAGTTGAAAGATGATAACTTTTGTTTTCTAAACCATTAAAATGTTTTTTTTAACAAAAAGAAATAAACGCAATTTAGAAAAAAACTAATTTTTTAAAAAATGTATGATTTTTTACAATACAATATTTCTACGATTTAACACTCCGCATTGTAAAATAATTTCCGAAAAATTTGAATTGCTTAACATTAGAGAAGTGGGTTTTCTGGAAAATTTTGAAACGGAAAATTTTCCAAGCCACGGAATTATAATAAAGTATTGTTACATTAAACTTCCGGTCACTGGAGGCAACAAATTAACAAAACTGGAGTATTTTCATCAATTCTGGATGATGTTCCTTTGAGATACATTCAAAAATAAAACACAATCAAAAACTAATTAATAAAGCATTGCAATCATGATATAAAATTTTAAAATCATATTTAATGTTATAATACTTATAATAAATATTGAATTAACTATATATAATGTATATAAAATGTCTCTCGATATTCAATTAAAAGATGCCAAGAAATTATCTCCTTTTTCATTTAGTAAATTGACCTATGAATAACTGAAATGAAAACAAAATAGTATTCTAAAATAACATGGCAGAGGCATATTTCTCTCAAAAAAATTAAATTTATTTTTTATTACTATTTCCGAATTCCAATAGAGTATAGACCACATAGAAAGTCACTAAAAGCAATGATATCAATGCGAAAAAATAACAATAACATTAAATTTATATCGAACTGTTTTTTCTTCTTTGAAAGAGAAACAAATTGGATACAAAATGGAACTAATAAAATAGCAAAAAAATAGCGGAAAATTTTCCGGGAAAACATAGTGGAAATTTTCCGACCCACATCACTACTTAACATTCATGTTAAGGATATTTTCCTGTTTTCTGCTATACAAATTTACTGAAATAGAATTTGCAGAAATCTTTTTTAATACTACTGTGCAATACCATTACTACTGAGCAACTCTAATATAATACTATTCGATATCTATGGATGAAATACTCGTGACCATTCTATATTCACCAAAAATAAGCCCTGATATTGCACTACTAAGCTAATCGAATTCAACGGAGCAAGCATGAGTAACAGGAAAAAAAACCTGTAACAATGTTGAGGGGAATTGGCTGCAAACATCGCAGAGGAAAATACTTCTTCTATGAGGGCATCCATAAATTTAGTGAGGTCAAAAAAGGGGGGTTCAGTATAAGCTCACCAAACCTCATCAGAGGGGAGTCAATAAAATTCTAATGTCAAATTTTAGTTCAGAAAATATGCGTTTTTCTCATCATTTTTAGTATAAGTTAAGGAAAAATCGGACAAAACAGCGAATCATTATAGCCAGTTAGTCATGATAATAAAATGCTTAAAAGACGAAACAGATGTGGGTAGAACATGTTAAAGAAGTTTATTTAAAAAGAAGTTGTAGTAAAAATCTCAAGTAAGAATTTGATGGGGTGTCCAGCAAAATCTCACCAAAGGGGAGCCGTAATTTGATAGGAAAATATTTCTTCTATGGGGGCATCCATAAATTACGTGAGTCGAAAAAGGGGGGTTCAGTAAAATCTCACCAAACCTCATCAGATGGGAGTTAATGAGTCAATTAAAATCTAATGTCAAATTTTAGTTTAGAAAATACCTGTTTTTCTCATCTTTTTTAGGCGTTTTGGACTTACACAACATGGATTGTATCAAATTTTTTGCAATTTGCAATGAAACAATGTGGCCGGAACATGTTAAAAGAAATTTATTCACAAAAGTGATTGAGAAAATCTCTGGTGAGAATGGATAATTGCATTAACATTTTTAATCTTAATGTGTTCAGAATGGCTTAAAACCTCCAAAAAACATTTTAATTTACCTTTCAAAGCCCTAAATTTTAAGTTATTTTCAATAAAAAATAGCCTCTTTTCTGTCTGAGCTGAAACAGCTTGTGACGTCAAATGTGCCTTGTCCACTATCATTCCGCTTTGAAATACTGAGATCTAGTTTTATTATAGCCTAGTGTTTTGATGAAAATGGTGTTTCCTACATTTCAAAAAGGCACATGTGACGTCCCATTGTTAAGAGCTTTCTGTATAGTAAAATGTCTCATAATTAACTGAAAAAAAATTTGTGGGAAAATATAAGCATATTTTTGGAATCAGGAGAATATTTCTATTAATTTAAAATTGAACATTCAGAATTTTTTGAGATACTGCAATTCTCCATTGAGGGGGAGGGGGGTCAAGCAAAATCGCACTGGTCCAAATTTTTGAAAAACACCTCTCGTAATTTATGGACGCCCCCTACGGAAATACCTTTGGGCAACATCAGCTTCTTTTGATCACACGCAAATAGAGTCCTCGAATAAAACATTCCCTCAGCCCCACCGAACTGAATTCGTGTCACAAATCATCACAAAATAAACGAGTGAACGAAAAAGCTCTGTTTTGATCGGTTCTGAAGGAAAAAACAACTTTACATGAGTTATGAATAGCAGCATCTGAGAAACCTCGAGATAAAACAGTTTTTGAAAAACTCTCCAACATTGAACTCTATGGAATAAAGGAAAAGATAGAAGTAAAAATCATTAACGCACTTATTCAAAATGTAATTTATTACCTTGAAATAAAAACAAAGTTAAACAGTTTTTGATGTTGCTAATTAGAATTTCATCAAAATATCATCTAAGGAATGAAAGATATTTTTAAATGAAAGTAAAATATTGTTAATTTTGGTACTAAAAACAACTAAAAAGCTTGGGTTGATAAAAGTTCTTTGCTCAAAAAAACATAAAATACTCTTCAATTCATTTTCATTAGTTATATTACATTTTTATAACTATCTTGATATAGGTTTAAAAAGTTACTTTAAATACAAATTGCAAGAATTTGTGTACGGGCAATGAGTTGTATCGGATGATTGGCACCTAATAGAGGGAATTTTTATCGCAAAAAAAGGAACCTTTTACTTTTGCTGAGAAATAATATTTTGAAAGGGATCTGTAATTAATATTTCAAAAGAAAAACAAACTTTTTCTAGTTTTCTCAAGGATCTATCATTCCTTTCAATGTGAAAACACAATTTAATTAAATCCATACTTACCGTGTTCATAAAATATAAACCTGTTGAGACCCAATGAAATCTTTTCTTTGAACTAATAAAAAAAACCTCAGAAAACATGAAGAAGGAGCATCGTTTCCCTGAAAGTGAAAAAAGCGCCACGCCACCGAACGTAATGAAATCGTTTTTTTGTTCCTACAATAAAATAGTCGCCACGAAAAAACCCCTCTCGAATAAAGGAAATGGACCTCGGCCACACAGCAGGGGGGGGGAAGGGATGGAGTGTTTCTCCGTTGGAGTCCACTTCCATCTGAGTTCGTATAAGGAGTGCTATTAGGTAGATGGTGTTTGAGGATAGAAACCCATCTATTCGGGACGTATATTAATGCGTATTGCTTAAAAAAACATCCAAGGCGTGTCCATTATGAAACGAAACGGATGCTGTAGTCTAGTGCTTCTAAAATTTTTAACAATGGTTACGCAAAATTCCAACCACAGTTTTCATCGCACACTCCTTTTAAACAATAATGAATGCAGAGAAATAAAAATTTTTTACTTTAAGGCTAAGCGCGCACTAGATACTTTTGTCTCGACGACAGAGACAAAATTGTTTCCCTGGCTATTGTAAGAAGCTAGAGAGAGCGCACATGGCGACGAGACCAAGATCAGTAGGCCAAGAATTTCCTAATAGAAATGCATTGCTCTCGAGTGACTAGTGTTACAGTCGCCGGCGACTATAACACTAGGTCACTCGAGAGCTATGTATTTCCATGGTGAGATTCTTGGCAATGGGCCAAGTGTCTCGTCGCCTGTGCGCGCGCTCTAGCTTCTTGCAATAGCCAGGGTGATAATTTTGTCTCTGTCGCCCAGACAAAAGTCTCGAGTGCGCGCTTAGCCTAACTCTACATAACCCGAAGAAAACCTGGGGGTACTCCTGAAGCCTCGCAATCAATAAAAGAAACTAAACTTTAAACTACAATTTGTTAAAAACCTAAAAGACAATTTAAAATCTTAAAAGGGTGGCATAAGTTACACATAAGTGGCATACAATCCCGCCTTCGAATACTTAAACAAGTGAATAGGAACACAGTTCGTTTCATTTCCTTTTCGATTGCAAAAGCTCAATTTCTCTTTCCCATGCGGCACGCCTCACTCCCACAGAAATTAAAACAAAAATAGTCTGATAAAAGTAATTCAAACGATTTCTTGGGGGAATTCCCCGGGATACATGTCACCCCTGGGTCGAGATCTGAATAGTTTTTTTTTCTGCATGGATCCAGTACGGATTTAATAATAAATTTATATTTAAAGACCCTTACCTAGATTTCGTTCCATAAAGGAGGAAATTATTCAATATCC
Source organism: Tetragnatha versicolor (assembly GCA_024610705.1). Classification (NCBI taxonomy): domain Eukaryota; kingdom Metazoa; phylum Arthropoda; class Arachnida; order Araneae; family Tetragnathidae; genus Tetragnatha; species Tetragnatha versicolor. The sequence continues at coordinate 69,172,404 of JANDEH010000006.1, forward strand.
TTTAAAAATGTATTTTTTTTTCAGAAACCTAAGGTAGGATTAAATCTTCATAAACCTGATATTTGAAAAGTGTGATTGGTAGAGAGTTTGAAGTACAAAAGGGGGTCTCTGGGGGTCACCCAGAATAATTTTGGAAGTTTTACCTTTAAGAAAAATTTTTATTCGTTTTCGTTCATTTTCAGTTCGAATTTCAGAGAATTTCTTGACTCGATCCAAGCTTCCTCTCCCCCCCTATTTTAGCTTCAAAAAATAATCGGCTCATCTTTCATAATCAGTCGTCGCTTTCACAACACTCAGCAGCTGTATATGTACTTTTCGCTTTTTCCCTTTCGAAAATTCTCGAAAATGACAGAAAAACACTTTAACAAAATGTTCCAATAATATCCATCGAATTGTTAAAGTGTCGTTACCATATGCTTCTACTTCCTTTTAAATGCACACTGCACACGCATATTCGATCATTATGATGAGTACAGTAAGGATAAAAATATTTCAATACATTTTCTAAAATTTTACGACATCATTTAGTTTAGATCATAAGCTTTGCCACAGTATTTCCTAAAAACGCTTAAAAGCATCTGAACGTCATTAAAGTTTGGTTTCATTTTTTTAAGTTTGTTACTTAAGTTCAATACTTGAATTTTGATTCAGTGAAGTTATGACTGAAGTTATATGTTATAACATTTTTAATATGATATAAGTTTTGCCATGCAAAAACAACCAAATAAGTGATAAATTTTTTCTTAAAAGGATTTGATAAATTGGAATTATTTTTTTCAATAGGTGTTATTTTCTTTTATTTTTAATGTGCCTGCATCCCAAAAAAATGTAAGTATTGTGTCTAAATTGATTTAGCTGTTTTCTTTTTATTAAAAGATAGTCTTAGGTTAGGTTAGCTAAAATATAAGGCCTTGAAAGTGTAAAAAATGCTTTGAGATCGTAAAAGTATTGAGAATATTTCGATTTCCTTAAAATTATTCCGGAATTAAATAGTTTTATGAAATAGGGCGTTTTTATCAGAAAGTATTAGAAAATATCAAGAAACATTTATTTCTAACGCAATTCAAAGCAAATAACAACTAATAAACCTTTTTAAGTAAGTGTGTTTTTACTAAAAATTATTAATATAATTTACTCAAGTGGGGTAAACGAATTCAAGAATAAAATTGACAGATACTGGGAATCGGGTGGTTTGAGTTAAGTGGACCGGACCAACCTTGTTGGGCGCTTGCCTGTAGTTGGTCGACTTAATTTGTATTGTATTCCTTAGATTAGTGGCATACGTATTTCTATCCGAAGTAGGGGAATCTTTTAATAAAATGGTTGACCACTGCTGTTCTTAAATAAGAAGTAAAACCTTCGAAAAGGGTGCTAGGGCAGAATAGAATATGGGAAATGAAGATGGTTTTAAGCGATATTGCGCCAGCAGCAATCATTAAACGAGATATTTGGGTACCAAACTGTTGACCCGATATTGATATTTGATGGGTATAGTAGTCTAATGAAGACATAGCATCCTACACTATAGAACGTCAGGACTACAATAGCTTTGGCATTTGGAGATAACCTTTTATAATCTTTAATTCATTCAAAATTAACGTGCCATTCGCTTTTAAAAATATATTCACCGTTGCTTCATCCCTAATTCTATTTAAGTTTTTGGTCAACGGTTTTCAAATACACTTTTTGATTTCTGATCTGTGTAACACATCATTGGTATCAATCATTTTGAGGATTTCGAGTGAACTTAAAGAATTAAAGAGTTGGAAGAAGGGAATAAGTCCAAAAACCAAGTTTTGAGAAAATCGGAAAAAAAAATTATAAGTTATGGAATTTTCCTTGTATAAACACTAAAATTTTACTGGAAGTTCAGAACCCTATTTAAAAAACAGAGCCATCATCAAAACAAATATAAGTTTATTCAAAAATATTTTACAGTCAAAATAAGTTGATGGACTTATATTCCCTTCTTCCACCTTATGAAATTTTTCCTGATAAAAAAATCTTTAAAAACCTTTAAATTCACATTTAAATTATATTTCTCCTTAGTTTACACCACAAAAGGATAAAACAAAAAGATTAAGACAAATAAAATTCAAAATTATGGTGAAATTGAGATATTAAAGCAGTACAATGGAGTGAGTGAATATGAAGGGAGTCTAACATTCCCTGCATTAAAAAAGTTTGATAAAAAATTGAAATTAAGAAAAAATTTTATTTTAACTTATTTCATAGCACAAAGAATATGAAAAGAAAGACGAATTAACTTCAATTCCAAATTAACTTAAAAAAATACAGTGATTGAACATCGATTTCACAACTTCAAGGGGCGATATCTCACTATAGGGCTTAGTTTTTTCCCCCTCTTTTCACCCATGTGTTGAGCAAAGCTTGGAGATTGTTTTGAGCACAAAAAGTCAATTTCTCATTTTATGAACTTATTCCCTTCTTCCAACTGATTCAATTGTGGTTCATATTTTCGTCGGTACAGATTAAATTAGAGTGGAGAATTTCTTCAAATGAAAGTATTGTCTACAATTACTTGAACATTACCTGAAACATCTGACACAATCGAAGCTTTCTGCTCTAGAATAATATGAAAATTAATTTAATGATAGTTGGAAAGGGAGAACAATCTTGATATCCCGTTTCTGAAAGGAACTTAATTAAAGATTCGCCAATTAATATGGGGCAATTAAGTTTTCTGACTCAAATTACCTTCGAGATCTTCCTTGGATAAACATTCCCGAGAAAGCAAAGGTCAGTGGGGATGTTCGCAAACAAACATTCCCATATGAGAGGAGCAGATCACAGAGTATAGAGCTTAACAGAGGATTCATCTCCATAGACGCTAATGGCAACTTTTTTAAGAGGGCTTTTCCCATTGACAAACTTCAGGCCAAACGGACCCGCCTCCTTTAATACCACGCCATTCCTGCTAATTCTGTCATTCGCCCACTGAAGCTGACACTCTAATCTAAATCGGAACTGGAGGGAAAACAACAACGCCGATGAAATTAAAATGCCGCTTGATATAGAAGTTCCATATCCAATCAGGAATCACTTTCGCATTTCGCCTTCTCTGATTGGCTGCTAGTGAAATTAATTATAATCTGGAAGCAGGAATTAAATTAAGTACCTAAAGAGGAAAACTGCCGTTTGGAATCTCTGTAAGCTCTATACTCTGTGGAGCAGATAAAACGGTTATATGAAAATTCCGGTTTAAAGCAAAAACCAGTCAGCAAATTCCGGTCCATAAAAACAGATTTATTACATGGGTAAAGCTATAATTTTTTTTACTAGAATCTGAAGACCGGTTTTTGCTTTGACTGGAAGAATTTCTAGGACACTGATAAAATTTACCCAGAACCATACTTTGATATCCCAGAACATTAATGAACAGGAAGTCTGCAGCAGATAATATTTATATTCCATCTCACTCAATTTTTAATTCAAAAAATAATAATTTCACAAGTTGTGTAGTATTTTTTTATTTAAAAAAAGGGGTACCGAGTATATTCCGTGCAACCTTCAAGATCTGAGCTAATATTTGTTAGGGACTTTTTATTGGTTATTCCAAGAAATCAGACATTCAAATGAGACGAAGAAACTTTTTTTTATATTTCAGAGCGATCTAATCCCCAGTACGTATAATGAGTACTTTCACTCCCATGCATATTTTTAAAGCAAAAACGTTTTGTAAATATTAAAGTTCATTTGTAAGAACTTTAATCCGTATCATTTGATGTGTTCAGAGTGATAAAAAAATAAATACAAAAATTTAAAAAAAAAGATTTTTAATGAGCAGAAGTATACTTGTAGTTTGAAGTTGACTTTAATTTATTTCTAAAAGGGGTTTTTTAAAGTAAAAGTGTGAACCTAAATGCACCTATGAAACATTGAGAAATGCTCCTCCAAAGAGGAGTGTGAATCAAGTTAAAAGCAATTTTTAAGACACTCGTAAAATTTTTTTGGTTGTGCTTGTATAAACACGTTTTAAGATTACTAAAATTAATTAATCCTTTTCTTTAAATAAATTTGAAAACTTTTTTTTCTTAATATAGCATTTCTAAATATTGGCATAACTATAAAGTTTACGAGATATTTATTTAACATTAAATAATGCATTAACTCAACATTGAATTAAGCATCCTGCTATGTTTTTAAAAGATATCGTGCTCGGGCTTTCTTGGAAGATGGTAAACACGCATTTGAAAATGAAAAATCTTTGTAAATTAATCCTCCTCAAAATATTGACTTTAATGCGGAGGAAAATTTACTTTAAAAACTGGTACTATGTTGCCAAACATTATCTACTTTGTTTTGCAATTTGATTCAATTTGTAAACATGGTTTCACAGATTTTTTTTCCAAAATAAGAAGTTAGGGATCTTTCACAAATCGTCAAAAAGTTATGTTCGGGGGCTATTCGCCCCTCCCCACTGTTAAAAATAATCGTCAAAATACGGCAGCACAGTGGTTGCCAGAGATTTTATCTGTACACTATATTTTTCTCTGTCGACTCGAAAATTTCTGTGAACAGGAATACTCTGGCAACTTTTTCTGATGCGGAAGTATTTGGGCAAGACCACAGAGTAAAGAGCTTACAGAAATTCCAAACGGCGGTACTTAATATAATTCAATCTAGCAGATTATAATTAATTTCACTAGCAGCCAATCAGAGAAGGCGAAATGTAAAAGTGATTCCTGATTGGATATGGAACTTCTGTCAAGGGCATTTTAATTTCATCGGTGCTGCTCTTTTCCCCTCCACTTCCGATTTGAATTTGAGTGACAGCTTCAGTGGGCGAATGACAGAGACGCAGCAGGAGTGACGTGGAACTATGGGAGGCGGTCCGATGTACTTGAAGTTGTCTATGGGAAATCCCATGTTAAAAAAGTTGCCATTAGCGTCTTGGGAGATGAATCCTCTCTAAATGCAAGGCCTGATAACTCGACCGTGCAACGTCATCACGCATTCACTCATCTTTGAGGTCACTCTATGGACTTAACATGACAAATTCCCCGATTTTCCCTAACGTTTGATTTCATCGTCCGGAGTTAGGAGGCCTTGTATGATTTAGGGTCATATTTTTTTATACTTATAGATACAAACTTTTCATACTATAGATGTGTTCTTTTAATTTAATTATAAAATTATTCTACGTAAAAAAACACAAATTATCCAGTTGAAGTGAACTTTTCGCGCATAATTTACCAACCCCGTTTTATCATTTCATTATTACACACTTCAAAACCAACAGCTGCCATTTAAACCTATCCTTTTTTTCCTACTGAAATAAGCAGTTAGGCAAATCCTTTTTTTTTACAAGTCGTAAGTAAAAACGTTTCTCACGTGATTAAAACACAATAACAGAATCTTTTTTCCTATTTAAACAATACCAATTTCATGCATTCGGGCAGTTCTCGGGAAACATTTTCTGAATGTAAATCAGCTATTAGCTTTTTTTTTTAGGATCTTAAAATTAAAACGGCGTTGAAAAGAACTCGCTGCCCTTTTCAGAATTTTTTTATCTGACATTCCATTCCATTGTATCCCTATAGTGTAGGCTGTATCCATTGTCTCAATGCTTTTGATTGTACTACTTTTAAGTAACCGCGTATATTTCTTCGCGGAAGCCGGGAGCTTGTTTTTGATAAACACCACCAAATCTTTTATTTCACGAGTAGAGTTTCCTTTCTTCTTCTTACATTGATCACATACGTCAACATTATAAAAAGACGTATGGAAAATAGTGCAAACAAACTTTTTTGAGCGTTTCTACTCTTCTTTTGCGGTTTTGTAAATATCTTCTGCCATTGATTGTGTTGCCTCGAGGGTTCGCGCTCACGTTTCTTTTCGTAATGCACGTGCAGAGATTTCTCGAACATGAAGAGTTTTATGGGTGTCGTGTTGTGAGACGTTTGTCTCAGGAGCGTCCAGCGGGACTTCAGTACTTTAAAACTTATTAAAATATCTTCTTTCTTTTTGACGCATGCGCATTTAGCAAGGCTCGTTACGCTCCTGAGACATATATGTTGTGGGCGGACATTGATAAAAATAATCGAGATCGAATCGATAGGTTATGCTATTTGTATTCATATCGGCTATTTTAATGCTCTTTTTGTGTGATTTGCGTGTTTTGCGTGACATTAAAGACTACCGAGCCCCCTTTTTTCTGAATCGCCACTGTTACTGTTTACACTCAAAACAAGTTCGGTTATAGTTAGGGCAGGTGGGTTTGTGGGGGAGGGGGGGTGGCTGCCACACACGAATCACCGATTGAAAAGCGATTAGGTTTGCTGTATCTGTACAAAAGCATCCGATTATAGCTATCAATAAGTGGAATGTCATGACATTCTCCAAATAGGTATATAGAAATTCCTAAAATATTATCACAAGAGGACTTGTTCACCTTACAACATTCCTTTGGAACAGAGACAAAAAAAACACTATTTACAATCACTGTATTTGTATAGGTCAGTGGTCCCAACCTTTTTTTCCCCAGGGCGAATTTGCTTTTGAAGATTTATCTCGCGGGCCACATATAAATCACTTTTAAGGATTTTTCTAAACATGAAGAAAAATTACACAACCATTTTCAATGAGAAGTTTGCATCTGTTTGGAGGATACTAGTTCTTGTATATTCGGCTTCAAATTTGTAACACTTATCCTTTAAACTTAATTAAGATGATTATCTGTTTCGTGATATTGTGCCTCTTAATATTGTGTTCTTTAAACACTGCCACAGTCTCCTTACATACGGTTTATTTTCTCGCTGAATGAAGAAATATGAATTTGTCCACTTTTCTTGAAAGTTTCGGCATTTCGATTGAATCTTCAACTTTTTACTATCGGACATCTTTTCGATGTTTGGTTCTAAAAAGATCCTTATAAACTGAATTCAAATGGCTAACTGATATTGAAAAATTTTTATCCATAAGGCAAATTCCCCTTATATTGAAAAAACTAAAACAGAGAAGTAAAAAAATTATTACCGGATGTTGAAGAATTCCTTTTTTATCATCTTTTTTTAGATGGAAGTGCCATAATGTCTCACACGATGTCGTGGTTTTCTTGGAAGATTTCTGAAAGTGGTTTTTGTTTTCAAGATTTAACGAGTCCGCGGGCCACATGGATCAGCCTCGCGGGCCACATTTAGCCCGCGGGCCGTAGGTTGGGCACCACTGGTATAGGGTATAGGTCATGTACAATGATATATAAATAGTTCTATTTTTAATGCATTTTTTAAAAAAAAACTTAGAGTCGTAATGTCTTTAAGGGTAAAGATTGTAAAAAAAAATTATTAACTTCTTAAGAATAAGACCGTGTTCCCTAAACTCAATAATCGTTGCAAATTCAAGACTAGAATATCTACATAGGCCTTTCCAGCTGTTTAGCATATAGAGAATCTATCTGCTTTGATCTGAGTGAGAAGGCCCAAGTGCATGATATTCCATTAAATCAGTTGTAAACCCAGGTATCCTATATTGAAGACATTGCAGTTCTGCAAATTGTGGCGGGCGAGCCAAGGCCCGGGCCCCTCGGGCAATTTGGAAACTAAGTGGAAAAATAAGAGTAAAAACCCTGTTCTTAAGGATTAAATTTCTAAAATTGTTCTGGGAGACCCCTAGATCCCCTTATGTACTTAAACTATGTATTCCTCACTTTTTATGCATGAAGTTTATGAAAATGCAAATTCAACCTAACGATTTTTAAAAACCTGCATTTTTTTTGGAATAACTTTCTCCTTCAGGAAGAAATATCTAGGTGCGGGTCTTTTGTGATATGAATTATTAATCCATATTGGGTATATCATGGAAAAATCTCTTTATACGCCAATGGTGTGAGTACATAAAAAGTTATAACATTCATATCTGGATCAATGGCTAAGTTTTAAATCTCTATTTAACACTTAGCTGGGGGAAAACTTACTTCAGTAAATCTAAGAACCTTACTTTCATGACCCTAGGAGACTTTCTTTCCTCACCGAAAAATCCGTGAAATTGACTTTTAAAACACCCTGTCTATTTAATAGTTTGCATACTTTAAAATACCATTTCTAACCAATTTTTTTAGACTGCATTTGAAACGTATCAACACATCCGATGTCACTTCAACTTAATACTTTTAATAACAATAACCGTAACTCGAGAGTATAAAAATACACATAAAATCCAGGCTTATATATTTTAGGCACTAAACTTTTAAAGATAAACATATTTCGCCCTTCCAAAATAATGGCACCGATAGTTTTTATCTGACAAATATTTGTTTCCCCATAAAATGCATCTGTGTCAGGAATTTTAATCTCGCCGCTGAAAAGAAAGGATTGTTGTACCCCCCCCCCCCGATTCCGAGCGAGCACGAACCTAATAAACTTCGAACTCGAGAAAAGGCATAAAATAAAGGAACACTTTTCTTTAGAATTTTATGCATAACGAAATAAGTTTTCTGCGTGAGAGAAAAAAACAACTGCACAGCTTTTTTGCTTGAAGGTAACAAATGTTAGAAACCGCCACCTCCGAAGCACTTACTCGATTGTTGTAAATGTTTTGAAGGACTTATCACGTCTCAGTCGTTTGCATAAGTCGGTCGATTTGTAGTATTTGCGTAAAACCTCCTCAGCGAGAAGAAAATCTTTTTTCTGCAGATTTGCTCAGAGAGCAAAATAATGTTGTTTATTGTTTTTAGAGTATCGTGACTGGAACGGAGCAAGTTTGAATTGAAAAGATTTCTGAAATGTGTTTGAGTATCGAAAACTAAGGGAACGTATCCATACTACGTGACCCATTTTTTACTATTTTTGTCCCCCTCCCCCCCCTTGGTGACCATCCGTAGTATATGCCAAGACCCCCCTCCCCCTCTAGTTTTCACGTAGTAAATCATAAATTCGGTTTTCAATCATTTTTTGCAAACAGAAAGTTTAAAAAACTTAATTTGGCTTGATTTTTATAATTTTAATTAATAATTTGGCTAATTTCACTAATTAGATTGGCTTAAATTTGTCGTAATGACTAGAGGAAGTTGACTACGTGACGAAACCCTAAGCCCCCCTCCCCACTGTGACACTGGGCAATGGGTCACTGTGACAATGGGTCACGTTGTATGGGTACGTTCCCTAAGGGAACGTACCCATACAACGTGACCCATTCAGGGGAGGGAGGGGGGTCTTCAAAATACCACGCTCGGTCACAGGGGGGAGGGGGGGGGTTAGGGTTTCGTCACGTAGTCAATTTCTTCTAGTCAATACGACAAAATTAAGCCCAATTAATTATTGAAATTTGCCAAATTAAGACCAATTAAGCCAAATTAATTATTAAAATTAGACAAATTAAGCAAAATTAATTTTTTTAAACTTTCTGTTTGCAAAAAATGATGGCAAACCGTATTTATGAATTACTACGTGACAACTAGAGGGGGAGGGGGGGGGTCTTGGCATATACTACGGATGGTCACCAAGGGGGGGAGGGGGGTCAAAAATGGCAAAAAACGGGTCATGTAGTATGGGTACGTTCCCTAAGCATGGAACACAAAATGCGAATTGAGAGGCGCTTATGTTAAAAAACCCCAAAAGGGGTTAAGCTATGTTTCAACCACCACGACTTCAGCGGATATAAGAAGGTAAGTTGAGTAGGGTAACACTGACAATTTTATGACATGACAAAATATTTTTGGCATCAAAAAAATAATGAAAGAACTTTTCATTTTTAAATCAACGAAATTTTATTTGCTTCTGTGAAATTGCATTTGATTTTTAAATAAAATTTCGTGCTTCGTTTTTTAATGTGCCAAAATCTAGTATGATTTGTTACACACATGATATCTTTAATTTTAAAAAATTAGAATGGAATCCTCTTTGTCAATCAAATCAAGTATTATTTTTTCAACTTTAAAGAAATAAAATATTACTGAATTATATTCACACAAATTACACAAGTTTTTCGTTTTACAAGAAGTTACAAAAAATTATTTTATACTTTTTAGTGCATTTTAAAAACGTTTTATTTTTATTTTATTTCATTAATTATTACTCGTAAGTTTCAGTGGCATTGTTACACTACACTTAAAATTGTATTTTTAATTTTACGAACATTTTTAATGAATCGCAAAAGCTCCTTTCACCTTCACTGAAAGTTGGTATTCCTAATGACTAATCTTTTCAAAAAGTTCTAGAAATTGGGGGACAAAAGATTCATTCTCTTCTTTAATGAGAAATTTAGTGAATTACTTTACTCCCTCTCTCTCTCGACATAAGTTCTCCGGAGAAGAATTTACTTTTCGAATTCAGGAAAAAAGACATTCGATTGGTTCTTATGACCGAAAACAATAATGAGGAAGTTGCATGATTTTTTTTTATTTTTTTAATCGATTCCTCTTGCAAAAATAAGCAACTACCCAAAATTTGAGGCCGATCGAGAAATTTTTTGATTGCCAAAAACATGAACAAAAATCCCCTTTTTAAAAGCGCGCGAAAACGCCAAGAGTTGGGATGTGACGTCATCTTATACTAAACATTGTTGTAAAGCAATGGAGTTGATGGTATTATTGTTGACGTCATCTTATAGTTTAAACAATAAATGTTTTCAGTAACGTGTTTTTTTCTCGACTTTTAAATTAAAATATTTAATAACCTGTACATTTTTTTGAAAAACTGACTAGATATTTCATTTTACCATACAAAAAACCATACGGAACACTTGTTTGTTTTTGAAAATCTGACACATGCAACTTCCTTATTGGATGAAAAATAATTCATATGTAGAACGCTTACCTACATAACAGTGAAAGGAAAATGATACAATATTTGCTTATTATCGATTTCTATTTAAAACGCCCGACTCCAAAAAATTTAAAAATATTCCTTTGTTAGTAAGTATTAAAAAGACTGAGAATATATGTGTATTTGCATTAATGAAGTGTTTTACCCAGCTTTAACGAATGAGAAAATTCAAAACTTTTATCAGTGAAAATATCGCGACTTGCACCATATATGATGATAGATGTCACAGTCACATAGCAAATATTTTCATATGATGAGGGTTAAACCCGGGACTTCATCATGTTATGAATGTTAATGAAGAGGATATTTACTATCGGACACTTTTCATTTAACCGCCCGTCGTTCACATTTTTAAGGAACCTTTTATTAGAGAGTCTATCAAGAGGCTTGTCTATCAAGAGGCTTAACGAAACAAAAAATCATGTGGGTATGGACGAATGTATTCTTGATTCTACTCCAGTTATTTTTAGAGAAAATATTTATGTAGTATATATTTTGACTCATGTCTATTGTTTAGTTTAGACAACTTCAAAATTCAGTACAGCTATAAACTCTGAAGTTTAACCCCTTAACAGTGTCACCCGAGCTCAGCTTGGGGAACTACTACGTGCAGAATTTGTGATGCCCGAGCTGAGCTCGGGCAGGAGAAAAATTAACGTTTCCGTTTTGTGAAGCTCAAACTGAGTTCGTTTTGATGATGATAGTGATTTTTCGCCGTTTAGAGATTGTGAGACATCATTGTTTGGATAATCTACCTCCTAATTTAATAAGGTGTGTGTGTAATCCAATACTTTTTTATGTGTATGTTAAAATAATTAATACACTTGTAATTGCATTTAAATTTTGATTTTTTTATAAAAAAATTATTTTCTAACAGTAATAATAATATAAAGAACAAAATTAAACAGTCAAAAAAAATTTCCATTTTTGGTCAATTTTTCTGAAATAAATGTCACTGTTAAGGGGTTAATTTCAAAAGCAGGTTTTTTATTACTATTAAAAATGCATGCCCATAGAATCATCATAAAATTGCCCTTATGCACACTATAACACAAATTTTGATGATTTGCAATCGAATACTTAATGCCGACCGCTAATTAAATTGCACCCGTGTTCATGAATTTAAAACTATTTAATAACAAGAAAACAAGAAACCTATACAACATCGTACCCATGAGTATAGATTTGGTTTAATAGGTATACATATTAAACAATAAGCAAATAAACAGCTAGAGGGGAGAGTGGGGCACATTCGCACATGGGAAACATTTGGACAGACGGCATTTCCCCTAGTAATTATTAATTGAAAAATCTGAAAAAATACCAGTAGATGGAAGTATGACTACCAATTCCTGCATGATTTTTCAAAGCCCTGAGCCATTTTGTTGTACATACGTGCTAGAAATTTGCTAGCGTTAGAAGGAGCAAAGTAAATTTTCTTGTCATTTTGTTGGCGTAAAATATCAATCAAAAATAACTCTCAAGTAGACATTCAGCATTTTATTAAGAACTACTAAAGTAAGTTTCTAGAAAGGTTTTATTTCCCTGCTTTAATTATGAATATCTTGTTGAGACGTGGTAAGCTTGAACTGGTAGATGGGGCACATGAGTACACCAAAAGATGGGGCAGATTCGGACAGTGCAAATGTGCCTTATCTTTCCCATTTTTGATAATGAAAGTGACTTATACGTTTATAAGTGCAGTATATTTAATAACTTGAAGTTTAATCGTTTTTATTGTAATTGTTTCAAAATTTTGGTGATAATAGAAAATAACATCTTAAAGAAAGCTTCAGTTTTAAGGAATTTAGACCCAGATTTAAACATTGAAGAAATAAATCTCCCTGATAATTGTTTAATACCAATTGTAGTTATAGTAGAATTTGCTACTAAAAAGAAAATTTTGCTATGTTGGTCAAATAGAAAATTTGGAATTGAATGATGCTTATTTAAAATTAATGATTAAAAACTTTTAAAATTAATGACGAAACTTTTATTTTCCCAGTAAGTAAATAATGCAACATTCATAAGAATAATATCGTATTAAAAGTTCCCCAATCGTCAGTTTCAGGTGTTAATAAGCGAGCTGTTGGTTCACTTTCCTTTGGAATAAAACCTGACAGTTAAAATATTGGTTGAACTTTTTCTAATTAATTATATTATGTGAAGTATGTCAATGTTCAATATACTCTTCATTAATACAATTGTTTTCCTCATCAAAAACTTAGATGTTCAATATTTCTGAAGATGTTTTCTTTTTGTAAAAAAATCTTCAATTTAGAGGAAAAATATGTTTAAGTGCCAAATATTTCGTTTAATTATCCTTACTTTAAAGTGCAATAAACTTTTTAGTTTGTAAAAATAATTATTGTATAATTTTTTGCATGTGTACGAATGTGCCCCACCCATGGGGTACTTTCGCACGAAATTTCTCGTTTTTTAGATTGATGATATAGGTTAGAAATTCTAGATGAATGCGACCAATTTATCGTTTTAAAATATCGGGAAAGGTCTTAACTTTCATTTGAATCCGAGTTTGTTTCAATATCTCATCTAGATCCAGAGAAATATGCCGAAATGCACTTTTATATGCGAACGTGCACCACTCTCCTTTAATATACTAAACAGCAACTTAAGTTGAACCTACTACGTCACTAATAAAGTAGTTCCCATCGAGGTGTCTTAATTTCAAGTAAAACAAAAACGTCAATTTTAAAATATGATCATTTCATTAAACCCAAGTATAAATACTGTCTTTTTTATCAAAATTCGCGTATCGAAATTCCTCTTATTAACCCAACAGGCTTTGTGTTTACTCACTTTCTACTTCCGTGTAGTAACGTACTGGGTTCAGGAAACGTGATTGTGAAGTATAAAAATAATATGTTCCAACTTAAAATTATTAGAAAAATTAAATTAAAACCGCGCGATCTTATACTCTGTTCATTTTGAGCTGGCGCTTGAAAATATTTCCTTCCCCCACCACCGATCGGTAACCATAGAAACTATCCTCGTCAAAGTGACCAAGAAGGCTTACTATTGGCTGCTCGAAGAGCGTAACTATGGTTACGCTTCTAGTGTGGGGGAAAGCATTATTTCTAAAGCGCCAATTCTAAATGAATAGAGTATAGTTTATTTCTATATTTTCACAAAAGGGATGTATAGTAAATTTTCGAGAAATCCTTCAATTTTGGAAGGAAAAAACCCTTGAAGATAAATTAAAAAAAGGGTGTTTTCGATGAGTTTTTGTGAAATAAATTCGATATTGATTGAAAGAAATTGGTAGATTCGATTGAGAGATATAACTGCCGGTACAAACTGTTGAATCTGAGTAAGCCTGACATCGATGTCCCCTACTTCCTATCAAACAAACACGCCTGAAATATTACTCCACTGCTGACATTACGAAAACTCCCCTCAAAACATTTCACGAAGTCCACCTTCGATCATATAACCAGCCTACCAATTCGTTTTCCCAAAAGATCCAACAAAAAGAAGAGAGATATTTATTCGGATATAGATTTGAAACATGCCCGCCACTCCCCAGAGGGAGATCGAATTTTCTGGGTAAACGGGGGCAGCAGATCCCCGGATTTTGTTTCCGGAGATGAATCACTGTTCCGTCAGATTTTTCTCCCCACAGATTGAAGTTGCCACCCTAAACAAACTAACTCCGGCTGAAGTTTCCTTTAAAAGGCATTTCAGTGAAGTAATCTATCAATTTTTTGTGTGCATACCTTTCAAGCGATGTTTTTGTTTAGGAGGCATTTTTCTGAATTTGGGATGAATTACGATGATTATTCATTTTTTTATAAAATTTCAAAGTTTGACTTTAAAAAGGGCGTTAAATCGTCAAATTTCCAAATGTGACGTACTTCTATCCTATACATTTATTTTAAACAATGCTTTAATTAGCGAAAAAATCTTGTGCAAATGTTGACAACTCAATTGAAAAAACGTTTATTTTACACAATTTAAAAATTTTTAGAAACTGTAGACAATTGTTTCAGGGATCAATGGATCCCCTTCTTCAGTACAAAAAGACGAATATAAACATCAAATTAATAATTTAAACAGCTTTATATAATGCAGAATATGTTTTAAGCAGCAGAATATGTTTAAATTATTGATTTGATGTTTATATTCGTCTTTTTGTACTGAAGAAGGTGATCCATTGATCCCCGAAACAATTGTCTACAGTTTTTAAAAATTTTTAAATTGTGTAAAATAAACGCATTTTTTTCAATTGAATGCTTTAATTGTTTAAACAAATCAAAGTCATTGCTGGGTTTCACGTTCAAGTCTGTCCGAATCAGTTTTGACGTACTTCTATCCTATACAAAGACAAAGAGCTTGGCGATTTTAATTTTAAATATTTAATTAACTAAAATTTTTTGAAACTTTTCATGTGAATATTTGGATTTAGATCCATTTCCTTTAAATGCATTTTTTTCTGTTTTCATAAAATGCTGGTATCGACCATTAGATTCAATAATTTCAATGTAAATTTCATTTTCGTACCTAAGAGAAGCATCAAAAATAAAAAAAAATTAAGACGCGTTTCTTTTTTTTTACAATTCTCATTTCATTCTTGGTGTTCCTGAAATCAAATCATTTGTTTTTTCAAATGCGCTTGCGTTGATATCGTTTTTTTTTTCATTGAAATATTGTTTAGTGCTCTAAAACGCAACGGAAAAAGCAAATCGAGTCAGGTGTTAAAATGTTCCAAGAAGTCAAAAATAGAAAAGGAATTACCTCCCAAAAAAGTTCTTCTGGTTGTAAAACAACAATTTCATATCGTCTGAGGAGAAAATCCCAACCAACTTTTCGAGAGAAATGCTGTGATTGGTTCTCTCCTCTTGGCATTCTCGAGGATTTTTGTCTGGATAGAATATTCTCGAGAATTCTCGACAAAGTCATTCGTTGCAAAAAAAATTCTTCACGCGTTGATACATTACTTTATATTACGCAACAAAACAGATTGAAAACAACGTTTTAACGCTCATAAAACTTTTGGAAAGATTTAACTCAGTTTAAAAACTTGGAGGATAAAAAGTAATAACGTTTTTATATCGGAAAACTAAAATGGCCGAGTAAGTTTTCAGAATTAAAAAAAATTCTAAATTTTAAAATATTTTCCATAGATAAAGATTGGTAAATACAAATTAAGTCGACCAACTACAGGCGTAAGCCCAGCAAGGTTGGTCCAGTCTTTTTAACCCAAACTACCGGAATCCCAGTAACTGTCAATTTTCCTCTTGAACTCGTTTACCCCACTTGAATTTACAATTGTTTCAGGCAACGCATTCCATCTATCCACTACCCTATTAAAAAAATAATGCTTTCTACAATCCGTCTTAAATTTGACTTTATTCAGTTTGAAATTGTGACCCCTTGTTCTATTACCCGTATTGAAATCTAGTCCCTCTGTGTCCCCTTCATTTTAAAAAGTTGAATCAAATCCTCTCTAATCCTTCTTTTCTCTATAGAGTGAACATATTTAGCTTCTTTAATCTTCCCTCATAACTTAAACTGGATATACCCTTGACCATTTTAGTAGCCCTATGCTGAACCCTTTCAATTGAAATAAAGTAAGTAATAACTAAAAAAAACTCTGGCAGTTACTCATTAAACATAATTTAGTTAAAATGAAAAAAAATGTTTTGAATATTTTTGCACTAGGATTTATTTTATTGCAGTACACCCTATGGTGTTATAGTTTAGCTGTCATCAATAATTGTATATCTGTTGTAAAAAACCACCAAACTATTTCACAATTTGTAAAAAAAATTAATTTATTAGACAAAAAAATTGTGAGTGGAAATAATTATGGAGTAAGGGGAACATCTTACTTTTTTTCAAAATGTTTGCAGAATTAATGCGAGTGTTAAATGTATGCACAAAAAACAAAATAAGTTTAATTGATGGTTATGGTTATTCTTTAACGGTATAAGATTTGGATCACCCTAGATATCTGATTCAATTGAAAGGGTTCAGCATAGGGCTACTAAAATGGTCAAGGGTATATCCAGTTTAAGATATGAGGGAAGATTAAAGAAGCTAAATATGTTCATTCTAGAGAAAAGAAGGATTAGAGGGGATTTGATTCAACTTTTTAAAATGGTAAAGCAAGGGGACACAGAGGGACTAGATTTCAATACGGGTAATAGAACAAGGGGTCACAATTTCAAATTGAATAAAGTCAAATTTAAGACGGATTGTAGAAAACATTATTTTTAATAGGGTAGTTGATAGATGGAATGCGTTGCCTGAAAAATTTGTAAATTCAAGTGGGGTAAACGAGCTCAAGAGGAAAATTGACAGTTACTGGGATTCCGGTAGTTTGGGTTATAAAGACTGGACCAACCTTGCTGGGCTTACGCCTGTAGTTGGTCGACTTAATTTGTATTTGTATTTGACATAAACTGCATTAATTAATTTAACTTTGACATTCTAATTCACTTTTCAAGATAAAAGAAATGGTATGATATTTAAATTTTTTTACTCTTTATCTAGGAAACCCAATTATTTCAAAATGTGGTTTAATTTACTTCACGATGAAAAATTTGAAGCTTGATTCCTTAAAAAGTATTTGAATTTGATAATAAGAAACTAATGAAATGATAATTTTTTTGTTTCTATCATTTTTTTATGAAACTCTTCGTATAACAAGCCCAGTTTAAGGAAGAAAGTCATTATTTTTTAATTCTGCGGTGTAAGAAAATTGTTTTTATGCCAAATCCCAGGAGACAAGAAGACAATTTACGCTCAAAGTAATTTAACACGAGTCGCTTTCTTAATGAAGTATTATTTTTCCTCAAAGTTCTTTTGTCAGTTTTTTACCTCTACCTAAGTAAGAAAAAGCAGTAAAAATTATAGATGTTGCAAGAAACGCTCTTTAAAAATATTTCGTAATCTTACTCAAATGTGGCAAGATGAAAGCACTAAACCGAAAAAAAATAGTCAAATAACACAGAATAATAACTGTGAGAACACTACAGACACAAAATTCAAATAAATACCCAAAGTTACAAATACAAATTAAGTCGACCAACTACAGGCGTAAGCCAAGCAAGGTTGGTCCAGTCTTTTTAACCCAAACTACCGGAATCCCAGTACCTGTCAATTTTCCTCTTGAACTCGTTTATCCCTCTTGAATTTACTATTGTTTCAGGCAACGCATTCCATCTATCCACTACCCTATTAAAAAAATAATGCCTTTCTACAATCCGTCTTAAATTTGACTTTATTCAATTTGAAATTGTGACCCCTTGTTCTATTACCCACCGTATTGAAATCAAGTCCCTCTGTGTCCCCTTGCTTTACCATTTTAAAAAGTTGAATCAAATCCCCTCTAATCCTTCTTTTCTCTAGAGTGAACATATTTAGCTTCTTTAATGTTCCCTCATAACTTAAACTTGACCCTTGACTATTTTAGGAGCCCTATGCTGAACATTTTCAATATCTTTTTTTAAGTATGGAGACCAAAACTGAACAAACATGAATTACGCAACAAAATATGAATGAAAACAACGTTGTAACGCTCAAATTTGTAACTGTTAACCGAAGATATTATAGTCTGTTCATTTAGAAGAGGCTTCTTAAACATGATTAAAAAACGCTCATTAATGCTTAATGACGCTCATGACACAACTTCAGAGACCTATTTTTTTAACTGTATTTTAACTACTTCTGTTTTGAAAAATTGTTCGGGGATCATTGAAGGGCTTGGTGGATAACAGGGTTGGCTGGATTGGACCCAATTGGGTTGGACACAATGGGTTTTTCAAAAAAACACATTTTGCACCTATCTTCGGTTTTTTTTAAGAAAAATCAAGATTTTGGCAGCTCCTTCAAAATTTAATGTGTTTTTTTAAGTTTAGGATATTTTTAAAAATTTAATGAATTTATTCATAATTTAAACAAGCTAAATGGCGTCTTTTCAATTTCAGGGAGTTTTTTAAAAAATTAAATAGGTTCTTTCATTATTCAGTGGGTTTTTTTCATTATTGAATGGGGTTTTTTCAAAATTTAGGACGTTTAAAGTTCAAACTAGATATAAAAAATAAGGAAGATTTTTTAAATTTCAGTGGGTTTTTTCAAAGTTTAGGATATTTGTTAAATTTTTGTGTTTTTTTTTCAAAATTTAAACCAGGTTTCAGTAAATAAGGGGTGTTTTCACAATTTCAGTGGGTTTTTTCAAAGTTTAAAAATTTTGAAAAAAACCACTTACCTGTGGAAAAACTGACATTATTTTGACAGCAACATAGAAAGAACTTACTAAAATTTGAAAAAACCCACTTAGGGGCCGTTCAAATATTACGTAAGCACTTTTTTGGTCATTTTTAATCCCCCCTCCCCCCTTGTCAGCAAAGATAAGCAAACCTCAAACCCCCCCCACCATAATTACGTAAGAAACTGCCGGACCCCCCCCCCGAAATTTTGACATCCCTATTAGTAAGTACTGGTTTTTTTCCTTGAAAATTAGGCGACTCGTAAGGAGCTGTCCTTTTTGGGTGTAACCCTTAGGGTTCAAAAATGAGTCGAAACACTACTTTTCGGGATTTTAATTTCAAAATGTTAGGGTGGTCCATCTTCAGAAAAAAGTGCTTACGTCAGATTTCCTAATTCAATTTTTTTGTTGTTACATTTATTTTTGGTTGAATTTTGAAATTATTTATGCAAGAAACAAAGATTTTCGAAAATGCACCATCTTACGTAAGCATCACTCATATCCCCCCCTCCCCCATTGTCAGCAAAAATAAGCAAAGAGCAAACCCCCCCTCCCCCCTTAGGTGCTTACGTAATATTTGAACGGTCCCTTACTATGAAGGAGAAAACCACTTAATTTTGAAAAAACCCAGTTTTATATGTTTTTTTCAGGGTTTTATTGAAAAAACCCAACCCACTTGGGTTTTAAAAAAAGAGAAAAACCCGGGTTTTTGCCAACCCTGGTGGATGAAGGGGCTATGTTACAAGGCCTGTCCCGAAAGTAACGAGACTGAATTCCCTAATTATGAATGGAATTCAGTCTCTTTACTTTCAGGACAGGCCTTGTAACATAGCCCATTCATCCACCAAGCCCTTCAATTACAATAGTAACTGATTACAGTTTTATTCGTTAAAAGTTGGCTATATTCCTCTCCTACTTCCTTTCAGTTCAAAGAGCATTGAAATTCAATTATTATATAAACATACTTTCGAAATAAACTATTGGGAAAAGTCTAAAAAACATGACAGAAGTTTCTTGGAAAATAAAATATGTCTAGAAACTGGGATGAGTTGAGATATTTATGGTGGAGAGGAAGTTTAAGAATTAGATGGTGACGAAAAGTTGAGATTGATGATGGGGTTAAAATATTCTTGTTGAGGAGTTCACTTCACACCAAATCATCGAGAAAAAGTTAACTCGTTTAACGATGCTGCATCAACGGAAAAACATAACCTAAAGTAATCGTGTGAGTTTCTAAAACATTTTCCCCCAAACCATGCTTTGGTTTTAGTAGGTGCTAGAAATGTAAAAGCCGCTATTATTTTTAAAGTTTTGCATTATTTTAACGTTCTGTAAGATTTGTCGGTTTTGAAGTTCAGAAAGCGGAAAGGAAATTGGTTTTTATTTAGTCGCATCGTCGTCGTCTGGTTAAAAACCGCTTCTTTGGGGAAAAATTCCCTCCAATAAGAAAAGCATTTCATTTGTTCCGAGTTGCGGAAAGTTATTGTTGTTGACACTGTCGTATCAGAGAAGTTAAACACGTCAGAAGATCTTCTATTAGTAAGTGTGCATCCCTGGTTCATTCAATGTGGGAAAGAATATATTCCGTTTGCATTACTTATTGCGAGGTATTATAAAAGAAGGATGTTTAGATCATTATTTTTTATTCTCCCTTCCAGATGTTTTATTTTCATTCAAAAGCTTGAAAATATTTCTCGAGGAATACATTCGAGAAAGATTCTTTGAAAATCCTCGTTTTCAATTGATCATGGAGAAAATTTCTGCACAAAGCAGAAATTTATTGCTTTATATCAGGTTTTGATTCTCTTTATGAATACGTTTTTTTACAAACTGTTTTCCAGTGCATTTTATATAATATAAAAATAAGTTTAGAAAGGTAGTTTTTCAATTTTAGAAATTCAAAAACGTTTCCCAGTTATTATATTGATGTAATTCCAAGTTTCAAACTTTGACGAAAATAAGCAAACTCCCTCCCCCCTTAGGTGTTACGTAATATTTGAACGGCCCCTAAATGAATTCTATGATCTTTCTGCCTTTAAACGGACTATTAAAAACACACACACACACATCTTACAGCCGACATAGGGTGTTAGTATACTATAAAAGTACTTTGAAAACGACACACTTCTAAGTTTAACAATTTCGCTAATAATTTAGTAATTAACGAAGCCTCATTTTTTAAGGTAATGCCGAATCTTTGGATTTCGTTTGATTTGGCGTGGATAAAGCTACTAATTAATTTCTCATATGGAATATACATATTCCCGCAGAAAAGAAAATTAGATTCAAAGTAGTAACTCAGCAGCATTTGTTTGCGATCATTATAAAGAATCCATTTTTTTGAGGAAACCTTAATTAGATTGAAGTATTATTCAAAGCCAAACAAAAAAGGAGCCCTTTTCAAAATCCCTAATAAAACTCGAAAGCCTCGTAATTGGAAAAATCCCTGCTCGGTGTTGAATAACAATTTGGTTGACTCGAGGAGTTTTCTTTTCGACACGTATTTTGTCACTTGGGATGGGGAAGTTGTCTTCAAAGTTGTCAGAAATGTATCTTTAGCAGACACAAAATGGGGTATTATATACAAGCAAGAAGGGAAATATTCTGACTTCTTGAACGGGTTTTCCCTAGGAACCTATACTAGTCTGTGTTGTAATTAGAAAAACCGATTGTGTTACTGGAGAAGTATTGTTACGAATATGTTATTTCAGAAAGTCATTTAAGGTATACGTGCCGTGCCTACTTTGGTGAATGTTTTTTCAAAAACATGAACATATACTGATATTTTCATATATTTGTGTCTATTTATGTTAAAAAACAATTAATTAAGCATTTTTAAACCAAAATAGTTTTTTTATTAAATTAATACAAAAAATAAAAATTAAGCAAATTTATAGTTAACGTTAACCTTAGAATTAAAAATATAATTAAGTTTGAGTAATTTTCTAACTTGTAAGGGAATTTAAATTTAATTATCTAGTGCATAACCAAGAAGTTTTAAGGTAAGTTAATTTACTTAGAAATTATAGATTTTTTCTTAAGACTTCATGTTTTTACAACATTTTTTTTCTATTTTTACACATGAACAGGCCACTAAACTAACTTACAATAGTCTAAATGTAATGTTTTTAAAAGTCATTCTCTAGAATACCTATCAAAAATATTCATACAAAATTTCATAACAATACAAGTAATGGATTTTGAGAAATCCTGTTTACCGTATAACTAAATTTATTAAAAAAACTGTTCTGAGAAAAACGAATTTGAAGTAACATTTTGTATGACCAGCATGTGACATTCTTTCTTTAACTAGCAGTAACTTTTTTCTAGTGGCTATACACTGTAAAAAATTTTGGATGGCAAAACACCAAAAAGGGTGGCAACTGAGTTGCCACTCCTAGTGGTGTTAAAGAACACCAGTGTTTCATTACACCAAAACTATCCTACCACTGGTAGAATAGTTTTGGTGTAATGAAACACTGGTGTTCTTTAACACCACTAGGAGTGGCAACTCAGTTGCCACTTTTTTTGGTGTAATGCTGGTGTTTTAATACTAGGCACCTTTTTTGGTGTTTCATCATCTTATTTCTGACTTGCCTGGGTAATAACTTGAAATTTCAATTTCAAATTGCACTAATTTATATTTTTAGTACATAATAAAATATATTAAAACTTTCAGTGAGTTATATAAATCAAATAAAATAAATCTTTCAAATCAAGAGCAATTAATTAATTAGTAAATTGAATAAATTATTTTTATAATTTTCATAAAAGGGTATTTCCACAGGTAACTGACTGACATTTTCAAAGAAAAACAATGAGTATTTTGTAATTTACTTCCCAAAATAAATAAAAAAAAAGGATTTTCAACCCAGTTTATTGCTTTCTTGTTAGCTAAATTTAATGGAACAAATAAATTTGAATGGTAACATGTAAATTTAAATTTACATGGTAACTGACTGACATTAATGAAACCTTTATTTCAGTCAGTTACCATGTTGTTTAAAATAAAAAACATATTTAGAAAATTTAATTGTGTCATTGGATTTTGTTAACAAAAAGGCAGTAAACCGGTAGAAAAATCTTTATAAAATTTATTTTTGGGAAGTAAATTAGAAAATACTTATTGTTTTTCTTTGAAAATGTCAGTCAGTTACCCATGGAATTACCCAAAATAGAAGTAAATTATTCACCTCTTAAAATAATTTAATACAAGAAAAAGAAAATTTCTTGTGCTTTTTGAATGAATACTGTATAATTGTAACTACCAAACCAAAATAATTTCACTTTATTAAGAGTTTGAAACCTTACTTTGTGGTTTTTAAACACATACTTTTTTAGAAACTAAATAATCATTTGTTGTATAAAAAATCATTAGTCATTATATACTATAAGTTATTTAATCATTAAAAATAATTCCTCCGAAATAAATATATGCAGCATTTTACGAGTAATTTTAAAAGAAAAAAAACTACAGTTTTTATAACTATAATAATATATGTAATAAAATGTAAAGCATGTGATAGTAATAAATAACATTAATTTAATATTTATTTACTAAACATAAAGTACTTTTGATGAATTAATTTTGTATACAACATGATCCAATAACAAATAACAGATGGTTGCTATATTTAACATCGATATACATAATTGATCCTAACCTTTTTGTTGATAATCATTGCAATTATGTTTTCTTAGAAAGGTTGAGAAGTTTTAATACATTCTGCCAATTCTAAAAAAATGTTGAAGTCATTGCATAAAAAAAATTAAAAAATCATTCATTGTTTTGTTTAAATATTTTTGGAACTTATTTTTTTATTATTTAATTTTCATGATATTATTGTGTTCATTGTTCAATAAATACTCATACACCATAAATATTTTTTAAAAGCAACCCTGTAAAAAGCCTCCAATAATCCCAAACTTCTGATATAAAGTTTTTTTTTAAATTCAGATAAAGCAGAGAAACTTGAAGTAGTAAGTCATTTCATATGCTTATGATTTTAGACAATCTGATTTAATGGTTAAAATATTTTTAAGATGCTGCATTTTATAATTAATATATAAGAATATCAAATTTAAATTTCTTCTAATCCTAATTAATTGGTATTATTGATATTTATTTGCATGGCATTATTATTATTTTTAGAGAGTAAAATAAATAACATTTGGTTGTTAAAATAATTTATCTTGCAGCTTACTTTTTCCAAATTTGTGTTTTCAAATGAAATATTGAGTATAAAAAATATCAAATGAGAAAACATTAGAATGTGAATGTAGAAAATTTTTAATTTCATACAAACTTAAAAATTTTCAATTTTTCACGAGTGGAAGCCAACTTTTTGGGGGGAAAATGATTGCATGGTTAAAATTTCATTCTTTATAAGTACTTTATTATATAAGAATATCATCTAAATAATATTTTTTAATTGATATCACGGTTATATAAATTCTAAATAAAGTATTTTAAATTAACATTTTCAATTTTTCCGGAAAGAAATAAACCCTTCGGGAAAAAAACTGGAAAAACGTTTCCCCCTCCCAAAGTTTCCGTCCATACCCATCTCTACTTTAAATACAATGGGATCAAAAAATTGCACTCACCTTTTCTCAGAAGTCCAACGGGGAAGCTTGTCTACATCAAAACCTGGAAGGTAGTGTATATGGGTTGGAAGGAAACACTTCTTAGTTACCAATACTCAAAAATTTAATTTCTTAATATTTACATTTTGTACAGATACATGATAATCCTAGGTGAGAAGCGTGTGACATTCAGTCAATCTTTTTCTGCAACAAGGAACTCACATTAAAATAAAGCACACACCAGATCAGAATGGAAACCTATCATTCGTTGCCATAGGAAATGAGAAACTTGATCAATAGGATTGCCAGTTTTTCCACTTCCTTCCTTGAGTTTTTTTTAACAAAGTAAATTAAAAGTAAAAAAAAAGTTTTCATAGTCACAGTTCAGCCAGCACTTGTTTAAGTGTACAGTTCAAGAACTACTTTCAAACTCCAAGAACCACGAAAGTGTCCTGAATTGAAGTCTATGAGGAACCAAGGATCTCACCAAGCACAGGAACCGGGAGCGCAGGGGAACTAGGAGCACCTTCAGGAACCAGGAGCGAAGAGGAAGCTAAGACTCCTACAGGGACCGGAACCAGAGACCCCTCCACGGACAGGAACTGGAAGCAAAGAGGCACCAGGCGTGACACCTCCAGGAACTGAGGAGTCAATTCTTTGAAAAAGTTCATGATTCTTATCTGTAAATAGAGGATTATTAATATGACATAGAGCACGGTCAAGGCACGGTGCCTTGATCAACTCGGAGAGAGAGATGTTAAGGTCTTCGCCGACCACAAGATGACTGAAAAAATGGCCAAAACTGACTAATTTAAAAATCCTGAAACACAGTAAAGGCAGTGAAAAGTTATCAAAGCCCATTGACTGTTCTATAGCTGTGCGGCTGAATTTGACGGTCGCTGAATGGTCAAAAGGATAATATGTATAAGTACCAAAATTTGTTTTTGTGTCTGCGTATTAAAAACATATAAGCTTTATGACCATTCAGTCACACAGTTATAGCTCAATTAGTGAGCTTTCATATTTTTTCAGAATCAGGGATTTAGGTTTTCAACATTTTTCTAAATTTGGTTCTTTTTGGGTGCCCTTCCACAAAATATTTTGAGAGAAAATTTTTTTTCACAAAGTCAACTCAACAACCCCACTGGTGGGTCCCCGATCAGTGTTTGGAGGATCACAGCATTTTGAATTCGTCTGAAAAGTATTATATGTATATATATGTTACGGGCAAAGTGATTAATTGGGCATTTTTAATAATGCCCAGAGTGAAAGCGGGCATAGTGATAAATTTCATTCATAAATTTTGTTGAATTTATCACATTAACATGCCCAGGCATTATTAATAATGCCCAATAAATTACTTTGCCCATAATATGTATATTAAGTATATTTTAAAGTATTAAGAAAATTATATTTTACAAATCATCATAAACCTAATGGAACAAAAAGAGCAAATAATAATACCAGGTGCTTTAGGATTAGACGAGTACAAATCTTTCCAACCTGATTATATTATAGGAGGCAATGTTTTTTTATTTATACATAAAAATATATAGCAAAATTTAAAAGTTGAGATATTTGATTTGTGTTTTATATTGATGTTTGATTACTATGAGCAATATAGCATCATAGTACTTGAAGCTTGCACCCAGCTAATCCTTAAGTACCAAATACCCTAATATTGAATTCTGTAATGGACAATTAAAGTAAACTAAACATGTCATTTTAATGTGCTTATTCAAAAATTATTAGTTATTCCAATAAGATTTGAAAAAAAAAACATTTTTAAACCCTGTTTCTTACTGTCAAATTCAAATATTTCAATAAGTGAGCCGTAAAACCCCTCCTTTATATTACGGAGCTCATTGCTGCTCCCCCAATTGGTTCAATTCCGTTAACGTTCCTGCTAAATATCGCCTATCACTTAAGAACACCATATAATCAAATATCGACAAACTTTTCTTATCTTTAATGAAACTGAACAGTTATTGATCTTCTAATTAATCATTTTAATCTATATATGTATTTGAAATTATTTAGCACGTTTTCCACTTTTTGTGTCCATTACATTACAATACAACATGGTGGCAGGAATGCAGAAAATGTGTTTACTTTCAAGATTTCCCCCAATCCATACAAAAATTTCCCCAAAATTTAAAAAAATTATAAAGACCTTCAAAAATTCTGAATTATTGTCAGTATCATAAATCTGTTAAAAAGTAGTGACACGAATCGCCACGTATATTTTTATTACTGTACTAAAATTCAATTCAATAGTATACTTTTCCACAAAATTTCCCCAGATGGCTAAAATTTCCCCCGATCCTAGATCGCCGGATCTGACATATTCTGCATCCCTGCATGGTGGTAATTAGCGGGGTAAACGAAGCGAATCCGGTCTGCAACTGAATTTGGCGACTTTTTGGCCAAGTGCAAAATCAGTGGTATCCGAGCATTGAATCGATATTGCCAAATTTAGCGGTAAATAACTGCAGGCCGGATTCGCTTCATTAACCTTTAGCAGGAACATTAACGGAATTAAACCCCACAATTTAATAATTTGATATGCTCAGGTTTAAATCCTTCATTTTATTTTTCAAGAGTCAATTAAACCTGTTATACATACAAGCAATTTAGGCACAGCTGGGATATACGTCGACCAGCCGCCATGTTTACTCATAGCTCAAATTAGATCTATATTGTTGTGTGTCATCATTTGAGCTGTGGGTAAACATGGCGGCTGGTCGACGTATATCCAAGCTGTGCCGCAATTTATTATTCAAACAAAATAGGGTGCTTACGTATTATCCCGTCGACGTTCCATGACTCAAATTCAGTGTGTGGCACAGCCATAGAAAAGTCAATGGGTTGTTTACCGTTTTCGGATTCAGTCGTACAGTTGACGAGATAATACACAAGAACCCAAAATCATATATGTGACTACTCTGACAGGGTTGCCAACCTTTTCCAGAAAGCTTCAGGGGCCCAGGAAAAAAAATTCCGGATTTCTTATGCTACTTCAGGAGTAGTGCCAAACTGCTATCTCCGGAACCACCAAAACGGTACAAATATTGCAGAAAGCATGACGGCTAAATTTTTTCAATCGCTTTAAAGCCAACCATGGTTTGTAACCCGACTTGGAAACACTAGCCATGTCTTTTGCTGTCAATTTTATCGAAGAAAGGAAAGAACTCAATACTATTTTGAGCCTCAACCATTGCAATGCCATTTAGCGTTCCAGTAGGGCTTACCATCGTAACAGATTATAAAGCATTAAACATGGAAAGGGTATTTCCGGAGTATTTAACACTTATTGCGGATTGGCGGATTTTCAATACTCTAACGGAAAAACTCCGGAAGTTTCGGAGTAGTTGGCAACCCTGCTCTGACAATAAATTGGGTGAAAATATTTTTTAAAAATTTTGATGGCACTTAGATTTTCCTTCATTTTAAATAGATGGGGTCCATTGGCTTCTACTTCCCGAGATCTACGATTCGAGATGCTAGCGTCATATTTTTTGGCTTAAAAAATAACTGCTTTTCATTTAATTTGATAATTTTTTTATTTTATTTTAAATTTATTACAAGGTAACCTTCGTGGCCAGAGTTTTCAGTAACAAAAAGAATTGGAAAATCAGAAAGTGGAATTTGAGTTTTGCAAATCGAATTGTCGGACTTTTAATTTTGCAAGCAAATAGGTGGATTCCGCCAATTGGGGGAAGAATCACATGTATGCAAAATAGTTAGTGACAAAACCCCACAGGCACATAGCTTAAAATCTTGAAGGGGATATGGGGAAATTGGTCAATGAAGCGAATTCAGGCTGCAGATTTTCATCGACAAATTTGGGGGATAACAATTCAATGCTCGGATGCCAGCGTTTTTCCACTAGGCGTCAAAAAAAAGTTGACACATATTCAGCTTCAGCTTGTATTCGCTTCATTTACCGGGAAATTGACTGAAGATGAGGTTGTGAGTCGCATTGAATTTGTTCATAAAAAGTGGGAAGCAAAATTCAAAAGTCAGATCCATGTTTCAACTTCTTAAAAACTTTTTGGAATTTCTCTGAAATAATTAAAAAGCCATTCAACCCATTAAATATTTTACAATTTCAACACAGCAGGACCCTATTTCCCTACTTACTCAAAAACACGAATCTGCTCAAACACTATTTAACGCTTATTTTAAATTTCCAAAATTATGTGAATTTTTACAATTTCGCAAAACAAGGGCATTTCACAATAGGTAAAGACTCTCCTCATCAATTCTAAAAGACATTAATAAAAGCAGAAGCCGAGAAAAAAACTAATCTAACAACGACGAGGGTAAATATTACCAACCATTCAAGCTATAAGCGCGAAACCTTAGCCTGTCGAATCGATTGGGGAAATAAATTAGCCGTAAACAATAGTTCACACAGTAACAAGTTATTTTCATACTAATACCTAATAATTAGTTTATATATATTTTTTAATTCCTATTTTGAGGAAATTTCATTAAGTTTTAGCTCAAATAGTTTTCACTTAGACTTCTATAGCCAAAGAACATAATTTGAAAAAAATTTGGAATTTACAAAATTAAGTTTTTTTTTCAATTCCGAAAAACCAGGTCCCTTCACATATATGAGAAGACCTGTTAAAATAGGAAAGCTCTTTTTACGTTCTTAATCTTTTGACGAAATATGAGCAGGAAAACATCCGACCTAAACTAAGTCCGACGGATCGGTCGCGACCGATGAATTTAACCCTTAACTGTTCTTCTACCTATTTAATAATAGCCAAAAATATCATGTCCGAGTTCTTATTTTTATCACCAAAACGATAAGCATAAAAGTACAAAACTTAAAACCATTAGCACAAATGCATATCACTCTACAATGTCAACAACAATGTCAATACTATTATGTAAACAATGTTTAAAACTGTCCTGACGAACTTGATCAAACCAAGTCTCTAAACTAATGGTAATATATTAATACGTGGAAAATAATGTCATGAATTGAGATAAAATAACATTACTTACCGGTTGGTTGACTAAATATCTTGTTGATGTTGATTTGGTTATATATATTTTCCGGTTTGGCACTTGATCTCAAGGATCCGCTTACTTTCGTCAAGTAAGACAGACTAAATATGATATTTACTGACACAGAGGAGGGAAACAGAGTACATATTATAAAAAAAGCAGACAATATTTCTATTTTCTATAACAAGGGATGCATCAAGCATTGATGTTAAGACTAACGTGGATGACTACTGACGCTGTGATGCCAGTTTGGTTTGGTGGTGTTCGAATAGTCGATTTGGATACTACGCCAGACAACACCAGAGATAGAGTAGCATTTCTCAGTGTATGGCGCTTCTGTGGTGTTTTTTGAACTCAAAAAGGGAGACGTAATACCTTTTAATTCTTACAAAACCATTCTAATACTATGCTTACACTATATTTGTAGTTGACACCTTATGTAGTGTTCAATTACATCACAATTAATGTCTCTACTCTCGAAATAGGTGTAATAATGGTGTTTTAATACTCTTTTGTTTTTACAGTGTAGAATCAAAAGTAAAATAGTTTTAGATAGCTAAAAAGCTGTACTAAATTATAGAATCAAAAACAAAAATTACTAGATTTGGTCGAAATTGACGTTTTTAACGTATATAGGCACATTAATGAAATTTCCTTAAAATGTTGTTGAAATACTTAAACATTTCATTCAATAAACAGAATGAGTAAAATATGCAATGAATATGTTTTGGATAGTTTCTGCAAAGAACCTCACACTGAACCCCAGAACAACGTATAATTATTTAGATTTTTATTTATGCAACTAAAATTCTATTTCTTGCCAAAACTGGCTGTGATAATAAAAAAATCTTTTTTTAAACTAGAGATGATTTCATGTGGTAAATTGAAACTGATAGTAAAGGGTTTTTTTTAAAGATAAATAAGTTAAAGTCTAAATTAATACGAATTTTACAGACATTGGTTTAGATTCACTTAACACTTTTGGGTGTTATTTATGAAAATAATAATTTTATGTTGAACACTTTTCAACAAATACCAAAAAATTCAGCATATTTTAAGTGTAATTAATAATACATTCAATATTACTTTGAGTAAGAAATCAAATGTATTAGTAGATTTATTTTAAACACATTTTCAAATAAATAAAAATAAGAGACCCACATCAAAAATTTATAACTACTACTTTCAATTTTTAAAAATTAATTGAACATCTTTAAAATAACATTTATAGATATTCTTGAATATCATGTTATTTAAAATTAACTATTCTCAAAATTAAGCCCCGAAAAGTTCATCAAAACTTATCCGATATTTGCAAAAAACGTAAAATGCAAAGAAAGCAATTTTTTTCGGGGGAGAAATGTAACTGGTCAAGGTAGCTGTGAACAATCTCCTAACTGTATTCGTTTCTTTGAATATTTCGTCACCTTAGAATCAAAAACTACTATCTCCATTCGGCAACCTTCGGGAATCCCGATCCTTGGCGATCAGATCGGTGGAGAAGCTCGTTTTTTGGTTTGTAAGAGCTGACATGATCGAGTAGAAAATATCAAAACCAATCAAATTGTTTTCTCCAACGATCTAAACGCCAAGAATCGGGATTCTCGAAGTTTGCTGAATGGAGATAGTAGTTTTTGATTCTAAGGTGACGATTTAGTCATACAAGTTTACAAAATGCGCAGTTACTTGTTCTTAAACGAAAATACTATACTTTATGAGTATATACGACTTTTCTTCTCTTTTACTGTACCTACAAACCTGTAGGCTGCACTACTGGGGAAAATCCCATTTTCCTAAATTTTTTTTAAGATAGCGTGTGAGAACTATTGATCTCACAGACTTGGTTCAGAGATTAAATTAAAGCTAAATAAGTGCATTAAAAGTTTATAGCCCTTACTTCCCTCTTAGATGGGTAAAATATAGCCAATAAATTGCTTTAACCCTTTATGTCCCGACGGGACTTGTAAATCCCACTTCCCAATGTTCCAAATTCGTCCAATTTTCGTCATGTAAGGCCAAATTTAGTTAACTTATAGTTGCAGTTACGTAAACTTGACATGATGAGGATGAGGAAAATAATTTGGGGCATAAAGGGTTAAAGACGACCTTTACTCGAATTTTCGAATTTTCCCCATTTTTGAGGAGATGTAACTCGGGATCAATTGGACGTATAAACCTGGGAATGGTCTTAAATTGTTGTAAATTTTATCTACTTTAAAAGAGACACTTGAAACTGTTTCGTGGGGATGTAAGAGTAATAAGCCAAAAACTAAAAATTATTATTAAAATAAATGACACCCCCTTC
Source organism: Tetragnatha versicolor (assembly GCA_024610705.1). Taxonomy (NCBI): domain Eukaryota; kingdom Metazoa; phylum Arthropoda; class Arachnida; order Araneae; family Tetragnathidae; genus Tetragnatha; species Tetragnatha versicolor. The sequence goes on from JANDEH010000006.1 coordinate 69,204,337, forward strand.
CCCCGCCTTAAGGGCTACGGGCGGGGACTTTTGATATATTCACCTCCTAACTAGTCCATACAAAGTTACGGAGTCAAAAATTGTGACCCAAGAATTTCTCTCCATATCTTTTTTTGAGCATTCGTTGCCTGGACTAGAGGTATTAAATACTTATAATGTATCTCTCTATTCTAAAAAAAAGTTTTTGATGAACGGTTTCCAGAGAAAGGCTTTTTAATTACTGAACCGAATGACACATATATGGTATCAAAATGTCCGGATTCTTTCCGGATTTCCGAGTAGGCCCTTCGATTTTTCAAAAAAATTCTTAATTTTAAAATATTTCCATTTTTTTAGATAACGGATAAGGTCGCAGTTACAAAGCAAGTATTGTCAATCATATTATTATGCATCCAATCACAACGACCGATTGAAGCTATATTTTAAGATGAAACATGTTTTTTCACTTTTTAAAAAAGTACTTTCTTGATGAAATATCACTCAAAGACTGACAAAAACATATTCTAAAAACTTACATGTACGCCATTTCATACTATAATTTCACACTTTTTGTCCAATATTTATAATTTTTAGTCTGATTTTATCGAAATTAATTGTAAACATAGAGTGATGTTTTGCCTTTTATTATTTTCAATTGCTTAAACGGTATTGTTTAACAAGTCTGGGTTTTAACAAAAATGTGAAGGATAAACACTAGGCATATTATACTAACGAGTTACTTTAAAATAATGGTTTTTGTTTGGTCCGAATATTTATAAACAATTAGAATTAGTTATTTTTATAATCATAGATTAAAAATAATTAAGATGAATATTTTTAAAAACATTTCGTTTCAATAAGTTCGAGTTAATATATATATCAAACTTTTAAGGGAGATTTATTCATGGAGGGGATTTGGTGAAGTATTTTTGGAAAGTTGGTTGACGTTTTTTCTGTAAATTTTTTAATTGTTTTATTAAGTGTATTAAGTTTAGCGAGTTTAAAACAAAATAATCAACATATTGGCTGTTAAAATATTTTTATGAATAAAATTACCAAAAGAAAATATAAAAAAGCAAAAATTTGTTTCGATTACACAATGAAGAAAATAGATGTACCATTTTCTTGAAGGGTGTGTACATGTAATAACCCGCATATGAGTCCATGAATAACGAGCATCTCCCAGTTCACGACGTTATTATAAGTGGACTACACCTACATTAAAGACAACTTAAATGTGTCGTTTACAGATTTCCAATTTCGCAGATTCTGTGTAATAAAAGTAATTTTGAATATGGAAACGTAAAAGTTCTTTCAAACTTGAATTTACAAACTTTTTCACATAAAATGTAATTGTTTTACAGTAAATAAATATCATAAGTAAAAATCACTGTGCAAAGTTCATAACAGGATATAATGGAAAGAAACGTTTATTTGTGCACATAAAATGATTTTTATGTGTACAAACATAAATTTTTATTTTACACATACATAACACAACATACATACAACGTTTATTTGCGCATAAAATAACATTTTATGAGTAAATAAACGTTTCTTTCCATTCAAATACAAATATTGTACACCAGCTACAGGCTCGAAGCCCAACAAGGCTGGTCCATTGTTTATTCATTCACAAAATTCCACTGACCAACTCATACACACCCTTTGAATTTACTATATTTACTGGCAATATAATTGCTTTGTGTCGTTTTTCTTAACTTATCAGACTTAATTCTGTAGAATAAGTAAATATTTTACAATTTATCAAACAAAATAATGTTTCACATTCAGAAGTCTTAAAATGACTTTAACTTATTAATGTCGATATTTTTTTTTCAAAAATCACATCAAATGGTAATTTTTTGCTGCTTATACAAATTTCAAGTAAGCTGGATGAAGATTACCAGAGCTTCATAATTCTCCTGCCTAGAGAAAGGCGAGTAAAACTTTCTAAAACATGAGCACTTGTAAAGGCCTTCTCATTCAATAGGATTAATTAATTAAAAGACTAGCGGAAAATCTAACCAGACTGCTGTAACACAGATAAATCTTATTAACTAGTTTACAGTGGGGGAGATTTAACGGAATTAACTCTACACAGCTTTAGAGGTTAAAAATACTACTAGGATCAAAATGTATAACACCATAACTAGCATTAATTTTGAAGGATTGATGTGCCTTTTATTGTTACCCAATGTTATTCCTAGGATTTTTTTGAGGAGTAAAAATATTCCTTGTGTTTTTAAGGCGGAGTGAAATACGGAAATAATGTGAACTACAAATACAGACAAATTTTTTATAAAAATACTTTTTTAATGGACAAAAATTAAATAGAAAAAAAATGAGTATGCTATTTAGTTTTTAACAATAAGGAAGTTGTATGTGTCAGATTTTCAAAAACAAAGAAGTGTTCCGTATGTTTTTTTGTATGGTAAAATGAAATATCTATTCAATTTTTCAAAAAAATGTACAGGTAATTAAATATTTTAATTTAAAAGTCGAGAAAAAAAACACGTGACTGAAAACGTTTATTGTTTAAACTATAAGATGACGTCAACAATGATACCATAAACTCCATTGCCTTACAACAATGTTTAATATAAGATGACGTCACATCCAAGCTCTTGGCGTTTTCGCGCGCTTTTAAAAAGGGGATTTTTGTTAATTTTTTTGGCAATCAAAAAATTTCTCGATCGGCCTCAAATTTTGGGTAGTTGCTTATTTTTGCAAGAGGAATCGATTAAAAAAAATAAAAAAATAATGAAACTTCCTCATTAAAGGATATGTTAAGTATTTGTAGAAAATGTTAAACAAATTAGAAAAAATAAAAACAAAAAAACATCCCAACAAACAATTAGTAGAAAATATAAAAGTCAGTGCTTTGAGTAGACAAAAGACTTTAGTTGTTTTCGGTAGGGCTCCATCATTTTTTAAGTTAAACCTTTGTTGAAAATGCATAGCTTGAAAATACTCCTGGCAATTTTTTAAAGCGTATTTCCGATTTTCAATGCGTGAAATACGCTCTCCAAGGCGTTAAAATTATCTCTGGTTACCTGATAAATAAATAGGTCAGACGCTTACTTATCTTCACGAACCCTTTGCAGAACTTAATAAATGAAAGTTCTGTTACACAGGAATTTATTTTTCGCCATTCTATAAAGAAGAAAAGTAAATCGAACACATTATATAAGGGGACTCTCGAGATGTGATCTTTCTTTGAGAGAGAAAGGAAATCCAATGAAGGAATTTCTTAGAAAGTATTTGGACTGTAACGTCTTCGTATCGCATGATCTTAAAATAATACACTTTGCTTTACATGATGCATAATGGTAAGAGCGGGGAAAGGATTATCCCAAGACCAAAGTGGTGTTAATAGGCTAAACATCTTAAACTTTAAAAACGTTTTTTACGTGCTGAGTGGGTGGCGACCGGATGACCTAACGCATTTCCTTTTATATCAACCCAAAGTAAAATGTTTAAGTTATTAAATTCTTCTTTTACTCCTAATTTTAAAAATTAAATTTTTTTACCGATCCGCCACATCGTTTTTTTTCGTATTATATCTTTTTTATTTCGTAATAAAATTTATGTTGTTTAAAAAATAATATTTCAGCCAGAAGACCAACAGTTATTTATCGAATTCCTCATTTCCGTAGGGAAATTTTTCGCAAACACTCTTTCTATCTTGCATAGCAATTATTGCTATGCAAGATAATTCTTTAGATATAATTAGCAATAATTGCTTTCTCAAAATCTATACATTAATTTGCCTTTTGATTTACAAGTTATTCCAAATTTATACGCTTTTAAACGCTTATTATTTAAATTCCTAATTGAAAAAGAAAATTTAGATGTTTTTTACTTGATATCTTAAAGAAAAGCAAAGTTTTGGTTATTGTACTCGCTGTGCCATTTTATCTTATTTTGTTTTCAAATATGCATAAAGCTTAGTTCCCATGAGTTGCGGTTTTAAATCCGCAAGCAAAAAACGCTCCCCTACTTTCCCTACGTTTTTTGAAGAAGATCGATCTTTCCTTTTACAAAGTGATTCACAGGAGCACATGACGAGAAGAGGCCAATCACAGGCCTAGTAACAAAACCGCTCCTAAATCCGCTTGTCCGAAATTCGCTCGCTTTTTTTCTTCGTCCATGTTCAAGAAATGAAGCAAATTCGCTTACTTTTTTTTGGTCACGTGATTCCCTTCGACCAATACGAAATCCCCATCAAGCAATAACAGCATCCATTTTTATTTTGATGCTTCGTACCATATCATGATCGGCTATTTTACAGAATTTAAATGATACATCCTAATTTAGATGAGACTACTAGAAAAGTTTATAAAATTACAAAAGTATCATCTTTGTTACGATGATCGGCTTCCAGAATACAAGGAATAATTAAATAAATAAAGCAGACGGCAAACGGCATGGGAAACGAGAATTCTGGAGATAAACGGTGAGTTGATGTCTTGAAAGAATATATTTAAATTCGTAAAAAGAACTGTTGATTGAAATGATTTTCTCATTTGATTTTCTGAATTATTTTACTCCTCCAAATGTAAAAAAATATACCTTTGATTTGATAGAACAACAATCTGATTCTTCCCTCTTCCCATGCCGTCTGTGTTCTGCATTTTTTGCTTTTTCTTTTTATTAAGAGGTCATTTTTTATTATGATCCAAAACAGAAAAAGGCCCAACTACTTTGAATGTTTTGAGATCTACTGTAAACTGTAGTATTTAAAAAAGCATGTAAATACATTTTTACCATGATTTGGATTGATACCAAAACATATTTTCATCAGAACATGTGACAGAATAAAAAAATATCGCTGTGTAAAATCGGAAATTATTGATGTTCTTCATAGAACGGTTCTTAATATATTTTCAGTGAGATAATTTGTTTTATTTTTTGTTCTTGATTAAAATAACTTCCATTTCATACAACAGCTTTTGTGTTATATGAAACATTTTCACCTCGGAGCTTCTCGACGTCTTATCTTGAAGAAACTTTAAAATATTAGAAGTAATGATTTAAGAATTGATTTAATTTAGTGGGTGCTACAATTTGGATGAAAAATGCAGGTTTTTAAAACTTAATAAAGTTGTTAAAAGTTTGAAGTTATATACTGTAAATTTTGGCGCCAATACAAAAGTCGGCAAAAGCCAGCGACCTCTAGTGAGCGGTTTGAGAAACAGATCGGTCAAAAAAGCTAGGGGAAAAAATCCTTGAAAAACCGCGAACGGTTTTCGCCGGCGGATTTCGCTGGCGAATTTACAAACATGGGAATCCAGCTTAACAGTTTCTTTGTGTGTTTGAGAGAGATATTACCTAGTATTTTGTTTTTGTTCATTGTATTTCAATTGTTATGCATAGCAATTTATTTAGTAATTTATCTTTCGCCTATAAGGGTTCTTTTCCCTTGGCTATTAATATATTTTTTTGATAGTTTGTATATGTTGCTATTGTGAGTGAATAAAGAAGATTATATCTACAACTATGAAAGTTAAATAAGGTAATCCCCACAGTAAAAATAAAGGTAATAGAAACCAAGCACGGTTTCTTATAGCTTATTTAGTTTTTAAAACCATAAAATTAACAATCTTAATTATTATCAAGAATTGCTCGAGGTATTTAAATAATTATCTACTGTTTGGAGAATTTTTTTTATAATTTCACTTGATATAAAGAGATTACGATGTCACCCCCCGATTCCTTTCCAGACCTATACGAGTAGAAGGGAGTAAATCCAAGTCTTTTCAGTTGCTCGGGTTTTATGGGTAACTCAAACCATCGAGAATACCGAAATTTAAAAAAAATAACAACCGCGGCTTCAGACCATTTTCATCCCTTTTTTTAAACTCATTGATCGTCCTAAACCCCTCTTACCTTCCTTTACATCCGTTAACATCCTTAAATCATTACTAAATGATTATTTAAAGAAATGTAAGTTCATTAAAATGTTGGTATTCACGAAATTCCTATAAAAACCATTTGACCTTGTCAATCAACTTCCGGAATGTCTTCTTCTCCCATTCATTTCTCCATCTTAAGGTGACGTCTTGCCTCACTGATAAATTTTATTTCAAAACATCCAAAACTTACAATGAAATTTAAGACGAAAAACAATATAAATTTATATTTAGTAAGTAATAAAGGTTATCAGAAAATTCAAGCAACTAATTCGAAACATTATTTACTTTTTTTTAAGATTTTAAATGAGCTGTGTCAACTAGTAATCGGAGAGCAGACATTCCGGAAGTTGATTGACCAGATGAAATGTTTTTTTTAGGAATTTCGTGAATAGTTCCAGAGTTGTTTAACGTTTAATTTTTAAGTTATTTGTTTCTGCTGCAGCTTCAGTGGCCGCTTCCCATCAAAAGTTATCACCAGAAGAATTGCGTCTTTTTGCAGCCACATAACTCTCTTACCTCATCCTTTTTTTATCGAATATCTAATTAATTTAGGAGTAAAACTTAGAAGGAGTTGATTTATTTAAAATTATGAAAGCAAGCGTTTGTATTTTTAGATTAAAAGTTCTTTAGCAGCCGAAAATTCCAACGGTCAAACCTATATACTGCCAAAACCTTTGAAAAAAAAACAGCCCTGAGGAAAAGGTGACCAGACGTAATGCAAAAATAGAAGCATTCTATTAGAGATAAAAACACTGTTTACATCCATGTATTAAAGGGAAATTCTTTAACTTAGGCTTACCATACGTCCTAGGTTTTTAGAGCACTGTCCGGGGTCGCAAATAGACATAGACATAGACATAGAAAAAAGTTTATTGTTTTGGGCGTTTGCCCGTTAACAAATAACACAAACCATTATAAGGAACTTTACATTATCTTAGAATTCAGGTTTTAAAAAAAATTAACACATTTTAAAAAGAATATACAAATCACTTTAATACAAGTTAAGACATAACAAACCGGGTGCAGGAACAAAATACAAACTAAAAGAAATCAATTAGAATCCTCTCCAATGTCCCGGCGGAGCCTAAAAACGGAAGTCAGGAAACATAGAATATTGAAATAGTTAGAGTTAGGCTCATTCAAAACAAAGGGAAAATTTTTTGCGTTTGATAAATATTTGTTTCGATAATAGCTATAAATAGGACATGAGTTAAATATATGATTCCATGTGTCAAATTCTTCGGTGTTACAAAAGGAACATTTGTTAGTAAAATAAACTTCAAATATCTGGCCCTTATAGAAGATTTTATTTTGATTTAAACGTAATTGGAAAATAATTCTTTTTACATAAATATCAGAGTCGGATAGTATATAGTTTTCAGGAGTGGGACAATTCTTTATTAGTTTATAGTGGGGAAAGTGGGTGCTATTCTCCATCATTGAGAAATCTCGTTGTAGGCATTGATCTCGACAAGTTTGTAACATATTAGGTAGATAATAGGAAGCCAGGTCAGGATTTTGAGATGTCCAAATAAAGTTAAATCCAAGGTTTTCAATAATTTTTTTGACTGATAAAGCCCAGTTATACTCGGGATTTGAGGAGAACATCGAGTTGGAAAATAACTTTTGGTAGCATATTTTGGTATATCTATCATCGGGTAATTTAAGAATTCTTATCCAATACTTCAACAACAATTTTACTAAGGTGACTGCAATAGGTGCCTGACCTAGTTCTAATCTTAGAATATAGCCTGGTATGTTTCTTGAGAGAGTAAATAATTTTTTAGCAAAAACACAAAAACACTTTTCCAATTCGAAGATGTTGTTTGCAGACCAAATTGGGGACCCATAAGTAAAAACAGATTGAATTAGTGATTCAAATAATTTAAACCATGATTTAATAGAGTTGGCTCGAGATCCAGTGAAAATAGACCATGACGCGCCGATTGCAGCAATTGCTTTTGATGTAAAATATCTTTTGGCCAGATTAAATTTTCCATTTGACGAAAAAGGAATTCCCAAATAGACGTATTCCCTTACTATATCTAACTCCGAGTTTTGATAAAAGAATTTATCCGATTTAGAAAGTTTTCCACCTCTCCTGAAAATCATAATTTTAGTTTTGTTGATGTTGACTGCCAAATTAAATTCAAAGCAAAATTTTTCGAGTAAGTTGAGCTTTTTTTGTAAATCAATGCGGGATTCAGCCAGGATTACTGCGTCGTCAGCGTAAAGTAGAATGTGCAGGAATATAGAAGAAGAGATGTGAACACCAGGAATATTGGATTCATTTAGTCGAGCAATTAAATTGTTGAGAAATAAGTTGAATAGTAAAGGGGACAGTATTTCTCCTTGTAGTACACCGGTATCCACGTTGAAAGAGTCTGTTGTTCCCATTGGGGTTCTAACTTTCGCTTTAGCTTTTTCGTACATATCTTTTAGGATGTTAATAAATTTTGGGCTAAGTGACAGTTTCCGGAGTACTGACCACATAAGAGAGTGATTAATACTGTCAAAAGCAGATTTAAGATCAATGAAAGCTGTGTATAACTTGCCCCGTTTTTTTCTGAGTTTATCTTGAATTAGGGAATTTAATATGAAAGCCTGATCGTTGCAGCTGTAACCCTTCCTAAATCCAGCTTGTTCTTCGTATAGAGAGTCTTTTAATTTAAGCCATAAGTTGAGTCTTTTATTTAAAATTGCAGTGAGAATCTTTCCGATTACAGGTATAAGAGATATCGGTCTATAGTTGCCTGGGTTAGAAGGGTCACCTTTCTTAAAAATGGGATGAATCAATATTTCTATCCATTTTTCGGGGTAGCATTCGGATTGTAGTACTTTATTGAGTGTTTCTGTTAGAAATTGAATTGCAGTTCTATTTAAATATTTAAAATATTCTGGTTTAAGGTTATCATGGCCAGGGCTTTTGTTGTTCTTAAGGGTCTTTAAGACTTCTTCTACCTCAGAGTCAGTTATGTTGCAATCCAGAATTGGGTCAAAGTCGCTTGGCGGACTATTTAAAGTTAGCTGGTTTAAGTGGTTTACGTTTAGATTTAGTTGTTTGCCTTTAAATAATTTTGAAAAATGATCAAACCACACATATTTTGGTACGTTCGAGGACATGATAGGTTTCCTTCGTTTGAATTTTCGGATTATATTCCAAAAGGCTTGAGAATCTTTAGAGTTTAAAATTTCATTCTGAATTTTGGTAAAATAGTTTAATTTTTTAGATTTACACAACGTTTTATACTCGTTACGTATCTTTTTATAATTTTCAATATTGTCAGAATAATTGTTCGTTACCTTTTTAAGCGCTTTCTGCAGATTAGATTTTAGCTTATAACATTCGCTGTCATACCAACTATTTATAGGAATAAATTTTAAATTGTTATTTGTAGAGATGTTGCGAATGAGATTGTTTTGCTCCACAACCTCACTAAATTTGGTTATCACGTCTTCTGGGTTATTTGTTTCATCGCTTCTAAATTTTTCAATTAAATCTGAGTTAAATTTATCAACTATTTCCGGTTTCCAAAGAGGCCTAAGAGCCTTACACTGATACGGATTATTTGAAGGAGAGCGATTAGAGATCACATTTTCAAAGATTAAGTTTGCTGTTAAAGGAAGATGGTCGGAGCCTAATACTGGGTTTACAGAGAAATCACATACATATAAATCAAGTAGAGTTTTAGATACTATTATGTAATCAACAATACTTGCACCCCTAGACGAAATGAACGTGAAATTTCCTTCAGAGTCTCCCGGCAGTAGTCCATTTAGGTAAACAAGATCACTATCTTGACAAATTTGAAATAAACTCCTCCCTCGGGTATTTGAAATCTTATCCTTCAAGCATCTAGTATATGGGGAGTTTAACAATAAGTCATTTTGAAAAGAATTTTCCAGAGTACTTCCCAGATTTCCCACTCTTGCGTTTAAATCACCTAATACTATTATATAAGAATTCGCGTAAGTCAGAAGAAGGGTAAAAAAGTTCTGCATCTCAATATCAAAATCGGAGTTAGGAGGAAAGTAGCAAGCTGCAATCAGCACGTCTTTTAAATTACAATAATTAGCAGATATAATTATAAAACATCTATTGTTGTGAAGAACATGTACATTATTTACAAATTTCGTATTGTAACCGAGTATGATACCTCCACTGGGACGTCCACATTCGCCCCGCGTTGCAAAGCTTTCAATTATTTGGTGATCACTGAATAAACCCGGAAGGTCAAATGAGGACGTACACCAAGTTTCAACAAAACAAAAAATGTCAGAGCTCGCAGAAAAGGACCAAAAGCTAGGAAAAAGAGACTTATTTTTCAAACCGGCAACATTATAATGCAAAACTTTATGTAGCGAAAAGGAATCACCAAATTCAGTTAGACCTTTTCTCTTTTGAAAATAATTTTGTGAACTTTTATCATTTTTTGCTATAACCATTTTTTGTCAAGTTTCACAAGCTCAGAACAAGAATCGTTACATATATACATTTCATTGTTTATGATAAGTTTATCAAATTTTAGTTTGGCGGACTTACCGTCAGCCAGCGCTCGTTTTCGCTCGTCATTTAAAAATTTACGCTTCTTTCTAAGTGAACTGGAAAAGTCCTCGGAAATTCCAATTGATCTTTCCCTCAGTTCTTTCCACTTGGAGAGCAGAACACTGCGCTCATCGGTGCTTGTTATACGTGCCACAATGGGTGCTATCTTGTCTTTTGAATTTTTTCCAATTCTATGCGCTCGATCAATTTTAATATCACTCAGGCCCAACCCTCGACACACATCCACAATCAGTTCTTTACTTTGATCCCAAGTTTCTGAAACATTTGAGAACGGGACATTATAAAAAATCAGATTGTCTCTTCTCTGTCGATTTTCAAGCTCATCAATCTCTGATTTCAATTTCCCAATCTCGGTGGCCTGAGCCTCCACAGTTTCCTCCAGCTGCAACAATTGGTTGTTCGCACCCTCTATTTCACAGGCAAAATCCTCGTACTTTCGATCTAGATTAACAAGCCTGTTCTCCGTTTCTTTCTTCCAGTTCTTGATGTCAGCAACCTCGGTAGCAAGACGATCCAACCTTCCATTTAACTGTGCAGTTGATTCGGATATCAAGACTATGATTTTTCTTATTCCGTCACGGACATCGAAGTCGGAACTCAAGAAGCCCTGTAGATCGTCCATTTTGGAACACATGTCTACGACGCCGGAGCAGGAATTGGATCTTATTCTTTTGGCAGGATTATTTGGATTCGCAGGGGGAGTTCTTTGAAGGGACATAAGGTCTCCGAATGAAAACAAGTTATGATTTCAATAGATATACTCTTACTCGGAAATCTCAAAAGCTAATTACGATCACCCAGAATACAAATTTCAAAGGCCGACTCAAACAACACACAGTTTCAAAACACAGACGGCAACAGCACTCAGCCCACTCCAACCAAACAAAACCCGTAAAAGTTCAGTTCAAAGGTCACTCGAACGTCGGAACCATCAAAATATGAATAATAATAATAATAATAATAATAAAAATAAAAGCTTTCATTTTTCGATGTCAGAGTTCAAAGCAACTTAACGTACACCAAATGCTCATGCGGATCTGATTGCAATGCTTCGGGATAGGAATCGGCAAAAGGTCGGGTCGCAAATATGTCCGGGGTTTTATGCATTTAAGATTTGCCAGACATTTTTATGAAAACTTCTGAAATTGCGTTGTTTTACATTTTCTAACATCTGTATTAATTTGGAGTTATTTAATAATTTTTATTATTTGGTAATAATTTTGTAATTTTTCGTGTAATAATTTGGATTAATTTTATAATAAATTAAGTCAATGAATAAATTTTTGAAAAAATAATGTCCAATAAAGGAATAAAATTTGAAATGTTTATTAGTTTGAATGTTTTTTTCTAAATTTTTTAATCTATGATGATTTGATATCGTACTTATTAAGAAATTTGAAAAATATGACCTTGGTTCCAAGAAAATATGGTAAGCCAACGTTTAACTTGAATCCACGTCTACAATGCAAAACTTTTTTTCCTGTCGTCGGCATGGATTGGTTTCCCTTGAAAAATGTTTTGCTTTCCTTCACCGGGGTGCTCATATTTCATTCCATTTCGTTTTCCAAACAGCAGAAACGTATCGGCTTCCGTCCACAGAGGCAACACAACCCGAGCGTATAGTGTCTCCCGTTACTGCCTTTTGCAAGGAATTTTCTCCAGTCCCTAAAAAACGCACGCTCAAAAAGGTAGAATTTACGTAGTTTTTTACGGCTTAAAACGCTCCTCACAAGGCGAAACTGAGAAATTTTCATTGTTATGACTTCGGTAAATGACTAAAAGTATTCTCAGATCATAAAAATGAAGATTTATCATTTACGCCTCATGAGGAGCGTTATAGGACGTAAAAACTACGTGAATTCAACCTATTTGAGCGTGCGTTTAAGGGGTTTTATTCAAGACATTTCTCTGCACAGTGCACAAGGTGTCTTTTCGTACTAAATCGATGCTGCTCTACAACTTAGTAATTTACTAATTTAGCAAATCTCTAATAACGTAATTAGGGCAAACTGTGCAAATAAGTAGAAGATACAATATGACAACCTTTATTTTGGAAATTTAATTTAAAAAGATTAAAAATCTAAGACATGTTTCGAGGATACTTAGATCCTCTTCGTCAGTGCGACGATGTAAACATGACTGTCGATACATAAATATAGGATACACAGGCCCGTAGCCAGGAATTTCCCTTTGGTGGGGCACCCACTTTTTCAGGGGGGCAAGGGGGTTTTCAGGAGGCATCATAGGCGTAGGTTCAACTATTTGACTAAGGGACAAAAAACCCATAAGACCCTCAGGAGCTGTTACAAGACTTTTGTTTCGGGATGAGTTAGATCTTAAATTTTTCTAGTTTTAACTTTTCTGAGTAATATTGTAAGGCATTTTATTTCAGTTTTTGCTAACAATACATATTCTCAAGCAAAAAGGGGGTCTGTGGGTCCTCCCTCAGAAAATTTTTTAAAAAATTTAAAGCTTAAAGTACTGGTTTAGCCCATTTTTAGATCCTTTGGGTTAAACTTTAGAAGGAACTGCTCCATTTTTTGTAATAATGGGGGACACAAGTATGAAAGGGGGGTCTGGGGGTTCCCCCCCAGAAAGTTTTTGGAAACTTGACCCTAAAAACAGGGTTTTATACTGCTTTTGGTACTTGTAGACCAAAATTAGGACATACATCTTTAAGTAAAATTTTGATTTTGATGAACTTGTTATTCAAAAAATTGTGAATAATAAAGGTTTAAATACATATGGGGGGTATGGGGTCCCTCCCCCAGAAAATTTTTGAAAATTTGACCCTAAAAAACTGGGTTTTAACTTAGCTAATAGCAAATTACTCGTGTTTTAAAAGGGGGCAGCTGCCCCCCTGGCTACCCCATGGATGTGCTTATGGATAGAATTTGTGAAAATTTTCTAGGGGGGGCAAATGAAGATGCCAGGGGGGGGCTCAGCCCCCCTGGCCCCCCCGTAGCTACGGGCCTGAGGATACAGCAATGAACAAAGTTTCAGGGAACCAACAAACACGTGGAGAAATTGAAAAAATATGTGGGTGAATCAACACATCCAAATTTGTGGAAAAAAAATGGGGCATTTGACTGGTCATTTACAAGATAATTTGAGAAATAATTAATGTAGCGGAATTAATAACGGAAGAAAAGTTAAAAGTATTTCCCAAACATGCTGGGCTATGGCTGATTTGTCGAGTTCTTGTTTTTTACATAATTATATGTTCTTTAAAGGTGCGTCTGGTCTGTCCAATGTAAGGTAAGCCACACTGTAAAAAAATCTTTCTTCAATAAACGTAAATTTCCCGGCAGCACAGCTGCCGGATTATTTTCATCATTTGAGAAGGTATCCGTATTTTCTTTTTCCGTCATTTGAGGGAATGTCCGTTTTGTATTTTTCTGTGAAAGGAGGGAAACCTTCCGTTATTTTAGGGAACGTTCGTTTAATATCTTTTCGTCATTGGAGTGGAACTTTCCGTTATTTTAGGGATTGTTCGTATTATTACTAATATTATTGTGATTCAGTATATTCCTGATTATAATTTTGAAAAAAAAATGACAAACAATCCGTAAAATCCAAATAGACGATTCTTTTAAATAATTTACACTACCGATCACAGTAATACAAGTCTAATCAAAAGTTACAAGTTATCACAACTATTTAGATCACATTTTTGCGATCTAATAAGACTAGTTAGGTATGCAATATTTTAAGACTTCAGCTACGTGGTGAAGAAAGCGATCGTACGATGTTTAAATATCTGTTTAAAAATAGTATATCAGAGTATTTCTATTTTAAAGCATGGTAACGTTTACTACGGCCGTTGCTAGGCTGCCGACGTACTGTTTTGTACTGTATTTCACAATCCCTGCAAGATTTTTATACTTTATTAGCAATGCGCATCCTTGTGGACTTGATTCTTGATGTTTCTATAAAATATTTTAGCGAAATAATTTTATTTTCAATTAATTAATAATCAAAAATTTTTTTTTTAAAAATTAGATAAAGTAAAACATTTAAAAAAACACAATGAATTTAATTAAATAAGGAATGACTGTTAAACAAGAGAAATTAATTCTTGCAATTTTTAATGGAATAATAAAAATTTAAAATTAAATTTACTGAAAAATAATTACTGGGGTTCGAACCTACGACCATGTGCACTCTAGACTGACGCGCTACCACAACCCCATTCGAGCTCCGCTAGGTTCCATCCTAAATACTTTAAAGCCACGCCTTTAACCCGATCATGCCCACAACGGTTACCCGTCGGCAGCCTAGTCATTCCCGATTACGGCCAATAATACAAAAAATAAAAACAATATATTTAACTTACTTACCCATAATAAATTTGCTGAAGGTTCGTTTCGCCTGAAGACGCTTGCACAAACTTCCATTACTTATTTACAACTATATTTGAGTCTCACCAGAACTAGTGGAGAAATCGTACAATACGCATGCGTGAGGAGAGGAAAATTAAAAAACGGAAACTTCACGATGAAAATTCCGTTTTGTAGTTTACGGAATTAATCCATGAAAAATTCACGGAAAATAATACGTCAAAAGACGTTCTTTTTTTACAGTGCACAATACCCCATCTATTGAGGGTTGAAATAGGATCCTTCAGGTAATAAATTTAAATTTGTTTGAAGAATGAAAAAACAGTAGAAAAACCAAATTTTTAGAGGATGTTGGAAATTTGCCTCATTGCAGTGCAATGAGGGGAAAACATACAATGGCTTATAGTCGATTAAAAAGAAATAAATACAAACGATTTATTAAAATTAAAATTAAAACGATTGTATCAAAATTGAGTAAAAAGTACTCAAAAAGGCTCCGATCCAATAAGTACTCAAATTTGAATACATGAATATGTTACCGTTAAAGTATATAATGTAGTTATTTCATAGAATACCTAGTTATTCCATGAAATAACTGATTGTGTCCGTTAAAGTGTGTAATATGTTATTAATTTTACACTTTAACTAGTTATTCTATGAAATAACTAGGTATTCTATAAAATAACTAATGATAGACAGTTAAAGTGTAAAATAAGCAATTTATTTCAAATGAAATTAAACTAATGATATAGTAGACAATTAAAATGAAAAAAGAAGGAATTTATCTACTTTATGCAGCGTATAAATGGTATTTATGGAAACGTACCATAAAATCCTTTTTTACAACGAGAATTAATAAAATGACACTTGGAATTACAATTAATTAATTCCCTGTGGCCTGGAATAGTTCATAAATGCAGTAGGTAAATGGAAGGTAAATGTATTAGTCGTGCGAGATATATGATATAGATTATTTTGATTCTACCCCTAAATCCCGGAACCCCAAAATCCCGACAGTGTCGAAATCCCGACAGGTCAAAATCCAGACAATCAATTGCCCGGCATGTAAGTTGCCAGATAACTCATATTGGTCTCTAATTTTAAGTAAGGGCATTCTATTTAAGTTTTATGTTGCTTGACCACAGGTCAAGATTTCTCTTTTTGGCTAAAATCAGTGTAAAATAATGATGAAGTTGGTAACTAATATTTTGTATTTCCTATATTTATATAGCATGTCTTTTTGGTTCGGGCTGACCATTGGTCAATCCAGTTAGCTTTTTGGTACTGCTATTTTTTGGCAGTGAAGTAGGTTATGTGGGGGCTCAAACCAAATGCCTTGAGACGAGTAACATTTTGATCTTGACCACTGGTCAATGTAGTTTTTATCGCTGTTTTCAGCTTTTCCAACCTTCTCTTTTTGTCTCGCTGTTATTTTTTAGGGGGGGGGTCCCTATCCTTGTGTTACTCCCATTTAACCATTGGTAATTTCTGAATTTTTCGGCTTAATAACTATTATTTATCTGGGAGCCTCTCTAACGGCATAATTAGCTGGTCAATAGTCATAGGAACATTTTTCGCTTAAATACAAATTAAAAATTTGGTGTCCTATTATATTGTCAGTTTTGGTTAAAATATAAAGTCAAAAAAATTCAACAGTTACCAACTGTCCAATGGGAAAAACACAAGGTTAGGGACCCCCCCTAAAAAAACAGCGAGACAGAAAGAGAAGGTAAGAAAAGCTGATAACAGCGAGAAAAACTGGATTGACCACTGGTCAAGATATATTGACCAGTGGTCAAGACCAAAATGTTACTCGTCTAAAGGCATTTGGTTTGAGCCCCTACCTACATGACCTACTACACTGCCAAAGCATAGCAGTACCAAAAAGTTAACTGGATTGACCAATGGTCAGCCCGAACCAAAAAGACATGCTATGTAAATATAGGAAATACAAAATATTAGTTACCATCTTCATCATTATTTTACACTGATTTTTAGCCAAAAAGAGCAATCTTGACCTGTGGTCAAGCTACATAAAACTTAAATAGAATGCCCTTACTTAAAATTAGAGACCAATATGAGTTATCTGGCAACTTTCATGCCGGGCAATTGATTGTCAGGATTTTGACCTGTCGGGCAAGTGGCTTGTCGGGATTTCGACCTGTCGGGAAAGTGGCTTGACGAGATTTCGATCCTGTCGGGATTTTGGGGTGTTGGGATTACAACCTGTCGGGAAAGTGGCTTGACAGGATTTCGATCCTGTCGCGATTTTGGTATGTCGGGATTTCGATCCTTTCGGGATTTGGGGTGTTGGGATTTCAACCCTGTCGGGATTTTAGGTTGTCGGGATTTCAACCCTGTCGGGATTTTGGGTTGTCGGGATTTCGGGGTGTCGGGATTTCAGCTCTGTCAGGATTACGGCTGTCGGGCAAGTGGCTTGTCGGGATTTTGACCGGATACCGATTATTTTACACTTTAACGGGCTGCAAATCGTTATTCTATGAAATAACTAGTTAAACCATGAAATACAAGAGAATTATACGCTTTAACGGACACGATCAGTTATTTCATGAAATAACTAGGTATTCTATGAAATAACGGATTTCATACTTTAACGGTAACATATATACTCTTTTCTGAAAATGTGCATACTCAGAAATGAAATATCTTGAGCTTGAACTCAAAAATGAGCTCATAATGTTTCATTTTTGAGTATGCACATTAGGGTGGGTCATTTTCCTATGGCGAAAAAAAAATTTTGCAAATTCCATCGGGCACAGCAAGAAAAGGGTGCCAAATGGTCTCTAACTAACATGTGTAAAATATTATTCGATTATAATAACTCTTTTTGCCTCCGGATTGGCCTCAAATAGGACAAAAATATGTAATTTTTAATATTTTTAAAAAATTTTATGAATTAAATTTTTTTGTCGAAAACTTATTAAAGTTCACAAATAAGGGTATTTAAAAGCAAATTTAATCACATTAGTGACCTTCATGCATTATTAACACAAAAATAACTGCCAAAGTGGCAATATAATATATGCTATCATATTAACAAGAGCCGTAGAATATGAATCTCTTTTTATAGTGGATTTTCAGTGGTACAGATTTTAAATATTGGTAGTCATATACATTCTCCATCAAGTTTGGTCAGTATAAAACGGTATTTTTAATTTTTCAAAATAGAAACAGTTGTGTTTTTCATAAATATGCCGCGCTTTCGAAATTCAGCGGACAGTTATTTCACTGACTGGTCTTGGGATCCAAATATGATCGCAAAAATATGACAATTGTCGAATGGATAATTCGTTCATAGGCAATAACAGTTATGATTCGCTCAGTCATGATTTACCTAATTTTTTACTATGGCAATTGACTGAAACCCAGGCCCATGAAATAATACTTCTTTGAGGATTGACTCAAAATAGCTTCTTAGCATTCCCTTATTCGTTCATAAAAGTTAAAATATAGCAAATTTAACTGTTAAGGATAATTACAAGTTTTGAAAAGCAATGTAGCTTATTTAAAAACTTAAGCGATAATACTGAGCTTTATGCTGAAAACGGGGATCCACCGCTCTTCTTAAGAAAATATTTCAAAATTTGACTCTTAAAATGTGGTTTTAATATATTTTTGGACATTAGGGAATCACATGGGGACACTTGGGATGGACTATTCCTAATACGCCAACAAATTTCAAGGAAATCCCAACTTTTAAACTATTATCCAAATGTTTTCCATGGGGTTGAAACCTATAACCCAAAAAAGGTATCCACCTTCGGACACATCCATTTTTATTAAAAATTTAATGTTTTTACCATCCTACTCAACTGGGAATAAAGGTTTGGCACATTTTTATGATTCCAGCAAGAAATTTTTGATTGCAAGTTCTAACCATTGAGATATTTCAAAATATGTTGTATTACAAGTCAAGTATTTCAACTTTGGTTTCATTTATAATTATTTTATAGTCTTCAATCATGATTTTTATACCATTGTGCACATTTATATTCATGACGGCTTTGTGCAATCGAGGTAAAAGCTTGATTTTCGTTCGTCCATTTTTGCATGAAATTACTATATTAATCGAAACTTTGAGGCCAATCCGGAGGCAAAAAGAGTTATGATAATCGAATAATATTTTACACATGTTAGTTTGAGACCATTTGGCACCCTTTTGTCGCTGTGCCCCTGGGAAAATGTGAAAAAAATATTTTTGACCCACCCTAATGCACATTTCAGAATGAGTACATTCATGTATTCAAATTTGAGTACTTATTGGATCGGAGCCTTTTTTGAGTACTTTTTACTCAATTTTGATACGATCGTTTTAAGAGTGTAGGTGGTTGCGACGTGTAAAACACCAATGGAACATATTTCAACTCAATAAATCCCCTGTGAACATTCATAAAACCTGACCCATGACTTTAATTTAAATAACGAAGACTAAAGGAAAAAATCCCTCCCATTTCAGCCATAGAGCTGAGTGAGACACCTGCAATCACCAGCTGCTCTCTCCCTCTGAGCATTAGAAGTCAGAGTTGTCTGTTCCGCTGTCGTTAATACGTGTCACGCTGCTGACCTATGCTGCTGACAAGACTCGGTAGTAGAACATCTTTAATTGCCATTGGAATTCATGTTGGGGAGGGAGGGGATCCCTTGGTAGATTCGTTGAGATAAATTGTGTATGAATGAAACGGGGAGCATATTGGATGGAAAATAAATTTTATACACTGAAAGATACAGAATTGCTTTCGATACTAAATGCTTGAAGAAAATCGGGAAAATATATTGAAAAGCCTTACTCCGATATTGTTCATTCTTATTATTGCGGAATGTCACGATTCGGCGAGGCCGTTTTTTCTAGTTTTTGGAAGGATTATGAAAGAGTTCTATTTATTTCATTTTTTCCTCGCGCCGAATAGTAGTAGACCGTTATAGTCTGTTCACTTAGAATTGGCGCCTGAAGCAGGATCAAAAACGCCTAATAACGCTCATCACACAACTTCAGGGACCGATTTTTTTACAGTATTTTAACTGCTTCTGTTTCGGCTGCCTTGTTATTGCAAAAGAAAAAAATTTCGATGATAATTACAATAGTAACTCGTCGCTTAAGGCGCAAAATGACATAACTGCATTTTCCCTATTTTGCAGGAGATGAAAAAACAGTTTGGCTACTAATTACAGAAAATAATATTAGTATAGTTTTAAACACTTATTTTAGGCCTTTTTGACCGGGGAATGAGATAAAACGCTTCTCCGTGGCGGCGCCCCTAACAATATCAATGAAAGGCGTGCAATTTTGTCATTTTGCCTTACGAATGCAGTTATGCTAAAATGACAAAATTGACGATTGCAGCGATTTGAGTCATTTTTTCGCAAAATCGTTGGTGCCAGGTGATCCGGGGCCGGGATTTGCATAAAGATTGATGCATAACTCAAAATGACCAAAATGTCAGTTATGTCATTTTGCGCCTTAAGCGACGAACTGCTTCTAATATATTACGACTCAGGCGCCAATTCTAAATGAACAGAGTGTAGGGTACGGTGCAGGATCAGGCTTATCTCCCCGTTCTCTTTGTGCGGTTAGGTGAGGTGGTCAATTAGCGAACAAAAGAGTGGGGGTAGATATCCACTGCCCGATAAGATCCACCTGTTGATCCTGCGCTCAGGGCGACCGTGGCCTTATTATTGTTACTTGTTGAGAGTGAGTGGTTTCAATCAAGACAAATCATAAGTTAAAACGAATTTAAAGATATCTGGTATCTACAGCGCGTTACATAAAGAAAGTTATTTTTAGTTCCTTAAACCTTTACATGGGAAATCGACCGATTTCTCCCTATGTTCGACGTCCGAGTTGCGAATCCTTAAGGGGTCTCAGGTCTCAGGAACTATGCAAAGGGTCAATCTAGTATTACACTTAAAACTAATTTCTGTAGAAACTTTAAATTTTTACCGCATAATAACTATACAGGGTGTCTCAAAAGGTCTAGTACAAACTTGGAGGGATGATAATACTCATCAAGACAAACAAGAATTGGTTTTAAAAGGGGGGTCGCAAATGAGTTTTAAGGGGTGAAACCCCGGGGTTAAAATCAGCAATAAAACATATTTGTGCAGAAAACAGATACAATTGTTTGAATCCGGCATTTATCACATTCAACCAATTCCAATAATTTGTATAAAAGTATTATAAAAAAGGTTAATTTCACTAAAAAACAGACCAATAAATGCAAAAGGCATGTGTTGTAGGTAGATAGACTGCAAAAGAAAACGTCTCGACGAAAACATATTAATACTAGTCTAGTTGGTTGGTTGTTTTTAGTTTTACGGCAGAAGGAACAAAAGTCTGACCAAGGAACAATTTTCACTTTAATCTATCTATAACAATTGCCTGTTGCATTTATTGGTCTGTTTTTTTAATGAAATTAACATTTTCACCCCCCTTTCGATACCAATTCTTGTTCGTCTTGATGAGTACTATCATCCCTCCAAGTTTGTACTAGACCCCTTTTGAGACACCCTGTATGTATATCAATACATAATTAGACAAAACTTCAAAAAGTTCTGATGGTTTTCATAGGAGTAATCATATAAGGAAAAAATTCACTGCGCGCAAGATTTTTCAAAAACTATTAAATTATAAACGGGCAATTCCACGGGTAACTGACTGACATTTTTTGAGAAAAACGCTTAGTATTTTGTTATTTTCTTCCCAAAAATAAATGATAAAAAAATACTTTTCCCCCAGTTTATTGCTTTCTTGTTAGCTTAATCTAATGGCGCGATTAAATTTTCAAAATATGTTTTTATTGATTTTTTAAAAATTTTAAACGACATGGTAACTGACTGACATTTGTGAAACATTTATGTCAGTCAGTTACCATGTTGTTTTAAATTTTTTAAAAATCAATAAAAACATATTTTGAAAATTTAATCGCGCCATTAGATTAAGCTAACAAGAAAGCAATAAACTGGGGGGAAAGTATTTTTTTATCATTTATTTTTGGGAAGAAAATAACAAAATACTAAGCGTTTTTCTCAAAAAATGTCAGTCAGTTACCCGTGGAATTGCCCAAACATGAAATTAGGTACAAATAAGTATCTTCGGGTACTTAAAAAGGCATACATAACTTTAAAAAAAAGATACCGTTAAAAGTATTTTTAATCACAGTTTTTAAAAAATTTAATCACATTTAATAATTATTTTTTAAAAAACTGTGATTAAAAATAATTTTAACAGTTTTTTTTAAAAGTACTATGTATGCCTTTTTAAGTACCCGAAGATACGTATTAGTACCCTATATCATGTTTATAACTTGAAGAGTTTTTGAAAAATCTTGCGCGCAGTGAAATTTTTTTCCTTTGTTGATTACTCCTATAAAAACCATCAGAACTTTTTGAAATTTTGTCTATTTATGTATTGATATATAGCTATTATGCGGTAAAAATTTTAAGTTTCTACAGAAATTAGTTTTTGTGTAATACTAGTTAGACCCTTTGCATAGTTAAGAGTCCCGAGACCTCTTAATAAGAAATCTGTCTTTTGTTCGAAAAAACTAATAAAATAACTAATAAAATAACTAATAAAACTAATAAAACCAGTAAAAAATGGCGTATAAAGTCGGTAGTAGCTGTGCATACGCACGTTAAAAACTGAGTTGGAAGAAATACATTTTTCTAGAGAAATTTTGAAAGTCCGATCCCCCTCTCTTGCAAGGAAAGCCTGGTATTTCCAGTTAGTAATATATCTTCAAATTCAAATTTAACAAAAGAAAATCACAACAAAAATTCAAACATGGAGGCATCACACAATTGAACATAATAAAAACAAAAAAGAAATGGAAATTGTAAGTGATTTCCTAAAGGAGCCAAAAAGCTCTTCCATGGGATCATATATTATCATGGGTATAAATATCATTACGAAAGAAAAAGAAGAATTATATTTCTCCTTAAATATATAAATATATTTCCTTACCGACGCGTTTTGCTGATCTCCTTGTTTGAACACATATTTGAATAACTCCAAGAACACACATTCTGGAAGGAAATTGAATTATTCTTCGTTTATCTGTTTACTACAAATTTACTTGTGTCGTATTCTCTCATCCCTACCTTAATGGATAAAACTCTCCCCCCCCTTATGCTTAGAAATAAATAGAATACAGAGGGCCCTCGCATATTCGCGGTTGAGCTATGTTACCCCCGCATATTCGCAGATTTTGATCTCAAAGTGTTTTAGCAATGAAAGATGCATATTTGGCAGAAAAAGATATAATTGTTTGATTCCGGTATTCATTATATAAAACCATTTTCAAAAATGTAACTTCTTCTACTAAGCAAGTTTTAAGCAAGTATAAGTGCTCTTATCCCTCCAGTTTCGATTGGGATTTGAGTGACAGCTTCAGTGGGCGAATGACAGAATTAGCAGGAATGAGGTGGTATTAAAGGAAGCGGATCGTTTGGCTCGCTATGGGAAAAGGCCTGTTAAAAAAGTTGCCATCAGCGTCTATGGAGATGAATACTCTGTTAAGCTCTATACCCTGTCCTTCCAATAAAACTGGAATGTTAAAGACATAGCGGCTTCCAATGTGCAGGCAAGTGCCTCTTCCTCTTTCGATCAACTACCATCATCTTTAAAATGAGTAAAAAGGCAACGTTTATAATATGCACATATTTATTTGAGTTTAAAAAACGATTCATACGATCGTTTCGGGGATGCATGGATCCCCCTCGTCAGTGAAAGATGACAAATGCAAGAATGACCACGACATATAAACATTTCAAAACACAAAAAATGGGTGATGCCAAAGCAAAAAGCACAAGTTTAAAACATAGTAAGAACAAAATTGATACAAAAAATTTTTAAGACTTCCAAATCAAAGAAAGAAAAGGCGTGCTAGATAGATCGTTCACAAGAAAAGGCGCAAATTTGTTGATAAAGTAACTTTCATTAAAATCAAGGTCAAGTGTCTTTTACCACAGAGAAAAATCCTAACAGAGGGTCCAAAACGATATATTCAAAAGTTGGATGGATATGAGGGCGCCACGAGGAACTATAAATGATTGACGGAGAGATCGGCAGTACATTTTGGTGATCAAACCCGTGATTGGCTGTCACTCAGTCTTCTTTTTTCGAAGGAGAAGGAAAACATTTTTCTCAACCAATCAAAGTTTTTCCCCGCCTCTCGCGACGTAGATGCGATCGCAGCGCCAAAATAGCCCCATATTCATCCAACTTTTCGATTTCCATTAGCGCCTATGGCGACGGACTCTCTGATCTTGTACTCTGTGCCTTTTACTATCGTTGGTTCTGCACACAGAGAAAAATCCTAACAGAGGGTCCAAAACGATATATTCAAAAGTTGGATGGGTTTGAGGGCGCCACGATGAACTAAATGATTGACAGAGAGATCAAACCTGTGATTGGCTGTCCCTCCATCTTCTATTTTCGAAGGAGAAGGAAAAAGTTTTTCTCAACCAATCAGGCTCTTCCCTCCCGCCTCTCGTGACGTTGATGCGATCGCAGCGCCAAAATAGCCCCACACTCATCCAACTTTTCAATTTCCATTAGCGCCTATGGCGACGGACTCTCTGTTCTAGTACTCTGTGGTTCTGCAGTAGGTACTCCGATGATCTTAGGACTTGAATTTTTTATAAGGAACTATTTTTGTATCATTATCCCGAAAAAGTTTAATTAATTTTAATTTTTAAACATGAGTGTTAGTTATAGCATTGATAGAAAAGAGCCAGAAAAGATCAGAAGTACGGATCCTCCCGGATAAATGCAAATTAAAGATTCGAAGAAATGCCCACATTAACTTCCTCTTAACAAAAACACCAATTAATTGAATATTATCAATTAATTTGAAACCAGAAAGTAAACACCCATCACTCGAGAGAAGCTTTGCGATTTCAATTAACGTCGAGTAGTTTTTAAGGCTAATAGAACTTTTATGCAATCGGTTTTAATTTGGAAATCGTCTCAGAACAAATATTATCGCTATACCCACTTAGCTCAGTAATTGGTGTCTTCACACCTCTGCTGTCATTGAGAAATTAATTGAGTTTTAAAGTGGATTTCAACAAGAAAACAGTTTTCTCTTTTATTATTCACTGATTAGCGATTTCGTGAAGACCGATTAAACATTGAGTAGGAGCAAACATCCCATTTCGATTTGCAAAAACTATCAAGGGAAAAACTCTTTGCTATGATAAAACACCATCATGAATAAAAGTTTCAGCAATACATTAGTTTTATTGATTTGTAGTTGAGAGGGCAATTCAATGCATCTCCGTATTCACCACTGACTGAACCTAAGGTTTACCTGGAATTAAAATTGCTATTTTAAGAAGGGAAACAGATTTTAAGCCAATCAGTAATGTAGAAAAATTTTAATTCCAATTAGTTTAGTGGATAATGCAGCCGCTGATTTTAATCACATTCTTAATGTATGTTTGGAGTAATTCATGAAATAAAATTAATAAATTGGTAAATTGCCATACTTTGCAGTGAAGGGTTTCCAGAGGAAAACTTTAGTAAGGAAGTTGCATGTGTCAGATTTTCAAAAACAAACAAGTGTTCCATATGGTTTTTTGTATGGTAAAATGAAATATCTAGTCAGTTTTTCAAAAAAATGTACATGTAATTAAATATTTTAATTTAAAAGTCGAGAAAAAAACACGTGACTGAAAACGTTTATTGTTTAAACTATAAGATGACGTCAACAATAATACCATCAACTCCATTGCTTTACAACAATGTTTAATATAAGATGACGTCACATCCAAACTCTTGGCGTTTTCGCGCGCTTTTAAAAAGGGGATTTTTGTTAATTATTTTGGCAATCAAAAAATTTCTCGATCGGCCTCAAATTTTGGGTAGTTGCTTATTTTTGCAAGAGGAATCGATTAAAAAAATAAAAAAAAATTATGCAACTTCCTCATTACCGATCCGTATAACACATTTTTGGTATCAAACGGTGCGGATTCTTTCTAGATTTCAGAGTAAGCTATTGGATGTTTCGAAAAAATTCGTAATTTTAAAATAATTCCATTTTTATTAAATTACGGATAAGGTTGCAGTTACATACCAAGCCACTTTCAAACAACTAAATTCATTTCAAGTTTTAAAAATGTACTTAAAAATACTTTCCAAAATAAATACCTTTCAAATATTGAAATAAGTGTTATAGAAACTTTCATAATATACTTTGTAAAACTAGAATTTTACATATTTTTACTGAAGTTTAGAAGACTGATTGGTTTTACTGGTTTTGCTCCCGATTTTGAGATATTGGAAGACTGGAATTAATTGTTTGTAAGCATTGAGTGTCATGTAGGTTTTGTCTTCTATTATTTTCAATGGATTAAAAGGTATTGTTTAACATGTCTGGGTTAAAAAAAATATGAATGGCGAAACACTAAAATGAAGGGATAGCTTTAAAAAGTTTAATAAAAACCTTAAATCTAATATAGAATTTTTAAAAAATTAAAAATCAAATTTAAAGTATTGCATTAACTAAGTTTTTTTTATCTTTTCTTGTCAATATTAGAATTTAGAACCATTTTTATCCAAAAATTGGTTTTTGTTCTCATTTCAAACTATAACCGCATAAATCGCCCATTGACTGTTCAAATCTTCCAAAAATATCTCTCAGTACCAAAATTTTGTCAAAATATCGAATTTGAGATTTTGCAATAAAAATGAAGATAATACCCTTAGTATTATTCCTACCAAGTTTCATAATGATACGGGGATTCTAAGTGTGAAAATTTTGAGATTTATGACGCCTAGATAGTGTTAAGAAGCCTAGTTTTCTATCTTTAAACGGCTTTTGCTCAAAACTAGGTTTTTAATGTTTAAAATCACGTCTTTTTTCTTATCATCCAAACCACTTCAAACTTGGTAGTCACTATCGGTAACACCTGTTTAACATCTTCAGGCATGGATTTTAAGATATTTTTATTAGAATTTTTTTTACGGAGCAGTAAAGTGGAAACTTAGGATATTTTTCGAAAAAAAAAATGCCAAATTTCAGAGTTTTTTTAATTTTTCAGAAACTTTTATAGATAATCAAATTTCCATGCCTACAAGTGATTATATATGTTTGATCTATGTTAAGACAAAAAATCAAATCAAAAGAACATATATTAAGGGAGGAGTATCAATTTAAATTTAGGGTAATTTTGGGCATTGTTGTGAGGTTTTTTGTAATCTCTCTATATTAAAAAAAAAGTAACAGTGACCGTCACCGCCGTCGCCGTCGCCGTCACCGCCGCTGATTTTGAAAATTTTATTTTTTAACACTTTGAACTATCACTACGCAAAAACTATTTGAAGGAATATTATGAAATTTTTACCATTGGTAGAAAAATGTATGAGGGTCATTTCAGTTTCCAGACCTAATTAATTGGATAATTAGTTCTGGAGTTATTTAATGTCAAAGTCGAAAATTATTTTTTTCGGCTGCGAGTTCGCCCGCAGAAAAATCTATTTACAGCAGAAACATGATTTTTTGCAGACACATACTCTTAGGTATGAAGTTTTGCACCTCGTCACCCTTTTTTCGAATTTCGAATTATTTTTGGAGTAATTAAATTCTTAAGTTTCGAAATTTTTTACTCTTTTTCGGTTTTTTCGTTTTAATACAAAAACTAATCACAGTAGAAATATGATATTTTAAACACGCATACAATTATTTTTTATAGAAAGATTGGCGTTTCCTTTTCTAAAAAATTCTAATTATTTTTAGAATTATTAAGATTCAAAGTTTCAATTTTTTCATTTCTTTCTGGTCCGTTCACTAGAGAAACAGCCGATTTTTATGTGAGTCTGATTTCTTTTATTTCCAACGATTCACTAGATACACGTGCATTTCATAAATTTAAAAGATATTAATGGCATGCTTTTCCTCTAAGATAGTTGATGATAATAGTCAGGGTGCCAAATGGCAAAAAAGGGGTCAACCGTGCATTAGAATGTGTATGGAATTTTATTGCTGATTTTGGTGGGTTATGATGTCTAGATTAAAGAACCGATTGATGCCACCTCGTAAATGTTGAGCATTTTGAGGAATTCAAGATGGCGTCCATGTTAGCCACAAAATAGGATTTTCGATTTATCTTTAATAAAATATGGCATGAGGGGTATCATTCTTTTTGTTTTTTAACAGGAAAACATTTATTTTAAACAAAAAAAAAGTTTAAACTGATTTGAAATACCTTTATTTTGAAAATAAGTACGATGGAACCGTAATTTGGTTACAAAAGATCCTTGTTTATTTGATATTGGAGGAAATGATTTGCAGAGATGATTTATAACAAACTTGGTCTTCACTTACTTTGAAATGGCAATTTGAAGCTGAACAGGAGCTTTTTTTAAACAACTTGCGATAATGCTTCCTATCGTGATGGCAGCAAGACTGGGAATTTTGAGTTTCCCGAGAAGCATTAACAGTGTCGGGCTGCATTCCTTACTTACAGAATCAACGTTGATCCTCAAATTATATTTTGATTTGTCTGCAACTAGGGTTTCTTTTTTAATAATTGATACAAGAGGCTTTATATGTTTAGTAACAACGTCTTCGTCGTTTTCTGTTGAAATTAATGTTGCGGTGCAGTTTTTTCTGAAGAGAACGAGGCTTGCTACTCCTGGGGAAGAAAGTATCAAAAGTTCCTCTCCAAAGTATTCCTCTAATTTTTGCACAAAATATCTTCTTTTTAAGGTTCCTTCAAAATTCAAGTACAAGGAATGTAGCTGGACACTGTTCCATGTCTGGGTTTCATCTGCTAGCATTTCTTGTGTTACTCTACAGAGAGCAAAATCCTCTTGACTAGAAACATCTGAATCTATTTTTTCTTTTACAGATGAAATATTTCTGTTCGTTGTAAACAGTAGTTCACATTTTCGGTGGTACAGTCGTAGAAAAAAAAAGTGAGACAGTTCACATTGTGAGCGAACTACTAGGGTTAGGATGATACTTTTTGTGTCATTTTTCATGATTTAACTTCTCCTTAAAAATAAAATATAGTTTATGTCCTTAGGGGGCCGTCTACATATTAAACGAAGCACCAACTTTTGTTTTTCCTATGGGCGACATCAAAGATTATTCCAGATTCTAAAAGAGCACCCTCTAAAACCCCCAAAAACCAAGTTTCGTGTCGATTGGCCTACAAACAAAGCCAGGAGTGGGGGTTGAAGTTCGTTGAAATTACGTTGAAATCTCGTTTTTCATAGATTTTGATCCTTTCAACCATTAACCCCGCGCACACTGTAGGAAATTTCAATTAGAAAAATTTGCGCCAATCTCCTATCGCCAAAGACACACAACCTAGGAAAATTACAGTAACCTTACGGTAACCATAATCTACTAACTGAAATCAACACATTTATTGTTTAAACCTTGATGTTGAACGTAGCCGTGTGGTCTAACGGTTAGTGTGCCTGGTCGCAAATCTCTAGAGCCAAGTTCGAACCCCAAAGCTTCCGTGTTCTTGTTTTGCTTTTGGAAGTTTGTGGATGCGTCGAACTTTAACTACCGATAGAGTTAGAATTAATAAGTTCTTATTTTTTACACTATTAATTTCAGTAAAAGGGAAAATTAACCTACTTTTTTGTGCATGCAATATTTTTTATTTGTTTTTAAATTTTGATGATATTTTTAAATAAAAGTTTACAAATTAAAAATATTTAAAATTACAATTTTTTCAGATGAAAAAATTTCGAAACAATACTTTACATTATTCGACTAAAAATTTCGCCTGCATTAAATTTGAAATGTTTTTGAATTACATGAATACAGTTTGAAAAAAGAGTATTCGGTATAAAGATTCGAATTAATCACAGATTTCATAAAGATATTTGTGGTTTTAAATATAAATCTAAGATCAAGAAAAGTCGTCACTTAATAAGAACGGTCTCATCTTGCATGCATTGTTTATTAAAAGGAATTCAACGTTTTATCTTTGATATTACATGTTAGCAAGACATGAATTAAATTACCCATGACAGAAATATTATCGAGTGACTGAATTTTGGATCACACATCTTTCCCACATGATGCACCCCAGGGTTTACACCATCTCTTCGCCTATACCCGGCTCATCCGAGGGTTGCACCAGCCGCCTACCCCTACAGTAGTTTTCAGGGGCAAGGCAAACAGCGTATGCGTATTAAAACTACCTTACGCAGCCAGAGGGCTCAATGCTGGGAATAAAAGTTGACTTACATAATTAACTAATAATAAATAAAATAGTGGTGACTATAAAATAAAAGATTAACACTATAATAACAATTTAGCTACCACTTTTTAATTTAATGTTATTCCTTATACGTATAGTCAATCATTTATTGCATTCAACCTGGAATTGAGAGCACAGCAGATCCAGCCGCTATTGTCACCAAACATATGGATGATATCGTTGGTTCTCACCGGTTCTGGATTTAGAAACTACTTTTGACAATTTTAAACTAGTTTAAGTGGGATAGATGAGGGTAAATATACTCCTGTTCATAAAAAATGCAACACCAAGAAGGAATTGTCCAATCAACTTGAAATTTTCAGGGTATGTTCATTATGGTTTGATTATCAAACGATACCAAATTCAGAGCTACAGCGCATGCGCGAGCTGAACAGTGTCTTCTCAACCCCTGATTTATTCGTATATTTGGGGGGCTGTAATGGGACGTTAAGGGCTTGTAAGAAGGTTGTTTACCGTTGATTATCTTGTCATTAGATGTTATTATACCCCTTAGACCTTAACGGATGTCATATGAAAATTTAACAGAGTTTTAAAGCGGATTAATGTTATGCCTCCCGAAGGGGTGTTTTTCACATTGTTTTACCGCTCGTCAAATGAAGTGAAACCGGACAATATTGATATGGGTTTGTAAGCAGAGGTTCAAAAAGGGTGAGGTGAGTTGAAAATTGGGGTCTGGACCCCTTATAGTCACGTCAGCACGGGATGAAAGAGACTTCATTCGCATGGCAGTGCCGGATCATTGAGTGACTTTTCGACATGTTTCAAATTGTTAGAATACTGTAACAGGTCTATCATTGTCTGCTCCATCAGTTAATCGGTCGCCATTGCACCAAAATTCACCAAGTATCGTTTTTTTTACAGAACTCCATCGATGGAATTCCATCGGTGCATAAACCTACCATGGGATCCACAAAAAATATTTTCGTAAGATAACTGATAACAAATGGTCCTTTTAAAGAAATCCCCCATCAATTTTGTTTAACATGACACCTAAATTGGGATTTGACGCTATGCCGAAAATCACAATTTTTGGAGTGTTTTATCTTGAGTCTGTGGTGAAGAAGAGAAGTGTTTTGACCTGGAGCACTATTGGGTACCATGGGCAACCTCGTTAGATAAAAAATGAGGGCAATCTCATTTCTTAAATAAATTTCTAAAAATTTTTGGAGCCAAAAGTTATACCCTACATTTGAAGCGATCCTGAAGCTGTAATTCATCAGAACAAATCCCGTACACATGTTTTTTGGAATGTTCCAAACTTACTTTACATCCAATAAAGACAGTTTCTTTCTCGACAAATTTCTTCATCCAAAAATTCACCTATGGAGCTCGACTAAATTTTGTTGGTTTGTCCTCATGCTTAAAATGCTTCTTATGTTTCCAATATTGGCAAACTTTGGGTTTGGGATGAATCTTAGATGAAAATCACCTCCTCAGTCAAAATTTCAATCTGTTTGATTCGATGACCTGTCGTATAGAGGCTCTCATTGCAACGCGTATGGAAGACATTAAACACCGATTTTCGATAGTTAATTTTATTCCTTTTTTCTGAAAATTATATCATTTATTTGTATCCACAAAGATCACTTGCTGTGTAAATTTCATCAAAATCTAACAAGTCCTTCATGGTGTTGCATTTTTTATGAACAGGAGTATAGAAATAGGGACTTAAACAGGTTGAGTTTGTAAAATTTACCATTAATTAATATGCTGATCTTTATTGAGGCTCAAGAAAATTATCAATGAAATTAATCGAAATTATTCGAAGGTAATTTATTGAAAATTTATCAATGGCCACACGATGATGCATTTTTCATTTTTTCCTTAAACCCCCAATTGTTTAAAATGTCAAGAAGCCTCAAATCGTCGATATGATTAAAGTTAATCAAGTTTATTAACTTTGAAATTTAATGATTGACTAGTCAACATGTTTCATATTGATATTTTGGTATCTTATTCATCAAGCACATAGGTTCAGAAACTTCAATGTTTATCCTTAAAAATTAATAATAAACTCTGTATCCAACCAAATGAAACATAACTCGTAATTAATTATTAAAAACACGACTGCAGAATCATTAAAATCAGTATTTGAAAATTTTTCTATTCCTATTTAAATTGCAAATTTTGCAAATTTTAAACTTAGTAATTGCTTTAATTTTTCAAGATAAGTTAGTTGTCGTAGGTGGAAATTGAATTATTAGAAACATCAATTAAATATATGCTAAAAATACCTCAAAAAATCAATCAAACTATCTGTATTAAAGTATTTTTATAGGAATTTTTGATCCGCAAAAATATGATTTATTGTTTCATTAATTAGTTAAATTTCTAGCTCTTATCAACGAAACCACTTTCATAATTTAGCGTGATTATTTATTACCTTTATTAAGATTTTTATTCCCTTTTTTTCGGAATTATAAAAACGTTATTTTTAAATAATAACTATCAATAAATTATTATTATTTGTAAACAAACGGCAATAAAAATTTTATAAATTTGTTTTAAAGGCTTTAGATTTGAAAAAAATATTCAACATCTATTCATCTTTGTGTTTGCCTGTATCCCTATATAGGTTAACCTTGAACAATGAGGCATGCGGAATTGCGGGGCAGAACCTGCAACCTATTGATCACGAGCTTCTTACTCCACCAAGTAGGCTACCACTATAGGGTATTCTAATTGAAAGACGAAATCGCGCCAAAATATAGATAAATAGCCGAATCTGCTTTAACTTTTGTATGAATTGTGCCAAAACACAGATAAGTAGCCAAATCTGCTTTAACTTTCGTAAGAATTAAGCAAAATTGTTGCCAATCTTTCCTATTAGAAGTAAACTTCCCAAAATTTTCAAACCCCCTTCTTGGCTTTGTTTGTGGGCCAATCGACACAAAATTTGGTATTTGGGGGTTTTAGAGGGTGCTCTTTCAGAATCTGGAATAATCTTTGATGTCGCCCATAGGAAAAACAAAAGTTGGTGCTTCGTTTAATATGTAGACGGCCCCCTAAGGATATAAACTATATATTATTTTCAAGAAGAAGTTAAATCATGAAAAATGACACAAAAATTATCATCCTACCCCCAGTAGTTCGCTCACAAAGCGAACTGTCTCACTTTTTTTTTCTACGACTGTACCTTGCTCCAGCTACATGCAAGCATGTGTGTATGCCTGTAAGTCTCAATCGTACCTCTTCAGCCCACTTATCTTTTCTCTTTTCACACATATCCGAAAGTCTCCATTGGAAGTCAACAGTGTGAACGAGATGGGAAGGATTGTATCTACTGGGATTTTTTGCCTCACGTTCAACGCACGGATTGGAAACAAATATGCAGTGAAGTCTAATATCAAAATCCTTACATTCTGAACGCAATAATCTTCTATTACTTTCTTGGTTGCTATCTTGTTTGTGATAAGTTTTCTTCAAAATCCGATTTACATGAGTTTTGGAGGTGTATGTTGATACACAAACCAAATGGCTAAAGACTAAAAGGTCAGGCTCTTTTATAAAACGCTCTTTTAGACGGTCAAACTTGTAGTTTCTTCGATATTTACTTGCAGATATGATGGATCTTATTCGTTTTGGTGACAATTTGGTCACAGATCCTTGAACTCTACACTCAAAAATGCATTCTTTATCATAATTACCAGACATTTCAAGAACATATGGAATCAGAAAACATTGAGAATCGAATAAAGTATTGTATTTTACAAATGTTTACAATATTTCGCAGTTACTTAGCAACAGGGGTGCGATATCAGCCAATTGGAGCATTATTTCCGAATGATGCAATAATGGGTAATAATACTGAATAAAAAAATGTCATAATAAAAAAATATTAATTAATTTTAGATTTTTGGCTCTCTGATAATTACATTTTTCTCAAACAAATTAAAATTTTATTTCTTAAGCTACATTAAAAACTAATCAGAACATTTCCTCCAGATGGTTCATTCTGAATGAAATAAAAGCAATAAATTCTTTAAATTATTAATTTATTCATTTTAATGTGTTACTGGAATTATTCTAAACCCGATTAATTTTAAATTTATGCAAAATATGAGTTTATAAGCAAAATTAGACACTTTAAAACTCTGTTTTTTAAAAATCCCGCTTTTTCAATGAAATATGTTTATTTGATTAAAAAACCTATTCCAAACTTAATTAAAGTAAAAAATATTGTTATATTTCGTTTCTTTGACCCCAAAAATACCATATATGATGTATCGCATGCTATATTTTTATTTTCAAAAGTATTGTTTTCAATGGAGGCCATTTTGGACGCCATCTTGATTTATAAAAAATGCTCAATATTTGCAGAGTGGCATCAATCGGTTCTGATATCTACACCATCAAATCTATCAGAAACCGTCATAAAATTCCATACACACTCCAATGCACACTTTTCGAGTTGGCACCCTGACTATAACTTGTAGACTTGCTGGATATTTTAAAAAACATTTCGATTAAATTATTGACAAGTTAAAACAAGGATATTTCAGTTGCAGTTTTATTTTGATATTTTTGTAGTTATGGTCCGAATTAAGTTATTGATAAGTTCGAGAGATAAAAGTTTCGATTTTAAATTATCATAAACTAAGCCGACAAGTTCCAGGTTTTACTGGATAGTTGAGATGAAACAAGCGAGCTCTGCTCGCTAAGATCACGAAGCGATCTTCAACGAACTGCGAAGCAGTTCCGGGGGTTGGTGAGCGATAGCGAGCAGGGGGCAGAGCCCCCTAGTTTTTTTAAAAAAATAAATTTTTGAACTCGCTTTTTGGGCTAAATATGAATTAGTATGAAGTAAATACATAATTTAACACCTTAAAAGATATTAAAATCCTGTTATTAGAGGAAAAAATATTTTTGGTACTGAGTCCCCTTAAAGAGCAAATACTAATAATCGCCATGTGTGTGTGTTAAACTGAGAATACGAAATTCAGCCGAGTGTAATCCACTTAAACATGAAATGTCCTCAGGAGAAATCTCGGGATTTCAAAAATCCCTCACTGTGCTTCAGAAATCGCATCTCCAAACTATGCTAATGAACACCATTAAATATGGAGAAGGCAAACAGTTGTATATGAAACCCATTTCTGGAAGCGTAATTTTTGGAGCGCATATTATGAGATTTCATTCATAACGGATCTTGGGAAACAGTGAAAGGATTTCAATTATCTCAAGGGTTTGAAACCAATCATCAAATCATCCACATCAGGGAAGTTATTGCGAATGGAACCCTTAACCTTGACTGAGTAATTCGCTTCACTGCATCACAGAACACTTTCGCAGTAAACACAACACTTCCAGCAAAATGTGTTTCGGTTGCAATGCGATTGTATTGCGAAATTATGTTGTGTGAGAGTGTTGTAAAGAGTTGTTATAAGCTACAGAGACGAAACATCTGTTCGCTTAGTTTTTCTTTCGATCCAAATTTAACCCTACAATGCATGATTTTTTTAAATTCACTTGAAAACCATTTATGTGACTTCTATTATGGTGTAAATTCGTAAAAAAATACTAAAAACAATTAATTTAATTTTTTTCTACTTTTTATTGGCAAAAAACTTGGTCCTTGTGAAATTAATTCGTGTCTCTTGTGATATTAATTGTGAAGTGAAATAAAACCAAATGCTCTAAAAATATAAAAAAACAACTTATTTTTTTCAAAACATTTTTTTTCAAGCTGAAATTTTTTTTATTTTAACTTATATGGTCCTTTTATTTTGGGGTTTTCTGTGTCTTGACTTTCGTCTCACTAGCTACTAACAAATGTCTCAAAATAGTACCCCTGCTGTGATCTACTGGCAGTCTAAAGTGCTAATACAATGAAATGTTATATCTATTGTACTTATTGCATGGTGCTGCCGTTTGGAAATGAAAGTTCAAGTAGGAAATGGGGAAAAATGTCCTGTTGACAAATGGCAACAGTATGCACTGTAGGGTTAAGATCCATTTCTAAAAACATTTTACAACAAACATTATTTCTGGAACAAGTACAATTAGGAAGTTGCATGATTTTTTAATTTTTTTTAATCGATTCTTAATGCAAAAATAAGCAACTATCCAAAATTTGAGGCCGATCGAGAAATTTTTGATAACAAAAAAAAATTAACAAAAATCCCCTTTTTCAAAGCGCGCGAAAACGCTAAGAGTTTGGGATGTGACGTCATCGTACGATGAGCATTGTTGGAAAGCAGTTGAGTTTCTGGTATGATTGTTGACATCATCGTACGGTGTTTTCACTGAAACGTTTTCAGTCACATGTTTTTTTCTCGACTTTTAAATAAAAATATTTAACTACCTGTAGTAAATTTTTTGAAAAATTGACTAGATATTTCATTTTACCATACAAAAAACCATACGGAACACTTGAATGTTTATGAAAATCTGACACATGCAACTTCCTTATTGTACATACATGTCTGAAAAGTGATTCTATCCAGAAGTGTGTTCCAAAAATACTGCTGTAAAGGGTCACTAAAAACTAGTTTAACTCGTTGGTGATTTAAATGGGTTCTTACACTCTAAACTTAAGAACGCATTCAGATGTTAATAAATTGTGTTCTATAGCTAACTGCGCAAACTAAATTGTCGTCAATTTGAGCACAAAAAGGTGTTTTTCAAATGGTTGTGAGTGTTTGAAGTGTTATCTTCTTTTGATTATTCTTTTTTACATTAAAACTTATTTAATAAATTTTTTTCAGCGATGGCAATGGCCAATGCCAGCATTATTTGAAAATAGAAAAATGCATTTTTCCAGTAAAGGAAATAGATCTAAATCCAAATATCCACATGAAAAGTAAAAAAATGTAGTTAATAAAATAAAAATTAAATAAAATAATCAATAAAAATTAAAATGGCCAAGCCCCTTTGTCTTTGTATAGGATAGATGTACGTCACAACTGATTCATACAGACTTTAACAAGAAACCCAACAATGGCTTTGATTTGTTTAAACAATTAAAACTTTGTTTAAAATCAATGTAGGGGAGAGTGGGGCTATTTCGCACATAGGGCACATTCGGACAGACGGCATAGTATTTATTAATTAAAAAATCTGAAAAAAATACCAGTAGATGGAAGCATGACTACCACCTCTTGCATAAATTTTCAAAGCCCTGAGCCAATTTGTTGTATACGTACTAGAAATTTGCTAGCGTTAGAAGCAGCGAAGTAAATTTTCTTGTCATTTTGTTGGCGTAAAATATCAATCAAAAATAACTCTGAAGTGGATGTTCAGCATTTTATTCAGTAGAGGCACTACTAAAGTAAGTTTCTAGAAAGGTTTTATTTCCCTGCTTTAATTTTAATATCTTGTTGGGACGTGGTAAGCTTGAACTGGTAGATGGGGACTTGAAGTTTAATTGTTTTTTATTGTAATTGTTTCAAAATTTGGTGATAATAGAAAATAACATCATAAAGAAAGCTTTAGTTTTAAGGAATTTAGACCCAGATTTAAACATTGAAGAAATAAATGTCCCTGATAATTGTTTAATACCAATTCACTTGGACTGAAGTGATTTTATTCTAGTAGAATTTACTACTAAAAAGAAAATTTATTATGTTGGTCAAATAGAAAATTTGGAATTGAATGGTGCTTATTTAAAATTAATGATGAAAAACTTTAAATGACGAAACTTTTATTTTCCAAATATTTCGTTTAATTATCCTTACTTTAAAGTGCAATAAACTTTTTAGTTCGGAAAAATAATTATTGTAGTATAACTTTTTGCATGTGTACGAATGTGCCCCACACGTGTGCGAAACTGCCCCACCCATGGGGCACATTCGCGCGAAATTTCTCGTTTTTTAGATTGATGATATAGGTTAGAAATTCTAGATGAATGCGACCAATTATCGTTCTGATATATCGGGAAAGGTCTTAACTTTCATTTGAATCCGAGTTTGTTTTAATATTTCATCTAGATCCAGAGAAATATGCCGAAATGCACTTTTTGTGCGAATGTGCCCCACTCTCCCCTATAGGGTCGTCACATTGAGAAATTTGACGTTTTCGGGCCCTTTTTTAAAGTCACACTTTGAAATTACATAAAAAATAAATAATCATCGTAATTAAAAACATTTTGTGCGTATATTCCGCTCTAGGGTACCTCTATCGAATGAAAAAAATAAAAATAAACGGTGTTATTGCCCATTAATTCATACTTTTCTCTGGTTATCTAATTTTCTAATTGTGGTCTGCAAAGAAAGAAAACGATTAATGGAGCATGATGGAGGGCGTTCTACCGGCATTTTAGTCATTCCGAGAAATCAGCACATTTTAGAATGGCTTGACATTTGGAGTCCGACCAAATATTTGATTAACTGATGAATAGTCAGAGTAAATAAAATAATAGTCATGTTTTCACTCCAATTACTCGTATTTAAGAGTTTCCTCAATGTTTTTCTTTTAATAATAATAATAATTTAATTCATTCTGAAAACATTTACAGCGTATGCAATATTGAATTTAAAACACTTATTTTTGTTGATTTCTTTTTCATTAACTATATAGTTAGGGAGATCCGGCTAATACGACATACCACGTTTTCAAAGCAACCGTGAGAGACGATTTGATTAGATTTCCTGTAGTTTTCAAAACCAATGAAATGTTTATTTAATGCTCTACTAACACCCCCTCATTGAGTAATATCATAATCTTTCCTTTTTCTTTTCCAAAAACTTACTTTTCGAAAAAAAGTAGGAAATATGTCATTATACCCGATATAAGGATAAAATGACATAGTGAACTTTAAAAAGAAAAAAAAGTGATTTCTTCTGCAAACACAATTTTATTTGATTCCAAACAATAACTATATTAGTAGTTAAGCACTTTGACATAATCTATAATTAATTTTTGTGAGAAAGATAATCAGCAAATTAAAAAAAAACTGTAACATGCTTATCAAAAAAAGTTTGGTTTTTTTTAGAAAAAAACAAGAACTCTATGTGATTTCAACTCTTATATGTTTAGAAAGTTTTACTAGCCACGATAGACATAGTTAAATAGCATAGTGTGTCCATAAGGTAACATACTGTCATTTTATACCAACGAGTTTTATGTCATTTTACCCTGAAAGGTGTATTTTTATTTATTTTCAATTTCTTGTAAAACAAACAGATAAATCAACTTCCTACCTCATGAAATACAGTATTAATTGGATATAAATCCACACAAGAATCATAGTTATGGTAAATTTATGGTTATGAATAAATGAGAGCTCATTATAAAAACGCATGATAAATACTTTGACTGACACTTACATTTTCGATTTTCGTTCACCACGAAATGCTTTTCAGATAATGGTGTTTGTTTTTATCATTTTGGTTGCAATAAAAGAAGAAAAAAAGTTACAGACATGTGCTGCCCTTCTGCTAAATTTCAAGAAAATCGAAAAAGTCATTTTACCCGAGTATGCCGTTATAGCCTGATTTCTATTATAAGACGTGCTGGTTATATTTTTAAGGTAAACATTTTAATCCAAATACGGGTGATTCATCATTCATAACACTCATCACGAAATCTCCAAAACTGCCGGACCGATTGGCTTGAAATTTGACAGAGACCTTCCTCTCAGCCATTAGACGCGCACTAAGAAACGATTTTAAAATCGAACGACTCCTTCCTTGCTTTTCGGCGCTTTTTCGACTCCGTTTTCCCCATTGAAATAGCATTGTGCATTGTTGAAATGCATAAATTGCAGTGTTTACTTCTCTATCTTAAGGCGACGTCTTGCCTCACTTGAATGAATATAACTGATTAACATTTATACATATTTTATTATTTACAACAAAATTTATGAAGAAAAACAGTGTGAATATCTGTATTTAAATATTATAACAGTTATCAGAAAACCGAAGTAAATTAAAATAATTAATTTACTTTCTTTAATATTTTAATTTCTCAGAAAAATATATTTAAATAGCAAGAATTTAAAAGTTTCCGAGGAAACAGAGCTAAAATTTCATTGCTTCATAGCGGAATTGGTTTACTAGACTATAATCACTAGATTTTTATTATAACTAGCAATCTGTTTTTACTCTTTCAGAGAAGCTTTTAAAGAAGTTGGTTTTATTAAAAAGAAGACAAGCTTACTTGATAACTTTTTATCGAGGGATTTTTGAAATTTATTTTATTTTTGAAATTTATTTTTTGCGGAATTTTAAAAGGATAGCGGGAATACTTTAAGAAAATTCTGTTTAAGATTTTAAACACTGGATTTCAAATGACAGAGATGATTTCAAGTAGATTGTTTTTATCACATAGGAAGGATAAATGTTTAATAGACAAAAAATCGAGATGGAATGAGATATCACAGTTGGAACTGGGATGAGAAAAAGGCACCGGGAAAACTGGGATGAAAATTATCGTTAACACCGGGTTATGAAAATTATCGGGAAAACTGGGACATTAAAATTATCGGGAACACCGGGTTATGAAAAGGTAGCGGGAACATCCGGATATGAAAAGGTACACTTTAAAAGAAACATTTTAAACACTAGATTAAAAAAAAGAGATGATTTCAATGTGATTGTTTTTATCACATGGTAAGGATAAATATTTGATGGAATGAGATGTCACAGTTGGAACTGGGATGGGGAAAAGGAACCGGGAATACCCGGATGAAAATTATTGGAAACACCTGGATATGAAAATTATCGGGAACCGGGGGTATGTAAAGGTACCGGGAAAACCGGGATATGAAAAGGTAGCGGGAACATCCGGATATGAAAAGGTACCGGGAACACCCGGATATGAAAAGTTTCCTTGAAAACCGGGTTATGAAAACTATCGGGAACATGAAAATAGGAAATGAAACTATCGGGAATATGAAAAAGTACTGGGGACACTGGGGTTATTGGTGATTCGAAATATCGGACATATAACTTGGGAGAACTTTAAAAAAGGAATTAATACACTCCACCCGTGCAAGGCCGGGCAAATCAGCTAGTTTATTTATAAGTTAGAGTCAAGAAATATTATTACTTTTAGGAGAGTGTTATTCATGGAGATGACCTGTGACACGTATTTTTAGAACGTTGCGTGACGTTTCTTCTGCTAATTGTTTTTATGATTACTATGTTTTATAATATGAGTTCATTGGGCTGGGTTTCGAGATTTCCAAACAGTTAACGGGGGTTGGTGAGCGATAGCAAACAGGGGGCGGTAGCTCCCTAGTACTTTAAATTAAGATTAATTTAAGATTAATTGATTATTAAATTAAGATTAATTGTTTTACACTAGTTAAACAAAGTGTATTTAAGTTATCGTTACTTAAGGGGTCATAGGACTGTTAAATCATCAAAAAATCGTTTTTTTGAAAAAAATATATGTGATAGCCTAGTTATTTCTTAACAATTTTAAAAAAAACCGCATGCAAAAATTCATATGATTTCAGAAGTTATGGCCAAAATTCTGAAACAAGAAACCCAAGGAGATTACTAACTTTAGAACTTTGAGGTCATTTTTCTCAAAATGTGATTTTTTTGTGTTCCATGCATGATAAAATTTGAAGTAATAAGAATATATCCTTGAAACTTTGAGAGCATCAATATTTAGTAGTGACAATAAAGCCCTACCTCTTTTTAGAGTTTTGAACCTATATTTCATTATTTTTTGAGATTGTGAACTTATAATTTTTTTGTGTTTTTGACACCTAAGTTCAAATTATAATAAAAAATACTAATTGACTGTCAAACTCAAAATATCTGGTAGGACTTGATTGTATACTCATATAGTATATATGTGAATTGAAATTTTGAATTTCCATTTAATAGTTAGTTAATTATCTTGCATGAAAGCCACTGCATACTAACATTTAACCGTCAAAGTTGCTTTTTTTCGACTCAATGTATAAACTTAACTATGTCTATTAAGTATTCAATTATTTTTTTACATAAAGTTTAATAAATAAGGATTAAAAATATGTTTAAACCGAGTCTTTTCATAAATTAGAAAAAAAGATATTAATTTTTTTGGAAAATGTAAAGTTTTTTTCACTGCATTGCGTTTCAACAGTCCTATGACCCCTTACTTAAACAAAAGAATTAAGCATCACTAATGACCCAGCTGAAACCCATGTCCATAAAAAAAGACTCGTACAAACCTTAGTAACTTAACTTCTAAACAAAAACTGACCATTGGGAAAAAAATTAAAGCAAAAGCTAAATTCAAAAAACAATTTCTTTCTTGTAATCGAGAGACTATCATGAACTACTAACTCTAGCCAATAAAGATAATTCGGAAGGGTGTTCGACTGAACGTGAAAGAGAATTTAATCTTTCGCTGAGCTCTTCTCAAACCTATTAACTTTTCTTACCCTTTAAGCTCTCCTTTCTTTATACACGCTTTGACCTTTCTCTCTTCCATTTGGAAAAAAGGGAGAAAATAGAGCAGGTTAAGTTATGGTTATAGATGTCACGGGCGTCAAGAGCGGGTTTCTAATTATTCGGGGGTGACGCGTCCCCCCAGTAATGAGGAAGTTGAATGATTTTTTATATTTTTTAATCGATTCATCATGCAAAAAATATCAACTACCCAAAATTTGAGGTCGATCAAGAAATTTTTTGATTGCAAAAAAAATTTGAAAAAATCCTCTTTTTCAAATCGCGTGAAAGCGCTAAGAGTTTGGGATGTGACGTCATCGTGCGGTGACCATTGTTGGAAAGCAGCGGAGTTGATGGCATGATTGTTGACGTAATCGTACGGTGTTTTCATCAGTCTTGTGTTTCTTTTCTTGACTTTTAAATTAAAACATTTAATTACTTGTAAATTTTTTTTGAAAAATTGACTAGATATTTCATTTTACCATACAACATTACCATACACATATACTGTTGAAAATACCTACTAAGGTAAATTTTTCTTGTGAAAAAATTAGGTTTTTCATTTTAATGACTTTGGGAAGAAAATTACAAAGCTGCATTGACCACTTAACGTATTTTAGAAAACAATTATTTATTTTTCATTAACCCAAAACACCATCCCAATTTTTATACTATGGAAAGTATATGCCAAGATGATTCTTAGGTAAACTTTTAAAATGTATGTTTTTAGATAACTCGGAGTTATTCAATTTTTACGAAAATAGCTATTTTTCGAAATAAAATATTGAATTATTAAATAATAATGGATTTTTATATTTTACTAGAAAGTGTAGAGTGTAAGCTTTAATTTGGCACCAGCATCAGCTCTATTGCTTGATAAATAGTTGAGAAACGTCACTTTTTGTAACTCATCAATCAAAAAACGGTTGAAAATGTCCAATTTTCAAAAAAATTTCCTGGGGTTCCTTTTTGAGTAAAAATTCTGAAAAAAATTGTGATGGTATTTCTCATAGGTATATATAAAAATCTCATAGGTATATAGAAAAATTTTGAAAAAATCCATGACCTAAGAGCACGGCGATTATTTTTATTTGGTCGATTTGGCATGGAATGAGCCTTATTAGGAACTTTGTTTGGAAAAACTTTATTTTTAATTTTTGAGGAAAGGCCAAAAATTTTCTGAATGTGTTTTTCCAACCTTTAATCATAAAGGATGGCGCCAATTTACCAATGGCACCTAACAAAAGAGTTGCATATAAGAGGGGAACGGACTCCCCATGATTTAGAACACTTTTTTTATTATAGGTTGAATCAAGTGCAGAGTTTGGGGGACATTATTTCAACAAAAATATATGTTTCGAGCATAAAAAGTATACGTAATAATAAGGCGAGCCCTTCTCCAAGAAAAAAATCCAGCTACAGCATTGATTGAAGAATAGAAATTTGATTTTGAAATTCTCTAATCATATAACACTAAAAATGAGTTAGACACTGTCTTAAAAGGTCAAATTTCAAAAAAAATTTTGGGGGAGGAACCACAGACCCCCCTTTTTAGTTGAAAGTTAAAAAATTTGAAGTAGAAATTAATGAATTGATCCACAAAGCCACCTTAAAATCACTGGGTGGGGCTTAAGCTAAATAAAATATTTTTAAGCGTAGATAATCACCTAAGTTTACCTCTGTGGAGAAATCCCAAATGCTTGGGTTTCCTCCCTAAATGTCAAGAGCCGGTGGTACCAATGATAGATGTCATTCAGTTTATAAAATAAAATACGAGTTGACATAAAAATATTTTTTTAAGAAAAAAGAAACATAAATTTTGATTATAATCATACACCACGGCAAGAGAAGAACATGTAATGATTCCCGCCGTAAA
The DNA here is from genome assembly GCA_024610705.1 of Tetragnatha versicolor. Classification (NCBI taxonomy): domain Eukaryota; kingdom Metazoa; phylum Arthropoda; class Arachnida; order Araneae; family Tetragnathidae; genus Tetragnatha; species Tetragnatha versicolor. The sequence goes on from JANDEH010000006.1 coordinate 69,248,613, forward strand.
CGTATCTATGTAGCAGAAAAAAAATATAAAAGCACGCTTTAAGTTTTATTTAATACTATCTGAAATGCCCGATACATAGATTTTTTTTAAAAAATTTAACAATAAGTTACATTTTAAATCAAAAAGAGAAAAAGAAAACCAACACAAAATTGAAATAAGCATGAGTTACCCAGGCGTCATAGGCCCATACGGATAACCAAAAAATAATATTAACAGATAAGTAATATAATTCTCACACAAAATAAGTTTTTCTTTTTTAAATTTTTAATATATTTCCTATCCTTTTTTGATGAGTGAAAGGTGTCGGAATCGCTCATTTTAAATTCTGAACGATTTCTGCATTTACCACACGATTCCCATGAAAAGACAATAAAATATTAGAAAAATATGTTTCCAAAAATCGCTTAAAATGCTCGATTAGAGCCCTTAACTAATAAAATTTTTATGATTTATTAATATCTTTGGTAAAATTTAATAAATATAAAATATTCCTGCAAAAAATTAAATATTATCAGCAGCGAACGAGAAAAAAACTATCCGAAGAAAAACTACTTTTATCGCAGTTTTTATGGATTAATCTGTTTTAAAAGTAACACCACACAAACTTATTCTATGAAAAAAGGTATGTTTAGAATGTATTACAATTTATATATTTTTAAAACTAACTACACCTTGAATGCTGTTTCATATTTTGCACAAGATACAATAATAAATGTTACTGTCTCTCCCTATACAACTCTTACAAATACAACTTACACAAATACAAATACAAATTAAGTCGACCAACTACAGGCGTAAGGGGCCATTCATTAATTACGTAAGGATGATTTTGGCAACTTTTGACCCCCCCCCTACCCCCATGTAAGGGTACGTAAGATTTTTCAAACCCCCCCCTATTCTTACGTAAGATTCCATTTCGTTTTCAAAGTAATAAATGTTTTATTTCGACTTTTGACAGCTGGAAGATGGATTTAACAGTTTATTTTTTCATCTTAATGCTACTCCAATAAAAGATACATCTAATATACCTTCATTTTAAGTTTTTCTGGGATTATTCAATAGTAATTTGATTGGAATAACTGGAATTTGTTTACATTAACTTGGAAAATCTTACGTAAGAATGGGTTTGACCCCCCCACCCCCCAAGTAAGGGTATGTAGAGATTTTTCAAACCCCCCCTCCCCCTCGAGACCCTTACGTAATTAATGAATGGCCCCTAAGCCCAGCAAGGTTGGTCCAAGTCTTTTTAACCCAAACTACCGGAATCTCAGTATCTGTCAGTTCTTTATATTAACTGAGATAATATAAAAGGAGAAGAAAATATATCCAAAAGTTTCAGAGCGTGGGAGTCTTACGCCACAATGCAGCGAGAAAAAAATTTTAATACACCCTTTTCGATTACGAATTTAACACCAAGCTCGACGGATTTATTTTGGATGTGGCGAAGAAATAAATTCCAGCCGAGACTCGTGATGGAAAACGTGCCTTATTAATGCGCGGGTGGGAGGGAATTTCTCCCGAAAGATCACGGGGAGTGGGCCGAAGACACGTGACTTCACTCGTGAATGGAGGCACGCGAGTTTGTGAATGGGCGCACGTGATACGGCGTAGTAAAATAAAATGAATGGAGAAGATTTTACAACATCTCTATAGTTTGTAATTCCTTGAATGGGGACACGTTCAATGAAAATGAAAATAAACATGCTTTGTTAAAAATAAGCAACTGTTGCATTGGGAAAGTTGGCTTTTTTATACAACATCGCTATAGTTTGTAATTCCGCGAGTGGAGTCACGTGAGCTTCAATGAAACTCTTGTGAGCTTTGTTGAAATAAGCAATTTGTTGCGCAATGCAGAGTTTGCCCAAGTACTTTAGGGGCCATTCATTAATTACGTAAGGATGATTTTGGCAATTTTTGACCCCCCCTCCCCCCATGTAAGGGTACGTAAGATTTTTCAAACCCCTCCCCCCCTATTCTTACGTAAGATTCCAAAGTTAAAAAGTTGAAACCAAAGCTAATAATGATTTCTCTCTTTTTGCTTTTGTTTTGTTTCGACTTTTGACAACTGGATGCAGCAGTTTTATTTTTATCTTAATTGATATACCTTCATTTTTTTTTTAAATAAAGCTTCGATAATATACCGAGATCGTGAGCATTTTTAAGTTTTTCTGGGGTTATTCAGTAGTAATTTGATTAGAATAATTGGAACTTGTTTACATTAACTTGGAAAATCTTACGTAAGAATTGGTTTGACCCCCCATCCCCCAAGTAAGGGTATGTAGAGATTTTTCCAACCCCCCTCCCCCTCCGGATCCTTACGTAATTAATGAATGGCCCCTTATACAGAAAATAATAAAGGGTAAGGTAGATTTTTATTAGTATCTTGTTTCACAATGAAAAACAAATATGCGTAGTAAGGATATTATTCTCGTTAAAAATATGAACTGTTTCCAACCATTTAAGTTTCTACTCGACAAACATAATGTTATGAATCTATTTGTATCATTTGGTAAGCCGATGTAACTCTAATTAATGAAATTATAAAAAGGTTGACTGTCTAGACGAAAAAGAAAATCAATAGGTTCCTTTTTAAAATTTCCTGGCAAAGGAACGTTTGAGAAAGTAGTAACTTATTTATTTTTCATTATTATAAAGTTGAAACCGTTAAGGGCAGAAAAGTAACAAATTTGTATTCAACTCTCCTTTAGAGGATAAGTCTGTTACTTTATTATCTTTGTAACAGTTTTAGTAAATGTTATTATCTTGCTGAACTGCTTAATTCCAGGAAATGTTTACTAGATTTTCACCACGTTCAATATATAAATTCTTATTACAAATTAAAGACTATACGCACTTCTTACGTTACAAATTTGATTTCATGCAGTACGATTTTTCTTAACGTGCAATACTATGATTGAGTGTGGAGGTTCCCAAAATTTTGAACATTGCTACTCGGAGTAGTCCAGGAACCCGAATACTAGGCCTTAGAACCCGGCCAGGGACTCGAATGCCCAGTCGGTGGGACTTAGAAATCAAAGGGTAGAGTCCAGGGAGTCGAATACGAGGACTTAGAACTAGTCCAGGGACTCCGATACCCAGTCGGTGGGACTTAGAACTCAAAGGGTATAGTCCAGGGACTCCATTAACCAGTTTGTAGGCCTTAGAACCCAAAGGGAGTAGTCCAGGGACCCGAATACTAGGCCTTAGAACCCGGCCAGGGACTCGAATGCCCAGTCGGTGGGACTTAGAAATCAAAGGGTAGAGTCCAGGGAGTCGAATACGAGGACTTTGAACTAGTCCAGGGACTCCGATACCCAGTCGGTGGGACTTAGAACTCAAAGGGTATAGTTCCTACAAGCAAGGGCATATTTAGGTGGTGGACCCTGGGGGGGACACTGTAAACATTGGGAGTAAGCTGATCCTAAAGGCCTGATTGTCCCTTATAAGCACGGTGTTTTCTCAAAAACGTGGGGGGGCCTTAAATCCGCCCATTCTAGTCTTTATCTAGTTTAAATTATGACGAGCGCTTAAAGAAGTTAAATATGTTCACTCTAGAGAAAAGAAGGGATAGGGGGATATGATTCAAGTATTTAAAATGATAAAGCAAGGGGATACAGAGGGTCTAGACCAGGGGTTTCCAACTTCTAAGTACTCGCGGTCCGCAATCGAAATCACAAGTCAAGTGGCGGGCCGCAAAGTAATCTGGCTCCTTTTTAACGATGATAATTTTTTGGGGGGTGAGAGTCTTCAAAGACCAGCAAAAGAGGGACGATTCCAGGGGATATATGAATTTTTTTAATCTTATACAACTCGTAGGAATACTATATATATTTAATATTCTGAATATTACTTAAATAAAAAGGTCTTCCTCAAGAAAATATTTGTAGATTTTCCTTAGAGGATTGTTTTACCTAATTTTTGGAAACTCCATTTTGTCCCTCCTCATGATAATGGTTATAAAAGCCTTCATACTCCCTTGCTACGCTTAGAAGGAATTTCAGGTTTTACAAACGACCTCCCGAAACTTAACTTTTAATTCTTGCACCATAGAAAACAATCTAAGCTAGTCCATAATGTAAGAGGTATATTGGGGGGGTCGGGGGTTCTCCCCCGAAAAAAATTTGAATTTTGTGTGCTAAAAAGTGTTTTGAAGCTACTTTTTGGAGGGTTTTCAGAGAGCTTCGCGGACCGCACAAAATGACCCGGCGGGCCGCCAGCTGGAAATTCCTGGTCTAGACTTAAGTACAGATAATAGAACAAGGGTTCACAGATTCAAATTAAACAAGGTACACGTAAACAGGGAGAGCAGAAAGCATTGTTTTTACATCAGGGTTGTGGATAGATGGAATGGGTTGCTAGAATCGATAGAAAGTTCCAATGGAGTAAAGGAGTTTAAGGATAAAATAGACAAATACTGGGAATCGGTAGTTTGAGTTGATTGGATCAACCTAGTAGGGCTTCACGCCTGTTTTGTTTATTGTCAATATTTGTATTTGTAAAAGAATCGGTCACTGAGGTTGCGTGATGAGCGTGTTTGATCCTGTTTTAGCTGCCTATTCTAAATAAACAAACTATATAGCTCTAAATCAGTGGTTCCCAACTCAAATATGTCTGCGGACCACTTCCCTTACATTTGAACCTCTGCGGACCATTCCCATCCCAAACTTTACTTTTAAAATGTTAACCTTTTTTCAATGCATTCTTTCCTGACAGATGGTCTGAAATTTTACTTTTTTTCTCAAGTAAGGGAAATCGAGTCTTAAATACTTTAGGTTTCTTAATGTAACTGAAAATCAAATTCGACTAAAAAGAAAAATTAAAATTTCTTTTATTTTATATCCAATTACTAAAAGATAATACCTTTTATAAAAGACGTATAACCATTCTTATCAAGCTCTCACTAAATTCAACAATTCAAAGCTATTTTTTTAACTTACGCATTTTTTGGATAAAGTTTAAAAACCTTCTCACGGACCACCTCGAATGGCCTCACGGACCACCAGTGGTCCGCGGACCACCTGTTGGGAACCACTGCTCTAAATCAACAACTAAACTGTGGTTTGGTCTCCCACCAACTATTTTGTTACATCAATAAATACACATGCCTGTATTAGAGTATAAATTAACTTTCTTAGGAAATTAGAAGGAAAGATTTGAAAAGAGTTAAGTTGTATACACAGAAAATAAAGGCTGATATGAAATTGTATTCGATATAGTACTACTATACATGATGGTGAAACAGAATTTCCCGATAGAATAACTGAGAATCGAATCAGATCCGGAAGGAAGGAAGGGTTTAATTACCCTTCTTCGGGAGTTATTTATAACCGCTCCAAGTCGGTCTCATCAGGAAACGACCGAGGACACCAGTCTTATTAGACATTTGTAAAGTATTTTCAAAAATACAATTTGCGTTGTCAACTGTTTACAAAAATCACCGGCTATTAGTAATATCCTTATAATTTTTGAGAATAATTAGATAATTGAGTATATTTATTTACTTGTAGAGGAAACAAATTTCAATGTTTGCAGAAAATGAAGGCGGATGAATAAGATTTACTGGAATTTCATGTAATTAATCTTTCGAGATGAAAAGAAATTTAATGAATGATACTTTAAGCTTTAAGCACATCCTGCGTAAGGGGCCGTTTAAATATTACGTAAGCACTTTTTTGGTCATTTTTAACCCCCCTCCCTCCTTGTCAACAAAGATAAGCAAACCTCAAACCCCCCCACCATAATTACGTAAGACACTGCCGGACCCCCCCCCCAAAATTTTGACATCCCTATAAGTAAGTAATGTTTTTTCTCCTTGAAAATTAGGTGACTCGTACAAGGAGCTGTCCTTTTTGGGTGTAACCCTAAGGGTTCAAAAATGAGTCGAAACACTACTTTTCGGGGTTATAATTTCAAAATGTTAGGGTGGTCCATCTCCAGAAAAAAGTGCTTACGTCAAAATTCCTAATTCAATTTTTTGTTACATTTATTTTTGGTTGAATTTTGAAATTATTTTTGCAAGAAACAAGATATTTTCGAAAATGCACCGTCTTACGTAAGCATCCCTCATATCCCCCCTCCCCCCCTTGACAGCAAAAATAAGCAAAGAGCAAACCCCCCCTCCCCCCTTAGGTGCTTACGTAATATTTGAACGGACCCTAACATGTCTTTAAATTAATTTAATAGTGAATTTTTCATTCAGTTCGATAATGTTCTTAGAGTTTACGCAGAAGTTGTAGTTTTGTATTGACCAGTCATGGGCAAAGTACGGCCCGAGGACCAAGTGAGCCCCTTCGAGCTAGGTAAACCGGCCCGCGACATGGTTTTGAATGACCCCTACAATAAATTACACATAGGACAAATTGAAATTTACTATTTTACGTAAAAACAGCGTTCGATACAGATTGACTGACCACCATTTAGCATCACTACTGTGAATCGGAATCAGCTCATACCAGATTATGAAAACAGCTCAGTACAGTTTTATCTGTCACATATATGCCCCTTGAACTTCAAACTCTTCTAAAGACTTATCAATGTTTGATACCTTTTGATAAGTTTTTTAAAGTTTTTAGATAAGGTTTTTACCATTTGTAGCATATTAGTTGTGTATGTTGTGAAAATTAACTTTAAAAATTATCACTTATAAAAACTTGGGGGGGGTTTTTCAATTTTTTTTTTGTTTTTGGCCTGCCTAGATAATTTCTTATTTTATCCGGCCCTCCCCTTAAAAAGTTTGCCCATGTCTGATATAGACATTGCAATTTTTCTCCGCGGGGCCTATAAATTTTTTTTGTTAAGTAACGCTGAAAAATTAAAGATTTTAAGAAAGAATAAACCAAATAGATTTTTATAAATACTTTAACTTTCTTTCAAGTTTATTTATCTGCAACAAATTTCAATAAATTGTTAGAAAAATTACTGTTATAGTCTGTTCATTTAGAATTAGCGCCTGAAGCAGGATCAAAAACCCTCAAAAACGATTAATAACGCTCATGACACAACTTCAGAGACCGATTTTTTACAGTATTTTAACTACTTCTGTTTTGGCTGCCTTGTCATTGCACAAGAAAAATTTTTCGATGATAATTACAGTAGTAACTGCTTCTAATATATTACGTCTCAGGCGCCAATGAGGTATTCTCACGTTTTGAGATTAAATTTTATTAAAATAGTAGATAAAAAACCATGAAGAATGACGTTTACAGCAAGTATTTCCGTAGCCTAGTTTTTGAGATATAAATTTTTGAAATTTCGTTTTTTGTTTTGGAGCGAAAACGCTTCCGAATCCCAAATCATGCGCTGTGAGGTCACATCCAATAGGAGCCCGTTTTCTGATCACGTGATAACAGAAAACACAATGGTTTTCATGCGCTGTAACGTCACATTCAATAGAAGCCCGTTTTCTGATCACGTGACTTTTCTGACGTTTTGGCAAAAATAAGATTGAATTTTAAATTATTTAAAACGCATTTTTGAACTTAAAAATCAGAAATTTGGGAGTTTTAGACCATAATGTATAGAAAAAGTAGAAAATCAAGCAAATCCCTCACTCATGCAAATACCTCATTCTAAATGAACAGAGTATAGTAAAGTATATTTCAATACATTTTCAATGGCAACCTTGTTTCCCCATCGAAAAATATGCAAATGTTGCATTGCAAATAGAATCGTCTTTTTTGTTTTGCATCCCTGTTCTTTTTTTCTTTTATGCGCTGAAAAATAAACATTGCTTCGCGGAAACATAGGAACTGTATTTTCTTTTCCGGCATAGCATCCGAAGCTCTTTTTACTGATTTTGCGTTTTGAAGAATATATCCGCTTCTAACGGTACTTTTTTTTGTAACAGGAAAACTGTTTTTTTGTTTTTGAAATAATGTATGCTACCAAAAATAATAAATTTGACAGAAATTACAAATAAAATACGTAATAAAAAAGGTAATAAATTTTTCTTTAAAAAATATAAAGGACTTTCCGAGTGCCAAAATATCTAACAAATATTATGATTTTAAAGAAATTATTGTCCCTTAATTATGATTGCCGTCTTAACCAAAATTTGGATGAATGAGTAGTAAAATATACTTTGGCAAGTATATTCCTTTAAAAAAGAACTTGAAAACATAAATTCAATAAGTATTTTGAAATATTTTTAAATTAACCAATTTTATAGGTACTAGTATGGAACGGGTCGAGCTCAGGGCGCAAGTTCAGAGGTGCGGATGCGCCAAGTTTTTAGCGTTAAAGATGACTAATATGGTAACCCTAACTAATGTTAAGTGAATGATTTGGCTTCTAAATGTGCCGCTAAACAGCCAAAATTCGCCAAGCATCCGCACGTCTGAACTTGCGCCGAGCTCAGAGTGTGCCATAATTTTTTTTTCTCAAACACCAAATACTGTTATTTAAACAAATGATCTGGAAGTTATGCAGGAAAAAAATTTGCTTTTTCTTGCACCGCCACACCTGAAACAAATCTTTGATACTCCCCTCAAAAATAAATAATTCCATTTTTGAATTCTAAGTAAATTTGCATAAAAAACATGCAATATTACTATCATTAAAAATACTGGTCATTTTGAAGCATCTTTATTTTATTGCATGAGGAACTATGAAAATGAACAATCAGCGACCACTCAAAAAAGGACTATTACCTACATAAATACAACGAAAACATTCTCAATAAAGTTATTTAGTTACGAAAACTATATTATGCAATATTGGGAGATTTTCTGTTTTTCGTTAGCCTAATGATCGCAGCTTTTTAGAAGCAAAATTAAATCACAAAAGCTAATGAAAGTAAAATAGTCTCTTTAACTTCCCGAGGAATTTTCTGCTCTAAGCACTCCACTTTCTTTATTAGAGTTAAGGAGACGCGCAGTTCCATTTTTTCTAAAATCTTCAAAATCATAGTTATTTACTACTTCTTTCTATTATTATATGTATTTTTCTGATGTAAAACATATACCAAACTCAAAACATCTTTGAATTCAAATTTTATGAGTTTATTTTAAAAAATCTTCAAATTTAAGAGATGTTTTTAAAATGCTACTCCTACTACAATAATCGACATACATTCTTGAAATTTGGTCTTCAAATACATCAAACTTTGCTATACTAAAGTTACCATTGATTTATAGTTTATGGTGCTTTTAATTCTAAACACAGATGTTTTTCTTGAATCGCTAGCTAAAAAAGCCCCAAAATGATAAAATTCACAATTCAGTAATTTTTCAAAGAAAATCTACGATGTTTAATGATAGAACAAATGCCAACTTTTGTTATAATCACTTCCAACAATAGTCAGAAAAAATTTCAAGAGTTTTGGTCCAATAGATAAAAAGCCTTAGCATTTTAAACAATGAAACAGTGATTCTGAGAAAAAGGACTTTGAAGTTTCTATTAGCAATAATAGAGACCTAAATACTTTCACATATAAAATCAACTACAACTTGGATATTTATCAATGAAAAGTTTTGAAAAATCGTAGGATGATAGACAAATGCATATAAATTAGTTAAGAAGAAAAAAATTTGTTTTTCAAAATTTTGACAAAAAATGGTACTGTGTCCCCTTAAGAAAACTTAGTCGTCTAACTTAATTTCTAATGAAAACTTAATAGAGCATTCGTAGAGAAATTTTAAAGGAATGTGAAATCTAACTCGGAAATTCCTCTAGTAAAAAGACATTACATTAGCTTAAGCTGATTAGTTAAAAAATTATTTGGGCTGATTTTATTCAATATTGTGTCTTCACGACCATATCGGAAAAATGAAGCTCCGGCGGTTATAATCAAACTGTTGAGAAGGCGATTAAAAGAAAGGGGCAAATGTTATCAAACTTGATCAGAAAAGGGGTTTGGATTCCAGTGAAAAAAATAAGGCTGGACTTGATCATAACCGTAAGTTATAAGGCTTATTCGTTACCCAAAAGATCAAAAGAGCCGACGTTACTGGAAGTTTCCCGTTCTTACCGCTTGAGAGCGCTTTTGCGTTACCCAAAATTGGTTGGTTGGTTTTCTTCGGCTTTACAAAATTCGCGTCTATCTAATAATCTATTAGTTAAAATCTAAAAAATATCTAAACTAATAACAAAAAAATCTATAAATTAAGCGATAGTCTTGATTTATTGACAGTTAATTTTCTTACATTATAAAAGATCGCAAGGAAAGTGTTCAAAACTATACTAGAGACAGCAACTTAAGTTGAACCGTCACTAACAAAGTAGTTCCCATCGCAGTGTCTGAATTTCGATTGAAACACAAAGAACGTCCACTTTAAAATACGATTATTTCGTTAAACCGTATAAATGTTGTCTTTTTATCACAATTCGCGTATCGAAATTCCTCCTATCAACCTAACATGCTTTGTGTTTACTCACTTTCCCCTTCCACGTACTGGGATCAGGAAACGTTGCTGTGAAGTATAAAAACGCTTCAATGGAAATTAAGAAAGCGCAATAAACAGAGGAATCCCATTAGAAACACTGTTTTGAACTAAAGCGACACATTTCAGTACTTATTTGTCACCGAAAACGAGCTTAAATGCTCTCCTCTGGAAGATTGTAGGAGAAAGAGATATGGCTTGATTACGCCATAAAAGGGAGGGAAACAATGTCATTAAACATAGAAATGGCGAACTAGTTCCATTCGAATGGATGGGATTCCGGTGATTTTTTTCGAATCACCCGTTTCTTTCAAAAGAGCGTATTTCCAGAGTGAAAGTCTAAACCAGGGGTCGGCAACTGGTTCCGTAAAAAAATTCCATATAATTCTATACAGGGTGTGCCATAGATGTTGGGTCACACTTCTAGGGGGGATATGAGTCAGAATCACATAGGATTTGGGGGTCCCAAACAAAATCCCAGGGAGTTAAAAATGGAGCGACACCCCCAAAAAAATTATTGAAAAATTCAATTTGTAGAAGAACTACCTATAGGTAAAAACTTAATTATGGTCTCAAAAATTGTTTAATATGATCTTTACAATTATCTTAAAAGTTTTCAGTTTAAAATTTTTTATTACAAGTAAAGTTTAAAAACACAAAAAAATGTGAAAACTCTGCCAAAACTTTATTTTGTATTTCGAAATCCTTTCTTTTGATTTAATAATCTGAAAGATCATAGTTAAAAACCCTTTAGTCCAAATTTTCACGTAAAAATATCAATATTAAATGCTTGAGATCCTGTTAAAGCATGGTTTAAGTCCGTTTTTTGCGTCCGCTAACTGCCGTTTAGGAAACGGCTACAGGAAACCAGTTTGCGCACGCAAAAAACGAACTTTAACAGGATCTCAAGCGTTTAATATTGCTGGTTTTTACGTGAAACTTTGGACTTAAGGGGTTTACAAATTTGATCTTTCAGATTATGAAATTAAAAGAAAGGATTTCGAAATACAAAATTAGGTTTTGGCAGAATTTTCTAATTTTTTTGTGGTTTTTTAACTTTTTTCATGATAAAAAAATTTAAGGTGAAGACTTTTGAGATAATTTTAAAGATCATATTAAACACAATTTTTGAGACCATAATTAAATTTTTACCAATAGTAGTTTTTCTGCAAATTGAATTTTTTAATAATTTTTTTGGAGTGTCGCTCCATTTTTAACTCCCTGGGATTTGGTCTGGGACCCCCAAATCCTATGTGATTCTGACTCGTCTAGGTGTCTACTATCCCCCCTACAAAGTGTGACCCATTATTTATGGGACACCCTGTATAAGGATTCTCAGAGAGAAATATCACTTAAACCTTTTTATTAACTTTAACTATTCATTTTATCAGAAAAACAGCACAAAATAGCTTGCCAAAATCACTTTTAAACATTGCTTGCTCCTAGGGTATTATCAACTGGTTTCTTCGACACTCCGAATTGGAAAAGCGAAAATTTCCGAGAAAATCCTAAAACTTGATTTATGAAGAAATTCGGGAGATTTAATACTTTTTCGGGATATCGGGAGATAACAGTGAAATCCGGGATGCCCGATACTGGGAGTAAAAGCCCGATACTGTAGTCCCACAAAGAATTTTATACTATTTCCCCTCTGTATTTTTTAATAATCTGTTTTTGCAAATGCGTTTGACCTGTAGCATCATTGGTTTTTGCCCTATGTATACGTTACTTCATGCTACTTCAGTCTCCGAAACAGATGTCAGGTTGTTTTCATAGTTTTGCGTGGTAGAGAGAGAATGGTATGGGGTGGGGCAGTGTTAAACTTTATCAGTTACGATTAAAGTGAAAACAATTTTGAAAATTCCCAATGTAACCCCCCTTTTTTATTCGCGCTATGTGATCCCTGATATCTAAAAATACAAAATAGCGTTGAAACGGTACCTCTAAATTGTACCTCCTAGAGAGACAAATGGAAACAGCTATGAAACTGTTATTTCTGTTGAAGGTAGAGTAGAGTGAATCAGTAAATAACAATAAAAACCTGTGAACTTACTATACTCGAATGCAACTTAAGTTGAGCCTGACGTCATGGCCACGCGGAAGCAAATCTGAGTAAACAGAAAGCCTGCTGGGTTGCTAGAAGCTCTTATTGGCTGGCGAGTTTGAGAGCTAGTTGTACTACTACGCGTTACGCCACTTTAAAAAATAATAATACTGAACATTTTATGCATATCGGGATGAAAAGATGCTTAATATACGTGCATTTAAAAAACTAATCATTATTCAAAATTGAAGCTCTAAATTTTCCTCAAAATTCAGACACCTCTCGGGGAACTACTTTCTTTGGTTGCTCTCAGCATATTTCTACAGGCTCAAGTTAAGTTGCAACTGAGTATAGCATACTTTGATTTTACTAGTTTTTATCGTTATTTCCTGATAAACTAGTCATATTTTCTTAACCATTCACTAGTCTAGCTTCTACAGAAATAAAAGTTTCATAGCTGTTTTCATTTGTCTCTCTAGGAGCGAGTTTACAATTTAGTTTTTTAGAGGTACCGTTTCAACGCTATTTTGTGTTTTTAGATATCAGGGATCACATAGCGCGAATAAAAAAGGAGGGTTACATTGGGAATTTTCAAAATTATCCTAACTGATAAAGTTTAACTGCCCCACCCCATACCATTCTCGTTCCCATCTCTCAAAACGACTTCCACCGAAATTTCATTCAATTCCGATGAACGGTCTTGCTTTTAGAGGCCCTTAAATCGGGTTACTTATTTTATGGACACCCTGTATTTTCCAAGTGGCATTAGAAACAACACAAGACAACGGGCCGGATGCAGCTACGTTCTGCGGCGACGCGTCGTTCAAACCGGTAAATAATCTTCAAGATAGGAAATCTTCGCCCCAGCCCGTAGTCCCACGTGGTCTTAACCACGTGATCCACTGCCATCCTGAGTGGCCCGCGCCTTCTCCACTTTGTGCGCGCGCACAGAACGATCGGAAGTACCGCCCCGATCGTCGTTGAACGCCTGGTCAGGAGCAGGCGTTTTAAAACGTTACGAAATACGGTTCCCTAGAACGTTTCTACGGTTCATTGAATCGTTACAGAACGTAGCTGCATTCGGCCCAACAACTTGATAGCGGTACTCACGTAGGATATCATGAGGAGATCGAAGGAGGCCGCCATCTTTGCCTCGTGCACGCATGTCTCCTGGGGTCCGATGTAGACGGAGACGTTCTTCGTCCACAGTCGAGCCGTCTGGAAGATGCTCTCCGACTCCTCGCCGAAAGTCTCGGCCACCACGAACGACAGGCTGTGGTTGTCGCGAAGAGGGTGGAACCTGAAGCAAAAGAAAGAGTCGCTAGAGCAAGGGTCATCGGCAAGTATACACTCTTAAAAGGACAGTCGCAAAATTGAGAAAAAATTACTCAAATCTGAGTATGTCACGCACACTCAAACAGGCTCCGATCCAAATTTACTCAAATTTGAAAACACGCATGTACTCATTTTTGAAAATGTGCAGATACTCAAAAATCATGTACTCACTTTTTATTATTTCGTTCATGACATTCTTATAAAGAGGATGCAATGTGTTACCGTTACTATAACGTGGGAAGTAGACCAGTAAGTTGAGTGTGACGTCTCAACGTTGTGTTACACGTTATTATACACCAACTTAATGGAACTTTCGATACATAACAAATATTTCAATTTTAAAACTACTAATTGTTTGAAACTCTGTCTTGTGTTTCAAAATTGAAAGCATTGGGTTTCGTATTTGAACCAAAAAGTTTCAAACCAAAATGAGAACAACGTGTTGAAGCTCTAAAAGGAAATCCAGCAAATGTCAGAGAGGAGCTCTTAGACAAAAGACTTCCAGATTGTTTTTAAACAGTAGAAAATTCACAAAAATTGGTCTAAGGGTGACAGAAGAGGGATGTTTATTAATGGTGATAAAAATCTAATTAATAAACTCAAAAGGTCTAGTACGAACTTGGAGGGATGATAGTACTCAAGACGAACAAGAATTGGTGTAGAAAAGGGGGTCGCAAATGAGTTTTAAGGGGTGAAAATCAGCCAAAAAACTTGCCTATTTGTGCAGGAAGAGACGTAATTGTTTGATTCCGTAATTTTTAACATCAAAATAATGAAACTCGTACTTGCAAAAAGTAATTATAAGTAATTAAAAGTAACTTCCTTTTTCAGGAAGTTATCTTTTCGTAACGAAATATTTATTTCGATCAGTCTTCTTTTACAAAATAGCTACCGGAATCGAACCATTGTGTCTCTATGGGCAAGTCTTTTTGCTGATTTTAACGCCGGGGTTGCACCCCTTAGAACTCATTTGCGACCACCCTTTCTCCACCAATTCTTGTTCGTCTTGATCAGTACTATCATCCCCCTAAGTTTGTACTAGACCTTTTGAGACACCCTGCATGTGTGTATTGACCCCTTGACCCTCTTTTGACCCTTTTAATTATCATTTTGCTGAAATAGCTTTATTTCTCATTAAGATATCTGCTTACTCCATTGTTAGAAAGAAAATTTAATGCTAAAACACAAGTTTTTTTTAATAGAAACACTAGGTACAAGTTTATTTAAAAATTTTAAAAGTCTATTTCAATGAAATTTAAAAGTTTTAAGTATAGTTTAACATAATGTTATTTGAGAGTTTATCTTATTTTCATATTTTAAAAATCTTTATGGATTATCCTGTTGTTAAAATAGTCTCCATGGAAACGAGGATGTAAAATCAAAAGGTGGTACTGTTTTGGTTTTTAAGAAAATTGGTTTACAAACAAAAAACTATTAAAATTCCCTTTCAACTAGAAAAGATTGATTTTTGTTTCTAAAATTGCAAAATGGAATAAGCTTTAATTATTGAATAATTTCACCGAAAACGTTAATTACTTTTAATTAAGCAATTTTAAATAATTTTTAGAATACTTTTTTCTATGTAAATGAGGAAATCATTCAAAAATTATATTGCTTGAGAACTGAAAGAATTTTAATCCACCTGGGAACACCGGAATAAGAGAAATTACTAGGAACACCGGGATAGGAAAAGTTACCGGGAACACCGGAATATGAAAAAGACGCCTGGGATACCGGGATGATCGGTAAATGCAAATTATACAAAATTAGAAATGTATTTGGGAAAACTTAAAAATAATAAATTTATACTCTGCACCAGTGCAAGGCCGGGCATATCAGCTAGTTATAAATAAATTAAAAATATTATGATTTACAGCATCAGTCTCGTTATTTAATAGCAACACCTTGTATACTTTAAAATCACATTCACTTATAATGTACTTTTAAAAAAGCATTGCTTCTAAAAAAATTGATTTCATTGATTCAGAGTGGAAACCTGAAGCCAAGGGAAAGAGTCAAAGCGGCTACCTCTTCAAAATACATTACTTCCAATTACATTACTTCCAAACTTCGGGCATTATTAATAATGTCCTAAGTGGAGGAGGGAAATGTGATAAATTCGATGGCATTTATCAATGAAATTTATCCCTTTGCCCGCCTCTACTCTGGGCATTATTAATAATGCCTGGTTAATCACTTTTCCCGTAACAACATACTTGGTTGCAATGTTTCTTGACCCTATGACCTGATCCATGGACCAGGCCCCTCCTGAGACTAAGTGTGTACAAAAACGACTAACGCCCGTATTTACCGGTCACTTAACCGGCGGTTAACCGGGAGTCAAACATCTGATTGGTTGAAAACTATTTTTCCTTCTTCAACTGCCAATCAGAAGCTTGACTGCCGATTAACCGCCGGTTAAGTTACCGGTGAATACGGGCGTAAAAACCATTATCTTAAGTAGGCCTGGGTGATATAAGAATTTCTTAAATCGATTAATGGCCACTTTAACATCGCGATTTAGTGATTTATAGATTTAACCCGGATAATATTAAACCCAATTTTTGATTGGTGTTTGAGGGGAAAATGTTCGTATGGCTATTAACTATTGATATTACGCAGTTAGAGAGGATCTCCAAGATAAAATGGAGCTATAATGTCGAAGAATTCAAAAATTGACCAGTGGTCAAATGGGATTTACCAAAGGTCAGGGATCCCCAAAACAACCACGAGGAAGAAGGAGAAGGTCAGAAAAGCTATTAATAGCCAAAAAATAAAGGATTGACAAATGGTCAAGACAAAGAGATGTCTTTGGTCTTAGGGGCCATTCATTAATTACGTAAGGATGATTTTGGCAATTTTTGACCCCCCCCCCCTACCCCCATACGTAAGATTTTTCAAACCCCTCCCCCCCCCTATTCTTACGTAAGATTCTATTTCGTTTGATCAGTTTAAACTCGAATAAAAAAGATACATCTGATATTATACCCTCATTTTTTAAAAATTAAAGCTTCGATAATATACCGAGATCAGCAGCATTTTTAAGTTTTTCTGGGGGTTATTCAATAGTTATTTGATTGGAATTTGTTTACATTAACTTAGAAAATCTTACGTAAGAATTGGTTTGACCCCCCACCCCCCAAGTAAGGGTATGTAGAGATTTTTCCAACCTCCCCTCCCCCTCGGGACCCTTACGTAATTAATGAATGGCCCCCATGACCCCACATGACCTTTTGAGCCCCCACATGACCTACTTTAGTGCCAAAGCATAGAAGTAGCAAAAAGGTGACCGGACTGACCAATGGCCAATCGGAACCAAAAAGACATGCTTTACCAATAGGGAATACATAATATCAATAACAGACTCCAACATTTATTTTTTTATGATTTATAGCCACATAGAGCAATATTGACCAGTGGTCAAGCAACATGATAAAGTTTTACTCTAGGAGTATCTCAATTAATATATTGAAAAATCAATCTGAATCCTTCCTTCAAGTAGAATCGTTGCAAGATCGAGCTGTTTCAAGTTTAATCACGATGACATCGCCGGTGATATTAATTGCCGATACATCGAAATTCCTTAAATCCCCCCACGATGTTCCCTTTAACTCATTCAAATTTGCCGTTCTGATGATACGGAGGCATCGGAATTCCGTACACATTGATGCTAGATTAAACTCATTCAGAATCTGAATTCTGATGTGGTTGACTAATCGATTTCGATGAGTGCTTAAATCGGATCCGATGTTGAGTTAACGATATAAGCTATACATCGGGTGGGCGATTTAAGGGTTAAATTGATATTTCGTTATAAATCGATTTAAGGCCCAGTTCTTATCGGGTCACATTTCCAAAAATTTTCTCGCCAACCCAGTGACCACTCTTCTGTTATTCATACTCTTTGTATTCTCCACACTTTTTTATGCATTACGCTTATAAAAAAACAAATCCTACTTAACGATTTCTAAAAAGCTATATTTTTGCCGGCTTTGGAATAATTTCCTCCTTTTGTAACAAATATCTAGGTATGGGTCTTTTGCGATATAAATTATTAAATCAAATCCATATTGGGGCCATCATGAATAAATCTCTTTATACGCCAATGGTATATATAAAAAAAGTATACTATAAAAAAAGTTAAAACAATCATACCTGGACTAATGACGGATGTATCTCAAAGCTAAGAAATAGCTTAGAGATGCTATAAACAAGCTACTTACAAATAAATCCGTGGGACAGCCCTTATTGTCTCTGATGGACAGTGTTATAACAGTTTTCCTGGCCAGAAAAATATACAATTATTCGATCCCGGCATATATTACATTCAACCAATTCAAATTTTTCACGTAAAAAGCAAATACAAGTGTTTATTTTTATCAAAAACAGACCAATAATTGAATCAGGCATTCGTTGTAGGTAGATAAAAGTTACAGTTACCCTTTGATCAGACTCTAGTTCCTTGCGCCATGTAACTCCAAGCAACCACGGCTAAACTTGATCGCGACCGTAGGTTATACGGCTTATCCACTTTCCAAAAGATCAAAAGAGCCGACGCACGGCCGACGGCGCCGGAAGTTTCCAGTTTTTACCGCTTGAGGGGGTACCGCGCGTAATGGCTCGTTAGGGTTGGTTGGTTGGTTTGCTTCGGCTCTTCAAAATACGCAGTACACAGAAAAATCCTAACACAGGTTCCAAAACGATATTTTCAAATTCTGGAAGGATTGGAGGGCGTATTATTTTTTTTATAATATATAATTATATTATATATATTTTTTGTCGTATAATTTTTGTTTTTACGTTCTAAGAACACTTTTAGTCATTTACCTAAGTCATAAAAATACAAATTTATGATTTTTTTATTCTTCACCATACTACCAACCCTACAACGAACTAGCCACGAAAAATAATCAACCCGGTTGATGACCAAGTTGCTTGTCTGTGACTCCTTTTAAGCATATTTATCTTTGAATCGTATGAAATCAACCAACCAATAATTATTTTCCAGTGGAATGCCATGAATGACAGATAGATGGCGCTAACATCGTACATCCCAGTTTCTTGAACCTACCTTTTCGCGTAATTGCGCAAGCCGTATATAAACACAGTTAATCCAGTCTAGCCGTGAAGCAACCAACCAACAAGACTCTAGTATTAGGTCATCCCGAAAGTTTTGTCGCTCTTGGGAGCATCTGTATACAATGTATTTTTTGGTACTTTTCCATTACGGTAAACCAGTAAAGTACTTCTACTTCTATCTAAAGCCGATTTGGCGAATTTTGGCTCTTTTTTTGTTGAATCACTTTTCCAGCTTTCCTAGTTTCTACGATTAATAAGATTTTGTTTACTTCAGGTTGCCATTAATTGAAAACTTTCAAAATTAAAATTCAAAGGAATTTAACTTTAATTTTAAGTCATATTAAGATTGTAATAAATTGAAACTAATTTTATACTACTTTTGTAGAGCGGCGGTAGAATTTCCAGCGATCTAGATTCCTGTAAAGGATCATCCGGATCTTTCCTAATAGAGGGTTAGGAGTAGCAATCCAGCAATTTAATATGGATGATTGTGATCAAACTCTCCGGATGCCTCAGAAAAAATTTAAATCTAAGTTAAATTTTCCACACTTGTTAAAAATACTTAAAACTTTATAATTGTTTTAGGGAAGTATCCAGTTAATTTTAATTTAAAAATCTTAACTTAAGGAAAAATGCAAAATTTTGAGCTGAAAAGAAATGAAGTAACATGTTATCATAGATTTAAAGAAAGCCCAGGTGTCGATCAGTCCCCAAAATCAAGCCATGATGCCAAGTTGACGGTAGATAAAGTTACAGTTTGTATTGGTATCACATAATGGAAAAGTGTCAAAAATATGTTATATACAGATGCTCCCAAGAGCGAGAAAACTTTCGGGATGACCTAATATTAAAATGTTTTCGTCGTGACACTTTCTGTTGCAGTCTATCCTTCTACAACGCATGCCTGTTTCATTTATTGGTCTGTTTCTGATTATAATAAACAATTGCATTTGATTTTTACATGAAAAATTTGGATTGGTTGAATGTAATAAATGCCGGAATCGAACAATTGTATCTCTTCCTGGCCAGATATGCGAGTTTTTTTGCTAATTTTCACCCCTCAAATCCCACTTGCGACTCCTTAACATATACCAATTCTTCTTCGTCTACCTCCCCTAGAATTTACGAAACACTTATCTTGAACACTCTGCATAAGAGATGAAAATTAGGATAAAAAAATTAGATCGCCATTGTTGAAATTTAGAGAAACAATGGGTAATGTTGAAGATGTGATCAAAACCGAATCCTTTAACTTGTCAAGAAAAAAATAATACCGGCCGTGGGGAGCCTAGTGGTTAAGGCATCGGCTTCGGGATTGGAGGGTCCCGGGTTCGATTCCCGACACCGCTAAAGACCCATCGAGTATATGCGGAGTATACTCCGCATATACGAACCCGGGACCCTCCAATCCCGAAGCCGATGCCTTAACCACTAGGCTCCCCACGGCCGGTATTATTTTTTTCTTGACAAGTTAAAGGATTCGGTTTTGATCACATCTTCAACATTACCCATTGTTTCTCTAAATTTCAACAATGGCGATCTAATTTTTTTATCCTAATTTGCGTACTAAAGTACTATTGGGAAAGAGGTTTTCTTTAAAAAATACTTTACATGCTCGTTAAATCTGTGGGTCCGAAAGTCCTGTGGTCGGTCATGGCGCAGTTTACCACGGGTCCAGGTGTCTGGAGACTATTTCCCTCCCCTTCAGATGCATGGCAAAATTGTGGAGGTGGCGATAGATAGTGACAGTATCTATCATTTCATGAGGCAGAAGTCGGACTCCTGCCATTTATGGGCCTCACTTTCTCAGGAGCCGCACCCCCTTTGCCTTGAATCCTTGTGGAGCTTGGTAATTCCAAGTGGCACACGACAACAACGACAACAAAAAAAATAATACGGATTTGATTTTCACACACAAACCAATCCCGAAAACATTGATCACTCTGACGATCATTGTTTTTTTCACATGTTGATTCATTTCATGAATGTTTGATTGATTGATCTGATGATGGGGAGCATGAACTCCATATTTGGTTTATTATGAATAAATCTCTTAACCCTTTCATACCTAAAGCGCCCGAGATTACCATTGGATCATATGGGCAATGAGGAAGTTGCATAATTTTTTTTATTTTTTTAATCGATTCTTCTTGCAAAAATAAGCAACTACCCAAAATTTGAGGCCGATCGAGAAATTTTTTGATTGCCAAAAAAAATAACAAAAATCCCCTTTTTAAAAGCGCGCGTAAACGCCAAGAGTTTGGATGTGACGTCATCTTATACTAAACATTGTTGTAAAGCAATGGAGTTGATGGTATTATTGTTGACGTCATCTTATAGTTTAAACAATAAACGTTTTTAGTCACGTGTTTTTTTTCTCGACTTTTAAATTAAAATATTTAATTACCTGTACATTTTTTTTGAAAAACTGACTAGATATTTCATTTTACCATACAAAAAACCATACGGAACACTTGTTTGTTTTTGAAAATCTGACACATGCAACTTCCTTATTGGGGCGGCTTGGTCTAAAAGGGTTTTAATACCCCAGTGGAGAAGTACAAAAAAAGTTAAAATACAGGGTGTATCTGAAATGGTGCAATCAACTTTCAGGGATGATAGTACTCATCAAGACGAACAAGAATTGGTATAAAAAAGGGAGTCGCAAATGAGTTCTCAGGAGTGAAACCCCGAGGTGAAAATCAGCAAAAAAAACTTGCATATTTCTTCAGAAACAGATACAATAAGGAAGTTGCTTGTGTCAGATTTTCAAAAACAAACAAGTGTTCCGTATGGTTTTTTGTATGGTAAAATGAAATATCTAGTCAGTTTTGCAAAAAAATGTACAGGTAATTAAATATTTTAATTTAAAAGTCGAGAAAAAAAACACGTGACTGAAAACGTTTATTGTTTAAACTGTAGGATGACGTCAACAATAATACCATCAACTCCATTGCTTTTCAACAATGTTGTTGTTACTTATCCCACCTGGTGTAGGAAAGCCTACACCAGGTCCAAAAGGCGCGCCAGATCCCCATAGATGAGATCCTGCTCATCCCACAGCTGCCTCCATGAGGCGCCAAGACAATTAAGTAGGTGAGCAGGACTGGCAGGGAGAGAACACGAACAAGGGGGGAAAATCCTCTCCCCATTCATGAACCTCATACCCCTTATATGACCACTCCTAAACCTCGCCATAGCTGACTGAAGAGGCCGGGGGCCGCTACAGGATATGGACAATCCAGGACTATGGGCAGCATACCAGTGGTGAACCGGTGGATTACGCCAAACAGAGAGCAATTGCTGTCTGTTCAAGGAGTGGATTTCCGAGGGAGTAAGCTCATTGGAATTTATTGTTGGAAGATCACAACCATTTTTGGCGAGTGTATCCGCAATCTCATTACCGTTCACCCCAACGTGTGATGGGATCCACTGAATAGATACAGGTTTCTTCAGCTTTTCAACAATGCCTATTGTAAGATGACGTCACATCCAAACTCTTGGCGTTTTCGCGCGCTTTTAAAAAGGGGATTTTTTTGCAATCAAAAAATTTCTCGATCGGCCTCAAATTTTGGGTAGTTGCTTATTTTTGCAAGAGGAATCGATTAAAAAAATTTAAAAAAATCATGCAACTTCCTCATTGTTCGATTCTGACATTTATATTACATTCAACCAATTCAAATACTTTGTATAAAAGTATTATGAAAATGTTTATTTCATTAAAAAACAGACCAATAAATGCAACAGGCATGCGTTGTAGGTAGATAGACTGCAAAAAACGAAAACATTTTAATACTAGAGTCTTGTTGGTTGGTTGGTTGTTTGGTTGGTTGTTTGGTTGGTTGCTAGAAGTTACATGGCACAAGGAGTTAGAGTCTGATCGAGGGACAATTGGAGGGTTCAGAATAGAAATGAACCAAAGCCACTTTAGCTACTTTTGAGCTACAGACGTTTAAAGTTAAAGCTTCATAGAAAATTACATGTTAATGTAACAGAACTTGCTGCTGCCAAGCGGATATTGTCAGAACTAGGACTTGGTTCACTATTGCACTGAAATTTTACATAGTTGGTGCATGTTATAGCGTTGCTAACTCAAAAATGACAAAAAGTGGACTTGGTCCATTTTAATTCTGAGCCCTCCAATTGTAACTTCAATCTACCTATAACGCATGCCTGTTGCATTTATTGGTCTGTTTTCTAATGCAATTAACATTTTCATAATACTTTTATACAAAGTATTGGAATTGGTTGAATGTAATAAATGCCGGAATCGAACAATTGTATCTGTTTCTACACAAATATGCAAGTTTTTTTTGCTGATTTTCACCCCTGGGTTTCACTCCTTAGAACTTATTTGCGACCCCCTTTCTATACCAATTTTTGTTCGTCTTGATGAGTACTATCATCCCTGAAAGTTTGTGGCACCATTTCAGATACACCCAGTATATTCATATCTGGACCAATGGCGAGCCCAGGGGTACTATGATGCCCTCCCAATAAATAGCTTAGAGTTGCTTTGAGCCCACAAAATTTAAAAAAGCAACTCCAGACCCCTATACTGTCTCCGTACAGTTCTTAATAACCTTTTCCCTTATCCTACAGTGCTACTGATGCCATTTGGCAACACGACATTTTTCCCCATTTCCTACTCGAACTTTCATTTCCAAACGGCAACACCATGCAATAAGTACAATAGATATAACATTTCATTGTATTAGCACTTTAGATCGCCAGTAGATCACAGCAGGGGTACTATTTTGAGACATTTGTTAGTAGCTAGTGAAACGAAAGTCAAGACACAGAAAACGCCAAAATAAAAGGACCATATAAATTAAAATAAAAAAATTTCAGCTTGAACAAAAAATGTTTTGAAAAGATAAGTTGTTTTTTTTATATTTTTAGAGCATTTGGTTTTATTTCACTTCACAATTAATTTCACAAGAGACACAAATTAATTTCACAAGGACAAAGTTTTTTGCCAATAAAAAGTAGAAAAAAATTAAATTAAATTTTTTTAGTATTTTTTTACTTATGTACACCATAATAGAAGTCACATAAATGATTTTCAAGTGAATTTAAAAAATCATGCATTGTATAGGGTTAAGAATTATATTTTCACATTGTTGCTGTGTATGTTAAGGGGAATGTGATAAATCGGGCATTATTAATAATGCCCGAAGCGGAGGAGGGCAATGTGGTAAATTCCAAATGGCATTTATCAATGAAATTTAACACTTTGCCCGCCTCCACTCTTATACTCTATTCATTTAGAATTGGCGCTTGAGAAATAGTGCTTTCCCCCAAGCTGAAGCGTAACCATAGTTACGCTCTTCGAACAGCCAATAGTAAGCCTTCTTCGTCACTTTGACGAGGATAGTTGCTATGTTTACCGATCGGTGGTGGGGGAAGGAAATATTTTCAAGCGCCAGTTCAAAAAGAACAGAGTATAGTATTATTAATAAAACCCAATTATTCAACTTGCCCGTAACATATGTTAGGGGGAGCGATGAACATTTCGACAGAAAATTGGATTGCCAATATTGAAAGTTAGAGAAACACTGGGTACTTAATGTTGAAGATGTGAGTAAAACCGAATCCTCGAATTTCCCAAGATAAAAGATCATATTTTCCCTCACAAACCCTAAAACATAATCAGAGTTTGATAAGAAGCATAAACTACCTGTTGATCTCGTCCACAGCCATACTGATGGCACCCGAGACGGTAAGGCCAGGGCGCGGGTATCCCTTGTTGCCCGGGCGACGCTGGGAGCCCGTCAGGTAGCCCATGGTGAAGTTGCGACGACCTTCTGATGTAACTGCTCCCAACAGCAGCATTAGAAACAACAAAATAACAACCTTCATAGTTCATGCAGGAACAACTCTACTTTCGTCCAAGTCAATTCTCTGCTTCCTCATTTCCATTCTTCAGGGAAACTGGAGGATTTTTCTTTGCGGTTCATAAATTTACAGTCGTATAAAGTTTTATAAAATTAATCTCCGTGTTCCCTCTTATAATTTTTTTAGTTTATAAAGTACTTGTTTAGTTCAAAGTTAATCAACTCAACAACATCACAGGCACGTTTGTATCGCTGTAGGTCAGTTTATGCAGGAATACTATCGAAGAATTCTACGTTTAGTGTCTTCATATATAGTTGGGAATACAGTTTCCGTCTCATTTCATGCGTAGAAAAATGATATGGATGAGTTTTCTTTGCAATGTAAATGTTTATAAATCTTCATTTATGGGAAGCTTTAATTTTGGTTCGCTTAATTTTTTTAGTTCATAAATTGCTGTTTAGTTCAAAGTTTGGTTTGTGTTTCTATCCCTCAGAAACCATTACTTTATTTTTTTAAAATCTTATAGATTTTTTCATAATAATTATTTATTGATTTTTATTAGGCAGCAGTATTATTGAAGAATTCTACGTTCATCGGTGTAATCATCCATGGTTAGGAAGGTATTTGGAACTCAATAGATAGTCTCTGCTTTCTCATTTTAATGCTTAGAAAAATTACATGGATGATTTTTCTTCTTTGCAACGTAATTCTTCATGAATATGCATTTATATGCGAAGCTTTAACAGTTTTTAATTAATAATCTGCTGTTTAATTTAAGGTTTATTTTTCTATCCCTCAAAAAACTTGTATTATACTTTTAAAAAATTATGGTCTTTTCTGTATAAAAGCCTTGGTAAAAATCTTGAGTGGTGTACCATTGATAGCATGCATTTTCAGTGTGCTTTTAAGTAACTTTCACAAAATTATTTCCGTTAAATAATTGTAAATCTGTTACATAAAAAGAACATTCCAAGTCGGTAATTCTTTCACAAAGTATGTTATATAGATAGATATATAGGATAAAATGTTACAATCTAAATAGCTTTATGTCATAAGGAAAGGAAGGCTTAGTATCAAAAACGTACATATCAACATCTAGTCACAACATAGATTAGTCTTTGTTAAAAAGTCAAAAAATTTTAACTATTGTTTGCTTACTTGTAGACATTGGAAATATATTATCAAGAAAGAAGTAAATTATTCTCTTGGAAGTAAAGGCTAATAAGCCAAAAGGTAGTAAAGACACAAAAAATATTTATAAAGATACAAAATTAGGAACTTTTCAATATACTAAGACTATTCTTTACACAATTTGTTTGTTCTAGATTAACTGGAAAAGACATTTTTCGGAACTTTGACACTTCTTTTAAAAAATCGACTTAATTATCTTAAACATAAAAAGTACCGATGTTTTTTTTTCTCTCAACAGAAAACTTTCTTTATATTTATCTCTTTTTAAGAAGAATTTCTCTAGTGTCTGTAAGCAAAATATCGGTTTTATCATGAAATTTAACAACCGTCTCACGTTTTTGGAAATGCTGTAGCTTTGCTGCTGTACAAAATATTACTCATGAGACCGATTAAAGTAATGAAGGTGGTATTCACAAATCTCAAGATCACAGTACACATTCCGAAGCACAGATAATAATTCCAATTATTTTCAAAAAATAAGAAAACATTTTTAATCTGCAAACCGTTAATGTAAAAATAACATTTAACAATTCATTTTTCTCGGTGTATGCATTAAGTTCTTATTTTTAAATATATTTTTTTCTGTTTATCTTTTTCAAGATATATTTAAGGACGATTTCTTTTATGAAGCACTCTTGCAAAGCCTTGTAGGAGTAAAATACCTCACTGTATTACCTTCTTCAGGACATACTTTTAGAAAAGGCAGCTTTTCAAACACATTCGTTTTTGATAAACAAAAAATAGTAGTGACATTCCGATTTGTCAGGAGATTCCATAGATTTCGTTCTCTTAGAGTATTGATGTAATAGGATTTGCCTCGTATATACTCTAGATAAACATCTATATTTACTCGTAGAATATTGATGTAATATACTGATCAAGTATGATTCGCAGTCTATGACAACAAAAGAAAAAATAATAGTTACACCCAACCATACGATGCGTTCCGAGATCCTGATATCGGTTCACATATTGGAATTCTATTCAATTCGTTATGAAAGTAACTTCCAAATACGACGATGCTTGAAGTCGACACTCAAAAAAAACCTCTTCGATATTTCCTCATCAAACAAATAAGCTCCTTTTTGCCACTGCATCTATTCACATTGGAACGGGATCAGGTTTTTTTTGCACCGGTGTCAATGTGCCCGACTCCGCGACAAAAACGTGGTCCATCAGCATGGGATGAGAAGTTGATGCTTGCTTGCTCCGTTGCTCAGGGAAACCGAATGAAGCAGGCGGGATCAGATCAGCGCTCCTCGAGCTCCCGCTCCACAGCGCATGCGCGGCATCGCGCCACCAGTGGAAGGAACTTTCTCTTCGTCTGGGACTTTTGAGAAACCATCACCGCGAGGGAAAGAAAATTACGTAGATCGTCTGATATGTTTTTTTTTCTGTTTCGGCCGGTCTTTAACTTTGTCGTTGAGCTGTCACTCGAGTTGGTTTTTCTTTTTGCTGCGAGGAGAGGGGATCCCCGTCGTGTTATTCGACAAAGAATTCGAAGAGAATTTACCTTTGCGGCGTTTCTTTTTTTGGACACGTCTGTTAATTGCTTGAGATCAGAGGTGCAGAATATGTCCGAACGCCAGCTCTGGGGAAGTTTTTCCCCAAGATAGAATCAAAAACTAAAATTATCATTAATATTATCATAATAACTCCAATTACCATTAGCTGACAAACAGATATTATTTTGTGCAGTTACTGCATCATAACCTTCAATTTCAAGGGAAAACAGCGGAGTTACGGATATAGATTGGGGAAAACTACGGATATGCGTTATTAAAAAACTTAATTTTCTAGGTCAACTAGGGAGCTACCGCCCCCTGCTCGCTATCGCTCGCCAACCCCCGTTAACTGCTGACGCAGACACGTTTGAACCGCTTCGCAATTCCTCACAAAACCCTGCTCACTGCACTTACTCACTTTATAAAACATTCTTAAAACAGGGTTAGTACTTCTCCGGGGTATTCTTTCGAAAATGGTGGATATACATTCAGTAGCGGAAATTTAACAGTTCCTTTATGGTAACATTAATTGGCGGGTCGCCTTATAATTCCAAGAAAATTAACAACAGAGCAATGTAACATTCCTTTACCATTTCCCCAAGGTAATGTTTTTTTCACAGATCCATTAAGAAGCACTGAAACATCTCAGGAATAAATTTAATGTTCTTAAAATTTGTAACTATTTTCATCGATTGGCTGTGAAAAATGTAGTAATTACCGTAAACATCACGAAAATTTAGAATTTTATCTTCATGAGAACAAACAAACGTCGAAGTTGTGTCAGTTTCATAGCAATGACACGAATGTTTAGACTTCCAATATTTTCTATTTTTATCTTAATTTCTAAAACAGTCCCCCGTGTTATCTAGTTGAAATAAGGTGTCACATTTTACTACCTTAAAAAACATACTTGCAAAAGAATATAAAAATAATATTAATTGTAAAAAATAAATGCAAAAGCTCAAAATTTCCGAAAGCGAGTTTATATTTTGTTGTAAATATGGTAATGATTAGGTTGCCACAACGACAAAGATAAATGTAAAAATATTAATTTGTTATTTAAAAAATGAAAGATAAATTATTTATAAAATAAGTTTTAAATATAATTAAAACCGTTTAAACAACAGAAATATAAATATTGTTAAAAATAACCCAAAATATATTTTTTAAATTCGTGTTATAAATAGAAAGATGATTATTTAATTTATTTGAATATTAAAAACCAGTGAAATATGTTTTCAATTTTTTTTGAAATTCATAGTTTCTTGTTTTATAACTGCAACCTTATCCGTAATCTAAAAAAATGGAAATATTTTAAAATTGAGATTTTTTTTAGAAATTCTAAAGGCACTTTGCACATCCTCAAAAGAATCCGGACAGTTTGATACCAAATATGTGTTATACGGATCAGTAATTAAAAAGCCTTTCCCTGGAAACCGTTCACCAAAAACTTTTTTTTAGAATAGAGAGATACCTAAATGTTAGCTTTTCTTACTTTTCGATTAGTGTGCAAGAAAAACAATCAATCCGTGGTTGGATCAGGAAAGGGTAATTTTCACTATAAACTGCGTTCTTGTTTAATCACATCGATGTTCTTAATGAAAAAGTTGAGTTAATTAAGGATAAAATTACATGTAGCTCAAATTTGAGAAAATAGACATTATAGTGACTTGATATAATAGACTTGAGAATATTAAGAAAAGGGGCAATTTTGAGCTAAGATTTTAAGTGTGTAGGAAAAGCTAAAAGAGTATAAAGATCATTAAAATCTTAATTTATGGATTATGTGAAAGGTATTGAATCTGAAATATGTTTAATAATAATTGAACAAACTATTTATCTAATGAAATTTCATTTTGGGGAAAATTTTGGAGAAAACAAATTGGGTCCTGAAACATTCTCTGCACCCCTGCTTGAGATGTGTTTTTTTTCTCAAAATTTTGGACCCCTCCCTCCCCCATATTAAGATTTTGCTGTGGGGTCCCTCAAGTTCTCAAGTTCAGTTCAAGTGTGTTTGGAAGAATAGTCCGAAAAGTGATAATTTTTGTGAAAACCAGCTATTCGGGATGAATAACTCAGGGTAAGAGTGAAACGTTATGAATGAGATGATCCAAGGCGGCGGTGAAAGGTTATAAGGAACGTAACTGCCGTTTCTATACTTCAAAATTTCTTTGATAATAGTATAATCCTAATTAACAGAGCATAAATTTGAAACTGGGAAATTAAGTGGGAAAAGGGTATTTAAAACAATCAGGTAAGTATACGAAAGATTCGATGCTCTTGCAAGAAATGTGATTGCAGAAAAACGTTGATTTTAGTTGATATTATTATCAAGAATAATTAATGTAAGCAGATAAGTATGATAAAGGCAAGATTGCCGATTTGAAGTTTTACAAAGTGGATTTTATTTAATAGATTTTAAGGCAACCCAGTGAAAACCCTTCAGTTAGTCATGCCTACCAAACATTTAAATTAATGCATTTCAGTGCGTTTATTAAATAATGCAATCATATATCACTCACTCCTTTCAAGAACGTCATATCTAAAAAAACCTGAAGGAGAGGCATTTGAAAGTTTAGAATTGCATTGAAATGCACTGAAAATAAATAATAACACTCTTAAAACGATTGTATCAAAATTGAGTAAAAAAGTACTCAAAAAGGCTCCGATCCAAAAATACTCAAATTTGAATACATGAATATACTCATTTCTGAAAATGTGCATACTCAAAAATGAAACATTTTGAGCTTGAACTCAAAAATGAGCTCATAATGTTTCATTTTTGAGTATGCACATTTTCAGAATGAGTATATTCATGTATTCAAATTTGAATATTTTTGGATCGGAGCCTTTTTGAGTACTTTTTACTCAATTTTGATACAATCGTTTTAAGAGTGAAGAATCTGGTTAATTTCTTTACTATTCAGTTTAAAAATATGAGGGTTTCGCAGGGTTGTAATACTCCTTCAGAGCTTTCCGAAAACAGTCATAACTAAATATCGTTGATTTTTGAGATATGACGTTCTTGAAAGGAGTGAGCGATATGGGAAATCTAAAGTACTAAAAATAAAATATTTTTCAGAACCAAAACTTCATCAAGGCACATAATTAAGTTTGAGAAAATTTGAATCAACATAAAGCCATTCTGTGGAAGTTATGTGGACATTATTTTCAGACAGAATAATCCGTTTTGTAGTCATCAAAACAAAAAATTTTTTTTGATTTTTCTTCATAGTTGAGTGTTGGGGAGGTTTTCTCTCTGTCATCTCGTGTTCGATTTGTCGAAATACTAATTAATAAAAGAAGTTCAGCACGCCAAAAAAATAAAGTTAAGAAAATCTCGATTTAATGAGGCTCTCATCGCGACTATTCTGTCGTGTTCATTACAACTTCATTTCTTTAAGAAAAATCTCTATTACATAAGACCTTCCCTGTTCATTCACATTAACTTTCTATATCAGAAATTGACCATTTTAAGCTTTTATACACTCTTAAAACGACAGTACCAAAAATGAGCAAAAATTACTCAAATCTGAGTCATCACGCTTTCAAACAGGCTCCGATCCAAATCTATATACAGGGTGTATCTGAAATGGTGCAACAAACTTTCAGGGATGATAGTACTCATCAAGACGAACAAATATCGGTATAGAAAGGGGGGTCCCAGACCAAATCCCAGAGAGTTAAAAATGGAGCGACACCCCAAAAAAATCATTGAAAAATCAATTTGTAGAAGAACTACTATTGGTAAAAACTTAATTATGGTCTCAAAAATTGTGGTTTAATATGATCTTTAAAATTACCTGAAAAGTCTTCACTTTAAAATTTGTTTTATTATGAAAAAAGTTAAAAACCACAAAAAATGTGAAAACTGTGCCAAAACCTTATTTTGTATTTCGAAATCCTTTCTTTTGATTTGATAATCTGAAAGATCATAGTTGAAAACCCATAAGTCCAAAGTTTCACGCAAATACAATCAATATCAAACACTTGAGATCCTGTTAAAGTTTGTTTTTTGCGTGCGCTAACAGCTGTTCTGGAAACAATTCTAAAAAACTGCTTGCGCACCCAAAAAACAAACTTTAAAAGTATCTCAAGCGTTTAATATTGATTGTATTTACGTGAAACTTTGGACTTAAGGGTTTTCAACTATGATCTTTCAGATTATCAAATCAAAAGAAAGGATTTCGAAATACAAAATAAGGTTTTGGGAAATTTTTTACATTTTTTTGTTTTTTAACTTTTTTCATAATAAAACAAATTTTAAAGTGAAGACTTTTGAGGTAATTTTAAAGATCATATTAAACCACGATTTTTGAGACCATAATTAAGTGTTTACCAATAGTAGTTCTTCTACAAATTGAATTTTTCAATGATTTTTTGGGGTGTCGCTCCATTTTTAACTCCCTGGGATTTGATCTGGGACCCCCTTTCTATACCGATTCTTGTTCGTCTTGATGAGTACTATCATCCCTGAAAGTTTGTTGCACCATTTCAGATACACCCTGTATATAATTCTCTTATGTAACGCCCAGATTTCGTTGTATTTCTTTTACTCGGTTGGCAACAATAAATTTGTTTACAAAATGAGTGCATTGTTTTGGATTTGATTTTTTTCCGATTTCAGTCTCTATAATGATGTTATTAGCTGTTCAAATATGTTAAGAGGGATTAAATGTTACCATTTTATTAATTTACTGTTAAATTATTATTTTTATATGCATGTTAATATTACTTATCTGATAAAAATTTACAGCTTATGGTGGTTTTTCTTGGCTAATGCAACAGTAACCATAAATTTTATAAACACATGATAAACTGAACAGTTATAGATCTAATTAAGCATATTAAGGTTCAATTACGTTAGAGTTCCCACTAAATATCGCCTACCTCTTTTGGACACCAAAAATTATAAATATTGCTAAATAATTTTAAATTTATGTGGATTAATATGTTTAGTTAGATGTTTACCTAACTGTTCAGTTTATCATTAAAAATTTTTTTTAAAAATTTATATTTGAAAATTAAGCTTTCAAAAGAGATAGGTGATATTTAGCGGGGACTCTAACGGAATTGAACCTTTAGTTGGTAATGAATCTCAGCTAGGCTGTACCAGCGTAGGGCGAGCGAGCGTAGCGAGCACAGGATTGAGAAGCAATGCTATGGGAACTGCGTCAGCAGTTCCCGGGGGTTGGAAAGCGATAGCGAGCAGGGGGCGATAGACCCCTAGTTTACTCAAATTTGAAGACATGCATGTACTCATTTTTGAAAACGTGCAGATACTCGAAAATAAAGCATCATGTACTCACTCATTTTTTTAAATTCGTCCATGACATTCTTTTAAAGAGGGTGCAATGTGTCACAGTTACGCCATATAGCCACGCCACTATAACGTGGGAAGTAGACCAGTAAGTTGAGTGCGACGTCACAACGTTGTGTTACACATTATCACCCAAACACTATCACCTTTCGATTTACAACCCATATTACAATTTCCAAATATTATCTAAAACTAAGCATAATTTGAGTGGTGACTATTAAATTGTTTGAAACTGAGTATGTCTGGTGTTTCAAAACTGAAAGCATATTGTGTCGTCAATATTTGAACCAAAAAGTTTCATACCAAAACAGGGTTGGCTGGATTGGACCCAATGGGTTTTTTCGAAAAAACCCATGTGAAATAACCCACATTTTGGACCCATTTTTGGGTTTTTTTTAAAAAGAAGCAGTTCCTTCAAAATTTAATGTGTTTTTTTTCAAAATTTAGGATATTTTTAAAATTTTAATGGGTTTTTTCAAAATTTAAACTATAGGTTTTAAAAAATTAAATGGTGTTTTTTTAAAAAGTTAAATAGGTTCTTTCATTATTCAGTGGTTTTTTTTCAAAATTTAGGACGTTTAAAGTTCAAACTAGATATTAAAAATAAAGACTTTTTTTTTTATTTCAGTGGGTTTTTTCAAAGTTGAATAGATTTCTTTCAATACTGAATGGGTTTTTTCAAAATTTAGGATATTTTTAAATTTCAGTGGGTTTTTAAAAATTTAAACCAGGTTTCAGTAAATAAGGGGTGTTTTTGCAATTTCAGTGGGTTTTTTCAAAGTATAAAAACTTTGAAAAAACCCACTTAACTGTTGAAAAACTGACATTATTTTTACAGAACCCATTTAACATAGAAAGAACTCACTAAAATTTGAAAAAACCCAATTGGTATAAAGGAGAAAACAACTTAATTTTGAAAAAACCCACACTTTTTCCGAAAAAACCCAGTTTTATATGGGTTTTTTCAGGGTTTTATTGAAAAAAACCCTAAAAAACCCAACCCACTTGGGCTTTTTCAAAAAAACCTGGGTTTTTGGCAACCCTGTACCAAAATGAGAACATCGATTTACTCAAATTTGAAACTGTCATTTCTCTCAGTGTAAGCCCATCAAGAATATTTTACTGCTGAAAATAGAGTAGACGGATATATTTTTCATCTGAAAAATCCCCCCCTTCAATTAAAAAAAACAGGCGGCACAAAGACAATGATGAGAAACGGAGCTTTCTTTGTTTACTGCCTACAACCATGTTAAATGAGAATCTTTCTTTTTCTAGACCAGAGAAAATTCCACGTAGTCGGATATGTTGTTATAAAGTCAGACGCTGCTGTGGCTAATGAGATTGGAGCTGCTGCAAATTAATCCTGGGAAATACGTCGGATGCCCTCTCACTTCTCTCGCGGATTTGCATGCAGCGATGCGAGCGACGCGACTGTTTTGAACTTCCCTAGCAAATGAATCGTCAGTTTAAAAAAGAGAATAAGTCCAAATACCAAGTTTTTAGAAAATATAAAAAAATGATACATATAAGTCATGGAATTTTCGTAGTATAACCACCAAATTTTTACTGGAAACTCAGGATTCCATGGAGAAAACCCAGTTAATTTTGTTAAACCTTTTTTGAAGAATTAAAAAGGAATCCCCCTTTTTTAGTTTTAACTATGTTTTTTATTTTAAAGTTGTAAAAGGGAGATGGTCGAGAATGTGACATATTTTTTTATTCCATATAAGTTTTCTTATTGTATTTTTATGTTGATTAAATTTATTTTATTTTTCTATGTTCAAAAACATTAGGAAATCTGTAACCCCATGGTAGATCCTTTTTGGCTCCTTTGGGATATTAAAAAATCTTTCAGTGTTTTTTTTTCATTATCATTTTTTTTCCTGTTGTGACTGTCGTGTTATATGTGTTGTTGTTAAATAAATTGTTGAATTTTATTTTTTTTAATTTCTTCATCATTTAGGTAGAAGGTCAAGCGATTTAATTGTGTGTTTTAAACGCCTGCAAGAATAAGTATTAACAATACGGTTCATATTCAATAATATCTATAATTCATATGCGGATACTTAATTCACCATAATTTGTGTTACAACTAATTATTACCATTCGCAAATTTGTAGAAACCTTCACTCGTTTGAAGTTAAATAACGTCTCTATCTTTCATCGTAAGTTATCTTTTATCGTAAGTAAGTTTTATCTCGGAGCTAATTTCTCTTATATCACCCTCTTTAAAAAATTCAATTATTTGCACATTCAGTTATTTTTACTATGCACTCTCAAAACGATTGTATCAAAATTGGGTAAAAAGTACTCAAAAAGGCTCCGATCCAATAAGTACTCAAATTTGAATACATGAATATACTCATTCTGAAAATGTGCATACTCAGAAATGAAATATCTTGAGCTTGAACTCATAAATGAGCTCACGATATTTCATTTTGAGTATACATATTTCAGAAATGAGTATATGCATGTATTCAAATTTGAGTACTTATTGGATCGGAGCCTTTTTGAGTACTTTTTACTCAATTTTGATACAATTGTTTTAAGAGTGTGGGGGGGGCGCAACCGCACCGTTAAAGAGCTAGGACCTAAGGGAACGTACCCGTACTACGTGACCCGTTTTGGGGAGGGAGGGGGTCTTCAAAATACCACGCTTGGTCACAGGGGGGGAGGGGGGCTTAGGGTTTAGTCACGTAGTCAATTTCCTCTAGTCATTACGACAAATTTAAGCCAATTTAATTAGTGAAATTAGCCAAATTAAGCCAAATTATTAATTAAAATTATACAAATCAAGCCAAATTAAGTTTTTTAAACTCTCTGTTTGCAAAAAATGATTGAAAACGGTATTTATGATTTACTACGTGAAAACTAGAGGGGGAGGGGGGATCTTGGCATATACTACGGATGGTCACCAAGGGGGGGGGAGGGGGCTCAAAAATAGTAAAAAATGGGTCACGTAGTATGGGTACGTTCCCTAATGTAGTGCGAGAGCGTTACAAAAGGATGTTTTACCAAAGCCCTTGTAAAACGAAACAAAAAAATAATAGAATGGAAAAACTCTACTGCCTTTCTGTACTCTAGCTTTCTGAAATGCATTCTACGGTTAATACTATAGAAAAAAAAGTTTTATTTTAAAAATAGAAATAATCCCTCGGTGCATTGTAATGAATCCGATCCGTGTATGTAATTAACTTCAAATATTGGGAGGCAGCCGATGGATTCAATATTTAAAGTTAATTAGCAGTAGTCTAAGTGCAATGGCTAGATTGAAATCAGGGGAACTGTTTTCTGGAAACCCTGGAGAGTCTGACATGCTCTGTGTTTTATTCAAGCAGAAGTTCAACTTCAAGACTATATGCACGCTTTAGTCATTTTTTCCCTACATGCTTAACGATATTCGATCGCTCCGGTTGTTAAATATAATTCGATCCATATTCCCTAATATATCTAATGTAAAATTATATTCTAGAGGAATAACTTAACTAAATGAGTAACTCTTTAAGAAATGATTTATCCGATTACACATTATAAATAATATAGATATTTTATCTTCTCATTTTTAAAACATCAGCTTTATTCGATTTTTTCCTTATATACGTAACTGAGATTGGTTTTCAGAACAAGCAAAAAAAGAGCGCCTTTTTATATAGCCCACGGATACGATTAAATGTGTTTTTTCCATTTGGATTAGTTAGAGTAATTGGGTCATCCCCATCAAACTAAAATAACAGGACATTATTCATTCTTGTCGTATTGATTGCAAAGTTTAACCTAAAATACATACTGCAGTTAGAAATTTTACAAAATCTCCAACTCCTTCGGGTCATTTCAAAAAGATAGCATATGCAACATCTTATGATTTGAAAATATGAGGTAGTTTTCAAAGTTAAATATAAATAGCCGTACCCTTTTTAATACCAAATGTAATTTAATTTTTAGAAAAAAATTTCCTCTTTATACAACTAGGGAGCTACCGCCCCCTGCTCGCTATCGCTCGCCAACCCCCGTTAACTGCTTACGCAGAAACTTTAGGACCGCTTCGCAATTCCTCACAAAACCCAGCTCACTGCACTTACTCACTTTATAAAACATTCTTATAACAACAGAGCAATGTAAACATTCTTTTACCCATTTCCCCAAGGTAATATTTTTTCACAGATCCGTTAAGAAGCACTGAAACATCTCTGGAATAAATTAATAATTTATATTTCTTAAAATTTGGATTGATTGGCTGTGAAAAATGTAGTAATTATCGTAAAAATCGCGAAAATTTAGAATTTTATCTTCATGAGAACAAACAAACGTCGAAGTTGTGTCAGTCTCATAGCAATAGACTTCCAACATTTTCGATTTTTATCTTTATTTCTAAAACATTCACCCGTGTTATCTCGTTTTGGCATTATGAAATAAAGAGTTACATTTTACTACCCTAAAAAATACTTGCAAAAGGATATAAAAAATAATACTTCTTTTAAAAAATAAATGCAAAAGTTCAAAATTTCCGAAAGCGAGTTTATATTTTATTGTAAATATAGTAATGATTAGGTTGCCACAGCGACAAAGATAAATATAAAAATATTAATTTGTTATTTAAAAAAAAAGATAAATTAATTATACATAAGTTTTAAATATATTTAAAACCGTATGAAAAGAAGAGTTCTTCACCAGTAACCTCTGGTTCGAGGAATGTGTGAGAAAACTCCAGCTCTCAAGCGTCGTTGGTTCTTATACCGTGCTGATGAGCCCTAACGTCCACGGTTGCAGGCGACGCTTGAGAGCTGGAGTTTTCTCATATTTAAAACCGTTTGAACAACAAAAATATAAATATTGTTAAAAATAACACAAAATATATTTTTAAATTCGTGTTATAAATAGAAAGATGATTATTTAATCTATTTGAATATTAAAACACCAGTGAAATATGTTTTCAATTGTTTTTAATTTCATAGTTTCTTGCTTTGTAACTGCGACCTTATCCGAAATCTATAAAAATGGAAATATTCTAAAATTGAGAATTTTTTTTAAAAATCCAATGGCCTACTCGGAAATCCGGAAAGAATCCGAACATTTTGATACCTGATATGTGTCATTCGGTTCAGTAATTATAAAGTTTTTCTCTGGAAACCGTTTACCAAAAACTTTGTTTTAGAATAACTAGGGAGCTACCGCCCCCTGCTCGCTATCGCTCACCAACCCCCGGAAACTGCTGACGCAGGACCTTTTGGAATTGCTTCGCAATTTCCACAAATTCCAACTCGCTGAACTTAATACACTTTATAAAACAATTAAACAATTTACAGAAAAAACATCAACCAACTTCTTCACCAAATCTCCTCCATAAATAAATCTTCCTTAAAAGTTTTTAATACATATTAACTCGAACTTATCAAAAATTTAAACGAAATGTTTTTAAAAATATTCATCTTAATTATTGTTAATCTATGATTATAAAAGTAATTAATTCTAATTGTTTATCAATATTCGGACCAAACAAAAACCATTATTTTAAAGTAACTCGTTAGTATAATATGCCTAGTGTTTATCATTCATATTTTTGTTTAAACCCAGACTTGTTAAACAATACTGTTTAAGCAATTGAAAATAAAAAGAGACAAAACATCACTCAATGTTTACAATTAATTTCGATAAAATCCGACTAAAAATTATAAATATTGGACAAAAATGGTGAAATTATAGTATGTAAGGTTTTAGAATGTTTTTATCAGTCCTTGAGTGATATTTCATCAAGAAAGTACTTTTTTGAATGATGAAAAAACATGTTTCATCTTAAAATATAGCGCCAACCGGTCGTTGTGATTGTATGCATAATAATTTGATTGACATAATTTGCTTTGTAACTGTGACCTTATTCGTTATCTAAAAAAATGGAAATATTTTAAAATTGAGAATTTTTTTGAAAAATCGAAGGGCTTACTCGGAAATCCGGAAAGAATTCGGACATTTTGATACCATATATGTGTCATTCGGTTCAGTAATTAAAAAGCCTTTCTCTGGAAACCGTTCACCAAAAACTTTTTTTTAGAATAGAGAGATAGAGAGATACTATATTCATACAATACAAAGATGGGATTTCAATCCATTCCGTTGCATACATAATCTATTTTGCCTCCGGTCATGTCTAATAAGAATAAACTGTGTTAAAAGTTAAATCGGAAAATTCAGCAATTAAATAAACTATAAAATTAATTAAAATCCTCCTACCTCAACAAAATCCTCATACTTGCAACAAACAATGAGTTGGTCTTAAATAAATTCATCCACAGATTTAACTGTTTACTGTAACTGTTATAAATACAGACTGGTTTAGATCGTAAAAAGAATGAATATTGCATGTTTAACATTTGAATGTTTTCCCACGCGTTCAATTTATTTTCTAGCCGCATTATTTAAAAAAAATTGAATTTTTCTTGCAGCTTCCAATTTATTCAGGCATGTAACCTTTTTAAGGATTAAGCCGATTTCATTTCGTATGTTTTCCCCTTTTGCAGTATACTTATTAAAAACATATTTATCCCGTTGTATTATACATACATTTCTAGCCAACATGACAATCGACTGTTAATATTCCAGTTTAAATAAACTTTATATTGAACCGTTCATGTCCCAAAGCTCTCCAGTCATGGATTTTCAATTTCACAACATACATTTAAGAACATTTTTATAATTAAACTTAAAATATTTAACTGAAATTTCAAATAATTATAAGGACTTACGAACAATTTTTAATTGAAAAAACTGAAAACAGTAAGTTGCATATAAAAATGCTTTAAACTTTAAAAAACGAATAGACAAATCACAATAGAGCATTTTCAATCACATGACTCGAACCTAACAACGGCCTTAGCAACATATTGTTTGACTTACAGCAGTTAACAGTTAAAAGAAAATAACTGGTCAATGCTTCTATTGGAGCATTTGCAGTCACATGACAGCAACAGATACTGCCCCACCTAGCAACGGCCTTAGCAACAGACTGTTTTACTTACAGCAAGGAAGAAAATAAATGATCGTGATGTCACCTAAAAACACTCTATATAAGTGTAAACTCACAACTCTCAAGCGTCACCTCCAACCGTGGACCGGTTTCGTCCTTGCTAGGACTCATCAGCACGGTATAGGAAGGTAACGCAAGAGAGTGGAGGGCAAGTACTAGTCTAGCCGACTATAGAGAGTTGTGAGTTTACACTTATTGTTCGCTTAACCAGCAATAATTGGTGAAATACTCCTTTCATTTAACACTCTATATGTTTAGAAATATAGAAAATTTTTGAATCGCAAAATCTTTAAAACCACCTTAATCGACGGCGTTTAAATTGTGTTCCTGCTTATTTCCCAACACAAAAGTGAAAAATAAAAAGATTAAAAGCCAAATAAATTTTAAGAAATATTATGAACCTGAGTCTTTATAGCAGAATCAAGGGTGCATGGGTTCTAAACTAAAATTTAAAAAAACACGTCTGGTGAAAGCGCAAATAAATCAGAGAAGCAACGTCCCAGACAGCACGCTTCCTTGATTCAAGCTTGACTTTTAATGTAATTTCGCTGAAACTGTCAAGCTTTAACAAATCAAACTTTAATCCAGGTGGATTCAAGCTTGATGTTCCCAAGCTGGAAAAGTTCCAGCAAGAATCAAATGAAACTCAACCTTGAAACTGCTGAAAAATTCAAGCTTGATTTCAGACTTGAAAATGACTTTCTCGAGCATGATTTTCCAAGTAATTTAACTTGAATCCACCTCAGCAGTTGACGCAGTTACAGGTTGAATCAAGTTGGATATATGGCTTGCATTTGACTTGCTTAAGCTTGACTTTATCTTGATATTTGTTACAGCAAAATTCAACCTTGAAATCACCTTTAAATTTTCAAGGAGATTCCTAGTTTGAATTTTCATGCTAGACTTAAGTAAATTTGAAATTTGAATTTTTCCCACTTGAAGTACCGTTATTCTATCCAGCTTGAAACAAACTTGAATATTCCACGGATTTTCCAGCTGGAAAAAGTAAAGTAAAGCTCAAGCGAAATTCAAACCTAGTATTTCCCTCTTGTAACTTCATTGATTTTTCAAACCTGAAACAACATTGAATGTTCCACTGAAACTGAAGCTGAAGAAAATCAAGGGAAAATCAAGCGAAACCTAAGCTTAGTATTCCCCACTTGGAATTCCGTTGTTTTTCTTAGCTTGAAACAACCTAGAATTTTTCACAAAATTTCAAGCTGGAAAAAGTAAAGTAAAGCTCAAGCGAAATTCAAACCTAGTATTTCCCTCTTGTAACTTCATTGATTTTTCAAACCTGAGACAACATTGAATGTTCCACTGAAACTGAAGCTGAAGAAAATCAAGGGAAAATCAAGCGAAACCTAAACTTAGTATTCCCCACTTGGAATTCCGTTGTTTATCCCAGCTTGAAACAATCTAGAATTTTTCACAAAGTTTCAAGCTGGAAACAGTCAAGTAAAGCTTAAGCGAAATTCAAACCTAATATTTCCCTCTTGTAATTTCGTTGATTTTTCCAACAGGAGCAACCTTGAACTTTCCATGGATTTTCAAAATTCAAAATTACTGCTTCCCACGTGAAGTACCGTTGTTCTATCCAGCTATAAACAACCTTGAATATTCAACAAATTGTCAAGCTGAAAAAAGTAGAGTAAAGCTCAAGTGAAATTCAAATCTAGTATTCCCTCATGTAATTTCGTTGATTTTTAAAACCGGAAACAACATTGAATATTCCACTGAAACTCAAGCTGCAGAAAATAAAGGGAAAATCAAGCGAAACCTAAACTTAGTATTCCCCACTAGGAATTCCGTTGTTTTTTCCAGCTCCGTGAACGAGTTGAGAACCTGACATGATTTTTTTTAAATATTTAAATTGAAAAAGGGTATTTAGAACTCAAAGTTTCGGTTAGTATATAAAAATTATCCATTTCCAACTTAAATTATTGTCAATGTAACTGTAAAATTTAAATATAACTTGACACTTCCTTCCTATAAAAAAATCCTTCTCCCGTGGTTGCGGTCATCATAATTCCTTAAAAAGTTTTAGAAAACTAATAGTTATTAAAACGTTTTCAACGTTGGGCTCAATTAAAATCTCCTATTATCCCGAACAATATAATCTTAATTATAATGTAGCTCGTGACAAATATGGCTTTCTTTTTGGTAATCCTTGACAATGTGTTTCCTAACTCTAGCTATCGTAATAATTTACAACTTACTGAAGTAATTTGATTTCCTCTACTCCAAAACTATATACTACTGTCATTACCGACCTTCCAAGGGGATGTGAGCGGATATATGTCCAGTTCATGGGCGTAGCCAGGGGGCATCTGACCATGGTACCCCATATATTAGAATTCAGGGGGGGCAAGAAAAATTTACCGTGAAATCAGGCAATCATTCCCACATTTTAAAGATTGAAAGATACAGTTACTATTTACAGGGCTCACACGCCTGCGCCATTTGCGCCAAACTGCGCCAAAACCAAATTTTGATACATCCTGATACAAATTGCCTATTTTACCAGCTCCTGCGCCAAAACTGCGCCATTTTCAGAGACTACTACTACGGATGCCGTAGTTAAACTACGGACTACGGATAACATCGAAAAAGCTATGGAAAATCGGAAATCTATCATAAAAAGCACTTAGAAGCGCAAGTTTTTTTCCCAATTATGCTCTATTTTTAGGATATTTTTTCTTGGACGGCCGGCGGGCGCCAAGTTGAAGTTGGTTTCTTGCTTTGTTAGTGCGATGTGTGTGTGTGTGTGTGTGTGGGAAAAAACAACTAAAGTGGTTAGAAGCCGTCGTTCGGTGTTTAGGATCGCATTCTGCGGAAAAAGTCGAAAAATAGCGATTTTTCGCGCAAGTACCGTTTTTCCAGTACGTAGTTGAAGATGGCTTCTTTTCACATAGCTGCTAAGTTTTACGGATTTGCACCAAAATTTACGGTTTTACGGATCGACCCGAAATTTTTACGGATTTTACATTTTTTTTGCATTTTTCCTCCGTGAAAACGTAAACAAATCTTATTGCGCCTTGTCTGCCTTTTCTAGGCGTTTGAAACGGGTAAATCGCGGTAAAAGCCGCGATTTTTCGCGAAAGTTTCGTTTTGTGCGCCGCGTGTCCGTTCCTTCCGCGACTATTTTCGACGGCCATGGACGCCAAGTTGAAGTCGGCTTCATCTCGTGTCTGTATTAGAATGCAGGAAAAACTACTTTAACGTGGTCAAAGCCAACATGTCCGATGGTTAGAATCACGATCTTGAAAAGCCGAAAAATAGCGATTTTTCGTGAAAGTTCCATTTTATCCGCGATTGCTTCCCGGGCCCTAATTGAACTTGGCTTCCTTTCACTATTGTATTTACATTGTAGAAAAAACAACTTTACTATGGTCAGAACTAATTACTTAGGAGGTGAATTATCACTAGACCTAATAACCTCAAGTAAATAAAAATTTATAAGGTGTAAAAATTGGATAAGAGCTGATAAAATAATAGAGGTTTAAGTTAAGTATTTATGAATTAAATCTATACACACATTATTTGTCGTAATAAAAATTATGGTTTTCATGTCGTACGAAAAGTTTTACTGATGCAAGTTTAAAATATAATGAAGGGGAAGCTTTTGTAATTTTAAATTACAAAAGCTTCCCTACTATCAAATTGCTACAAAAGAAATTTTTTTATGCTACAAAACTTGGTTTTACCTGCTACAAAAGACATTTTTTGTGATACAAAACTTGGTTTTACCTGATACAAAAGACATTTTTTGTGATACAAAACTTGGTTTTACCTGATACAAAAGACATTTTTTGTGATACAAAACTTTGTTTTACCTGATACAAAAATTGATACAAATATTTTAAAGTGAGTGTGAGCCCTGATTATTTATAAATTGTCAACCCCTTCAAACTAAAAAAAAATGTACTGAAATATACTCTTTTAGTTTTTTTATTATTAATTTTTTAAAACTCCACGGACTTTTAACGCACCCTGTGTACTATAATCGTAAATCTTTCAAGGCATACCTCCCTGACCAAATGAGAATCCCCCTACCTGCCCTATCTCCTTTCAACCCACTCTGTTATCTTAAGACAACTTTCAATCCTTACAAAAGAATTACTGGACACATCTGGTTATCAAGTGAAATGAAGTTTACAAAAACAAAACGTCTCCATTGAGGAGGGCTTGAATGCTCTCTTGTTACTCATGACAACGGCACTGTATAAAATAATTAGAAACAATCATGTTTTTTTTAAAGATTAGCTTAAATTAATTTAAAAGGACTTCTGAGTTCAAAATTTATTTTTTGAAATAAGACGTTTAAACGAAAACTAATTTTTACGTTCAAA
This sequence comes from Tetragnatha versicolor, assembly GCA_024610705.1. Classification (NCBI taxonomy): domain Eukaryota; kingdom Metazoa; phylum Arthropoda; class Arachnida; order Araneae; family Tetragnathidae; genus Tetragnatha; species Tetragnatha versicolor. Next base: position 69,292,674 of record JANDEH010000006.1, read on the forward strand.
TGAAAGTATTACATAAACCTGTACGAAGCTAGGGACCTCCTGCTCGTATGCATGGGCGCCCCTGCAGCTGCATCACCACCTAAATTTATCTTAGCTCTTTTATTATCTTAAATAACGTATCTTTTATTAACTTATTTATTATCTTAACTCTTTTATTATTACTCTTTTATTTATCTTAACTATCTTTTTTTTCTGTAAATTCTAAAAATTTTCTGCAAATTTCTATATTCAAAAACATTTTAAGGCTGATACCCTTCACTTTTTTATGAAGTTTGTGTACCGAAAAACAAGAAAAAAGAGCTTGTATTTAAGTTTCACACCTGAGGAAAAATTTGCAGTTATTTTCCAGTGTTAACTTTTCACCATCTGTAATGAACAGGGGTGAGTTTGAAAATGTCCGAAAGATTTATGACCGTGAATGAAAGTTTCTCCCCACAACGCAAACGAAAATACTGTGTCGGTTTCCGGTGTGTTTGGAAGCTACTAATTTTCTTTCATGTTAATGACAGACAAAAAAATAACCACAATTTTGAAATCTACAGAAAATTTTTACTCGGTGTCATATGTAATTCTATATAAAAATATGTTTATTTTGGGAAATATATTATATATATATATAGCAAAAAAATTTTCAAATGGACTCCGCAATCCTCCCAATATTTATATTGGAATGTGTACAATAGCAGAGAAACATCAACTTTGACAGTTGAAAGCCTCTACTGATTAGACTCGCTTGAATGGACGTCCTCAAAAGGATTTTGCCTGGCTGGCGACAAACTCCAACCCCTGTGTTGTTTCCAGTGGGGTTTCTGGTGGTGAGTCCAGATGTGTGTTTTTGGTAAGTTGAGAAAAACCTATAGCAGAACCTTTTTATGACCCCTTATAAGAAATCATGATCTAAGAGACATAGATACTAAGTTTTCAGAATTGCCAGGCTTGGCCGAGGGCCGATTGTTTTGTGGGCCGCCTGCAACCAAAATATTTTACAGGACTAACAAATTTTTCTCCACACTTGAGCCTCGGAATGTCGGCCCTCGGGGGTCATACGGAAACGGTCTTCGCCCGCGGGGTGGAAAATTTCGAGCAAGGACCATACACCCCCCGCCAGGCGAGCAAGATATTTTGCTCCTAATTGCTTTCTTATCTGAGCCAGTCCTCCGTAGAAAATGACCATCTGGTCCTCAAAAAGGGGGGAGGGCATGCAGGAATGCCGTTTCAGAAGGATGAAGGTGACTGGTATGAATGGAATTAGCCTGTAAAAATGTGTCCGCTTTTGGAAATTTCCAACTAGAGGCCCACGAAGACTTTTTATGCGGCCCCCTTGGTTTTTGGGGGTTTTAGGGGGTGCTCTTTCAGAATCGGGAATAATCTTTGATGTCGCCCATAGGAAAAACGAAAGTTGGTGCTTCGTTTAATATGAAGAGAACCTCCTAAGAACTTGAAAATTATTCTGTATGTAGAATACTTCAAAAGATGGAAAATGGTATAATTTGTCTTTATATCACAAGCCATTCTGGAGATATAGGGTCTGAGTAGTTTTTTTACAAGTAGGGGAGAGTGGGGCACATTCTGACAGACGGCATTTCCCCTAGTAATTATTAATTTAAAAATCTAAAAAAAAATACCAGTAGATGGAAGCATGACTACCACCAACACCTCCTACATGAATTTTCAAAGCCCTGAGTAGTGATGATGTGAAGCGAGAATATTCTCGGTCCGAGAACTTTGAGAATAATCGAGAATATTCTATTTTTTCTCTGATAAATGGTAATAAATGTAGATATGTTTGATAATATGAAATAGTCATGTAGTATTAGCGCTAAAAACATGAAAATAATAATTACTTTGATGAAACTTATTACCTTTAAAAAGTCATTATTTTGTTCAGAGAATATTCTCGGAACTGAAATTTCATTATTTCGCAAGATCACGCACATCAAAACTGCAAACAGATTATTTTAATTCCATTTACTTTTTTTGAATCAATTTGAAGAACTTTTTGGCTAGGTATGGATGCTTCTATTGAAAATTCCCGAGGAGCTGCAACTAAAATTGCGTTTCAGAGTTTTTCAAACCAAAATGTTTTTAAACATTCCTCTTAAGCCTACAAAATATGTTATGAAATTTATTTTTTGTAAAATCAATTTGTAACTTTTTGACAGGTTAAATTAATATTATAAATTGCAAAATTAGCATTGAAAAGCTACTTTTCAGAAGATGTAATCGAAAAGGAAATATTTGAATCCCAGTGTATTTAATTATAATTTTTGTTGATGTAACTGTGTTTCAAACAATATAAAGGTCAAGGGATTTCCCCAAAAAAATTTCATAGCGGCTGTGGGGCAGTTCTTGGAAAGTGAAATAAGAGAAATGTCTGGATAAATTTTGAATGCAAAATAAAGGTTTTATAAGTGGCAAATGATCAAGATATTCTTGAATGAAAGAAAGAAAAATAACTAAAAATTTATTTTCGAAAAACACATGACCTAAAATCAGAAACAGATTTTATTCACTCTTTTTTCTATTTTATAAAAGAGCTTTAGCTTATTAACCCTATTTTTTGAAACTCTATTTTATTAACTCTATTATATATATTTAATCTTATTAATACTTATTACTTACATTATGTGCAATCTTATGTTTGTTATTATACACAAGTCTAAAAAGTCTAGTAGGTTGTAGTGTTTGTATAAGGTATCAATCCCAGAGAAATTTAAATAAAGTGCATTAATGGCAGGGTTTTGTTGCCATTTTTGCATTGCCTTGCCTTCAAAGAGACATTCTTGTTGTTGCTACTCGCGCTAGGAAAAACAAGGTACATGTATCTTGAGGAACGGATGATTCATGCTTCCAATATTTCCTCTTCGAACTGGACGCAATGGAGGAGAGGGGCAATGGAACCGATTCCAGGAACCAGGGGGAGCGCAGAGTTTTTGCCGCAACAAAGAGAATGAAGTTGTAATTGACATACACCTCTTTTCACTTAATCCAAGTTTTAAAATCATTTATAAGAAATATTTCGAGTGCTTTTATATTTGTTTTAAAGCTACTAACGTTTAGATAATTATTTTGAAATTATTGAAAATTCTGCAGGCTTTCAATGCAGCTTATAGTTAGCTTTGTTAATTTATTTCAAATTTAGTGGCGAGTCAAGCCTTCTGATGAATATCTTAGCCTTGAATAGCCTTCTTAATAAATATCTTTGTTCTATTTATTACTAAGAACCATAACAGGTTATTAAAAATACAATAAATTTCTTGTTTCAAATTAAAATTCTAGAATACTTGTCCAAATTACATTTCCTATAGAATTTTTTTAAAGAATTATAAAGGAACTACACCAGAACCTCTTTTTAATGGAGCTTTAAAATTAGCTGTTGTAAATATAACTTTTAGCAAGTTATTATTTTCAGGTGATGATACAGATACTAAACGTGTTAAAAACCTGGTTAAATAAGGAATATTTTTAAAAAATTCTAGGGAAAATTCCTTTAACTCTTTTATTAGATATTCAAACGTGACAAATTTTCCAACAAAAGTACGAAGAAATGTAATGCAATCCTCTTTTGAGGAAATTTAAAAATTGGGTTTTGTATTTTTACTTTTAAACAATAAATTTAAAGAGGTTTTTTAAATACGCTTTTATAAGAATATTTTAAATATTTAAGAGTAATTTATTGGAACAAATAATTTATACGGGAAATAAATAATTTTTCAGTAAGTAAAAAATAACTGATTTTCTGATGACTAAAAATAAAAGCATATTTGATCAGCGGTTAAGCACCAATTGAAGAAAGAATCATCGACTTTGGTCGGAAAGCCTAGAATACGGCCGTTAGTGAACTATACTAGTATAATCCCTTAAATAATTTGTAATTTTAATGTTTTACCTTCAAGAACCCTTTAGTATAGAATAGAAGGTTTGGACTGGGGGCCTTCCCCTAGAAAATATTTTGAAATGTGATCTTTAAATATAGTGTAGAAACTTATGTTTGGATATTTGTGACATACTGGGTGACACCCCTGATAAAACCCTTCTTATGTGGGAAAAATTTTCAAACGATGACTAGCGAAACCAGAAGATGAAACAGTTGGGGTATTTAGAATTTTCCTGATTTTAGATGTAAATTTAAAATTTACTCATTTGAGATTAAAATAAATAAATGATAGACTTTTTTCTCTTCCAACCTTTTACCTTGGTTTTTAAAACTATTCAAGCTAGAGTTTTTAATTTGAATGTCACCTCCCAGCTAGCTGAATGGGTCACCCGGAATGAAGGGTTTATATCCCATAGTAATTTTCAGTTGAATTTGTTTTGTTGAACTACTCGGAAAACTTTGATGCCCCCCTTGCCAAAGGGGTGACACCCCTCTCAAAATAGGTTGATAACTCATTTAATAATTTTTTAATTATTTAATGATTTTTTTCATTCAATAAAAACCTTTATGTGTGATCGAGAAAGTTTGTATCTTCTTAATAAAGCTCGATGGGTGACACCCCAGTTCATACCCCTAAAAACTGTTTATTATTTAAATCAATTCTTACACTTATATTTCTTACGTTTATATTTAAATTTACGTTCGAAATTTTTAAGCTTGGGTGGGTTGGGTGTCACCCCCTCCTAGGTAGCCAGCCAAATGAGTATTTTCCATGATGATCAAGTTTTTTGTTCAAGGAAGTCATATTTACCAACTTAGGGCAAAATTCGATGACTTCGGTATCACTCTCAAGATAGTTTGAGGGTGACAACCTATTTGTTAAACCCTAATTTATTTCATTAGTAGAGTGAATTCAAAATTTCTTTTCAAATAAAGCATACAACTTGAAAAAAAAGCCAAGTTCACTAGTTTGGGTGTCACCCAGAAGAGGGTGACACACCCAGGGCGGCCCACCCCTCTGCCCCCTCGTAGCTACGCCACTGAAATATTCAATAATTTTTCGTTTACGATTCATTTTATAAAAACGCAGTTACATCTCAAGTCTATCGGATAGAGAAGACGGAAAAAATGCGACTACTAAGTTTAAATTGATCCCATCTGCTGAACCCTTCCAAAATTCGACCTTGAACAATTTGTGTTCCCCAGAATGAACCCCCTGGGCACATGGGCGTATCCGGTCTTAAGAAACTGGTCAACTGGGGGGAAGGATTGAAAGGAAACACTGTGTTTGTTTAGAGAGGGAGTGTGGAATTGTGGTATGCAGAAAGATAAGTTTTTGGGGTTGGATGTGCACGTGCACATCTTAGCAGCAAGATCAGGATCCCATTCCTAAAAATAAAAAATGTATACAGGGTGTATCTGAAATGGTGCAACAAACTTTCAGGGATGATAGTACTCATCAAGACGAACAAGAATCGGTATGGATAGGGGGGCCCCAGACCAAATCCCAGGGAGTTAAAAATGGAGCGACACCCCAAAAAAATCATTGAAAAATTCAATTTGTAGAACTACTATTGGTAAAAACTTAATCATGGTCTCAAAAATTGTGGTTTAATATGATCTTTAAAATTATCTCAAAAGTCTTCACTTTAAAATTTGTTTTATTATGAAAAAGTTAAAAAAAACACAAAAAAATAATTTTCTATCCTATTCGTTTGCATTTTGTGCTTCACAGCACCTAAAACTTTTCCATTATTAATGATGTGGGGGAAAAAGACATTATCCTAAACATTACCAGAATATCTTATCTGTGGGTATTATTCCTTTTTCATACTTAAGAAAATCGTATAATTTCTAAGTTAAAAAATTGACGTGAGATTTTAATCGACCACTCCTCTCCCTTTGGTGAGATTTTTCCAAACCCCTCCCCCCTTTTTGACCTCACGTTATTTATGGATGTCCCCTAATAAGTTTTTAGATGTAGATTTTAACAAAAAATATAAAAGAAAGTTACTTTGGACGTAATAAATTTGCTTGGAAGTTGGTGAAAAATAATTTTGGGCCCCTCCCGAAATAAATTTTTATATACGCCACTGGTTCTTACACATGAAATGAACGATCAATGGAATGCAGAAAGCAGAATTCGAATTGGGGAGAGAAACTTTTCGAGAGGGGACTGGGGGTGGAAAAAAACCAGTTCCCGTACATTCCCTGTCTTCTGGACGGACAGGCTATGGATTTTGAGATCCTAGATCCTATCAACTGATAGGATAAAAAATAATCCCTAAAAATACATGTAAATCTAAAAATATTTTTAACCTGTATATCAGTGCCTGGATGCGTCTGCGTCAAGACCAACTGGTGGGTCATTTCTTAGTGGGTCTCTATAATATTTTGAATTAATGTTTGCATAAATAATTTACTATTTTCAAAATCATACTATTTAAACTACACTTAAATATCACATGGGAAGGTAAAAAACCAATTGAACAACAAAAGATAAGTTAAAGAAAACTTATAGCCCATTAATAGTTGATGTACTGATGGGATTTAAAATATTAATTTAATTTTAAAAATTCAAAAAAATGTTTTAAAAAATGTTTCTAAACGTGACGTGACCCCACCGCCACCAGTGGCTATTCCTTTTAAAATTTGGTAGTTAAGGAGTATCTGGGCGCTATTGTCAGACTTCATATTAAAAATTATATACTGTACATAATAAAATATTAATAACAGTACTGGGCCAATCCTTATCATGTGATCCAGAAGTGGTCGCTCGACCATTTAAACATAAATAATTTTTTGAGGGTTGATTTTTACATCCAAACACTCCAAAAAACACTATTTTTAATTTATTGTCTTTAGTTAAATTTTTATAGCAGCCATTGATGTTCCACGAAGAATGCTGATTTTTGCGTTTGTAAAGGGAATCATGTCCCAAGTATAGAAAATCAGCCTAAAAATTTAACTTTAAAAATGATGATTTTTCAATTTCGAAGACGTAGTATTAAAAAAGCATTTATATTTTACAAATATTTTTTGTAAGCAATGTGTAGCCGTGTAGTTTGTGTAGACTCACAGAAATATATTATGAAAAAATTCAACCTTGGTACTTAGCTCTTTTTTGTAGTTATACGCCTCCAAAGTTGAACAATTTAAAAAAAAACAAACTTTGACCCTCTATATCTCTGTTGTAACAAAACTCTAAAAATCTGAATTCTGAAAAATTGATTCACTATCACTAGGGTATCATCCAAATATAAAAATTTCACTTTTGGTATTTTCATCCAAGTGGAGTTATGCTGGACCATCAAAATCTGAGAATTTCGAAAAAATCCATATTTTGACCCTCTATCTATATTTCTGGTGGAAAAAGGGTTAATTAAACATTCATTTGAAAATTTCACAGGCTAGCCTCACTTGGATATAATCCTCCTGTAAAAATTAGATTTTTGGTTGGTATTTCGTCACCTTAGAATCAAAAACTACTATCTCCATTCGGCAACCTTTGGGAATCCCGATCCTTGGCGATCAGATCGGTGGAGAAGCTCGTTTTTTGGTTTGTAAGAGCTCACATGATCGAGTAGAAAAGATCAAAACCAATAAAATTATTTTCTCCAACGATCTAAACGCCAAGAATCGGGATTCCCGAAGTTTGCCGAATGGAGATAGTAGTTTTTGATTCTAAGGTGACGATTTAATTCTTTGTCAATTTGGAGGACCGTAAAAACGTTATGTTTGAAGAGAATTAAACTATAACAATGAGGTATCGTTACATTAATGGATTTTATCATGTTCCCAACTAGTCCAGTCTAATAGTATTTATTTTGGGAAATAAATGTTTTTTGGGGTGCTGAATCCGAATCTGAATTTTGCGAACATTGAAATACAGGTTTCTTATATTGATAACTTTCAGAAAAACTATAACTTTCGTTGCTGTAACTCCAAAATTCTCATGGCAAATGCCATAAACGAGCGTATTTTGAATTTCTCGCTTTACGGTATTACCCGCTGCACTAAAATGAACCGTGGGCGTTTAATACATTCGAATATGTAATAAATAAATATTTTTAAGCCTGAAAAAGTATAGATACTACAGATATGGTTAATAGCAGCACTGTTAGTTATGATAATTTAATTTTTAATTATTTCTCTGCTTTTAATCAGAGTGCAGTTTAGGTTCTTGCTCGATTACTTTGTCAGAAACAGAACCTCAAAATTCCTCTTGAGAAAACGAATACAAAGTACAAGAAAAACGGGATACCCCTGCGGAATGCCCTTTCCCCTCCCCAGACAAAACAGTTTTCCTGGAACGCGTCGAATCCACCCTTTGTGTCGTCACCCCTGCCTTTACATCTACTCACTTACATACTATCCCTGAACCTGACCTTAACGGACGAGTGACCTATGTGGACCTACACCCCCTAAAAATAAAAATGAGTTTGCCCTTCGTGCTTCTTCAAGATAAGGATATCATTGGCCAATGGCCCTTCACGTGACTCGACACTCGCAGTTGCACTCTCGCTCGCCTCCCAACACACTATCACAACCATAGTCTCCGACCCGAGTCGCCCGAGTCCCCCGAGTCCAGACAGGTTCTCCATTGCTGATACCCTCTGGTCGTGGATTTATTCCCTTAGGTTGTACCTTTTTTGATGCGAGGACGTAGCACGGTAATATCATCATGGTATCCTTGTTTTTATAATTTACCCTTAACAATTTTTTTATGATTTTAGTTATTTTCGAAAAATAGTTTCCTTTCAGGCTTTGTAGATTGTATATGATGCAACAGGGACGTAGCACGGTAATACGTATCATCATGGTATCCTTGTTTATATAATTTACCCTTAACAATTTTTTTATGATTTTAGTTATTTTCGAAAAATAGTTTCCTTTCAGGCTTTGTAGATTGTATATGATGCAACAGGGACGCTGCACGGTAATATCATCATGGTATCCTTGTTTTTATAATTTACCCTTAACAATTTTTTTATGATTTTAGTTATTTTCGAAAAATAGTTTCCTTTCAGGCTTTGTAGATTGTATATGATGCAACAGGGACGTAGCACGGTAATATCATCATGGTATCCTTGTTTTTATAATTTACCCTTAACAATTTTTTTATGATTTTAGTTATTTTAGAACAATAGTTCGTTTCCAGGCTGTGTAGATTGTATTTGATGCGATAGGGATGTAGCACGGTAATCTCTGCATAGTATCCTTGTTTTTCTAACTAACCCTTAACAATTTTTCTGCTTTTAGTTATTTTAGAACAACAGTTTCATTTCAGGCTGTGTAGATTTATTGTATCTGCACGGTAATCTCATCATGATATTTGTTTTTCTAAATTAATAAAATATTTTTTATTTTTCCAGAGAACTGTAAAGAATTTAAGAATTACCTATTTTTTAAAATTATTTAGTATACTATTACATAAACTGTGTGTATTAATTGCTTGTGAAAATGTACCAAATAAAAATGAATTAAAAATACTGAGTACCACCCGCAATAAAACGCAGGAGGGAAAAGTAGAAAGAAAAGATAGAAAAATACACACCTAATTCAAGCCAACAAATGCAAATTTCCAACTGGGGATTGGATTACTCAACATGGGATTCAAGTTTGAAGGGAGGGAATATCAAGGAATGTTCTAGGGGGATCAAGGAATATTCTACCTTAATTCTAGCTTTGAATACTTGAATACACATTAAAAATCAAGCTGTAGTCCAGCTAAATTTAATGCAAAAACCAAGCTGAATCCTCCTAAAATCATGGTAGATTTCAGCATAAAACATGGTGAAATCAAGCTGTTATACAACTTAAGTAAAGGTAAAATCAAATTGCAGACCGGGTGAAATGAAGCTGTTATACAACTTAAGTAAAGGGAAAATCAAATTGCAGCCCAGGTGAAATGAAGCTGTTAAACAACTTAAGTAAAGGGAAAATCAAATTGCAGCCCAGGTGAAATCAAGCTGTTATACAACTTGAGTAAAGGTAAAATCAAGCTGTTATACAACTTCGGTAAACGTAAAATCAAGCTGTTATACAACTTCAGTAAAGATAAACCAAGCTACAGCCCAGGTTAAATCAAGCTGATACTTAAGTAATAATCCAGGTAGGGGAAGCAATTTTCAAGGTTGAAATTATAGAATAATCAAGGGAATTTTAATGGATTTTCAACTAAAATATAAAGTAAAAATCAAACGTTATTCAAGCATAGTCAAGCCAAATGCAAGCCTTGAGTCTAGCTGGAATCAATCTGTAACTGCGTCAACTGCCGAGCTCGAATCAAGCTTGAACTCTAGTTTGATTCAAGGTTTGTACACTAAATTTCAAGCCTGGAACTCAGCTTGACTTTGGCTTTCTGTGCCGTCTGGGACTCGTAAAATCGAAGCTCCTCTAGAGAAACTATAAGCCAGTGCCAAGGTGTATAAATTTAAATTAAGAAATCGCGTTTAGTAGCAATTTCGCCCTTTTTAAAACGAAATTCAATTACTCTAAAACGGGATTTCTTCTTCCGATTAGTTTCTTTTAATATAACTTTTCTCTTTCAACTCTGCACTGTTTTTCACCATGATTAATTTTTTTAAAAGCCTTATAAAAGTCTTTTTTTTTTCAAATGACCTCCTGACTATCTGTCTACTTTATTACAACTTAATTGAAATTTTTCGGATATTAGAATTGCCACTTAAGTCTGTTTAATCATATTTTGTTTTTCACCAATAATTAACCATCTATATTCAGCTATGTGCGTTCACGTCTTCCATAAACAGTCACTAAGGTGTGCAATATATTTGTCATAATTTATAGGACATTCTCTTATTTTTATGGCTGAAAATTCTTTCTTTGAATCACAGTCATATTTCCCTCCTATTTGTAAACATCATGATCACATATGAGGAGCTGAGAGCCAGAGTGGACCAACCTCAGCAGTTGTTATTTCGAGAAAAACGCTTTACAAAATTTTAGTAATATTTAAACTTTTTGTTTTGAGGTTAGTATTTAATATTTAGTTTTGATCTTCTCGTGATCAATAATTAGATGATCCTGTTGAAAGTCAGAATCTGAATGGACCAAGTGGCTTGATCCATTCTGGCATTAAATTATTTTTGCGATTTTAATTACTAGATCAAACGAAAAAGTGATGCCATCTTGTGGGAACTAAAAAAATGCTTTGTTTTCTAACTTATATCAATAGATGTCTCTACATTCTACTGAAAAATTTAAAAAAAAACACGTTTTCATTTTTAGTGGGTTGGTCCACTCTGGCTCTCAGCTCCTCATATATAGTACTACATAACGGAATATATCTGACATGCTGAGATGGTTATGGAGGGTATTTCGTTTTTGCCAAATTATGCTTATGTTTTGGATATCAAGATAAACATCTATCTGTTATCCTGGACAAACCACGTTTTTTAAAAAAGGACTAAAATGTCTCATGAATGAGACATTTTATGAGACTAAAATGTCTCTCAGGAGAATGCTCATGCATTCTACCCGCCTTCTTAATATTTTATAATTGTGTGTAGATTATATGTAAATAGAGGGTCGAGTATAGTAGCATTCTCCACTCTTATTACAATATTTATTCATAAATTTAAAAAAAAATAATGATACTTTTTAAATTTATATTTTAAAAGTATAATAGTTATCAGAAAATTAAAATAAATTCCATTAATGAATTTTGAAACATTGTTTTCCTTCAGTTAAGGTTTTAGTTTTCTCTAAAATAAGTAGATTTATCAAATATCAAAGATAAAGTAGTTGCTATGAAACAGAGGTAAAATTGTTTCACTGTTTCAAAGACATGCAACTTAATAAAATGATACCTATTTTAGGGTGAAAGTTTTATGCTAAATCTCTAAAAGTAATCAAACATCAAAATAAAACTCCATTAAAATATTTCAACTATACTAAAGTTGAACCTGCTACGTCACTAACAAACAAAGTAGTTCCCATCGCGGTGTCTGAATTTGGAGTGAAACAAAGAACGACAATTTTAAAATATGGTTATTTCGTTAGCCCCATGTATAAATAGTGTCTTTTTATCACAATTCGCGTATTGAATTTCCTCCTATCAACCCAACAGGCTTTGTGTTTACTCACTTTCTCCTTCCGCTTAGTGACGTACTGGGTTCAGGAAACGTTGCTGTGAAGTATGACAGTGTTTCTTTAAATTCTTTTTATAATATCTATATGTAAATATGCCAATTTTACCCGATTGTAAAATATTGCGCTAGGCTAAAGTAACCAATAGAAATTTTTAAAATGTATTAATTAACTCTACCCGTGCAAGCCTGGGTAAGTTTGTTAGTTTATACATAAATCGTAAAAAAAAGAGCCCTTAACCGAATTATTACTCTTAAAACGACGGCACTGTATATTTGGACGGCCATTTTTCAACTAAACTCTACTCTAATTTCCACGGTTCGGCGTTCCATTGGTTCCATCACTAAGCGCCGAGACTGCTACGTAATCACGAGACCTACAGCGCATGCGCCACTGGCCGTTTTGGCCGTCCAAATATACACTTCGTAAAACGACAGTCTCAAAATGAGTAAAAATTACTCAAATCTAAGTATATCACGCACTCAAACAGGCTCCGATCCAAATTTACTCAAATTTGAAAACATGCATGCTATCATTTTTGAAAAGAAGCAGATACTCAAAAATAAAGAATCATGCACTCATTTTTAATTCGTCCATAACTTTTTATAAAAAGAGTGCAATGTGTTACAGGTACTATGACGTGGGAAGTTGACCTGTAAGTTGGGTGTGACGTCACAACGTTGTGTAACACGTTATCACACTAACTTAATATTGCTTTATATATAATCCGAATATTACAATTTTCAAATATAAACTACAAATAAATGTAGTTTGAGTGGCGACTATTAAATTGTTTGAAACTGGGTATGTCTGGTGTTTCAAAATTGAAAGCATATTGGGTCGTCAATATTTGAACCAAAAAGTTTCATACCAAAATGAGAACATCAATTTACTCAAATTTGAAACTGTCATATCTCTCAGTGTAACTTATATCAAATGAAAGCAATTCCAGGTTAAAATCCCGTCCTAGAGAAAGACCAATTGACCGGCGGCGGGGAAATTGAATATGTTCCGATGGGGGAAATTTGGGAGTCCAATGGGGGAGCTTTGAATCTCAAAATAAACCGAGGTTAAACGCTCAGATATTGGTGCACTGGCGATTCCCTGGTGAAATAAGTTCAGAGGTATTGTCTTGTACATCTAGGGGGTCATTCAAAAATTATAACGCTAGAGGGAGGGTATATCCAAGCGTGTTTTCCCTGCTGCCAAAATGGATTTCTTCTTTTTTCACCTTTCTTTTTAATAAGATACCTTATGATAGTTTTGGACGTTCACATTTCTATAAACAAACAACCAGATTTAGTATGATAAAATTTTAAATCATTAAAATTTACTTAAACCATATATCATATTCCTATTTTTTTGCAATTTCGGGCATTTCATATATATTTTACTATGACGAGATTTTTAAAATTCCCTCTTGATGCCATTTCTTAAGTTTGAAAAAGAAAAAAACAACATCCGACCAAACTTGAATTTAAAAATAAAAAAACAGCAATGGTGCTTAAGTCTGACTTTTGTTTTGACTTAATTTCATTTGATAAAGTAACAAAAATAAAATGCTGTTTTTTTTATTTTTAAATTCAAGTTTGGTTGGTTGTTTTAGGGGGGTTGGCTCAATAAGGTTTCCACTTAAGGTTACTGCAACAATGAGGAAAGGATGAAACTTCAGCGAGAAGAAGAGTAACAGGTCATTAGACAATCTTATGGGGGCCCATAATCCCCTATTAAAAAGTAATAGAGTAAAAAAAGTAGCCCTTATACTAGTGAATTTTACCAATTTCTTTAAATTCCATATTTCCAAAATATAGAAAAAAATTCACTACTTTGTAAATTTTTTTAATATTAATATTAAAACTTAAAATTTCATTATCTTTAGAAGTGAAAGAGCGTTGACACTTTTTTAAACTAGTTTCATCCTTTTCCGTGGTGTTCTTACGACCAACATGTGGTCTCGATCAAAATTAATCACTTGTCCTATCTCATATGAACCAATCTCCACTTTACGGCCACCCCACTCTGATTGGATCATTCGGCTTTTATGTCACCGCAAACGACCCCTGGGGCAAAATAGAATCAACGTTTCTACAAGGGACGGACACTTTAAGATTTTTGGGTGGGAATTCGCTTGTTATCTACTTTTTTACCACCCTTGGCTTCTGCTGAAACTGATTTCTATTGTTTTCGGATCAACAGGGTATATTTTGCAGCGTGCAAATTTTACAATGTATTAACTAAATACATTAATTTAGTAACATTAACATTTAGTATTTAAGTTGCAAAGTTATATTAAGTTACAACAAAGTTATATTAAGTTATAACAAAGTTAGGTATAAGTTATAACAAAGTTATATTAAGTTACAACAAAGTTATATTAAGTTACAACAAAGTTATATTAAGTTATAACAAAGTTATATTACGTATTAAGTAAGTAGTATTTAAGTAACAAAATAACATTTAGTAACATTAACATTAGTAACATTTAGTAACATTAACAACATTAGTAACATTTAGTAACATTCTCAGTTATAGAAATTTATTTTGGGTCGAAATTTCTTCTTAAAAATCATCATCTTTATACTTTATGCACCAGGGAAGAGGACCCAAAATGTCCCATGCATTATTAATTAGGCTCAATATAGCTTTTCAATACATTTTTAGGCCGAATTCGTCATCTCGATGAAATAAGTGTAAAAAAGTTGTGAATAAAATATAATTCCAATCACAAACGGGGTCACCTAGTCCAAATTTAAGGGAGAGGGGGCTCCCTTTTCCTACATTTCATTCTTGAAGTTTTTTTATTCTAATCCTCCCCCTTTTTTGCCTAAAAAGGTTCCATCCGTGCAAATCTTAAAATTTTTTAAATTTAAAACATAGCAATATTGACACCTATATCCGTGCCACTTTTAAACATCACTCAAAACCTTCGGCAATCATCAAAATTCCAAATCGAAACAACCCAGCATGTTTTGCAAAAAAACCCTGCTCGTTGCCAACTGCAGAGCAGTAAAATTAACCTAATTTGAGAAAAACTGGAGCTTACGCTACACACAGGTTGTCAACCAACTACATTTTTGCCCTATTTTTATCATCTCAAAATGCATCAAATTCTAGATATAAAAATATCCACCCAATAAGATTTTTTGTTGGAAAACAACCATAAAAGCCTCTAAGATCCCTGCAATGGTGTTTATTCCTATTTTTTGCTGCCAGCGCATTTTTCGCGCGCTTAATTATTTCCTGAAACAAAGGAATCTGAAGATTAATTATGCAAATGAGAGGACATTTTCATCCAGGAGGTTTTTTCTCTCCTCCTCTATTAGACTTCTGAGAAAACGGAGAAAAAAACATCGCTCTTCCATCAAAGGAACCTTAACAAACCTTAACTTAACCTTGTTAACTTAAAGGAACTCTTCCAGGTGCATTGAGACCTTAAAAAACTTAGCTATACTTCACAGCAACGTTTCCTGTGAACCCAGTACGTCACTACGCGTAAGGAAAAAGTAAGTAAACACATAGCCTGTTGGGTTGATAGGAGGAATTTCGGTACGCGAATCGAGATAAAAGGCACTATTTATACATAGGTTTAACGAAATAATCATATTTTAAAACTTACGATTTCGTTTAATTCGAAATTCAGACACCGCGATGGGAACTATTATGTTTGTTAGTGACGTAGTAGGTTCAACTTAAGTTGCTGTCTAGTATAGATTGTTGACTGCAAAAAGGTGAGAGTGAATCTTCCCTGAATGACCAGTTAAGCAAATTCCATAAAATTTTGATCAATATAACTTAATAAAGACAATGGGCAATTTTCCAGTAATTTCATTCTATTTATTTTTTTCATTCGTACCCAAGAGAGGAATATACGTGCTAAATTTTTTTTAAACTAACATGCATGTTTATTTTTTTTATTTCAAAGTTTGACTCTAAAAAATGGGAGCGAAAACAACATGTGGGACGTTCAAATATTACGTAAGCACTTTTTTGGTCATTTTTAACCCCCCCCCTCCCCTCTTGTCCGCAAAGATAAGTGTCCGGTTTTGGGTTTGACGACAAACCTCAACCCCCCATAATTACGTAAGAAACTGCCACCCCCCCAAAAAAAATGTGTTCTATTTGGGTTGAGCACTACTTTTAGGGGATAAAATTTCAATATGTTTTGGGGTCCACCCCCAGAAAAAAGTGCTTACGTCCGCTTTCCAAATTCAACTTTTTGTAAATTTTATTTTTGTTTGAGTTTTCAAATTATTTATGCAAGAGATTTTCGAAAATGACGATCTTACATAAGCATCACTCATATTCCCCCCTCCCCCTTGTAAGGAAAAATAAGCAAAGAGCAAACCCCCTCCCCCCTTTAGGTGCTTACGTAACATTTGAACGGCCCCATGCGACATCATTTAATCCGAAAAATTGGTTTTAAACAATGGTTTAGGATTGTTGATTTTCTCTTTTAATTAAAGCCGAAACAGATATGATGTCATTTCAATAAGGAAGTTGCATGTGTCAGATTTTCATAAACATTCAAGTGTTACGTATGGTTTTTTGTATGGTAAAATGAAATATCTAGTCAATTTTTCAAAAACATTGTACAGATGATTAAATATTTTGATTTAAAAGTCGAGAAAAACATGTCACTGAAAACGCTCAAGTGATAACATCGTACGATGACGTCAACAATCATACCATCAACTCCGCTGCTTTCCAACAAAGGTCACCGTACGATGACGTCACATCCCAAACTCTTAGCGTTTTCGCGCGCTTTAAAAAAGGGGATTTTTGTTAATTTTTTTTGCTATCAAAAAAATTTCTCGATCGGCCTCAAATTTTGGGTTAAAAATATCAAACAATCATGCAACTTCCTCATTCTAAACAACGGCAAAGGGAGTGTGAATTTATGTTTTAAAATATTGAATTTTAACTAAATTTTTTGGAAACTTTTCGTGTAAATTTTTGAATTCAGAACCATTTCCTATAAAAATGCATTTTTTCTGTTTTTTTTTTAAATGCTGGTATTGTCCCTTCACCCTCTTTTCATCATGGTGTGTTTGTTTCAAGTTAAATGTTTGTCGCTTGAAAAGTAGTAAAAAGTTATCAAAAATGAAAGAATGAGGAAGTTGCATGATTTTTTTTTATTTTTTTAATCGATTCCTCTTGCAAAAATAAGCAACTACCCAAAATTTGAGGCCGATCGAGAAATTTTTTGATTGTCAAACAAATTAACAAAAATCCCCTTTTTAAAAGCGCGCGAAAACGCCAAGAGTTTGGATGTGACGTCATCTTATACTAAACATTGTTGTAAAGCAATGGAGTTGATGGTATTATTGTTGACGTCATCTTATAGTTTAAACAATAAACGTTTTCAGTCACGTGTTTTTTTCTCGACTTTTAAATTAAAATAATTAATTACCTGTACATTTTTTTGAAAAACTGACTAGATATTTCATTTTACCATACAAAAAGCCACACGGAACACTTGTTTGTTTTTGAAAATCTGACACATGCAACTTCCTTATTGTCCACACAAAGAAGAGGATTTTCTTCAAAGTAAAAGTAATATTGAGAGGGGAAGCTCGCTGGCATAAAAATTCAACTTAATCTCATATATTTAAGAAAATTCCTTACAGTGAGATTAAAACGAACTTAGCGTTCAATTTGGCTTATGTTAATACATTAATTTTCTTATTTTTCTCTTTTGATAATCCCCTTTACCAGTAAAAATAAAATATTCTTAAAAAAAAACTGTAGAAAATCCGGAATAATAAAATCGATCTTATAAAAGACAAAATAAACGTTTTAAATTTAAAATGCCTTTTTTACTTTCAAAGTTTAAAGAACGTTTCAAATTTCCGTATCGCAGTAGTTATTAAAGAATTAAATATTAATTTAAAATTATTCTTATAATTGCATATAATACTGGCTTACATACCCACTATTGCTCGAAAAAAAACTGTGTGATGATGAAACAAATTAATAAGAATAATTTTCTACTCTGTGGTCCTTTCTGGGGCCTAATTTAGGGGCTAATGCCCTTTTTTATAGTACAATTTCTTTAAGATGTATAAAAACTTCAAACATACCTCATGTTTAAAATTAAAGTATGAAAATACCGTTTAAAAAAGTAACATTTTAAAAATAGAAAAATTAGAAAGCATTTGAGAAAATGTGACCCTTTCACTGTCATTTAAAAACCGTTTGTGACATAATATCAATCCTCCTCAATTAGTACTTTTTAAAGCACAACACCTTCATTAAATTCTGTTTGATTTTTCAGAAATATCGTTTCTGGCATTATGTGTAGAAATGCGGTCCGCATTTCTACACTACTATTATGAAATCGAGAAAAAATAAAGGGATCCCAATAAAAGGAAAATAAAGGGAAATCACAAGAAAAAATATTTACTATACTTCACAGCAACGTTTTCCTGAACCCAGCACGTCACTACGCCTAAGGAGAAAGTGAGTAAACACAAAGCCTGTTGGGTTGACAGGAAGAATATCAATACGCGAATTGTGATAAAAAGACACTATTTATACATAGGTTTAACGAAATAATCATATTTTAAATTTGACGATCTTCGTTTAATTCGAAATTCAGACACCCCGATGGGAACTATTATGCTTGTCAGTGACGTATCAGGTTGAACTTAAGTTGCTTTCTAGTGTAGTCAATATAGGTGAAATATAACCAACGAAGTAAACTCGTAAAAACATTAAAACTGTTCTTTTCAACAATTATTACATTTATCAAATAACATTATCCGTTTACAAAACCTGCGGCATTTAAAAAAATACCGAAAAATAAATATAGAACCACCTTCTGCAAAATAGTTTTTAAAAAAAAGCAAGGATAAAGAATCAAATGAGATAAGACACCCAAGTTTATTTGAGATGCTTAATTAGTGTAATGAGAAAATGAAATGAAATTGCCTAGAATTTATTTTAATTGCTTGTAATTAAATGTTAGTTCTTAAGCCTTTGTCTCCGAACATTCAAATTTGTACCGTATAATTAATTGAGAGAGAAAGCTGTTTACAAAATTTGCGGTAATGAACCGCAGCTCAGAAAATAAAACATTCTGTGAGAAGAAAATTTTGCGGAAAAGAAAACTAAAAGGGAGATCTTTATTTACAAGAAAAGTGTGTAGCTAGAAGGAAACAGTTTGGAGAATTCAAAATAACTTTTCTTTAAGAATAAATTAAAGTTGGATGTTTTATACTCATTCACTAGATTACTAAATACGTGACAAAACTTTAAACATTCCGAGAGATTACTCAGATGTTAAAACTTGTTTAATAAAATCATCTTAGTATTTGGTATGGAACGAAATTAGTGCTCTATTATTTCTCAATTTTGAACACTTGCTCAAGAATTCGTGCACGATAAAAATCACTTTGAAGATTCCCTCACAAAATCTCAGTAATACAAACGCATTTTCATCATTTTAATATAACCAATCTCTAGAAGAATGATAAAATAAAATTCCACCTCTCTTCACTTCCTAATCGAATATCGTCTTTTTTTCTCTTCGTTCTCTTTTGGAGTCGTTCGAAGATCTCATTATTATTTTTGTTCTGCTGGCACCGCCATTTGAGAGAGAGGCGCTGATTCGATCACCCCTATGACCCACTTCCCAACGATCTGCTGGCGAAATTCGCATCCGAGCAAATATCGTTTGGCACCAGAGGCTCATCAGGTGGTCTTTTGAGGCAACTCAATTTTTGTTGCTTTTGGAATCGTGATATTTTGTATGTTCGACGATAAGAAAAAAATATTTAAGATTACTTTTTTTTAGGTTTAGCAAAAAATTTTCTCTGTAACCAATTGATACACATATTTCAATCTTAACGCATAATTATTATGACCATAAATACACTTTTAATAAAAAAAAGCTTTTTAAATTACAAGTGATTGTAACTTTGCACCCCGAAAAATAAGAAAATTTTTGTAAATAACTATCCCGGCGTACAAATACTCCAAAACATGTTGAAGAGTGTATTTTTGTTTTAGTTAAGTATGATTTCGTAACTATAAAATTGTGTCTAGGAATTGGAGTGTCCAAAGGTTCTCTCCCCCCTCTCCCCTTTTGAATTGTGTAACTGGCCTATTCTGAAACAAACTACAAATAATGGATACTATAAAAAGTCAAGCCTGGGTACCAATCGAAAATAAGCCTAACGACGGTTTTTGAGTCGAAAAAGCTTCTTAAAAAGTGTCTTTTGAACTTTCGATACAAATTGCCTGACGTTTTCTAAAAGAGGAGAGAAATTCCTGGAAAACTATACTACTTCGCGAAAACTGCCTACTTTGTTTATAAGAATCTATCGTGAAAACGCACTGAAGTTGCACAAGCACTGAATTGCTTTTGGAATTTTTCTGAATAATACATGAAGTAGTATTTTAGAACAAAAATGCAATTTGTGAAATCCGTAAAAAGAAATTTAGATGGGTTTTTATTTTCAAAAACTATTTCATTTCCTGATTGGAATTAAAACTGGAGTTTTTAAACGTTAACTTGAACGTTTGTGAAAACACAAATTTAGGGGTAAAAATAATTTTTAAAAACAAAGAATCTTATAAGCCAGTGGTGCCCAACCTACTGCCAGCGGGCCAAATGTGGCCCGCGAGGCTGATTCATGTGGCCCGCGGACTCGTTAAATCTTAAAAACAAAAACCACTTTCAGAAATCTTCCAAGAAAATCACGACATCGTGCGAGACATTATGGACCTTATATCTAAAAAAAGATGATAAAAAAGGAATTCTTCAACATCCGGTAGTAATTTTTTTTAACTTCTTTGTTTTAGTTTTTTCTATATACGGGGAATTTGCCATTTGATAAATATTTTTCAGTATCAGTTAGCCATTTGAATTCAGTTTATAAGGATCTTTTTAGAACCAACCTTCGAAAAGATGTCCGATCGTAAAAAGGTGAAGATTCAATCGAAATGCCGAAACTTTCAAGAAAAGTGGACAAATTCATATTTCTTCATTCAGTGAGAAAATAAACCGTATGTAAGGAGACTTATATGTAAGGAGACTGTGGAAGTGTTTAAAGAACTCAATATCAAGAGACATTACGAAACGAAACAGATAACCATCTTAATTCAGTTTTAAATAAGTGTTTCAAATTTGGAGCCGAATTTACAAGAACTAGTATATCCTCCAAACATATGCAAACTTCTCAATGAAAACGGATATGTAATTTTTCTTCATGTTTAGAAAAATCCTTAAAAGTGTTTTTTATGTGGCCCGCGAGATAAATCTTCAAAAATAAATTGGCCCTCGTGAAAAAAAAGGTTGGGCACCACTGTTATAAGCAAAGCTTTTACATTCAAGGTATCAGTTTTGATCAGGAAATTATTTTTATTTACTTGGCAAACTTTTCATTTGCTTCTTATTTGTAGTTGAGATAGCAGAACAGATAAAAACCGGCATTGAATATGTATATATACTTAAACAAGACTTTGTGTTAAATAAAACCTCTTTTTATGATTCCGATTTTTCTTATTTGGTTCTAATACCATATACTACATGCAATACACCGGTTTCCAATCATTGAAAAAAAATAATATAAAAATTTTAGATAAAAAAATATTGAATATTCATTGATGCAATACATTAATTATACTGAAATCAAAATTTCTTATTAAAATGTTTGTTTTGGGTCCATCCATATCAAATGATCCAGAAAAAACAGAAATGGTCGCTCGACCATTTTAGAATCAAAAAATTTTTTGAGGGTTGATTCTTATATCATTGGAGAGTCCAAAACACTATCTTTAATTTTTTTATCTTATTTGATTTTTTTATGGCAGCCATCGAAAAAGCTGATTTTTGCGTTTGTAAGGGTTTCTGTTAACTTTCGTTACTCCTGCCTGGTTTAACTTAAATTCATGCAACAAAATCCATTGTACTCGGAAAGATACCTCCTTCAAAATTTATGGTACAATTGTTTGGAGAATCGTGTCCCATATATAGAATAGAATACGTTATGTTTGAAGAACATTAAACTGAAGAATGAGGGTATCGTTACATTAATGAATTTTATCATATCCCAACTAAGCGTTTTTACGGTCCTATAACTTGACTTGTAAGTAAATACCAAAGATGCAATTTTTACAGGAGTTTGATACTTAAGTGAGGCGTAACCTGTGAAATTTTCAAACATTTAAACTTTGTTCCACCAGAGCTATAGAGGGTCAAAGTAAGGATTTTTTTGAAATCATCAGATTTTGAAGGTTCATAACTCCCCTTGAAAGCAAATATCAAAAGTGAAATTTTTACAGTTGGATGATACTTTATAATGAGGCTTTACCTGTAAAAATTTCAGATTTTTAAACTTTGTTCCAACAGAGGTATAGAGGGTCAAAGTTTGGATTTTTTTTAAATGTTCCAAATTTGGAGGCCTATAACTACAAAAAAGAACAAAATACCAGAGTTGAATTTTTTTCAGAATGTATTCCAGTAAGTAGGCTACACATTGCCCACAAAAAACATTGGGCAAATATAGATCTTTTGGGAATACTACTCCTTCGAAAATTGAAAAATCATCATTTTTAAAGTTCTATTTTTGGGCTGTTTTTCTATATTTGGGACACAATTCTCCAAACAATTGTATCGTAAACTTTGAAGGAGGTATCTTTCTGAGTACAATGGCTTTTGTTGCATGAATTTAAGTTAAACCAGGCAGGAGTATCGAAAGTTAACAGAAACCCTTACAAACGCAAAAATCAGCTGTTTTGATGGCTGCCATCAAAAATCAAATAAATATAAAAAATTTAAAATAGTGTGTTTGGACTTTCCAATGATATAAGAATCAACCCTCAAAAATTATTTGATTCTAAAATGGTCGAGCGACCATCTCTGGATCACTTGATATGGATTGACCCTTTTATGAATTAAAGTGTAGCCAATGTTCGAGCTTCGTGAAAAAAAAATTCTTGCATTCATCTCATAAAAATTGCGAGTTGGTTTTACTGCTCAATTTATTCGTAGAGCTCTTAAAATATCTAAACACGCGAGAAAAAAAATCACACTCATTATTTTCTTTGAGAGTTATTAATTTTTCTCATTCTCGTAAAAAACTCTTAGTTTTTTTTTCAGCAAATTTTTAAAATTTTGCTATAAAAATGGAAGGTAAGGGTAGAAAAACTGCATTATTTATGAGCCAATTGTTGAAATTAATAGAACCTGTTTTTGATCATAGAAAAAAATTCGAATCAAACAGGAATAAAACAAATGACTGTCTTTCCACTAAATTTAATTTCATTAGTCCCGAGGAAGCTAATATATCGTTTAATTCTTTTTTGCGGACAAGAAAGTTTCTTTTTCTTACATGGACGGTTTGCTTGAAGTCTTTATTTTTTCAGTAAGGAAGGAAAAACTATTGATATCATTAATAAAAGTGGCAAGTTGATAAATAAAGTTTTTTATGCAGATTCTTTACGGTAATAACATAATTTTTTCATCTATAAAATTATTTTTTTTCTTTGCGTTCTTGATAAATATTGAATATAAATCACTGATAATCTATTTAAGAGAAATTTGTTTGAAATGTTGTCTTTCCATTAAAACTTGTAGTAATAGTTGCCAATTAATCTAACTTCTTTACGATTAAAAAAGTTTAAAGAGAAGGTTATGTATTTCTGAATTTTTAAATAAGGTGAATAATTAAAACACTCTAGAAATTTAGTATAGAGCTAAACAGAGGATTCATCTCCATAGACGCTAATGGCAACTTTTTAACATGGGTTTTCCCGTAGACAAACTTCAGGCCAAACTGACCCGCCTCCTTTAATACCACGTCATTCCTGCTAATTCTGTCAATCGCCCACTGAAGCTGTCACTCAAATCCAAATCGGAACTGGAGGGAAAAAACAACACCGATGAAATTTAAATGCCGCTTGATAGAAGTTCCAAATCCAATCAGGAATCAGTTTCACATTTCGCCTTCTCTGATTGGCTGCTAGTGAAATTGATTATAATCTGGAAGCAGGAATTAAATTAAGTACCTAAAGAGGAAAACTGCCATTTGGAATCTCTGTAAGCTCTATACTCTGTGGATAAAACAATGTGTCAGGTGAGGAAAGAATTAAAAAAAAATAACAATCAGTGATTAAAAATGATGAAAAATGATTTACTGATAATTTTCTCCAGCTTATGTATTGCTACATTTTTTAGAGAAATTGTAAAGAAATCAGACACATTGTCACAATGTTTAAGTAACAGTCGCCGCCGTATCACTAATTTTTACTTAGAGATGTTTGAACTTCCACGAAGCAAAACAGTATTCGAATATTGTGGATTTTTTTAATTCGTAGAAAAATATATCAGGGTCAATTTCGTTCCAAAATCTAATTGATGATGTTACTAGATCTTTAGTTATTTAATATCAAAGTCTAGAGAAAATAATTTTTTTTCTGCTTCGCCGTTCGCCCCCAGCAAAATCTATATTTACCAGCAATATTTTGATTTTTTGCAGTAACACATTCTTAGATATGCCCTAGGGTTATGATTTTTTTTCAGATTTAAAAGCTTGTGGTGGCACAGGATGAGTGTTGGTCCATAATTCTCGAAAATAGCTTTTATTTTTGAAAACTGTGAAAAAAGCTGTTGTCGAGATGTTGTATAGCGCTGAAGCACTGAAAGGCAGTTAATAAAGTTTTATTTGAAGCGAAATGTACTAATATAAAGTAAATCATAAAAGTGGGTTATATTTCTAAATTAAATTTATAAACCTGCTGTTTAGGAATTTGACACTTTTACAAATGTTCTTCTATCATCCTCGTGCGGCCACCATATTGGATCGATGTACGTACATGAATGGCCTGGTGGTTCCTGTATCCAGTATTTTCAAAGGCATTCTGAGATCTTTAATTTAGGTGATGTATGATTGAGTAGGTGGTGTGGGATTTCTAAATGAGAAAGTGAAATGATGTTGGGTGCGCAAGGTTTTTTCTAAATGAAAATTAATTAATGCCAATAAATTAGGCTTTTGAATATTTCAAAGAAAAAAGTCTCAAAATCATAACCCTGTGCCCCTCTTCGCTCTTGTTTCGAAAAGTTCACCCTAGTTATACTCTGTTCATTTTGAACTGGCGCTTGAAAATATTTCCTTCCCCCACCACCGATCGGTAACCATAGCAACTATCCTCGTCAAAGTGACGAAGAAGGCTTACTATTGGCTGCTCGAAGATAGTAACTATGGTTATACGCTTCTAGAGTGGAAGAGAGAGAGAGAGAGAGAGAGAGAGAGAGAGAGAGAGAGAGAGAGAGAGAGAGAGAGAGAGAGAGAGAGAGAGAGAGAGAGAGAGAGAGAGAGAGAGAGAGAGAGAGACATTTGAGATGTGATGACACAAATATGTGACAAATCCTCTTCCGCTGCTAATCGCTCGTTATTATGCTTCAGCCGGGATATCATGCCAAATGACGCAGCTCGTTAGGCGCAGAACTCTAGCGGGAATAAATTCGCTCCAAGGTAATTCTGTCGGCGGAATCTTCTGATCAAGAGTGAAGTTTAAGGGGATTTAGAAGTTTCTTTTCAGAAGGCGAATGAATATTTTCTTTTTAAAGATTATTAAATCCGTCTTTTGGTCTCGATCAAACTCCAAACCAAATCATCATTAATGACACCAAAGTAGTTGATATCGACACCTAGGGCAGCTCAATAGGTCAACCAAATACTATCTATTTATATTAGTACTTCGTTTTTTCTTAACTTGGAAGTTAAAATAATTTTTTCCACGACCCTTTCTTTTAACCGCATCATACCTTGGAAAAATACATTTCCTCATTTCAAGAGTTCACAGTGCGGTTACGGTTTTTAAGGTATGGTGAGACAAGATATATTATAATGATAAGAAATTATAATCCAGTTATAGTTCAATTCCAATACAGTGATTGGGTGATTATCGCTATTCTGAAGCGTTATAACGGTTCAATAAGCATCGTTATTTTTTAACCATCAGTCATCTCTGTTACACGCC
Organism: Tetragnatha versicolor; assembly: GCA_024610705.1. Lineage (NCBI taxonomy): Eukaryota > Metazoa > Arthropoda > Arachnida > Araneae > Tetragnathidae > Tetragnatha > Tetragnatha versicolor. The sequence goes on from JANDEH010000006.1 coordinate 69,318,649, forward strand.
CTAGTAACTATACACTTAAATTTCCATTCAAAATGTAGCAACAGTTGGTTAACCACAATTTATCCAAGTAAGAAACGTGTATTATTAGGAGTCGTGATTTACACGACCTCTCCTCTGAACGAGGATAATCCCGAGGAGAGTATTTTTCAATTACGTCTGCTGCGATGAAAGGCGCTCGACATGAATTACTTTCCCTAATGTCGCTACTCGGTTAGTGTCTGGCCACGGCTTTACTAGATACTGCTATACAGGCTGACCGAGTTTTGAATTATTTAAAACTTTTAACAACTTTTCCCGCTAGGATCACCCCAAATCGGTTAAATAACATCCTAACCAATAGCAAACACACTGACAAATAAGGAAAAACAAAGGCGTGTTTTCAAGACGAAACTGCTGACTGTTGGCCAAAAAGCCATTAAGCCCCGCCTTCAACTCTGTGGATTTGCTTTGCTAGATGTTAACTATTGCCATCTACATTTTTGGAGATTTCCGCATCTCGGTCAGCCTGTAGTAGTATCGAGTAAGCCGTGGTCTTGCCTTACTCGGCAGGCACGGATTATGGGGGGGGCGAAGGGGGCGATCGCCCCCCTTAGGCGTGATATTATTATTTTTTGTTTGTGTGGTTCCGAAAATCAGAGTATGAAGAAAGTCCCGTTTAACAAGCAATAAAACCATGAAAATGAGTTAACACCTGTTATTTTAGGCTCAAATTTTCTGGGGGAGGAGCCCCATACACCCTTCGGGACTTGTAACTATTATTTACAACAACATTTTATATTAAGTTCGACAAAATGCAAAAATTCTACCATAAACAGTATATCCGAAATTCGGATGAGGTGTATCATAACAAGTTGAAAACTAGGTTTTTTCCCTTAAATTTCCAAAAAAAAAATTTGAGAGGACCCCGCTTCTATACTTGAAACTCTACTAGTCAAAATGTAAGAATCCTTCCCAAAAAAATTGTCTAAATTCTGTCCAAAATTCGGATTAGGTGAACCAAAACGTGTTAAAAACAAGCTTCATAGACTTAAATTCCCAAAAAGTTTCTGGGGGAGGACCCCCAGACCCCCCTTTTAGCCCATCTGTAACACACCAGAATAATTTTCTTTAAAAATGGACTGGCGAAGCCAATCTGTAACGCACCAGATGATATTTATTAAAAAACTGAAACCCAGGCGAAGCCCGGGTCTAGCGCGTCAGCGCTAGTATTATACATTAATTAAATTCATTGAAAAGGGGACTAGGAAGTGGGGGAGTAATTTTATTTGAAATTAAATCTACGAAATAATGGGGAACCTAGACCCCCCTTAAAAATTGCTATTATCCGTACCTGATACTGGGCGACTTGAATCGCTTCATGGAGCTAGGAGTAAGAGGATGGAGCATCGTCAAAAGAATTTCGTTATTCAAGTTGAAGCATCCGTGAAAGTCTTGCCGCCATCTTGATTCGTGCATTATGTAACTAAAATATATTTAGAAAAGAAAAAAATACTTTTATCGGTGAGTATTAGTAAATCATATGAAACTATTCATTTGGGATTAAAATACACTAACAGAAATAAAAATCCCAACACCAAGAAGGAAAGGAGATATCAAAGTCAAATTAATTCTATGATTGCACATAGTATCAATGTGAATTGATTAAAAAATCAGCCTTCCTGGATGTTAGGGGGCCGAGAAAACCAGAGAGGAGTGTTGTCTCCATAGGTGTCCATTACCGCTGTGACACGTCATGGTATTGAGTGACAGGGGCTCTAAATGACTTTTGAGGGATTGGAGGACCATGTAGCCTCCTCAGGTAGTCCAAATTCATATGGTGCACCAGTAAACGTTCCATACCGAGAGCTAGGTGATTTCTCCTCATTGACCGGACTTGTTTCGTGGGTGTTGGTTCTAGAGAACTGGAAAGACGGGGTAAAAATGCTACATAGGGGGTTAAGAAGAAAGCTTGGACATTTCATACAACATGTGGTTGTGCATGTTTCTCTTTAAATTTGTCCCCAGGACAGGTCTGAAAGTAAGTACGGTCTACCGGCTGCAAAACCTCAATGACGCAGCTCTGATTGGAAAAAGTACTGGTGAATCATACTCAGGAGTTGCAGGAAGGGAATCCAATGCATCCCCACTCCGTTACCCTGTATCACCACTCCCTGGAACCATTAGAAAATCATCAGATGAGTGCGCTCTCTCCATTGTCTTCAAACTCATACCCAAACGTCATGGTGCTCCAAACCGAAGCAGGATTCTCTCATGAACACAATGTCATGAAATTGGGATTTTTATTTCCTTATTTCGAGCACTATTGGAAACAGAAAGGCCCTTTTTCAGCCTCTTGTTTATAAACCAAGATGTAAGAAACTATGCGGACAAAACGGACCATCCACAGTACTGCCAACGACATCCATCCCACTGCCGCTTGTCCTCAGTATGATCTACCGGTACTTTGGACAACCAGAGCTGCTTCATTGAGGTTTTGCAGCCGGTAGACCGTCCTTACTTTCAGACCTGTCCTGGGGACAAATTTAAAGAGAAACATGCACAACCACATGTTGTATGCAATGTCCAAGCTTTCTTCTTAACCCCCTATGTAGCATTTTTACCCCGTCTTTCCAGTTCTCTAGAGCCAACACCCACAAAACAAGTCCGCTCAATGAGGAGAAATCACCTAGCTCTCGGTATGGAACGTTCACTGGTGCACCATATGAATTTGGACTACCTGAGGAGGCAACATGGTCCTCCATTCCCTCAAAAGTCATTTAGAGCCCCTGTCACTCAATACCATGACGTGTGACGGCGGTAATGGACACCTATGGAGCCAACACTCCTCCCTGTTTTTCTCGGCCTCCTAATATCCAGGAAGGCTGATTTTTTAAGCAATTTACATTGATACTATGTGCAATCATAGAAATAAATTTGACTTTGATATCCCCTTTCCTTCTTGGTGTTGGGATTTTTATTTCCGCTAGTGTATAAAATTACTAAACTAAGTTTTCAAATAAATATTTCCATCCCTTTTAAATTATTCTCTTTCAATCCATCTTACTTCTGCATGTTTTATTCAGAGGTAAGAGGTCTTCTGAAGGGTGCGAAAAAATATGTAAAATTTTCATGGAATACGAAGTAAGTCATCAGAAGTTAGTCACCAGTGAGAAAGGTTGGTAAGTTTGATAAATATTCAATGCACTACTCTTTAGTGCACTGAATATTCATGCATGCATTCATGAACCATTCATGCTGGTCATTACTACAGTTAAGTTGTGATTATTTTTGGCTTCAGTGATTTCAGACCATGTTCTCTCAACTTACTTCTCGCTCCATGTAACGTAAAGAGATCTAACGGTCAGAGAAGAAAGAAAAGGGGAGTTGAGACATTAGGACTAGGCCAACCCGCTGCCCGCATGAAATGATATTGCGGCCCGCGAGAATTTTTCAAGTCAAAAATTAAAGTCTCAAGTTGATTTAAGGCCTATCCGAAATTTAGACTAATAAGTGCACCAAAACAAGTTCAAAACGTGTTCATTAGAGTCTAATTTTCAAAAGCTTTCTTAATACTTTCTGGGAGAGGACCCCCCCTTTAGATCTATTTTATTCACAATTTTTTTAGGATATCAAAGTTCTTTCAGGTGTGAATCCTACTTCTTAAAATTTATTTAAAAAAATACATTTCTATATGCGCCACAGGCGGTGGCCTATTTTAGTTTGAGTAACTCATAGTATTTTTTGACGACACCTGTTGAGTTGCAAGGAGAAGGCATCTTGGGGGTCGCTTCTAAAGGTCAATTTAAATGAATATTTTATTTAGGAAATTGTAATGTTCAGTTAAAAAGGATTTAAAAAAACTAACTATATTTTTCTAGTTTATTCAACTTCACTGTCATTCTGAGCAGCTAATATACTAAAATTTTATATGCGGCCCGTGGAAGTATTGAGTGGCCCTCAAGATCATTTGGGTTGTCCACCCCTGCACTTGACTCTGTAGCGGAGGAAAACTAGTGAGTCGTCTAGTTTCAAAACCAGGTAGATCCATTTTGACACAGCTTTGATAAAAGGGTTGACCATATTGGCAACCGCGAATCGGTCGCCAAATGGAAGACTAGTTGGCGCTATATCACGGTCGGTCGCCGTTCCAGCCACCATGTTTTACCACGACTCAAATGAAGATTAACCCAAGAAAAAGGATGTTATAACAAGTTATTATGATTTCAGTATATTCCGCTGGCTCTGCGGTATGGTGCAGGCTCTGCATGCGGGAGATACATATTTCGATCCCCGGTAATTATCTAATTTAAAAATAAGAACAAAATTATACTTCGTAACTCACTTAAGTGTTATCATTTGAGTCGTGGTAAAACATGGTGGCCAGAATGGGAGACCGGCCGTGATATAGCGCCAACTTGTCTTCCATTTGGCGACCACGTCGACTCTTACTGAAGCTGTGCCAAAATGGATCTACCTGGTTTTGAAACTAGACGATTCACGTGTCATCCTTTCCAACCTCCCTTCCCTCCGCGTTTGATGTTTACCAACTTCGAGTGACTCCAGTCGCCCTGTGTGACCTTCATTATGGCCTTTGGATGGGAGCTCCCCAATCGTGATAATCAAGTTGAAGAAACGGTCGCCTTCATGAATAACGCATTTTGTAAGCTAACCGATATTTAAAAGAGAAAAAAATATTTTACTGGTGACTATAACTATGTTTTCTTGAAACTTTTTGTTTTATATTAAAATACATAGATTTATTTGCCGGATAAACATGCCTTCCTCAAGTAAATTTTAATCAATTAATTGGTGACATAAGTCACCACTTTTAAAAATATAAGAAATCATACTTTGATGAAAATCGCACATGATTTACATAGCTGTTTTCAATACTACCTCATTTAAAAAGTTCTGCACTCAAGTGTAGAATATGTTTAGAAAATTTATTTTAGTCTATGATTAATGAATGGTATTTTGTTAATTACTAGAAAGCTTTAGGATATTTTAAAGATTTCGCAACTTTGGGAATTCTTAAACATACTTTCACTCAAAAGTGTATAGATTTAGGGGAAAATACCCTCAAGTGGGATAAGTGCCTAATATGGCGGTCCCCTATATCTGCTCTATGCGGAATAGACACGTTTTGTGAGTGGCGTCGGCTAATAAATTATGTTCAATTATGACCCTTTCCACTTATAACAGCAAATGTAACTCGACTTTAGCCTTGGGGGCACCGCAAAACTTTGAACGCACCCGAAAGTTTCAAAAGCCTTTTTTAAACGACCGATGTAGAAAACAATATTAATGGTTTCTTAATTTTTTAAATTGATTCCTACTCAGAAAAAATTTATGAGCAGGTTTCAAAATTCAGATTTATTTAACATCTTTAATTATTTATTGTGCTCGTTTCTCAACAGGGTAAATTCCTAATATGAGATATTGTGAAAGTTCCTAGGATATCTCATATTAATCAGCAAATTACGTCTATTGATGGACTTATTAGTTTGCAACCCGACCATTACCAATTAACGATTTTAATTTATATTTAAAGCAATAAGGAAGTTATATGTGTCAGATTTTCAAAAACAAACAAGTGTTCCGTATGGTTTTTTGTATGGTAAAATGAAATATCTAGTCAATTTTTCAAAAAAAAAATGTACAGGTAATTAAATATTTTAATTTAAAAGTCGAGAAAAAAACACGTGACTGAAAACGCTTATTGTTTAAAGATGTCAACAATCATACCATCAACTCCATTGCTTTCCAACAATGTTTATCGTAAGATGACGTCACATCCAAACTCTTGGCGTTTTCGCACGCTTTTGAAAAGGGGTTTTTATTAATTTTTTTGGCAATCAAAAAATTTCTCGACTGGCCTCAAATTCTGGGTAGTTGCTTATTTTCGCAAGAGGAATCGATTAAACAAATATAAAAAATCATGCAACTTCCTCATTGTCTTTCAGTCGGATTTATTTTTCTACATGTGGTAGGCTTTTACGCTTTATCAATTTTCCCTTTATTTATATTAATGAGTTAGTTCATAAAAGATTTTTTATATAAACAACAAAAAACTCACATGAGTGCATGAAATTTAATACTTCTACATGTTTTTGGTTTACCTAGTGTATTTTTCTTTTTACTTATCAAAAATAGAACAAAAATATTCTGTTTTTGAAATTCGTGAAGAGAAGTGCCTTTTTTGTAATTTTTATTATAGAAAAGGTAATTATAGTGCTGTCCTTTAAAAAAACAACTTTTTCATTTTTCCTTCATTAAAAGCTTAAAAAATATGATAATTAAATCGAACAAAATAGTGTTGGAACGGCTCATCCTCCCCTACATTTTATTGCTTAGTATTTTTAATTCCAACTTTCTGTTACAAAGTGGGAGACAATTTAAGTAAGAATAAATAAATAAATAAAACAATTTTTCTAAAAAAAACATTTACTCAAAAAAAACACGCTTTTTTCCAAAAATCGACATTTTCGGTTTATTTAAAAAACTAAATAAATAAAAGGTTCTTTGACTTATTTTTACGTTCCCTGCCTCTCTAAATGGCATAAAAAGACGGTACATGAGAATTTAAAATTATTTCAATTATTTATTTAAAATATCTCGATGGTATACATTTTGGAGTGGAGTTTTTAAAGGACAGCACTATAGAAGGCTAAAACTTAATAGAATTCCAGAAGGCACACTTTATTAATTTAGATACAGTTTAAAGACGAGGGCAAACACCACCCTAGACAGCCTCTACAAACTCTTAACATTGTATATTGTTGTTATAGGTATTCTTTAGTTGACTACCGCTTATGCCGTATTTAAGTCATAGAACCCATAACTTCAAAGTTTCACGTAAATACAATCAATATTAAACGCTTGAGATCCTGTTGAAGTTTGTTTTTTGCGTGCGCTAACTGTTTTCTGGAGCTGTTTCCTGAACAGCTGTTTGCGCACGGAAAAAACAGACTTTAACCGGATCTCAAGCGTTTAATATTGATTGTGTTTACGTGAAACTTTGGACTTTTGGGTTTTCAACTATGATCTTTCAGATGATGAAATCAAAAGAAAGGATTTCGATATACAAAATAAGGTTTTGGCAGAGTTTTCACATTATTTTGTGGTTTTTAACTTTTTTCATAATAAAACAAATTTTAAAGCGAAAACTTTTAAAATAATTCTAAAAACCATATTAAACCACAATTTTCGAGACCATAATTAAATTTTTACCAAATGTAGTTCTACAAATTTTGGGATGTCGCTCCATTTTTAACTCCCTGGGATTTGGTCTGAGACCCCAAATCCTATGTGATTCTGACTGGTCTAGGTGTCTACTATCCCCCCTAGAAGTTATGAAACACTTATCTGGAACACCCTGTATTTAATTAATCATTAAACTGCAGTCAGTAAAACGCGCGTCCAATTAGCATAAGTGAGTGATGGCATCCTAAAGTGTCAATTCTTTATTATGGATATTTTCTCTTAAAAGAGTCCTTAAAGGCCCTTGGGCTCCAAAGGTCCTTGGGCCCTGTTAATAATAGTGGTGTAAAATGGTACTAAAATTAGAGAAAATTGCAATCAATAACGATTTCAATTGTTGTCCGCAAAGTGTCATTTAACTTCATATGCACAACTGTAACTAATCCCTATGGCTACAGTTTCCATTCATATTCAGTGAAGCAGTATCCGTTTTGACTAGAATTCGAATCGCTATAAGGTTCCGGGCCCATTATGAACTATGCCAGTCACACAAGCGGACACTTTAGCTTATTAAACCAAAATTTAGGACTGTCCATATACGTTTGGAGTCCATATAATTCTCGTCATTCTAGCCCAGCTGAATGCCTATAGAGTGAATGCCCGTTTCAAAACTGAACGTCTCTTTGAATCGAACCAACAGTTGAATCGCCAGTTTTAAAAGGAAATAAATCCAAAAAATGACGCATTGACTTTTTGTGCTAAATAATCTCCAACCTTTGCTCTACACATGAGTAGAATGAAGGAGGAAATAACAACCCCCAATAGAGACAGATACAGCCCTTGTATTTGGTAAAACGATGTCCATTCTCATTGTATTTTTTTTATTTAATTTGAAATAAAGGCTAAATTTGCCTTATGTTCTCGTTCTTTGTGCTGTCAAAAAAGCCAAAATAGATTTGCTTTGAATTTAAAAGCGTTGTTAACTTTTTATACAGGGCAGTTTCATAATAATTTTGAATTTTTGTGTCCCATATTCTCTCTATTTCAACTTTAAGTCTACTCATTTTGACTATACTAGACAGCAACTTAAGTTGACTCTACTACGTCACTAACAAACAAATTAGTTCCCATCACGGTGTCTGAATTTCGAGTGAACTTCAATTTTAAAATATGATTATTTCGTTAAATTAGTATATGTTACGGGCAAAGTGATTAATTGGGCATTATTAATAATGCCCGGAAATGTGATAAATTCAACGAAATTTATGAATGAAATTTATCACTTTGCCCGCTTCCCCTCTGGCCATTATTAATGATGCCCAATTAATCACTTTGCCCGTAACATATATATAGTGTCTTTTTATCACGATTCACGTATCTAAATTCCTCCTATCAACCCAACTGCCTTTTAACTTACTTCTTCTTCCACGTAGTGACGGGTTCAGGAAACGATGTTGTGAAGTATAAATCTGTGCATTTAAAAATAAGGAAAAAACGCACACTTTCTAAACTATGAGCTGATATGAGATTTTAATCGACTGATGATATTTAGCTAAGATTCGAACACGTAATTTATGGATGCCCCCTGAAAGAAAAAAGCCCGAGTATAAGTATCATGGGAAGTGCGGGATTATACAAAAGATTGAAGTCATTTTAGAAAGAGGCTGCTTTCACGCAACTTTCATTTTTTATATCGCGAATGTAAACTGCCTACCAGTTTGAAATGGGTAACTTTTCATGACTTATCTTTTGCCCATAACTGACTCAATGGGTGCTTTAACCATTTATTTACCAACGGTACTTACAAGTACCGCCAACTTTAAAATTACATAGAATAACCATCCTTGCGAATATATTGACGATAATTTGCAGGAACACTCTTTCAATTATCCTCTTCCAGGATAAAAAGCAGCGAAGGTTCTATGATGAGTATTTTAGTGGGAAATGCGAATAGATTTAACTGAAGTTGTAAGTTAAGCTGCCATTTCAATTGGATTCACATGATTGTCAATTTTGTTCCCGCAAAAATGTCAAAAGTTAAGTGTATTATTTTGTAAGACTTATTACTGTGATAAAAAAAGCTGTTTTTCTTGTATTGTGAGAATATTTTAACACTCCGTGTACTGACAGTACACAAAAGTATCAATTTAAGTAATTGGCTCTAGCGGATTCAATTTTACAAAGATGATTATTTTATTTATGTATATCCCTTTTTAGTGACTCAAAAAAAGTATTTGCACGAAAAAAATTGCAGCGAATCATAATTCGGTAAATAAAGGGTTAAGAACAGTTTTTTTCCCCATGGACAATTAAATGGCCTCGTGTGTCTTCAAAACTGAATCTACTAGCTCCAATGATAGCTTCCGTACTATCCATAGAGGTACTATCACCACAAACCATGCAAATAATGGATAAGAGAAATCCTACGAAAAAAATTATTATTAAAAATAAAAACATAGCATGTAAAACGAGTCGTTGTTCAGGATTTTTTTTCTTAAGTTACACCAGTTTAATTAATGTGACGCAGTTCCCCTAGGATTGCTTCGCAATCCTGTGCTCGCTACGCTCGCTTGCCATACGCTGGTACGGTCTAGCTGTGTTTCATTACCAACTAAATTTATTGGTTAAAATAGAGTTTTATATATAGTAATACGCAGCAGGGAAACATTAAATATGTGTATGAAAAATATGTATACAGTGTTTATCAAATTCACGGGTACTGTTGCATTAGTCAAGAAAAGTCACCTATATCAGCCAACAAATAAATCAGATGAGTACTATTAACATGTATATGTTATACTTAAAAGTTGATATAGGTGCTTTTACTTACCCCATTATTTAATCACTCCTCTAAAACTTCTTAGTAAACACAATTGTAAATACTCTTGCTTGGAGCTACAACCGTCACAGATTGGAAAAATAATTTCTAGCTCTACTTAAATCCATCTTTATATTGCTTTTAAATTTACGAAACTTAAACAAAACAAACCAACCGTTGCCAACGGGAGAAAACAAATACCGCCAAATTTGAGCGTCAAGTAAGAGAAATATACAGGGTGTCCCACGAGAAGTGGCCCAACCCCTTTAACTTTTGAACCCCTACAGATATAGTTTTGAAAGGGGGGTCTAGGTATAGTAAAGTGACCATGCTCTATCCAATGAGATAAGTTTCAACGCCCTCTAGTGGAAACTTTAGGAGTTATAATTTTTATTTTGAAAACTATGTGAGGTATGTGAAAAAAATCAATGACTAAGTTATAGAGCAGCATCGATTCAGTAGGAAAAGACACCTTAAGCAGAAAAATATCTTGAATAAAACCCCTAAAACGCACGCTCTATTAGATTGAATTTACGTAGATTTTACGTTTTAAAACGCTCCTCACGAGGCAAAAATGAGAAATTTTCATTTTAATTAACTAATAATACTTTTAGTCATTTACTTAAGTTATAAAAATAAAAATTTCTTATTTTCGCCTTGTGAGGAGCGTTTTAAGAAATAAAATTACGTAATTTCAACCTAATTGAGCGTGCGTTTAAGGGTTTTTATTCAAGATATTTTTCTGGTTAAGGTGTCTTTTCCTACTAAATCGATGCTGCTCTACAACTTAGTCATTGACTTTTTTCCCATACCTCACATAGTTTTTAAAATAAAAATTATAGCTCCTAAATTTTCCGCTAGAGGGCGTTGAAAGTTATCTCATCGAATAGAGCATGGTCATTTTACTATACCTAGACCCCCCTTTCATGACTATATCTGTAGGGGTTCAAAAGTTAAAGGGGTTGGGCCACTTCTCGTGGGACACCCTGTATATAGAGATTGTCTACAAATAACAATGACACAAGAGCTTATCTATAGCGCAAGACAGTTTTTATTCTGCACCAACAATTCAACTTCATATCCTCAAAGATTAACAAAAAGAAAATTACAAATCCATATATTGAAAGGACCTGGAGCATTTTCCGACCATGAGCCAAATCGTCAAATATACAAGAATTCCATTATGGTTTTATTCAAAAAATAAAAGTCAATCCGTCACGACGACCCAATCCAATATATTGCCCTGGTTGAGTTGTCTGTCAAATATATTAGCTCCCCTTCTAAATGCCCCTCGAGGGTATATACCCAGACCACTTTTTAATCCAATTCCAGAAAATTGGGGGAGAATAAATCATAGAACGAAAGGGAAATCCTTCGAAAAAAAATGGATTTTTTTACCCGCACAATTCGTTCCCGCAGAAGGCTAAGTGAGCGACACTTAATGGCCAGAAACATTTTAAATTGAAAATGGAATCTATTTTCGTGTTCTTCCCGATACCACTGTTTTTGCCGAAAGTGGGTTCCTGTGTGGGGTAGTACAAGAACGTGACTCACGAGAAAGGTTTTCCGTTCGATCCCGTTCGGGGCGGATGTTCATGCAGCAACGCGACCGGTGGAAACTTCCCCTACAATGAGGAAGTTGCATGATTTTTTTTAAATTTTTTTAATCGATTCTTAATGCAAAAATAAGCTCATAATATGAGGCCGATCGAGAAATTTTTTAATAGCAAAAAAAAATTAGCAAAAATCTCCTTTTTCAAAGCGCGCGAAAACGCTAAGAGTTTGGGATGTGGCGTCATCGTACGGTGACCATTGTTGGAAAGCAGCGGAGTGGATGGTATGATTGTTGACGTCATCGTACGGTGTTTTAACTTAGCGTTTTCAGTCACACGGTTTTTTATCCACTTTTAAATTAAAATATTTAATGACTTGTACATTTTTTTTCAAAAATTGACTAGATATTTCCTTTTACCATACAAAAAACCATACGGAACACTTGAATGTTTATGAAAATCTGACACATGCAACTTCCTTATTTTACATTGCATCAACAACACACCAGATTACAGTCACCACTCCATTATCAGAAAACATTTTTTTATGAGCTTAGCGTTGAAAAGCTCTGGGCGTCTCCGGATTTTGTTAATTTCTTATCAAGAATCGGGGATTTTTATTCCTGAATAACAACGAAGAATAGTTCAACTAGACCTGGGAATAAAGGAAAAGGGCCTTCGCATTTCCCGCTAAAATACGCATTATAAGAACCTTTGATGCTTTTTTTCCCTGGAAAGAGGAAAACTGAAAAGGAGTGTTCCTATGCAAATCTGTTAATCCTGATGTTTTTAAATAATGAAGCGTACTTACACACAAATTATATAAACTATTCCAATTCCTTACATATATTCTTCCAATTCGCGATCTATTTTATTTTAAAATTTGCCTCCATATCTATCTAAACCCCAACATTTGTCAAAAACGCAATGTCGTAAACCTACGAAGACCTAATATAGTATTATACTTTGTTCCTAAACCTAAAAAGTCCATATTCTGTAAAAAGTTTTGTTACATAACCCCGAAGTGTTTTAATACGTTAAGGTAAATGTGGGTATAGTGGACACTTTAAGGAAAATTGTTGCTTAAATTCTCAATAAATACCAACCTATTTGCTTGGAAACCGATATCATCCTATATTTAGATTAATTGGATCTTCTTCTTCTGATTTTACCATTGAAAATTTTAATTAAAATGGGTAAAGTATTCTTAATTAATTTTTGAAAAGTACTCTAAATTGCATCTATAGTGGCCACATAGATGAGCATTGTAGCTGATATCCAGCCCAAAGCCTACGCTGTAGCTGATTTGAGAGGAGTTAAGCATTTAATTCAATGTTTTGGAAACCTTGGTTCCCGAAGCCAGAATGAAACCAAATTCATACAACACTCATTTTAAAGCACAATCAAAAGTTTATGAAGAAAAACTGATCCAAATTCAATGTTATTGAAGTTTCTATTAGAAGCCATTGCGGTGGCCACTATTTGAAAATCTAAGATTTTGTGTTGGTATAGTGGCCACACCCCCGTAAATCCTCGTTAAGTCAACATTTTCAAATAAATTTTATTTATTATCATTTCATACACTCTTCTTTATCTTTATATAAATTTAAACTCGATCAAACGGTAATAAATACAAAAAAATCAGTTCCGATATACCCGTTTCCTTACGCGATTCAAAAGCAAAATCAAATTTCAGTCACTCGGCCGATGTTGTTATTTTTAAATATTTAAATATCCTTCCCATGCTGATCTGTGGTATCGGTGATAATTTACCAGCTTACCTGATTGTACAATCTTCTAAGCCTAGGAATTTTGAATCTGTTTGATGCCCCTAACTCATTTTATTTAAAATTAATCAGCTATGTGGCCACTATTGGTACAGTGTCCACTATACCACATTTACCTTACCAATACATATTCAAAATAGCCCTTCCAAACATATATTCAAAAAGCAATTAAAGAAATATCTGTTTACAATTGAGAGCATTGATTATTCCTTTTGTTCTTTTTAACGTATATGATTTTGAATTATTTTAAGCACTCTAACTCGTCATTATGGCAAAAACATGGCGCCCTGTTTGCCTCTATATTCATCTCATGTATGTATTTCCTGTATTTTTTCTTCTCCTAGTTTACTTTAAATTTTTGTTATACATATTTACCGTCACATACAAGGACCAAGAGATCCCAGGTGGCTATGTGAACTTGTAATTGTGTTCTTTTTTTATTTGTAGTTCAATAAAAAAAAGTATCGTCAGTAAATTCGTAAGGATGGTTATTCTTAATAATTTTGTAACATAAAAATAATTTTAAAGTTGGTGGGACATGTAAGAACCGTCAGTAGATAAAAGTTGAAGCTCATAATTAAGTCCCTGTTGACGATGCTCCCTCCTTGGAGTTTATTGATATCCTAGCACACATGAGGAGGAGAGAGCGATAGCGTCGCTCTGGTTGCTGCATGTGAATCCGCCCTAATAGGGCAGTTCGACGGGGGTCCATTATGGAATCGATTTCGCGCATGTTTTAGCTCTGATTGGAACGAAACGTTCTTTTAATATTAAGTACAAAGATAAAAGATTTTGGGAAACAATGAATCTTTTTTTTTCTTTCGTAAAGGAATGATTGAAATCTCGTTTTGGGGGTGTGCCCCATTCGTTTTGATTGATTTAGGTTTCTCTCTTCAGTAGCTCGATTCATTTTATTCTTTTGTAAAAGAATTATTATTCTTTCCAGTAACTATTCACTTACTCCCACACTATAGTCTGTGTAATTAAAATAGGCGGTTGGACGGCATCAGTTGAAGTTCGCCGCCAAGGTAACGAAGGAGAAAGCGTAAGCGATTCTGCTTTATTTTTGCACATCAGTTACGGCAGGGTGTGAAATTAAATTGAAACTTTGAATCTTAATAACTATAAAAATTATTCGAATTTTATAAAAAAACGAAAAGACAATCTTTTTGAAAAAAAATAATTGTTTTTTTTTTAAATTTTGTACTTCTACCATGATTAGTTATTCTTTTATAACGAAAAAAAAGTGTTCCGATTATTTCATTGGTTGCTGCGACACGAGTTAGATTCAATGACAATCTCGGGCGGTTGTGGGCTTGGCGTGATGTGGGAAAAAAATAAGACTGGTGGAAACCATGGCAACGCACAGGGGAAGGGTGTGGAGACTGGGGAAATCACGTGACTTTTCAACTGCCGATTCTAATTACATAGACTATAAAGGGTTGCCAGAAGCAATGAAAGATTGGTTGTTGAGGGAAAAGGACTAAGGACTATTAAGTATGGTTGTTAGACTAAAGGACAGGACATCACCGAGGAATCAAAATCGACTGAGAAGGGTGTAGAACTTAAAGAAACTCTGACAACTGCCTGGACACTGCTTTAACATCAGCACACGTATTTGATTGTCCAATGTCCAGCCACAGCTATTGACCTACTTAATATTGGGGTCCTATTCTCTGAAATAGACCTCTACAATGACAATATTACAGAGATAGCAAGGGGGCTGTCATCTCCACTCATGGCAATATTTGATTTGGACTCGTCGTGGGCACGACATCATCATCATCAAATAAAATTTCTGGCCCAATTACTTTTTAACTTGTTCATAAAATCTTTGAAAAGTTTTTTCCCGTAAGGAATCTTCTTTAAAATGGGATAGTAAAAAAAGCTTACAGTAACGAAATTTTAGTCACATTTAAAATACGACCCTTTGACTATACAGTTTTATAAAAATGTTAAGCATGATAATCGGCATCGAAATTTTATTTTTGACTCATCTCTGATTGCTTCTGCCAATGTCGTTTCGTCATCGCTCTCTAACACTCTGGAAAAAAAGTCCCTTCATTTCAACAAATGTTTAAAAATAGTACACTTCTGACAAAATATCTCCAATTCATGTAAAATACAAAATTTATCCCTGCGCAATATCAGTATGTGTGTCTGTTTGTCTTTTACACAAATCCAAAGCTTTCTTCCGATTTGCACCAAACTTTTTGTATACACACGTTATAAAATTCAAGGGGAAAGGCTATATTATGAAATTCTAAAAGGACCTCGTGACCCTTTGTAAGGTCATTTTTCTGAAATAGCTTCAATTCTCCTCAAGGAACGATCTGTTGTTGTTTCTCATCTTCAAGTGTGAGAAGTCTTAACCAGGTCCAAGGGGACGTTTAAATATTAAGTATATAAGCACTTTTTTGGTCATTTTAACCCCCTCCCCCTTGTCAGCAACGATAATCAAACCTACCTCAAACCCCCACCATAATTACGTAAGAAACTACCAGACCCCCTCCCCTGAAATTTTGACATCCCTTTTAGTAAGTACTGTTTTTTTTCTCCTTGAAAATTAGGTGACTACAAGGAGCTGTCCTTTTTTGGGGGTAACTCTATAATCCTGTCAAGCCTATACCAAGAACGTGTCTCTAGCATACCGAATGGCTCTGAAGTTTCTCCGATCTAATATTCTTTGACTTTATCTTCCAGAGTGATGTACAAAACTGCGTTTTCGGGGTTAAAATTTCAAAATGTTTTAGGGGACCATCCCCAGAAAAAAGTGCTTACGTCAGATTTCTTAATTCAACTTTTGTTATTTTGGGTTTTTTCGTTTATTTTTGGTTGAGTTTTGAAATTATTTATACAAGAAACAAGAGATTTTCGAAAATGCAGTATCTTACGTAAACATCACTCATATCCCTCCTCCCCCTTGTCAGGAAAAATAAGCAAAGAACAAACCCCCTCCCTCCCTCCCTTAGGTGCTTACGTAATATTTGAACGGCCCCCAATATACCAAACCACAATATGAAACATCCTGCTCATCTCAACGGTAGGAAAAGATCTGCTCAACGCAAAGAAATAAATTTAAATACCAAGCTTTTAAAAGAAAAACTAGATACAAGTCTACTTGAAAGTCAATATATTGTAAGAATATAAATCAAGGCAATTTTAAAACATATAATTTTAATTTCTATCCAAAATAAATGTTTTAAAATTTTAAGTTTTAATAATTCCTATAATGTTGATTTTAGAAGTTTGGGTTTACTCCCCCTACGACATATTGTTTTTTATAGAATTACACTTTTCTTGTTTCGTAATAGAAATATTTGCAATTTAAAAAATAGTGTTAACGTAAGGAGAATTAATGAAATTTATCAGATTCCGCGCTTTTATAAAGAGATATTTCGCAAACACTTCTTTTATCTAGCACCTAAGTTATTTAATAGTCTACCTGCAGAACTACATAATATTTCTTCATATCCCTCATTTAAACGATCTTTACATAATTTTATTATACTCTTAAATGATGTTGAGGACTTTTTTTGATGGAAGCACCATGTAATCTAATTTTTTGCCTTAGCTGTTTGCCAAATTGATTAATTTATAAGTTAAAAAATGTTTGTGTTTTTGTAAAAACTATTATTCATTTTAAAAAATTCATTATTTTGTACTTTGTATTTTTCTTTTTGTATTTTATAAGTGTTGTCTATTATTTTATTTTATTTTTTTAATTTCATGTCTTAATCAATGTATTTACTTTCTTGGTTACCTGGACGGGATTGATTCCCCTTGGTAACAAATATCATTTTTAATATTTTTCTTATTGTTGTCTCTTAAATTGAAAATAAAGATTATTATTATTATTATTTTATTATTTTATAATTTTGATGGCTTATCTAAATTTTAACATAAAACAATTTTATGTGGAATAATATTGTTGATAAAATAGTCTCCGTAGAAACCGAGATATAAAATTTTAAAAAATTAATTTATTTCGCTTTCAAGTTGGTTAAGGGGACATCCATAAATTATGTGAGGTCAAAAAGGGGGGAGGGCTTTGGAAAAATATCACCAAATCTCACCAAGGGGGGAGGGGGGTCGATTAAAATCTCACGTCAACTTTTTAAGTTAGAAATTATAGGATTTTTTTAAGTATGAGAAAGGAACACACACAGATAAGATACTACAAATTGTTTTTAAAAAGTTATAGATAAATCTCACTTGGGGGGGGCGGGGGGTTCAGCAAAATCTCACTAAATCTCACCAAGGGAGGAGGGGGGGTCCAGATTTTGGAAAAAACACCTCACGTAATTTATGTATGTCCCCTAACCAACCAAAAAATTATTCTCAATCTTATTTTCTAATTTGCAGGGATATAGGAATTAGTATTAGAATGTTTTGTACTCTTTTTGAAGCATGTTTTTTATGTTTAATGATACCTAGCTTTTTGCCAGCCTATTATTGTGCGTGGGTTTTTTTGTATTTTTACTGTTATTTTATTTTCGTTACATAATTAATGTATTAACTTTTACGTCTGGACGCGATTTAAGTTATTTCCTCTTCGCGTATCACGTATATTTTTGTAGTTATTCATTTTCATTTTCTTTTACATTTTGTTAATAAAGATTGTTATTTGTTGTTAATTGGTTAATTATTTCACAAAAAAAGTTCCTTAAAATATGATAAATTAAGGACTTCGAATGTTTTTTTGAGCAATGTTTGCAGAAAAATAACTATAATTTTCCAATAATATTTCCAAGACTTTTTATGGAAATCATAAGGTTAATGTATAGATATTGTTAAAAAGTTAAAATGCTTGACAACTGAATGGTACTCTGATCCAAAATTTGACTTAAATTTTACTGCTGCAAGTATATCAGACTGTTCAAAATATCTTACTTTTGAATAAATAAAATGGTTAAAGGATTCCGCCAAAGCTAAATCGACAAGGAGGCTTGACAATGACAGTAGAACGCCGCAAGGGGACACCTTTTTTAGGTCCCCGAAGCTTTGTTTGAATACCACAGCCATCTCTTTATAAGAGCAAAGTTTGCTCACGATTGTTGAGCTTTGGATCACTCTTTTGATACGAATTCGCGAGTATTAAAGGGTCTGTCCAAACACAATGGTGTGATATCACTGACAAATATTGACTTTTTAACGATGGATATTTTTTAAGGGTGATTCTACCTACTTTTAATTAAATCCGCTTAAAAACGTATGAATGGGAAAATGATTACTTATGAATAATATTTGATTATGCTAAATTCCTCATTAAGTTTGATAACATTCCCTTATAATAAACGCCACGTTAGAAAAATACCTTTTTCTTCTGTTGCGTCTAAATTTACGTTTTAAATGTCAAAATGTTTTTTCTTCTCGTCGATTCTCATTTAAGGTTTTTTAACACCTTTTCATTGCTGAGAAAAGTTGAATAAAACTGTTTCGCAAGTACAATGAAAAGTGATTTCGAAAAAAAGGAGCAATTTTTAAAGGTAAAAATGTTAAATTGTTTATGCCATTACAATGGAGAATCGCAGCATCTCTTAAAATTCTAAATATTCAATTTTAATTTATTAAAAATTCTCTCCTGATTCCAAAAATACGCTTGTCTTTTCCCACAAACCTTTTTCGAGGTAATTATGACATATTTTAATACAGAAAGCTCCTAACAATGTGACGTCACATGTGTCTCTTGGAAATGTGGGAAACACCGTTTTCATCGAAACACTAGGCTGTAAAAAGCTAGAGCTCAGTCTTTCAAAGCGGGATGATAACAACAAGCGGGAGCAAGGCACATTTGACGTCATAAGCTATTTCAGCTCAGACAGAAAAGAAGCTATTTTTAATTGAAAATAACTTAATATTAATTAAATAACTTAAAGGTAAATTAAAATGTTTTTTGGAGGTTTTAAGCCATTCTGAACACATTAAGATTAAAAAAATTGACTGCAATTATCCATTCTTACAGGAGTAGAAGTATCACATAAAATTGCACTCCCAGGTAGGTACAGTGGGGGGATAGGACACTTCCAATGGAAAGTTCCTTTGGAAGTGTCCCCTTTTTTTGTCCACTGTACCTACCTTGGATTACAATTACATGTGATACTCTAAAAATGTGATAAATCCCATTTTTTGTTTCCTTCCATTGGAAGTATCCCATCCCCCCCACTGTACTTAATAGATGGATAAAGAAGAGAAAAGTGAAATCAACAAACTCGATGGTTTTCAAAAAGTTGATATTCAGTACCACAATTGCATAGAAAATAAGTTTGCTCATTGAAACAAATTCAGAAAAAAAGCCATAATAGATAGGAAAAAGTTGATAAATTTGCAAACTTTTCAGTTTTATTAGTTTTATTGTGTATTTTTGTGTTTTTTAATTGAATAAAGGCAAAACTTAATCAAAAAATCAAAAAAAAAATGCTAATATCTCCGCGAAAATTCACGATATTTTCATGATATTTTTCAACGAGTTATTCATATACTCTCACTGAGGTTTTTGCTCTATCTCCTGTAGTTTTTAAATTATTTTTATTTAACCGCTAGGAGCGCTGTAAGTCATCTCAATGGATTCTCCAGGGTCACTTACCTAGAGGTAGACCTTACTTCCGTAACCCTAGGACACGTTGGTTCCAAATGAAAACCACGAAACAGGTTCATGAAGCACCCTGTATAATGTACATAGACTAAAAGCAAATGAATTCTACCTGAATCCGCGCAAACAAGATTCATATATGATGGTAATTAAACCTAAAGAGAACTCTCACTTAATTAAAATTTTTCTCAGGAGAAGTTCCCGTCGACTCATAGGGTGAATTGGGTTCCTTTCAACTTGTTCATTTACATTTAAATGAGAATTTTACCAACTTCTTTGAAAAACGTTTTTAATTCGGGAATATTTTTGATATTTGTTGCCGATTGAAGCTCAAAATTGCGTAATTCAGTCAAACAAAATACAACATTTCGCCCATTTACCCTTAAAATTTGGCCGATTAAAATATTTTTTTCATCAACTCAGTTACAATTTTATCATTAATTTTCCCGATAGAGATTTGTGATAATAAGGAAGTTGCACGTGTCAGATTTTCAAAAACAAACAAGTGTTCCGTATGGTTTTTTGTATGGTAAAATGAAATATCTGGTCAGTTTTTCAAAAAAAATTTACAGGTAATTAAATATTTTAATTTAAAAGTCGAGAAAAAAACACGTGACTGAAAACGTTTATTGTTTAAACTACTAGGGGGCTTTGCCCCCTGCTCGCTATCGCTCACCAACCCCCGGAACTGCTTCGCAGTTCTTTGAAGATCGCTTCGCGATCTTAGCGAGCAGAGCTCGCTTGTTTCATCTCAAATATCCAGTACAACCTGGAACTTGTGTGCTTATAGACTGTTCATTTAGAATAGGCGCCTGAAACAGGATCAAAAACGCTCAATAATGCTTAATAATGCTCATCGGACAACTTCAATGACCGATTGTTTTTACAGTATTTTAACTACTTCTGCTTAGGCTGCCTTGTCATTTCAGAAGAAAATTTTTTCGACTATGATTGGATTAATAACGCTTCTAATACATTACGTCTCAGGCGCTAATTCTAAATGAACAGAGTATAGTTCATGATAATTTAATATCGAAACTTTTTATCTCTCAAACTTTTCAATAATTTAATTCGGATCATTACCACAAAAATATCAAAATAAAACTCTTACTGAAATATTTCTTTTTAAATTATCAATAATTTAATGAATAGAGGGCTACCGCCCCCTGCTCGCTTACGCTCACCAACCCCCGTAACTGCTATGCATCTTCACAGATCGCGAAGCGATCTGTAATATCTGCAATCGATCTTTAGCAGAGTAAAACAAACTTCCCGAAAATCCTCTTCTTTTCATAGACACAAATAACACTCAATAAAGTTAAATTATTTATTTCTCTAGTGGTTCAAAAAATATCGAAGTATCTTTAAAAGATTATTAACCAAGTCTATACTATAACGCTAGCAAACAGATCCAAAATCTGCACCTCAAAACTTTTAAATTTAAATATCCGTGCTCGCGACAATCTAGTGAACAGGCAAATATAAAATTTAAAAACATTAAACACGTCTGATAAAGACCTACTGAAACTATGAAAAAAATAAAACTTTGATGCTTAATAATTCCAAAACTAATTAGAATTTTTTAAAGAACTAAAAGCCAATCTCTTTCTAAAAAATAATAATATAAGTGCTTAAAAAATCATATTGATACCGTGATTAGTTTTCATTTTAGATAGAAAAAAACGAAAAAGTGTCAAAAATTTCGAAAATTAAAAAATTAATTACTCTAAATCAAATTCGAAATTCGAAAAAAGGGTGACGTAGTGCACATCTTCATACTTCAGAGTATTAGGCTGCAAAAAATCATAGTTGTGCTGCTAATAGATTTCGCTGAACTGGATTACGCGGCGAAAAAAGAAAAACTTCAACTTTGACCTTAAAAATACCCCAGTACTAATTATCACATCAGTTAGCTTTTTGTTCGAGAATGTGCCCCAATTATTCCTCTACAAGCCTTTCAAATTTCATAAATTTCTATCCAGTAGTTTTTGCGATAGAAGAGTTCAAAGAGTCGAAAAATTTTATTTTCTGAAACAGCGGCGGCAGCGGTGACAGTAACTTTTTTTTAATATAGAGAGATAGGATGACATCAACAATAATGATTGCAACTCCATTGCTTTTCAACAATGCCTATTGTAAGATTTATTTATTTATTATTAAGCACACACAACAGGTCAGCGACCCAATTACAGTGTGGAGAGAAAGTAAAAAATAAAAAAACATACACTACAAAGTACTAAAAAGAAATGTACACTAACAATTTAAAAGAACAGAACATTCATTTTTAAAAGTAAGAAGAGACATATTAAAAATATCCAAGTTAAAACCAATACAATTGTATATTCTATAAAATTTAAAAAGACAGAAATTATCAATATAATTACGTTTGTTGAGAGTATTTTTAAACAAATGATGATTCCTTAAAAATCTATTGGGCACCGAAAAATTTATGCCACTTAGTATTTCATTGCAATCAATATGATTATTACAAACTTTATAGAAAAATAAAATACATGATAACTCTCGTCTAGACTTTAAACAAGGAATATTGAAAATATTGAGCAAATGCGAAGAAGATAAATCAAGAGAACTAATATGAAAGGTCCTGAAATATAAGTACCTTGTAAATTTGGTTTGTACCTGTTCAATAACTCTAATTTTATTGTTATAGTAAGGATCCCAGATAGGACTGCAGTATTCTAAATTAGAACGAACAAGACTGCAATACAAAG
The DNA here is from genome assembly GCA_024610705.1 of Tetragnatha versicolor. Taxonomy (NCBI): domain Eukaryota; kingdom Metazoa; phylum Arthropoda; class Arachnida; order Araneae; family Tetragnathidae; genus Tetragnatha; species Tetragnatha versicolor. The sequence continues at coordinate 69,341,310 of JANDEH010000006.1, forward strand.
ACTTTAAAGCTATTTGATTAGAAAAATTTGCTGTCTTGCGCTTAAGAAAACCAAGAACCTTATGAGCTTTAGAAACAATATTATCTATATGCTGAGAAAAATCAAGGGCAGTAACACCCAAATCCTTAATGACAACATTACGCAATAAACTGCTATGATTGATCATGTAAAAATAGTTTAATGGCTGAGACCTATGTGAGTAACTAACTACACTGCATTTAGAAATATTTAAGAAAAGCCTATTTTCAGAGCACCATGTATACAAATGATTGAGATCCGTTTGCAGTAGTTCAGCATCATTTACAGTTTGAATCTCTTTAAATAATTTTAAATCATCAGCAAATAATAAATAGTCACTAAATTCTAATTTTTCACAAAGATCATTAATAAATAGAATGAAAAGAAGGGGACCCAAATTTGATCCCTGGGGAACACCAGTATTATTTGTAAACTCAGTAGAAACAGCACTATTGAAGAAAACATAAAGCAACCGGTCATTTAAATAACAGGCAAACCAATCGATTAAATTGGTATTAAAGCCTATATTTTGAAATTTTCTTAGAAGGATGCCAAAGTCAATTGTGTCAAAGGCCTTGGAAAAGTCAGTATAGATAACATCCACCTGCTTCCCACTTTCAAATGCAGAGATGATATTTTTTGTCAAACCGTATAGATTAGAAAGTGTCGACCTCTTTGGCATAAACCCATGTTGAGCAGGTGTAATTAGATCCTTGACCTGGAAAAATAGTTTTTTGTATATAATGATTTCAAATACTTTTGAAAAAGGACTCAGAATTGCAATGGGTCTATAATTCGTACAGTCCTCGGGATTTCCTTTTTTAAATACAGGAATAACTTTCGTCCTTTTCCATAATTCAGGAAAGGTGCAAGTTTTCAAAGACAAATTGAACAAAATAAGAAGAGTATAAATCAAATGTTCAGCGTATCCTTTTACAATAAATGACGGTACATTATCAACTCCAATCGTTGAGGATGATTTTAGTTTTATAATAGCCTCTCTGAAACATCCTCACAAGTAACACATTCGATCCCAACCATATTACACATATAGCCTGAGTCACCAGATCCCTTTACATAGCTTGTACTAGATTTGTACACAGTGCCAAAATAATCTGCAAACGCATTAGCAATATCCTTATCACTTTCATAGTAACTATCATTATAGAATATTTTATTAGGTGAAGATTTGTTTTTATTGAAGTAAGACCAAAATTTCTTAGGTTCATCAATTAGATTAAGTTCAGTATTTTTATGTAGATAGAGTAGTCCTTAGCAATGCTTTTCTTAAGAGACGATCTTAATCATCTAAATTCATCGAGAAGAGACTGATCACCGTTATGAAGTGCAAGTTTACGGATCCTACTTTTTTCTCTTATCAATTCTACAGCTCTACCAGAGTACCAAAAGGGGAATTTAGTTTTAAATTTAGTTTTAATTGGAATTGTTTGGTCAAAAATCATAGTTAAATATTCATAAAAACTTAAAACAGCACAGTCAACATTATCGAATGAATTCAAAAAATTCCAATCAGTCATGGAAAACAGAGACCACAAACCCAAATAATCAGCTTTTTTAAAGTCAAATTTGTTGACACCTCCAGTGCGCCTGGTGTGACGATCCGTCAAGAAGCTAACAACAATACTCAGTGTCGGGTGATGGTTATCTTCAGCAACCAACGGATTGTCGGAATGATCAACTGAGATATCACAGGATTGAATATTAGACAAGATCAGATCTAAATATTTCTTATTAAAATTAGGAACAGTATTATATTGAATTAGATTATATATAAACACATAAAATTGTACAATTCTCTAGTTTTATGATCAGGACAATTAAGGCCATTAAAATTCTCACCTACAGATAAATTAAAATCACCACAAATAAAGATATTCTCATAAGAAGAGAACATGACAAAATAGCTAAAAAACTTATTATATCAGTGAAGATGACGTCACATCCAAACTCTTGACGTTTTCAAGCGCTTTTAAAAAGCGGATTTTTGTTAATTTTTTTGGCAATCAAAAAATTGCTTATTTTTGCAAGAAGAATCGATTAAAAAAATCATGCAACTTCTAATTCACTGAAATTCTAAACACAGAAAACGTGGATTCAAGGGTAGGCCCTCCAGAAAGTTCCTCCTCCTTGCGATAAAAAAGGGGAAGAAGGGAAAAAGAAAATACCTACATTTCATTTCGATTGAACTAATTTCTTTTTTATTTATTCAAAAATTTAATTTTGTTTTTTCTTTTTACCCCTTTTCCTTTCTCTTTCCCCTTTTAAATTTATGCTTTTTTTTGGAATAAAATTAATTTATAATAATAGCCAACTCTTTTACATGAAAACTTAAACCAGTAGAGACAGGTTCATCTATAATTTGGACTTCAGACGCCTTTATTATATATAGCAGTATACCCCAATGTATGAATGACTGAATATAACTTTAATTTCCTGTCCCCCAGACAAAATTTCTGAGTGAATTAAGTGATAAAGCTTTGACAGGTTCCTTATGGAAAAAGCTCAGATTGTCTGGGTTTAGTATTGTCATGTAAATCCCAAGAAATTCATATGATTGCTTTTTAATATCGTCCATGAAAGGCTGGCAAGCTAGAATCGCAAAATAGACGACATTCAAAAGTAATAGACGAATCACTTCAAAAAGGGTTTTTCATATATTGTATAACAACCGGAATAGCAATTTAAATAATAAGGCGAATAATATAATATGAGTCTAATACCTTAAAATTGGTTTAACTCTGAACCAAATGGAGTGGGATTTTTTTTCACGTTAAAGCACACAAAAGTTAACCAAAACAAATTTTACATGGTCAATGGTTTAACACGTTCAACACTGTAGTATCATATGAGAGGTGTCAACCGGAAATAACTTTAAGCCTGGAGCCTGGAAACTCCGATTGCATTTATCAAAATGTCCGGATTCTTTCCGGATTTCCAAGTGGGCTATTGGATTTTTTAAATCTCAATTTTAAAATATTTCCATTTTGTAGATTTAGGATAAGGTCGCAGTTACAAAGCAAGAAATTATGAATTTTAAAGCAATTGAAAACATATTTCACTGTTTTTTAATAGATTCCAATACAAGGTGTCCATAAAATAAGTAACCTGATTTAAGGGCCTATAGAAGCCAAACCGATCATCGGAATTGAGAGAAATTTTGGTGGAAGACGTTTTGGGGGTTGGGGACAAGAATAGTATAGGGAGGGGTAGTTTAACTTTATCAATTACGGTTAAAGTGAAAAAAAAGTTTTTAATTCCCAATCTAACCCCCCTTTTTTATATGCGCTATGTGATTCCAGATGTGAAAAATACAAATAGCGTTGAAACGGTACCTGGAAGTTGTAAACTCGCACCTAGTAAAGTCAAAGTATGCTAGTAGGTTCACTGGTTATTATTGTTATTTACTGATACACTAGTCATATTTCCTTAACAATTCACTGGTCTAGCTTGAACAGAAATAACAGTTTCATAGCTGTTTTCATTTGTCTCTTGGAGCTAGTTTACAATTTAGAGGTACCGTTTCAACGCTATTTGTGTTTTTCCACATCTGGGATAAAAGCAAATAAAAAAAGGGGGTTACATTGGGAATTTTTTAAATTTTTTTCACTCTAACCGTAATTGATAAAGTTAAACTGCCCCACCCTATACTATTCTGGTCCCTATCCCTCAAAGCGTCTTCCACCAAAATTTCATACAATTCCGATGATCGGGTTAAGGTTATTTCCTTACTTTATTAGTTACTAGCTGATATGCCCGGCCTTGCACGGGTGGAGTTACAGCTTTCTTTTTAAAATTTTCAATACATTTTATTACACCTTATTTTACCGGAAAAAGGTATTAAATCCATCATTTTGTCAAGCATTATAATTTTTGAATGATTTCTACATTTAACCACATGATCCCCACAACAACAGAAAAAATTAGAGAGAATATCACAAAATTACTTAAAATATGCCCATTTAGATCCCGTGATTAATTTTATAGGATTTTAATTAACTTTTCTGTGAAATTATTCAATAATTATGCATATTCCATTTGCAATTTGGGAAAAAAATCAATCTTTCCCGTTGAAAGGGCTAACATTTTCAATAGGTTTTTTTGTAAACCAACTTTCTTAAAGCAACAATATGATCATCTTTTGATTTACATTTTCGTTTCCCAGGGATACTATTTTAACAATAATTCTATTCCATGAAACGTTTTATTTAAAAGCTAAATGAATTTTCAAATAAAAATATTCTAAAATATACTAAATTACCAGTTTTAAAATTTTAAGTTTCATTTAATTATATTTTTAGATTAGTGTTATAATTTTTGAATGGATTTATATCTAGTTTTTCTTTTAAAAACTTGTTATTTTGCATTGTTTTTTTAAACAATGGGAAGAACAGATCTCTTCTGGAGGAGAAATAAAGCTATTCTAGCAAAGTGACCAGAAAAAGGGTCAAAAGAGGGTCAAGGTGTCAATTAAAATTTTAGAAACATACCCTATGTTTTTCCTTTAGTTGTTTTACGTAAGTATACAAAGTTTGGTGCAGATTGGAAGTAAACTGTGAGTTGGATAACACATTGACTTTTATTATATTAGATACCCAGGGTTTGAATTGAATGATCACAATGAGGAAGTTGCATGATTTTTTTTAATCGATTCTTCTTGCAAAAACAAGCAACTACCCAAAATTTGAGGCCGATCGAGAAATTTTTTTATTTCCAAAAAACCCACTTTTTAAAAGCGGGCGAAAACGCCAAGAGTTTGAGATCATCCTATGTTGACGTCATCTTACGATAAACATTGTTGGAAAGCAATGGAGTTGATGGTATGATTGTTGACATCTTTAAACAATAAACGTTTTCAGTCACGTGTTTTTTTCTCGACTTTTAAATTAAAATATTTAATTACCTGTACATTTTTTTTGAAAAATTGACTAGATATTTCATTTTACCATACAAAAAAACATACGGAACACTTGTTTGTTTTTGAAAATCTGACACATGCAACTTCCTTATTGATCGCCAAAACTAACTTGATTAAAATCGTAAAAATCAAGCCTTTTTAAAGATATAATACTCATGATCAGATTTTGATCGGAATCGGTTTCTATTAAAAATAATGATTAATTTGAGCGATATGGTTTTATTCGAATAATAATAATCATTATTTGTGGTGGTGTCGTATCCCTTATGAATTCATATCTGATGGTGTGCCTGTATCATCTTTGCTATTTCTATCGAATTAGCAGAATATAAATCCTCTAATAATATAAATCTCAGAACAATATGGCGGACGACAGCTGTGGAGTAGAAATATCTCTCGCTTAAAATCTCTCGTGTACGTCTCGTTTACATCTCGAGTTAAAGATTCTGAATACGGCCCTAGGATTGAAAACTTATTGAAATGCATCCCTTTAAGTAAAAGTAGTTTTATTTACTTTCGAGCTCATGCAGCGTATTAGTTTCGAAGTGCGTTAATTACGTTTATCCCACGGAGTTAAAAATCTTTTCGGCAGATTTCCCGTGTGTTGAGAGCATTTTAAATTTAACACCCTCTTTCTCATTTCTTATGCTCAACTCTTTGCGGTACGCGTATTAAAAAGCGTATGAAAACTGTATAGAATATATCAGTTTAAGAATCTGTTAAATTTTATAACGCCTGGAAATATTGGGGGAATATTCTGATTTATTAGCTTTAAATTTTTATTAGTAAATCTTTGTTTTTCTTTCTCATCCAATGAAGAGGTTCAAAATATTTCACATCGATGGAAGCATCCAATCAGGCGGAGGCTAATTTCTAAAAAAAAAAATTGACAAATTTCATTGCTACTCTCATATCAATAAAGATATCTCAGTCCAGGGAGCTGAGTATTGTGAGGATTGCGAAGTGAGGGGCCGTTCAAATATTACGTAAGCACTTTTTTGGTCATTTTTAACCCCCCCCCCCTCCCCCCTTGTCAGCAAAAATAAGCAAACCTCAACCCCCCACCATAATTACGTAAGAAACTGCCGGACCCCCCCCCCCCCCGAAATTTTGACATCCCTAGGTGACTTGCATAAGGAGTTGTCCTTTTTGGGTGTAACCCTAAGGGTTCAAAAATGAGTCGAAACACTACTTTTCGGGGTTACAATTTCAAAATGTTCGGGTGGTCCATCTCCAGAAAAAAGTGCTTACGTCAGATTTCCTAATTCAATTTTTGTTACATTTATTTTTGGTTGAATTTTGAAATTATTTATGCAAGAAACAAGAGATTTTCGAAAATGCACCATCTTACGTAAGCATCACTCATATCCCCCTCCCCCCTTGTCAGCAAAAATAAGCAAAGAGCAAACCCCCCCCTCCCCCTTAGGTGCTTACGTAATATTTGAACGGCCCCTGATCCAAAAGGTCCTGCAGTTTACGGGGGTTGGTAGGTAAGCAGAGGGTGGTAGTCCATAAAAAAGTTTGTCACGATCGATAGATCCATTACCTTCATATCCCAGTTAATCATAGAGCGATATCTCCTCATTTTATTTACTAACAACATCTAAGCAACTAGGGGATATTCGTCCCGAAACACCTGAGGATCGGGAGCTATTTTTAGTCGTCCCGGAGGAGGGTTTGGTCATCTCTCCACATTCATTCGGCGAGGATTATGGTTCGTCACAATGCCTGAGACAAATCGAGTTTTTGTTGAAATTTGGACAATTTGGTACAAAAGGACGACTATTTTTTTAAAGAAAAATCACACCATTAATATTCTTTTCACAGTAATTTAATGAGTATAAAATAAGATACCATGAACCCATTATTATTAATTCTTAATAATCTTAATTTAGTTATTCGTGTTGTTCGAGTCCGCCTTGCTGGCCCCACCCCCTTTCATTTCGCAGAACTTTAATTTCAAGCAAACGCCGCAGAAACCGACTGCGGGCCTGCATGCTGGAGGAAATAAAGGAGGAAGCGACTCCCCGAATGACATCTTCTTCTCTTCTCTTGCAACTCGGCGAGACACTTCGATTGGCTCGTTGATGACGACGACTTCTCTTCGCTTGCAACTCGGCAAGACTTTTCAATTAGCACGCAGAATCCACGGCAATCGAGCCCAACGAGAAACCCTTCGTCTTGTACCACCAGCTTCACCTGTACATACCATACTTATTTCATCCACACCAATCTATGTGCCTGAATAAATCTTCATGGTATTTTCAACCACTCGAATCATCATTTTTGATCTAAAAGAACCTACACGTCCAAACATCTGGTGCCGAAACCCGGGATTTGGGTGAGTTGAATTTGATCATTTATCTGAAGAATTGTTCAAGTGTTTGTAATTTAGCCTCTCAAAATGGCAAAAGTAGAAATCGATGTGTTGATTGGTAAACAGATTAGTGTAAATAAAAAAATGACAAATTATGTTCGCAACTATAAAAAGGATTCCAAAACTAGAAAAACTTTAAGTTATTTTGAGAAACGATTAAAGGTTTTAGCGAATATTGGGACGAGTTTAAAGATAATAATGAAAAACTTGAAAGTTTACCAGTTGATGAAAACGAACCGTATTTAAAAAATGATCTGTATGGTGAAGTCGAAGATTTCTTTATTAGCAGTTATGCCGAAATGGAAGATGATATGCTACAAAGCTTTCCACCTTCCAAACCTGTTGATAACCCTAAAACGCAAACTTTAGTCAAAGACTCTGCTGGCGAAGTTAAATTACCGCGCATTCAAATGCCGATTTTCAATGGCCAATACGAAAACTGGTGTTCCTTCCGCGATTTGTTTACTTCTATGATTCATCAAAATGAATCTTTGAACGATGTTCAAAGGTTGTACTACCTTAAAACTCAAGTTTCTGGGGAAGCTGAAAGGTTGATCAAACATTTTGATATTGTGGGTACGAATTATACTACCGCTTGGGATATCTTAAGAGATCGGTTTGAAAACACGAGAGTGTTGATAAACGTACAAATAAAAAGACTGTTCTCCCAACCTAAAATTCTAACTGATAATGCTTTAGGTGTTAAAGGTCTTCTAGATACGACTCAAGAATGTATTTCTGCATTGTTAAACTTAAATGTCAAAACGGATAATTGGGATCCTATTTTGATTTACCTTGTATCGCAAAGGTTACCACAAGAAACCCTTCAATTATGGGAACAACACATTTCACAGGAAAAGGAATTCCCATCCTTTGAAACAATCAGAACATTCTTAACGGGTAGATTCAGAGCTTTAGAAGCACTAAAAGATCAATCGAGATCTGTAACTAAGTTTACACCCTCTAAAACTAATAACCACGTTACAAAGTTAAGTTGTAAGTTCTGTTCTGGTGATCATTTGGTAAATAAATGTCCCACTCTAACAGAAAAATCCCATTCGGAAAGGTTAAGTTTAGTCAAAGGCAAGAACTTATGCTTAAATTGCTTTTCTTCTTTCCATATAGGTAGGCAATGTCTGAGCAAATACTCTTGCAATATTTGCAAAAGACGACATCACACCCTGCTGCACGAAGCTATCTCAAAGAATTGGTTTTCTAGCCCTAAGCAGAGGTTTGAATCTCCGAATGAAATCCAAACAAAGGATCCAAATCCCCCTGCGCAAATCTCTAAGGTGACTCATCACGAAGTTGAGGTTTCACATGTCACTCGTAAAAACGTAGTCCAAACTATGGTTTTGTTAAGCTCTGCCATAGTGAAAGTTTCAGATTCACGAGGAAACGAGCTAGAAGTAAGAGCACTTTTGGATCAAGGTTCCCAGTGCACATTTGTATCCGAACATTTAGCACAACGCTTAAAGTTGAAACGAGAACGTATGTCGGCTAAAGTTACCGGAATCGGGAATAATCAAATTTCATGTTTTAGAACATCTCCCTTTTCGATTAGTTCCACGAACTCTAAAATTGTAGTTCCCAAGGTTCAAGCTTTAGTTTTGAAGAATTTGACAGGGTATTCTCCCAAGTTAAATTTCAAAGAACACCCATGGGATCATATAAAAAACCTAAATTTAGCAGATCCAAATTACGGGAATCCTGGTAAAATCGATATAATAATTGGAGCAGACTTATACCCTTCAATTATACTCGATGGCTTCTTGAGGGGACCCCATAATACTCCCATGGCCCAAAACACGAAATTTGGGTGGATTTTAACGGGTCCAGTAAACCTTGATTTAAGTCCTGAAATTAAAACTATCGAAATCTCCCTGATGCACTCCTTCACTGACATCCACGAGCAGTTAAGAAACTTCTGGGAAATTGAAGAAGTTCCCCCCACAAAGTGTATCACCGTCGAGGATGAACTTAGTGAAAAAATCTTTCGCGATACTTGTACTAAAATTGATAATCGATACTCGGTGGATTTGCCCTTCCGGGAAAATGCCCCAGCTTTGGGCGAATCGCTTCCTATTGCTACCGTGCAATTTGTTAGTCTTGAAAGAAGATTAAACTCCAATCCAAACTTAAAAGAACAATATTCAAATTGTTTAAGGGAATATCTAACTTTAAATCATATGCAAAAGCTTAGTCCTGACGAGATCCGTCCGAAAGAAGACGAAGGTGGATTTGGTTGGTATTACCTGCCCCATCACCCAGTCTTTAAGGAAGAAAGTTCCACGACTAAACTAAGAATCGTATACAATGCGTCTCAAAAAACCGGAAATGGCGTATCTTTGAACGATAGGTTGCTTACAGGTCCGAACCTGCAGGAAAACCTTTCTGCTATTTTGCAGAGGTGGCGTATGCATAAGATAGCATATGTCGCTGACATCGAAAAAATGTATAGGCAAATACGCATCAACGAAAATCACACAAATTATCAAAGAATAATTTGGCGCGAATCAAAGAACGATCCTATCGAACATTTTAAATTGCTAACCGTAACTTTCGGCATGGAAAGCTCAGCATTTCTCGCTATCCGTACTTTGAGGCAGTTAGCTTCTGACGAGAAGCAAAGGTTTCCTTTAGGAGCTGAGGTGATCGAAAAGGAATTCTACGTAGACAACCTAATGTCGGGTGCGGAAACAATTGAGAAAGCACTTGATAAACAAGATCAAGTGATCAAAATACTAAAATCGGGTGGATTCACTCTTAAAAAGTGGGTTACTAACGAAGCCGAAATCCTGAAAAATATCCACGAGGATGATCGGGAAAAAGGCTTAACAAAAACGATCGATTTTGACCCTAAATTTAAAACGCTAGGACTTTACTGGCATCCTGAAACCGATACAGTGAGTTATAACGTAAACCTCAAGCTCACAACTGAAAGTCCCACCAAACGATCCATCTTATCCGATATTAGTAAATTATACGACCCCCTAGGATGGATCTCTCCGATCGTGGTCTTGGGTAAGATATTAATGCAAGAATTGTGGCTTTCAGGAAAAAACTGGGATGACCAAGTTCCAGCTAGTATCCAAGAAAAATGGGTAAAATTAGCTACAAATATTCACGATCTCGAATTGCTAAAAATACCCCGCTGGATAGGATTCAATGTAAATCAAGTGTCGAGTCTTGAATTACACGCCTTCTGCGATGCTTCCCTAAAAGCATACGCATCAGTGATATACCTAAGAAGTCAAAGTACTGACGGATGTCATACTGAGCTATTAACTTCAAAAACAAAGATAGCTCCTCTTAAACCTGTATCACTACCTAGATTAGAACTTTGTGCTGCATTGTTAGCAGTCAAACTAATCCTTGTGACTCTTTCAGAAACACGAATGAATTTTTCGAAAGTTTTTGTCTGGACTGACTCCAAAGTAGTTCTGGCATGGCTCAAGGGTCCACCATACCGATGGAAGACGTTTGTGGCCAATCGCGTGGGTGAAATACATCAGAAACTACCGAATGCTGAATGGAGGTATGTATCATCTATTTCTAATCCTGCGGATATTCCCACACGAGGAATAGAAGCAAGAAAACTGATAGAGAGTAGCCTCTGGTGGAAAGGACCTTCATGGTTAAGTCTCCCTCCAAAGAACTGGCCTAAAATTGAAGTTAACAATTCTGTAGAAACAGAACGAAAAAATGTTCATGTTGCCGAAGTTAATCATGATCTTAACTTGTTTGAGAAATTCTCATCATTTTCTAAACTAGTTCGAGTTTTGGCATTTTGCCTTAGATTCACCAAAAACTGCAAACTACCTCGAGATGAAAGAAATTTCAACTATCTCACTGTTGAAGAAATTGATGACTCATTAACCCATCTCATACGTCTTGCACAAAATCAAGCCTTCAGTGCAGAAATTAAAGCGATTCAAAGGGGTAATCCAATACCTTACAAAAGCAAACTTCTATCTTTAGCCCCCTTTTTGGATGATAAAAACATTTTAAGACTAGGAGGACGCTTACAAAACTCAACCTTAAGTTTTGCCGAAATGCATCCCATTATCCTAGCTTCGGATTCGTTCAGTAAGTTACTGATACAAAAAACGCACATCGAAACGTTACATGGAGGTACTCAGTTAGTTTTAAGTCTAGTAAGAAGAAACTACTGGATAATAGGTGCTAGAAAGTTGACTAAAAATGTTATACATAAATGTATGCCCTGTTTCCGTCAAAGGACTAAAGCACTTGACCAGCAAATGGGAATCTTACCCTTTCCTCGCGTTAATATCTCGCGTCCCTTTTCCAATTGTGGAGTTGACTATTTTGGACCCATAGAACTAAAAACCGAAAGGAAAAGGAAATCAACGGTCTACAAAGGCTACGTGGCTCTCTTTATTTGTTTTGCTACTAGAGCAATCCATTTAGAACTGGTAACTGGTTTAACCACCGAAGCTTTTCTAGCTGCTTTCCGTCGCTTCATATCGAGACGAGGATTATGTTCAAACATATACTCGGATCAAGGAACTAACTTTATAGGTGCTGCTAAGGCCCTCAAAAGGGACTTTCAATTAACCATTAAAAGAATTGAAAGTGAAGTAGCTGAAACTTTGGTTAACGATCAAATCACGTGGCATTTCATCCCTCCTGCCTCCCCCCATTTTGGTGGTCTTTGGGAGGCAGGGGTGAAGTCAACAAAGTTTCATCTAAAACGTATTCTTTCTGATGTTAGACTAAATTACGAAGATATGACGACCATCCTAAATCAAGTCGAAGCGACTTTAAACTCACGACCTCTATGCCCCCTAACAGACGACCCAAAAGATCTTGACGCCCTAACCCCCGGACATTTCTTGGTTGGTGGAGTTCTCGCTCTACCTCCCGAACCGTGTCTCCTCGACCAACAAGAAAATCGTCTGAACCGATGGCAGAAGTTGCAACATCTTCTCCATCACTTCTGGAATCGCTGGTATCGGGAGTATCTTAGTCGTCTGCAACAAAGACCTAAGTGGGCTCAAAAGAAACCAAACATCTCCAAAGGAGATTTAGTTCTAGTTGTCGATAAGACTTTACCACCTGCCAAATGGCTTTTGGCTAGAGTGTTAGAAGTCCACAAAGGACCTGATGGACTAGTGCGCGTTGCTACCATCAAAACTAAGGAAACCGTCCTGAAACGGCCAATTACTAAGTTGTGTAAATTGCCTTTTTACTAATTTTTGTATTTTTCAGACTTGGAGCTTATGATTTTGATAAAACCCTAAGTACGGGTTTTATGGCGGGGATTATGTTCGAGTCCGCCTTGCTGGCCCCACCCCCTTTCATTTCGCAGAACTTTAATTTCAAGCAAACGCCGCAGAAACCGACTGCGGGCCTGCATGCTGGAGGAAATAAAGGAGGAAGCGACTCCCCGAATGACATCTTCTTCTCTTCTCTTGCAACTCGGCGAGACACTTCGATTGGCTCGTTGATGACGACGACTTCTCTTCGCTTGCAACTCGGCAAGACTTTTCAATTAGCACGCAGAATCCACGGCAATCGAGCCCAACGAGAAACCCTTCGTCTTGTACCACCAGCTTCACCTGTACATACCATACTTATTTCATCCACACCAATCTATGTGCCTGAATAAATCTTCATGGTATTTTCAACCACTCGAATCATCATTTTTGATCTAAAAGAACCTACACGTCCAAACACGTGTCATCCACAATCGCATACTAGGCAATTCAGTAAAAAAAATCTTAAATTTGATTTACGGAAGAATAAAAGAACCTAGTATTCCACCATTTTATTTCATTTTCTCAACATGTTTTCTTCAAAGATTTTCAATAGATAGATTTGCTAGTCAATACACTCTTAAAACGACAGTCTCAAAAATGAGTAAAAATTACTCAAATCTGAGTTTGTCACGCACTCAAACAGGCTCCGATCCAAATTTACTCAAATTTGAAAACATGCATGTACTCATTTTTGAAAATGTGCAGATACTCGAAAATAAAGCATCATGTACTCACTCATTTTTTAATTCGTCCATGACATTCTTTTAAAGAGGGTGCAATGTGTTACAGTTACGATAACCATACAGCCACGTTACTATGACGTATAGACCAGTAACTTGAGTGCGACATCACAACGTTGTGTTACACGTTATCACACCAACACAATATTACAATTTTCAAACGTAAACTAAAAGTAAGCACAATTTGAGAGGTGACTATTAAATTGTTTGAAACTGAGTATGTCTGGTTAGGGTGTCCCTTATTTGATAGAAAAATTTTTTCTTGCGAATTTGAAAACGGTTACCCTCTACTTTTTTCATAAATGTCTTGATCTATTCAGATATAAAATTTTATCCTTCTAAGAGGATATTAACCTGTGCAAAATCTTAATTAAAGATGGTCAATGTCTCTTTTACGACAGAATTTTTTTTCTCTTTGTGAAATTGAAAAGAGATACCCTCTACTTTTTTATAAATGCCTTGACGTATTCAGATATAAAATTTCGACCATCTGCGATAATATTAACCTGTGCCTAATCTTAATTGAAGATGGTCAAACAAGCTAAATTACCGGCACGCGCCCGCTTATATACTCACCACTTTTATTCTTTTTTCCTACTTTTTTCAGGCCTTTTTATATATATTTATGTTTTTGGTCATTGAAATGTAATATTAATCGGTCTGAATGGTCGTCTACCGCTAAAGTTTAATTTCACGAATGTTAAAAAACAGCACCGCAAAAATGTGTCCATTACTGGGTAACTTGGATCCAGTAATATGGTGACTAGAATTGCCAACTAAGTAAATTGGTTTACCTGCACTTTGGTAACTTCTTTCAAAAGCGGTAGACGGCATTTTAGACTGATTATATATTACATTTCTGTCTGTAGCCAAACTCATAATAAAATATAAATAAGTCTGAAAAAAGTAGGAAAAGAGAAAACAAAGTGATGAGTATTGGCGAGCGCGTACCTGTAATTTAGCTTGTTTGACCATCTTCAATTGAGATTCGGCACGGGTTAATATTATCGTAGAGGGATAGAATTTTATATCTGAATAGGTCAAGGCATTTATAAAAAAGTAGATGGTATCTCTTTTCAATTTCACAAAGAGAAAAAAATTCTGTCGTAAAAGAGACAAAAAGAGACACATTGACCATCTTTAATTAAGATTTTGCACAGGTTAATATCATCGGGGAGGGATAAAATTTTATATCTGAATAGGTCAAGGCATTTATGAAAAAAGTAGAGGGTAACCCAGTGTTTCCCAACGTGGGGCGCACGCCCCACCGGGGGGCAATATCATTTTTTAGGGGGGCAATTTGAAAATTTTCAACCAAATTGCTCCCCCAGGTGGGGCGAATCCAGGGGGGAAATTAAAAAACAACTTTTTAAAGAGAAGTTTATCAAAAACTGATCCTATTATACTATCTGAGAATGCGTATGTCTGAAATCTGGAACCAAGTTGAAACCCTGATTTTAGAGTCTAATGTCCAACATTTTCTGGGGGATGACCCAAGATCTTTGTTTTTAGAACGCTTATATCTGAAAATTTTTTTACATTAGGTTCATCGAAATGCAAATCTTACCCTAAAAATTTATATCAAAAATTTCGCTACTAGGGGTACCAAACTAGTTAAAAACCTGCTTCCTAGAGCCAAATTTTCGAAAATTTGCTGGGGGAGGACCCCCAGACCCCCCTTGGTACTTAGAACTTAATTACTCATAACTTGATTTAGTTTTTTAGCATTCAAATTCTACCTAAAAATTTTCTGAAAAGCTCCATTAGACTTATTAAATATACATAGGAGGGAGGGGCTAAGATATAATTTTGGCTCCCTCTCAAAATATATTTCTATATATTATATATGCCACTGAGACCGGGGGGGCATGGAAAATTTAGAAAGGCTTTGGTGGGGCATGGACCGAAAAAGGTTGGGAAACACTGGGGTAACCGTTTTCAAATTCGGAATAAAAAATTTTTCAGTCATAAGAGGGACACCCTAAATGTCTGGTGTTTCGAAATTGAAAGCATTGGGTCGTCATATTTGAGACAAAAAGTTTCATACCAAAATGAGAACATCGATTTACTCAAATTTGAAACTTTCATTTTCAACGGCTATTCCCAATTCCATAGCTCTCATATCTATGCGCGCTCCCATCAGGCTCCCTTTCCCCTAACTGGCAGGGGAAGCCTTTAATAGTTCTCTATCAAAGTCGCTATTTTCGAAAAAGATCCATTCATTCTCCTTCTCCGAGATAAAGAAAAAGGTGTTGGCTTCCTCCCATCATCCAGGTAGGAGCAAAGTCACGTGGACAGTCGCAACCGAGACTCAGGTGTTACTTACTATTCATGGATATTGCAGATTTTAGTTAGGTTTGTGTTCGCATTAATTTTTGACGCGCTAACGTAACGTAATGCGAGTGTTAATGGGAAGCATTAGATTTCCTTTAACAGATTCATTTCCGTTGAATGAATGAGCTTGATTTTAGAAGATGGTAGTTTGTTTAACTCATGTATTATAGCGTTTTTTTATCACGATTTACGTAATAGAAACCGAACAGGCTTTCTGTTTACTCTGTTCCCCCGTTCCCCCCACCTTACTCGTCAAGAAGCATTGCAACCAAGTGAAAACGGGCAGTATAAAGACAAGTGGACATACCTCAAACGTCCTCTAATCCATAATCCTCCAGTGAGTGCGATGAGACCTTCCTTGGTCCTCTATTTCGGCAGGCCCTGGAAAAAGAGAAAGAAGAATATTAAAATCGAAACCACTTCGTACTTTCATCATAGTCAAGCCTTGATTTACCATTAAGCTTGATTACCTTGATTTACCAAGCCTTGATTACTCTAGGCCCGGACCTACACTTTGGGGGCCCCCTAATTTTAAAAAGTAAACAAAAATTTATAGTAGAAACTACTTTTATACTTCCTAGAATGTTTTTTCGTTACTTGTTGATTAAATAAAGCCTAATGTAGTGCAAAAAGGTGATTATATTACAACATGTATTTTATGCTTGTAAACATTGTACTTATAGTTATATTAATACAATCCAAAACACCACTCCTTCCACCTGCATGATGGGCAATGCTCCGAATTTCTACATCGGGCCCTGATCTTTGTCTAAAAAAGTTCGGTTAAAAAATTACTTCTCAAATCACCTCAAAAGGAAAATAGCGCTGTGTGATTAGAGATTCGTTTCAAAAGAGAAGAACTCGTTTTTTTGTTTCTGAATTAAGAAATTACAAATTATATTAAAACGCTTTTGTATTGTGTTCATCAGTTTGGGATTGAACTGTGTAAATAAAAATGATTCATAATTATGTGTGATTCATAGAAAATTCAACTTTTTTATTCTTTTAAATACCGTAAAAGGAACGTGTTATAACTTCGCACATCAAAGTACAACAGTTGCCATTTAGGTTTGAGTTCATTTTATTTTAATAAAAACATTTAAAGGATTATTTTCCCTTTTAAAAGGATCCTTAAACAATTATTTTTAACGGGAAATAAGGTTTTTGTCGGGAAAAACTAACCGAAGATTCTCATAAAAAGAAATATTTGGAATCAAGATTGATTCTGAAAGTAATTTAAACCTCTACTATCTTTTTCTGAGACTTTCATGTTACAAATTGCATTAATTGGAGCAGAAAATATCATATATGGGTCATTCCATGTGAAATCAACCAAAAAATGGCAAAATTCAACCTGACCCCCTCGGATTTTAATAAAATTTCAGGAATTGTTCTCTTCTATGATATAAATGAGAAAATGTTTTTATTATTCAGTTTTATCAGTAATTTTTTTTATTAAAAATCTTTGAAAAAAGGAAGAAAATTCAATTTTTCGCTCTTTAACGTATTATAACTCCGGTTATATTTGTTCGAGAAAAATCTATTACCCCTCGTTTTAAAGATAATTTTGCACGCTTATATTTGATATAAAGTTTGACTATGTCCACGAAATAAATTTACTTTTACGGTTTTTTAAATAAAAAACGTTTTTAAAAAATAATGTTGGTATCTAAACTCTCAGGCTTTCACGGCCGGAATTATCAATTGAATTCATAAAATCAAACTTATCCGGGATATAAGGCCGTGTTCTATTTTTATTTTTATCATACGTTTCGTCCCTCTCTGTGGAGGAAATCATCATTGAAAACATTTTAAAATTTTTTTTAAAAAACACAATAACAATAATGCAGCGTTCACAGCAAAGCATGATTTACGACGGTTTTAGTAGCCGGCCTTATATCCCGGATAAGTTTGATTTTATGAATTCAATGTTGGTATCCTTCAATTTCTTTGAAAATTATACATATATTTAGCAACTTTATGAATTATAATATTTGAAATTTACAGAATGGGACTGCCACGGGATCAGGAGTTAGAGCAAAAAGAGTTGTTTTTGTCACTTTTACGTTTTACTCACCATTTTTTAAGTTAAAGTGGCCAAAAACTGGGTTCTGCGCCATGTTTGGTCACTCTAACTAACCTCTGAAATAGCACTTCAAAACAACTCTTTTTGCTATAACTCCTGATCCCGTAGCGGTCCCACTCTGTAAATTTCAGATATCATAATTTATAATGTTGCTAAATATATGTAAAATTTTTAAAGAAATTGAAGGATACCAACATTGTTTTTAAAAGCTTTTTTATTTAAAAAATCATGAAAGTAAATGCTTTTCACGGACAAAGTTAAACTTTATATAAAATTAAAGATTGCAAAATTATCTTTAAAACGAGGGGTGATAGATTTTCCTCGGATAAATATAACTGGAGTTATAATACATTAAAGTGCGAAAAATTGCATTTTCTTCCTTTTTCAAAAAATTTTACTAAAAAAAAATTACCGATAAAGTTGAATAATAAAAACATTTTCTCATTTATATCATAGAAGGGAAAATTCCTGAAAGTTTCATTAAAATCTGAGAGGGTCAGGTTGAGTGCCGGTTGATTTCACATGGAATGGACCCATATGGCGGTTATACGTCATGATATCAAAAATTATTCGGAATCCGTGGAACTAACTTAATCAGTTCTATCTAGTGATGGGCAAAATCGATAATTTTAGGTATCGAATACTTTGGTATCGAATACTTATAGGTATCGAGTACTTTTAGGTATCGAGTACTTTTTTTCAATGTCGGGAAATGAACCTGAAGGGACAATTTTTTTAGGGCCTATCCATAATCAGACTAATATTCAAAAAACTGAAAGCGATCCATCAAAAAGCCCCGTAGCTACGGGCCTGGAGGTGGATAGAGGCGAAGGATTTGGCGGAGGAAAAACCTAGCCACGTCAAATTTCTCTCGAGGATGATTAACGACTTGGGTTTGAGCGTTGCAAAATGAAAACGGAAACAGGCTGCGTTTGATCTACAGTAGGTATTATAAAGATTACTTCATTGAAAAATTTAAAACGAAATATGTCAATAAAGTATCGATATTTTTGTGGGTATCGAATACACTCGATACCTATAGGTATCGAGTACTTAAGTATTTGGTATCGATACCTGCCCATCACTAGTTCTATCTATACATGAAACATCGTTTACTTCAATTCAACTAAAGTGTTCTTTAAAAATTATAAAGCTGTCTCTAAAAAAACGTATTAAATCTAGCACTGCTCAAACATTATCACAGTAAAAAAACATGAAATCTCTAAACTTTTTTCCTTTAAAAATTGAAGAAAGAAATGTCATCCAACTGAGGTCCATCGAAACTTAGTGATCTGAAAATTCCATTAGATCCGACATGGAGGAAGAATCAGAGGGAAGGATTTGCCACCCTGTGTTCTTTAATTAATTTCGAAGAATCTACGGCCATTTCCACCCCCTTTATGATAGACTTTTTGTAGGAGCTTACTTTGCTTGGGGAGGAGTTTTAAGGTCCGGCCACACTCGTTGAAAAACGATGCGCAAATCGTTATAAGATCCTTATTGTGAAGAGGAAAGAAGGAGACATGAGAAGAAATGTAACAGATTACACTGTTCAACAAATTTTACCCTTCAAAAATTTTTTCAGATTTGAAAATAGTCATTTCTTATTGGTTTTGGGTCGCTGAACACGAAAATCACCATTAAAATTCTTAATTGATTTTCGAGGAACAGCCCCTCCCCCTTATTATGCATTTTGATTACTTAATGACTTTTGAATTCGATTTTCAGGGTCAAAAAGCATTACTTAAGTCCTTAAATTACTCCCAAAGGGACAAGGAAGGTTTAAATTTCTGAAATATGAAATTTTGTAGCAAATGGATAGGTTTAAGGCAGTGATCCCCAACCTTTTTACCACCACGGACCGGTCAACTTTTGATAATTTTACCGTGGCCCACTATGGCGGCGTTATATCTAGATTATTTCGATTCATTAATTTTAATTTAATTGTATTTAAGGTAAATGTGGGTATAATGGACACTGTACCAATAGTGGCCACATAGCTGATTAATTTTAAATAAAACGAGTTAGAGGCATCAAACAGCGTCAAAATTCATAGGCATAGTAGATTGTACAATCAGGTAAGCTGATAAATTACCACCGATACCACAGATCAGCATGGGAAGGATATTTAAATATTTGAAAATAACAACATCGGCCGAGTGACTGAAATTTGATTTCGCTTATTGAATCGCGTAAGGAAACGGGTATTTTTTTTTTTTTTTGTAATAATAATAATAATAATTTTATTGGACAAACAAAAGAACAGAACAGAAAAAATACAAACGCAGTTGATCGAATACATACATTTCCCAAAGGAGCTACCGCTCGTCCATGGGGTCATGGAATATCTTTGTTAAAGGTAAGATCAAAAATAAAAAATCGATTTGGTTTATGGTGGAAGAAGTTTTTTTAACACTAGACACTTAAATATTAATTGTAAATACAAGAACAAAAAAATAAAAAAGGAAAACAAAAAGGCTTGGCTGGCAATTTCTATGTTTATAGAGAAAAAATGAATAAATGATGATATTTAAACCTGACAAAATTAGAATAAGGACTCAATGCTATTTAGACTCAAAATATATGCAATGCACAATTTCTTAAAGTATTTAATGTTAGTTTGAGATTGAATTTCGCTTGGAAGTTTATTAAAAAAAGTGACAGAAAGATATTGGAAGTGTTTTTTGTATATTTCTTTGTGAGGAATAGGTATATTATAGTAGTTATGATTTCGAAGGTTATAGGAAAAATTTTGGTTTATCGTGGCATAGCCAGGATATTTCTTCAGAAAAATAAGGCAATTGAGAACATATAACTGACGTGCATTTAAAAGATTATTAAGAGGAAAGTAACTTAAAAATTTCTTTTGTATAGTAAGCAAAGGCTTGATATTTGAATAAAAGTCACCACCCCAAATCAAAATTCCATATTGTATACGAGATTGAACCCAAGCAAAATATATTCTCAAAAGTAAATCAGAGTTAATATATTTTTTTAGGTGATAAAACCTGAACAAAATGTATCTTAACTTACTACCTATTGAATTTATATGATCTTTGAATTTCCAGTTTTTATTAAACAAAATACCCAAATATTTTATTGTTGGAGTGTATTTGATAAAATGATTTTCACACTGTTTATTTTCACAATCGCAAAAGTATAATTTAAGATCTTCATGAAAAGTGGACTGTAAGGAAAATATTATGTAACTAGTTTTGTTCACATTTATTTTTAGTTCATTACTTGCGAACCAATTGTAAATTATTAATAGATCCTGATTAATTAAATTTTCTAGTTGGTCATACGATCTAGCAGAATATAAAATAATTGTGTCATCTGCGAAAGTTAAGATTTTACCCAGTAGATTTAGCTTACAAAAATCGTTGATATATATATTAAATAACAGAGGACCTAGCCGTGAACCTTGAGGAACACCTTTCTTTGAGGCAATAAACGGACTAAAAATGTTATTAACATTAACTCTTTGTTTCCGGTTTAATATGAATGAACGAAACCAACTCAAACAGTTACCTCGGATACCAGCACTATTTAATTTATAAAGAAGAATCTCATAATTGACACTATCAAAAGCCTTGCTTATATCCAAAGAAATAGCCGCGGTTTTTAAGTTGTTGTTAAGGTTATTAGTAATAGAGGTCGAAAATTCTACTAAGGCATTTGTGGTACTTAAATTATCTCGAAAGCCAAACTGGTTGTTAGAAAAGAAATTGCTATTGGTCAAAAACTTTTTTACTCTTGTAGATACCACCTCTTCCACTATCTTTGAAAACACAGGTAACAAAGAAATTGGGCGGTAATTAGTGAAAACATCGGGATTTCCATTCTTTAAAATAGGTACGATAGTAGAGTATTTAAGAGCTTCAAAGAATTTGCCTTCTTTAATTGATTGATTCAAAAGAGATTGGATAAAATTGCAGTGATATTTACTGACTATTTTAAAAACTTTAGAATTTATGTTATCGTAACCACATGAGCTGGTATTTTTTAGATTTAGAATGATACCCCGAGTTTCAGATTCTGAAACGTCGTCTAAAAATGCCATAGAGTTAACACAAGGAGTAACGAAATCCCGGTATTTATCACTCTGTTTCACAATGTTGCAACCAATATTTGAGAAAAAGTCATTAAAAGAATTTACATCCGCCTGTGAGAAAGTTTTTTTGGTGCTTTTCGTTTTACATCCCAATATATTATTTACAATATTCCATTCCTTTTTTGAATTACCAGAACAATTTTCAAACTCTTTTTTGTAAAAGTTGGAGCGAGCTTCTTTCAATAGTTTTTTTACTAATCTGTGTGATTTAGAGTAGTTAAAGCAAGCTGTTTTATCATTAGGATTTCTTTTTTTTATTTTGTACAATTTTTCTTTTTTATTGATTTCTTTTAGAATTTCTGAAGATATCCATTTATTTTTTGATTTGTGATTCTTTTTCTCAATTTTTTTGGTGCAAGATTGTACACATATTTGAAGTTTTTTAATAAAATTGTTGTAGGTAACATCTAAATTTCCATTATCTCTTTCAAATACAGTAGATTTGATAACTCGATCCAGTTTATCAAAATTAATTACCTCAAAAACAGGGGCATCATTATAAATAGGGATTCTTTTCAATTGAAAACAATATGAAACAGCAAGGAAAATTGGATAGTGATCAGTTATGGAGCTGAGACATCTACAACAATCAAAAGAAAATTTACCTGAAAATTTTAAATTAAAGTGATCAATACATGTGGATGAATTTTCTGTTTCTCGAGTAGGAATGTTAATTATACTTTCATAGCCATTTGAGTACAATAGGTCTAGATAGTCGTTACAGGCAATATGATCTAATAAATTTATATTTAAGTCACCACCTATAATTGAGTTATTGGTAAACATTGGTAATAACGTACTAAACTCACTCAGAAAAAAATCAATCGTAAAAGAATGAAAGCGATAAATACCGATTATGTTCAGTTTAATATCTGGGTTGTACAAAGCAATTATATTAGCTGAATTTAACCTAGGAATTGATATGGGAACGAAATTAAGGTTTTCTTTAATAAATATTATAACACCACCTGATCTATTAGATACATTGCACTGTGAAAAACTTTTAAAACCAGGGATATTATAAAATTGAATTTCATTTTCGTAGATCCAAATTTCACTTAATATTATACAGTCTAGAACGGGAAGAAATTCATTTACCTGAGCCAAAAATTCATCATAATTAGATCTTAAACTTCTAATATTAAAATGCAGAACAGATAACATATTATAATTTGCGGGAATGTTCAAACTAGAAATAAAAGCAGGTAAGTTATTTAGATTGTCAATAGTTTGGCACTGAGAAGTAGCTGCTGGGAAATAGGACTTACTGTGGCACATCAGGGAAATCGGACATTTTTCTTATTCTGATTGCTTTAGAGTTATCTTCCTGCCGCAGGAAAATCTTTGCATCCCTGACCCAGCAAAAACGGTAGTTGTGTTTTTTTTTAAATTGGCGTGCCTCAAAGTAAATTTTCTTCAGTGCAGGACAGAGATGTTCGTTGATGTAAATTGGTGTATTGGGGAAATTTATCTCTACATCCTGGGCTGAGAGCTTCTTCGACTTGGCGGCTTTGATGACCATATCTCGCTCATATTTCGTCTGAAACTGGACAATGATAGGTTTCTGTTTGTTTACATTTTTAGTTGGAATTCTATGAGCTGCCGAAATCTTTACTTCTTCGTTTAGATCTAATGCTTTAATCACTTTTTTAACAATTTCTTCTGTGTTTTCACTAGATTCTGGAATTTCAGCTATTTCTATATTAGTCCTTCTAGAATATTGTTGAAGGTCGATCACTTCATGAGTAAGATCTTCAATCTGAGATTTCAATTGTTGATTTTCAATGAGTGTTGATTTTAGGGATTTGTTTAGAGCTGATATTTCTTTTTCAAGTTTGGTGTTTTTATCTGAGAGTTCCTTGATGGAACCGGAATTGAATTCTATGGTTTGCTTCAGATCCGAAATTTCATTTTTGATGTATCTCTTAAGGTCGTCAAACTTTTCACTTATCATATCCTCAATAAGACTAGTTAGAAATTCCTTACTTGCCTCATTTTGATCTTGAGGAACAGATAGGTCTGGTTGAAGACTCGGCGCTTTGGGTTTCAGATCAGGGGGATTAGACCGGCACTTTCCACACTTCCATGATTGTTTTTGCGCTGGTTGCATTTTTCGAAATTTTTCCTCTCTAATTCCAACGCAAGTCGGGTGGCTTTGCTGTGAGCACACATGGCATTTGAGAATTTCCTCTGGAAATTTCAAATCCTGGCTACACATGGCGCACTGCATCTTGATCAAGTTCGTGAACGTTTACTTCGGTTTACGTCAGGTTGGTTATGAGTTGAAAGTTCTCATGAAATGGTTGTCACAAATTCATATTGTAAATTAACTTAACCTAAAATCATGTTAAATAATACAAATATTGATAAATAATTTCAAAATAATTCGGAACTATTCAAAGTATTTCGGAACTGATTTTTTTGTATTTATTACCGTTTGATTGACTTTTAAATTTATATTTAGATAAAGAAGAGTATATAAAATGATCTAATATAATAAAATTGAATGTGTGTATATATATATGTTTGTCTTTTATACAAATCCACAGTTTACTTCCGATCTGCACCAAACTTGGTATACCTACGTAAAAAAACTCAGAAAAAAACATAGGCTATGTTTCGAAAACTTTTAATGACCCCTTGACCCTCTTTCGACCCTTTTTATGGTCATTTTGCTGAAATAGCTTTATTTCTCCTCAAGAAGAGATCTGCTTACCCATTGTTACAAAGAAAACTTAATGATAAACAACAAGTTTTTAATAGAAACACTAGGTACAAGTCTATTTAAAAATTATATTACTAATTTAAAAATCTATTTCCATGAAATTTAAAAGTTTAAGGATAGTTTAACATATTTTTATTTGAGAGTTTATCTAATTTTTAAATTTTAAAAGCTTTATGGAATATCATTGTTGTTAAAATGTCTCCATGGAAACGAGTAAGTAAAATCAAAAAGTGATAATATTTTAGCTTTTAAGAAAGTTGGTTAACAAACCAAAAACTATTAAAACTCCCTTTCAACTAGAAAAGATTGATTTTTTTCTTAAATTTGAAAGTGGAATAAGCTTTAATTTTTGAATAATTTCACCGAAAACGTTAATTCCTAAAGATATGATTAATCAAGGGATCTGAGCAATTTTTAGAATATTTTTTAAAATATTTTTCCATGTTGTCAATGTGTAAATCCTTAAAAAGTTATATTGCTTTAGAACTGAAGAAATTTTAGACCATCTGAAAACACCGGGATAAGAAAAATTACTAGGAACACCGGGATAGGAAAAGTTACCGGGAACACTAGAATATGAAAAAGACACCTGGGATACCGGGATGGATGATTGGTAGATGCTGATTATACAAAATTATAAATTGTATTTGGGAAAACTTAAAAATAATAAATTTATATACTCAGCACCCGTGCAAGGCCGGGCATATCAGCTAGTACTGAATAAAATTAATTTGAAAATTTTGACTTTACGGGGATTTATGGGGGTGGCCACTTTACCAACACATAATCTTAGATTTTCCAATAGTGGCCACTGCAATGGCTTCTAAAAGAAACATAAATAATATTAATTTGAATCAATTTTTCTTCATAAACTGTTGATTGCGCTTTAAAATGAGTGTTGTATTAATTTGGTTTCATTCTAGCTTTGGGAACCAAGGTTTCTAAAACATTGAATTACATCCTAAATGCCTCTCAAATCAGCTACAGCGTAGGCTTTGGGCGGGAAACTCTCAAGTTTTTTTTTAAATAAAGCTAATTTGATTTGATCTAAAATACATTTCGTTGTTAAGGAGATTTAATTAGAACTAAACGACTATACCAAAAAAAACCCTCAATTTCATGCATAAACCCCTCATATAGGCCGAAAAAGAGAGGTGTCCACTATTGATGCAAGAGGTGTCCACCATAGATACAACAGCTACATCAAGGTGGCCACTATAGATGCAATTTGGAGTACTTTTTAAAAATTAATTAAAAATACTTTACCCAATCAAATTAAAAATTTTAATGGTAAAATCGAAAGAAGAAGATCCAATTAACCTAAAAATAGGATGATAACCGTTTCCAAGCAAATAGGTTGGTATTTATTAAGAATTTAAGCAAAAATTTCCCTTAAAGTGTCCACTATACCCACATTTACCTTAAACATACTTTCAAAATAAAATACTGTTACATCAAAAAATAAATGTAAAGTTATAAATAATTAATTTCATTCATTAATTTCGAGTTATAAACCCAGGAATTTAAATTCATTTTCAATGAAATGGTCGGCCCGCGGCCCGGTACCATTTGATTCACGGACCGGCACCGGTCCGCGGACCGGGGGTTGGAGACCACTGGTTTAAGGGGTTATCAAATTTAGATCCTTGGGGAAAGGGTTATGAACCCTTCAAAGGTGAGTTACGTAAAAAATAAGAGGATAGAGCAAAATAACTCTATAATTTTAGCTTTTTTGTATTTTTAGGGGGTAATAACCCCTTAAACCTATCACTTTGCTACAAAATTTCATATTTTTAAAATTTCAAACTTCCTTGTTCTTTTGGGAGTAATTTTAAGACTTAAGTAATGTTTGGTGGTATTGGTGATTTTGTACATTTCATTTTTCTCGAAACCTAACCCTCCGTGAAAGATGAGGTAGTCATGATAATTTAATAATTATCATTTCCCTTATACTGCAATCATTTCAGGGATGCGACTCGCACTACGCTTTTTCAAGGTAATGATTAAATCTAATCATATGTGCAAAACAGCACGATTACCGTATTATAAATTAATCCCAGCTATTTCGTGGAAGTTGTCATCAACAGCCAAAAAAAAGAAAAAAAACTTGCCTGGGCAAATAATATGTGTACTTAAGTATACAGAATGAATGGTATAATCTCGAGGGAGAGAGTTGTACAAACATACTATTTTCCCTTTCGAATTTTTTTGTCTTCCGTTAGATTCTAACGGCTAATGATGTTTATTGACTAATTAAAAGCGCATAGCTCATTACAACTTATTAAGCTATTACTAACTTATCAAGTTGTGTGTTGACTTGAGCAATCACTTACTCTTTTCGTTGAAGGAAATAACATCAGTTTCCATCAGTAAGTAGGATCGGTTATATAGAAGATAATTATTAGGTGTTTGTGATTTGGAAAAAAAACCTCTATCGTAAGTAAAGCAACATAATTGTTATGGAGCCATCTTAGATACCAGGAGGGAACACCATTCTTTGGCTAAAAGATTAAGGCTAAGCGCGCACTAGAGACTTTTTTCATGGCCACAGAGACAAAATTATCACCCTGGCTATTGCAAGAAGCTAGAGCGCATGCATTAGGAGACGAGACTCTTGGCCAAAAATCTACCATAGAAATGCATTGCTCTCGAGTGACCTAGTGTTTATAGTCGCCTCGACAGAAGTCTCTAGCGCGCGCTTTGCCTAATACTGCGCGTTTTAAAACTCACCGCACGGTTCAGCAAGTGGTTCAATTTTTATCAAATTTATGGTGTAAGTAGTCGGATACTTATGTACTACCTCACATGCAATAAATTTTTTTCATTTTATTATGTTTTGTTTGGTTAAAAGGGCCTTGGCAAAACGTCCTTTTGTAACTCTCTCGTACTAAATTAGGTCCTAGCTCTTTAACGGTGCAGCTGCGCCCCCCCCCATTTCTATTCGAACCATGCTTGTCTAGATCCCCTCTACCTCCCCCCAAAATATTGGTGATGAATTCAGAATCGCCTGTATAGAAAAAACTTCTGAGCAAAACAGGGATTTCTGAGATAAGCCGCAATAAAAGAATACAATCTCCTATTTAAAAAAGTTTTTCTCTTAAATGATCATTTATTTCTTTGAAGGGGGGGAAGAACACACAATTGAGGAGGGGAGTGCAATTCAGAGTTTGTTCTTCAGAACTAATTCCTTTTGGGTAGTTTTCGCACCACTGAATTTTTACAGAAATTATTAATCAATTTAAAAAAAAAACAAAAATGTCATTAGTATTTACAGTTAATAGTGAAAACACAAATTACTTAAGCGTTTCGAACACTCGTAAAATTGATTGTTGAGTGAAAAGCACGATTTTCGGATCGATGTATCGTTAACAAAAGAGTCAAGTGAGAAAAGTCAAGTGAGATTCTCTCAAGCGAGTCGTTCAATGAGTGTTGTTCTTTGATAACATTGTGTTGAAAGACGCTCTGTATGGAGGATTAGATTTTGTTTGCGCACCACCTCACTAAACGCGGGTTCTATTATGTTCATCATAATTGAAGACCTACGGGGAAGATTGGTCTTGGTCCATTTCAACACATCTTTTATAGGTTGTCGGTCGCCATGTTTAACCACAGCTTAAACTTTTAGCCCGGCCACAACGGTTCCCTATTTGAAAATTTTTTTCTGGTATTCCATAAACCACTATGAATTATACTGGATCCAGTATCATTTATACTGGTTCCAGTATCACTTATACTGGATCCAGTATCATTTATACTGGTTCCAGTATCATTTATACTGGATCCAGTATAACTCATACTGGTTTATGGAATACCAGAAAAAAAATTTCCAATAGGGTTAGAGTATTTGACTTAGGACCAGGGTTCGAATCTACGCTTGGACATGGACATGGGCGTAGCCAGGGGGGCAGGGACGGGCAGGTGCCCCCCCAAGTCCTGAGGAATTTACTTTTACTTTACTGTTAGTTAAGTTAAAACCCAGTTTTTTAAGGTCCCAAGTATTTAAACCTTTATTATTCACACATTTTTATAATAAGTTCATTAAAATTAAAATTCTACCAAAATTGTATGTCCAAATTTGGACGTGTACCAAAAATCAGTTTGAAACCCTGTTCTTAGGGTCAAATTTTCAAACATTTTCTGGGGGAGGGCAGCCAGCATTAGTATTTAGTATTTAAACCTTTCACACTTTTTTTGTAATAAGTTCATTAAAATCAAAATTCTACCTAAAAATATAAGTCAATATTTGGGTTTGGAACCCAAATATTACTTGCAAAAATAAAATATTACTTACAAAATAAAAGAGGGGAACCCTCTTTTGTCTTCCTAACCCAAGTGGTTCACCAGAAATCACAACTGAGTAGTTTTTTCCCAACTGTACTTCTACCATGATTTGTTTTTCTTTTATAATGAAAAAAAATGTTCCGATTATTTCATTGGCTGCTGCGACAATAGTTAGTGAGTTTGGCGTCGGGCCAAAAGTTTAAGCTGTGGTTAAACATGGCGACTGACAACCTATACTAAAGATGTGTTGAAATGGACAAAAACCATTCTTCCCCGTAGGTCTTCAATTATGTAGGGCCAAAAAACAATGAAACTCATTCTTTGCAAAGAGAGCTTTAGTATCTAAAACTTTATAAAAAAAAAGGATGTTTGATTTTCCTTCAAAAAGAGTTTTCAGACTTCTAGAACAGATTCAAGATAATCTATAAATTATTCTATTTTGATACAAATTCATAACCTTATTTTCATTCCCCCATTACTGTGGTTTCTATAATGAACGTTTTATAATTTTGAAGCCTCGTTTTGAAATAAGACATTCATCATTGAAGGTAATCCTTGTGATGGGCCGTGGGAAGCCTAGTGGTTAAGGCATCGCCTTTGGGATCGGAGGGTCCCGGATTCGATTCCCGACACCGCTGAAGACCCACCGAGTATATATAGTATCCCACCGAGTATATATAAAAGTATTCTATGAAGGAAAACAAACCTATGAGGAAGCTTAGGAATAATTTTAGGTCCTCTCCCTCGTTGCATAAATCTAGCTTTTCGCCTGATAATGATTCATTTTTTGGAGGATATTTTGGTTCCTTCAGAAATAAATTTATTCTTATGCTAATGCTATTTAGAACAATGATGACCTCTCATCTTAAGGGTCGCTCTGGAAGGATGGTGTGGAATTATCTGTGTAACTGTAACCACGCGAACGGGAATTTTCCCTACAGAGAATAAAGAACCACCGAGAGAGTAAGACGCATGGAAGTTTCGTCTTTCTTTTTAGTTTTTAAGATTGGCGTCTAGTTTATTTCTTTTAAAGATGGGACGTTAAAATGCTATCCCCCTATCCTATCCTATCCTATCAAAAATGAGTCAAAAGACTACTTTTTAGGGTAAAATTTTAAAGCATCTACCGGGGGAGGACCCCCAGACCCCCTTTTCCCTGGAACGTCATCCAAGTATTTTCAATAATAGACTTTTCAATTTGAAAAGTCTATTATTGAAAATTCTATTATTTGAAAATTTCAAAAGTTTTCTTGGACCTTCAACCTTCTTAAAATGTGGTTGCCCCAGGTCCAGGCTCTGGATCCGCCACTGCGCTCATATAAATCAGAAGTTCCCTCGACCGAAACAATGATCCCCCCATCCACAAGTGGGTTTTACACCGTGGAAGAAACGGGATAAGTGCAATTAATGTAGGGAAATTCGGAAGACTTTGGAAAGGGATGTTATTTAATCTCGGGTATTTTTGTTTCTTAACTAACAACTTCCCTCCACCGGATAACGTAATTGCACTTTCCACCGAAAGTGAAGAGTCCATTTTCAGAATGTATTTTGTATACTTAAGGGGAGTGCCGACCTCTCTTCTGAAAGAGGTGTTTGTTTATATGTAGGGAGAGAAAACTTGGGAGAAAATTTATTTTATTTAAATTATGGTATATCACACCCTTCGTCGTTTCAAACTTTTCTGAGAAGTTTCAAGCTTGCACATTTTCTATTGTGTTATGTTCTATTCTATTTCTATTGTATTGTTCAGCTATACTCGAATGCAACTTAAGTTGATCCTTTGACGTCATGGCCACCCCGAAAGAAAATCTGAGTAAACAGGTTGCTAGAAGCTCTTATTGGCTGGCGAGTTTGAGAGCGAGTTGTACTAATACTACGCGCTACGCCACTTTACAAAATAATAATACTGAACATTTTATGCATATCGGGATGAAAAGATGCTTAATATACGTGGATTCAAAAAAAACTAATCATTATTCGAAATTGAAGTTCTAAATTTCACTCAAAAATCACACACCTCGCAGGGAACTACTTTCTTTGGTTGGGTTGTGCTCTCAGCATATTTCTACAGGCTCAAGTTAAGTTGCAACTGAGTTAAGTATATAATAAATTTCATAGATTTATCATTCTCAATACGGCTCTTAGTAATAGAGCACGTAAAGAGCAATGGGCATTTTTGCCTAAGCTCTTTTCCCTCTACCCCGAGGAAGAGGGAGACGCCACCCCCAAGTTGAGTTGATTGAAAAGAGCTCCTATGCTCCAGTTCAAGCTCTTCTTGATACCGTGTTCAACTCCAACTATACTCTGTTCATTTTGAACTGGCGCTTGAAAATATTTCCTTCCCCCACCACCGATCGGTAACCATAGCAACTATCTTCGTCAAAGTGACGAAGAAGGCTTACTATTGGCTGCTCGAAGATAGTAACTATGGTTACGCTTCTATACTCTATTCATTTTGTATTGGCGCTTGAGAAATAGTGCTTTCCCTCACGCTAGAAGCGTAACTATAGTTACGCTCTTCGAGCAGCCAATAGTAAGCGTTCTTCGTCACTTTGACGAGGATAGTTGCTATGGTTACCGATCGGTAGTGGGGGAAGGAAATATTTTCAAGCGCCAGTTCAAAATGAACAGAGTATAAAAGTGCCTGCAACAGTCACCACCACAAAAGGTAAATTTCAAAATATGTATTTCACACAAAGCCCTATCTAGTTGGACACTATTTACATTTGAAAGGCTTGTCTAAGATTCATGGTACCATGAGTCAAGTATACAATGGCAAAGTACGATGTTTATTGGGGAAATACACTCAAACCTGTTTTTATGCGAACCTGTTATAAATCGTGTGTAACAATCGTTATATGCGATTTTTTATTTGTGCTACTTTTTTATGCGATTTTTCTCTTCGATTTTTTTTGTGCGGTGTATGAAAATTTCAAATTAGTACAAAAATCTTGTATATCTGGATACCGAGACATACATGGGTCTCATGAAACAACAGTCGTCGCCGACTACATGAAAACTGAAAAAAAAAGTCTGCGGTAGGTATAGAAACGGTTTCTCGATTCAGCTGTAGAGTGAGGATTGCGTTACGATCCGAACATAAAGAGTTTTTCAATTCAGCTATGCTGAGGGATTTTTGCTACGGTCCTACGTAAGACTTTTTTATGCGGTTACTATTCACCGCATATAAAAATGACTTTTTTAAAATGTGCTGCGAAAGCTATTTTTATAGCTACTCGCGAAGTTTGGTGCGAATTTTTTTTATTCGATTTTTTTTATGCGGTCCCTATTCCTCGCACGAAAACAGGTTTGACTGTATGTGTGCTGTTAGCAAACAAAGAATGTAGTTCCCAGTCTTATGTTTCGATTTGAATTTAGGTACTCTACTATAGAAATATATAATTAGTTTGTTAATCCAATACAAACGTAGTGGTTTTTGGTCATAATTTTTGCAAAACATTTTTAATTTTACTTGGGTTCCAGAGAGCGCAGAGTAGTACCTACATTTAAATCAAAAGGGCTAGTCAGTAAGAAAACAGTTGACGATCTTCTGATATATTTGAAGTTGTGCGCCATTTAGAAATTTATTCGCTTTCTCTTTTGATTCTTTTACAGTAAAATCCCGTTATAACGAACTTCACGGGAAATTTAAAAGTTTTAAGTATAGTTTATAACATATTTTTATTAGAGAGTTTATCTAATTTTTATATTTTAAAGGAATACTATCTGTTACAACCCGGCAAAGCCGGGTCTTACAGCTAGTCTTCTTTGGCGCTGATGCGAGATCACTCGTTACTACCTGTTCGTATTTATTTACACATTCCCTAACATTATATATGCAGTTTTAATTCATTATCTTCGAAAGGCGTTTTATCCCCGATTTCACATTGAATTATCACAAATTTATCAAATTGAAGTAATTGTCATTTAAATTCGACAGGTCGTCAGCCCATTTCACCTAACCGGATTTGTATAAAGGGGCCATTCATTAATTACGTAAGGGTCCCGAGGGGGAGGGGGGGTTGGAAAAATCTCTACATACCCTTACTTGGGGGGTGGGGGGGTCAAACCAATTCTTACGTAAGATTTTCCTAGTTAATATAAACAAATTCCAGTTATTCTAATCAAGAGATAATACTATAATAGTAATATGTAGTTGACAGAAAGAATATTACTTATATGTTGAAAAATAAAAATCTTTGATTTACGTCAAGCGGAGAGTTTTCTAACATTTTATTGCTTTGAAAAACATAATGGAATCTTACGTAAGAATAGGGGGGGAGGGGTTTGAAAAATCTTACGTACCCTTACATGGGGGGAGGGGGGGTCAAAAATTGTCAAAATCATCCTTACGTAATTAATGAATGGCCCCAAACTTGTTTTTAAATAAAATCTTTCTACCCCTAAATGAACCCAGTTTATTTTGCATTCTCCCCAAAAATTCCATTCTTAAATAATAAGAAATACTTCAATCAAATCTGTAGCAGTAAAATTTTTGAATTAAATGTGCCTAGTATTCCATTGGGATAAATCTAGTGAAACGTCAAAACTTTGAAATTTAATTTCAATGTATATTTTCTTCACGCTCTTTCAAGGACGTTTTGCCTGTGTTGGTAAAAATATTAATTGAAAACAATGGGGCAAATTGAAATCAATTTATAATTAAGAAATGGAATGCTTTGGAGGAATGACACCTAAAACTGGCTCATCTAGGGGTGGAAAGCTTTCTTTCAAGACCGAGTTGGTCCAAATCGGTTCAGGGGTTCAGCCTGGTGGCCGGCGGAACGGAACCTCTCCATAGAGTTAACTTTACAACAAAACGAAAAGAACACATAATTTTAAAATGGAAGGTTTTGGAGAAAATACACCTAAAATGGGCTCATCTAGGGGTGGAAAGCTTTCGATCGAGACCGAGTTTGTCCATATCGGTTCGGGGGTTCGGCCTGGGGGCCGGCGGAAAGCTCCCTCATAGAGTTAACATTAGAGAAAAGTGAAAAGAACGCATAATTTTAAAATGGAAGGATTTAGAGGAATGCGACCTAAAATGGGCTCATCTAGGAGTGGAAAGCTTTCGATCTAGGCCAAGTTTGTCCAAATCGGTTCAGGGGTTCGGCCTGGCGGCCGGCGGAACGGAACCTCTCCATAGAGTTAACATTACAGAAAAGTGAAAAGAACGTACAATTTTAAAATGGAAGGTTTTGGAGGAATACGACCTAAAATGGGCTCATCTAGGGGTGGAAAGCTTTCGATCAAGTCCAAGTTTGTTCAAATCCGTTCAGGGGTTCGGGCTGGCGGCCGTCCGAAAGGAAGCTCCCCATTGACTTAACATTACAGAAAAGTGAAAAGAACGCACAATTTTAAAATGGAAGGATTTAGAGGAACGTGACCTAAAACTGGCTCATCTAGGGGTGGAAAGCTTTCCATAGAGACCGAGTTTGTCCAAATCGGTTTGGGGGTTCGGCAAAGAAAAACCCAATTATTTTAATATATAAGATCATTGTTGTTAAAATAGTCTCCATGGAAACGAGGATGTAAAATCAAAAAGTGATAATATTTTAGCTTTTAAGAAAGTTGGTTAACAAACCAAAAACTATTAAAACTCCCTTTCAACTAGAAAATATAGATTTTTTTTCTTAAATTTGAAAATGGAATAAGCTTTAATTATTGAATAATTTCACCGAATACGTTATTTCCTAAAGACATAATTAATCAAGGGATCTAAGCAATTTTAAATAATTTTTAAAATACTTTTTTCATGTAACTGTGGAAATCATTCAAAAATTATATTGCTTAAGAACTGAAGGAATTTTAATCCACCCGGGAACACCGGGATAAGAAAAATTACTAGGAACACCGGGATAGGAAAAGTTACCGGGAACACCGGAATATGAAAAAGACGCCTGGGATACCGGGATGATTGGTAAATGCTGATTATACAGTATTAGAAATGAATTTTGGGAAAACTTAAAATAATAAATTTATACTCTGCACCCGTGCAAGGCCGGGCATATCAGCTAGTACCCTTTAAAAATATCTTATTTCGCTGAAGCCCCGCCGCCCAGTGATTTTAAGGTGGCTGTGGGAATCAATTCATAAACTTTCACTCCAAGTTTTTTGGAATTGCTTTTAACTAAAAAGGGGGTCCTCCCCCAGATTTTTTTTTAATTTGACCTTTTAAGACAATTCAAACTCATTTTTAGTGTTATATGGTTAGACAACTTCAAAATCAAATTTCTATGCTTCAAAACTCCCCACTGGATTCAACCTATTATTCTAATAGAAAAAAAAATGTTATAAAAATCATGGGGAGTCCGTCCCCCTCTTATATGCGCCTCTTATGTTAGGTGCCCCATTGGTAAGTTGGTGCCATCCTTTTGATTAAAGGTTGGAAAAACCCATACAGAAAATTTTCGGTCTTTCCTGAAAAGTTAAAATAAAGTTTTTTTTAACCCTTTCAGACATAGACGCCCCAAATTTCCCATTGCATTCAATGGTAATCTCGGGCGGCTTAGGAAAGGGTTAAACAAAGTTCCTAATTAGTGTACACTCACAACTCTCAAGCATCACCTCCAACCGTGGACCGGTTTCGTCCTTGTTAGGACTCATCAGCACGGTATAGGAAGGTAACGCAAGAGAGCGGAGGGCAAGAACTATAGTCTAACCAACTATAATGTATGGTCACCACTTTTTCAGTTATAGTCGGTTAGTCTCAGGGCCGGACTGGGAAGAAATTTCGGCCCGGGCATTTAAATCTGAATCGGCCCACCGCATAATTTTCAGGGAAAATGTAACTTTATAGAATTAAAAATTCCGGTGGGGGGGATCGTGATACCTCCCCAAGAAATTCTTTTGAAAATTGACCCCCAAGAAATAGTCTAAAATCCACCTAAGCCCCTAATTGGATACGTAATAAACTCAATATAGACTTTTAATTAGAGGGGTCAGAATTAAAATGGACCAAGTCCACTTTTTGTCATTTTTGAGTTAGCAACGCTATAACATGCACCAACTATGTAAAATTTCAGTGCAATAATGAACCAAGTCCTAGTGCTTATAATATCCGCTTGGCAGCAACAAGTTCTGTTGCGTTAACATGTAATTTTGCTATGAAGCTTTAACTTTAAAAGCTTGTAGCTCAAAAGTAGCTAAAGGGGACTTGGTTCACACTTCTATTCTGAACCCTCCAATTCTTTGTTGGTAAATTCAGTGGGTAGAAAGAATTTCCATCTTGACGAAATTAATATTAAAAAAATTGTGAATAATGTAGTTCAAAATAGAAAGGGGGGTCTGGGGGGTCCTCCCCCCGAAAAATTTTGGAGATTTTACTCTTAAAAGAACTGTTTTAACTCATTTGGGACCCTTTTGGGTGACATCCGAAAAGGTTCGCTTCTTTTATGCCGTAGAATTTTTGAAGATGAAACCAGGAAAATTCGTTCATAAAAATATTTTAAATAATATAATATGTTTTTTAATTCAGTAATTTATGCCATCATTAATGAATTTAATTTCTGGTAAATTAATGGTTTGGTGGCCGCACAAAAAGAACTCGTGGGCCGCTAGTTGGAAATTCCTGCGGAGGTGCGGATTCATTTTTACAGGATCTTTTTCATTCATACCACTGTAAAATATTTTGGTTGTAAGCGGCCCACAAACGGCCCTCAATGAGTATCGGCCCACAGGGCATTTGCCCAAATGCCCGCATGGCCAGTCCGAGCCGACTAGTACTTGCCCTCCGCTCTCTTGCGTTATCTTCCTATACCGTGCTGATGAGTCCTAACAAGGACGAAACCGGTCCACGGTTGGAGGTGACGCTTGAGAGGTGTGAGGGTACACTGATTGTCCGCTTAACCAGCAATAATTGGTGAAATACTCCTTTCAAAGTTCCTAATTGTTGGGGGGATGCGTCTCCCCCCCCCCGCCCGTGATGGGCATGGCGGTACGAAGAGTTGTATTTCGTTTTCAGTGTATGAAAATTTCTCTTGAGACCATAAAATCTGCCGATGACATGAAAGAATTCCTTTCAATACCCTGATAACTACAGCTCAAGCACACCTGTTATCAAAACATCCGACTCAAAAGAAACTCCCATTGTCGGAAACTTAACCCGAAAAAAAAAATGGTACTCCGCTGGGAAAGAAAAAAAAATTTGACATTAAGTTCTTTTCGCTCAGATGATGATCTGCAATGAAGCTTCTTTCTTTGACATCAAATTAGAACGGACTCGACAGGCGAAGTGGCTCGCACGAGGGAGCTGACACGGTGCCCTTCAAGCGCGCAGTAACCATGGAGACGCATCCCTTTGCACGTGTCCCCCCTCCCGAACCTTCCTTCGGCGGCGAATTTAATTTTGACATCGATACAATATCGTTTGCACGTGTCACTTGGAGGACACTTCATGAATGTTTCAGACTTATTAGATGTATTTTTCAAATACATAGAAGCTAAAATGCGTTTGTTATAACAAAATTGGAAAACCTGACCCTTCGGGCTTTTTGTTTTTCAATCCCATCAGACTGTTTTAATATCGAACTTAATGGTCTTTTTTTTATTTTAAATCCAAAGATCTTGCAATAACTTAACGCAATTTAATTCCGTTCAAGTAATTCTGTTTTTCTACAGTTTTTTGTTATACCACATACTATTTTCAACTCCAACCTACTAGTATCTCTTCAAATTTATAAAAATAGAAAATTATACCCAACAGCCACATTTTTTCGGCTTTTTTGCTACATTTTCAAATCAAATCAAATCAATTTACTGTTATATATACACATATATTACAAAAAGAATGAGCAAAACAAATTATGATTCGCCTGAAGGAAACAAAGACCTGTATAGGCGAAAGAAAAATTACAAATTTTACAGAAAAAAAAGTAACATAATATGGAGATGAATAATTAAGTTTAGTAGGGGAAAACAATATGTATAATAACAGAATTAGAAAAACTACATAATATACACTTCAATTGAATTAAGTAAAGAAAATAAAGGCACAGCAAGGCTTAAAATTTTTATGCTTCTGGATTTAGACGGAAAAAACATCCAGATTATCAATGTTACAAATAAAATTAAATAATGATCGCTTGAAAATATTAGGAGATGGAAAACTCTGAAATTCTATAGGCAAAAAATTATATAATTTAGGAGCAAGATAAAAAAATGTTTTTTGAAAATTTCTTTATGAAAACGGGGAATATTAAATATCATTGAGGGTCTTCTATTTGAGGTAAGAATTTTTAAGTCGCAAATATTTTTATGGTGATGTAAAAAAAAGTAACATTCGATAAAATGCAAAATGGCGAATAGGTAAAATTTTTATATTTATTATTAAGTTACAGGGATGATCAAATTTATAGTTTAATAATTTTAAAATTTTGTTTTGAATTGATATTAACCGTTGGGACTCGCGGGGTCATTTTATAACCCCAAGCTCACACTAACATTCCATTTAACGCAAAACTAAACACCTGGGGATCCTTTACTTCTCAGTAGCTGGGTTTCTGACGATTATATACATGCCTAAGTAGTTTCATGGAATTCGGTTTATTTTTCCGCCCCCCAGACACATTTTGTTAGCTTTTGGGGTAATGGAATGACCCCCGCGAGTCTTTTCGTTATTGCTGACCATCCGTTCTTTTGTACTCGATCTTCTATACAACCCACTGATAAGGGCCCAAAACATTGGAAAACAAGTTTGAAGAAATTCTCAGGGGGTTCTATTGCATTTTAGTACAAAGAAAAGGAAGACACAGGTGCAAGTACAAGTACTTTCAATACTGGTCCCCGTGACAGTTTTATGACTTGTAATTCACCATACCACTCTATCCCGCCCCTTACATTCTTTGCTTTTGTATTGAATGGGGAAGGAGCTAGGAAAGTGTATTGAGATAACAAGTTTACGAAGAAAAAATACCAAGTTTTGAGTGTTAGGAGGCAAAGGTTGGAAGTAGAGTTCTGGGGATAGAAAAACTACTTGTGTCTGTAATTTGTATTTAAATTTTTTTTGGTCAATAGAAAGAAAGCTTGCAGGAATTCATTATGTAGTATTTTGAAGTAATTAATTTAATTTTTATATTGAAAGGATTCGTGTTATATTGTTTCATATGTGTGTATTGTGTAATAAAAAAATTAATATCAAACTCAAAAAATTATTTCTCAGAGTAGAAAATATTGCAGATTATAAATTTTCTTAATCAGTTAAGTTTTAATGTCTAAAAATTTATGGTTCCGATTGAAACAAATATTTTTAACGAAGTAGAAAAGAGCGAAAAAGGTTGGGGCTATTCCATAACCCCCGCGAGTCTCAACGTTCGCCCGGGAGGCGCGAGTCCCACCGGGTTACAGGATACAAATTAGATTTATATTCACCTCCCCAAACTATAATGCCATAATTTATTAATGATTGAGCCCAAGAATGATACAAAGTAATTAAAAATGACTTATGAACTTTATTTTTAAGAAAATGCAATTTGATTAAAACGAAGCGTAGTTTTTTAGATAATTCAGTGATGTAAGTTTTCTATTTAAGGTTTGAATCAATAAAAAGACCTAAATATTTTATGCTATTTACTCGTTGCAGCAAATGACAGTGGCAATGAACAAGACCATTACATGATGAAGAGTGAAATTTAATATTAAGGGTTGAACTTGATTGAATTAAATTGAAATGAATAAGTTTAGTCTTATTTAAAGAAAGGTCATTAAAAGAAAACCATTTAGTTTTTTCGGTAAATTGCGCTTGTTTCATTCTGTGTAACGTACTGTATCAATTTTCTGTGTTTTTTAAAATAATTTTTCCTGTCATATAAATGAATCCGTTTAACACTGGCAATGTGATGAACCAGGGCATTATTAATAATCTTCTTCAGGCAAAGTGGTAAATATTAATTGATTAAAATGCCATTGAATTTATCACATTGCCCACCTCACTTCGTGCGTTATTATTAATAATGCCCGGTTTATCACTATTCTCGAACAGATATAAAATAAAATACTATTATTTTTAATACCAGCACAAATCAACTCCATTATATCTTATTACCATTACCAACACTGATTTTGTGTATAGGGAATAGATTTTTGTTGATGTACCAAGTGGATAAGAACAAATTAAAAACATTAAAATGTTACTTTTAATTGAGTCATTCCATGTCAAATAAATCAAAAATTTTCAATTCACAACCTGACTCACTTGGATTTTAACGAAACTATCTGGAACTGTGCTTTTTATGGTATGTACCATTGATTTATTATACACATAATTTGAAAATCCTTTTTTACCGAGGTAGGTATATAGCTATTTTTATAAAAAGTTGACTGTTCGCACAATTTTTTTTTCGTGATTCATTTATACAGATTATTTCAAAAACGATGTTGATGTCCTTGAATATTTTTTAATTATAAATCCCTAATTAATCTAACTTTAGTAGTATATTAAGAATAGAATTTATCATTACTATTTTTTATTTAAAAATTTAGTGAAAAAAATATTTGTAAATTAATCAATACAAATTCAGAAAGTAATTCTTGAATGATTTTTCTAATTTGAATGGAAATAAAAACATATTTTCGGAGAAAAACTAATATATTGGTTAGAAGTATACACCATGTATGGCTATTTTAACCTGGTATTCAAAACAACTTTTTGCTAAATCTCCTGAATCCTTGTCTTTCCCATTCTATGATTTTCAGAATGTTGCAAAAACATGTATAATTTTTAAAGTAATTATAAAACTTCAGGCATCACTTTTGAGTAATATATCGTAATTGGGCACAAGTGAAATTACGGGATGCTATTAAATAAATTAGCTATAATTAAAAGTGGAGATTATAAGAATGAGAAGAGTAGAGTTTTTATAAATTGTTTGGTGAAAAAGTTAATTAAATATTAAACTCTAATTAAGAGAAACATCTTTACCAAATATTAAGCATATTAATTAGGATTCATTGTAATTACACACTAAAGAGGGATCTTCTATTCTACGATCAAATAACAGACAAAATGCAAAAAAATCCTAAGCATGCATAATCTTAATTAATTAAAAGAATTCTTCCCAAGCGGCAAGAAATAAATTTACTTTCTCACTGAGCTCTCAATGAGTTCCTTTTTTAAAGCACCTGGAAACGATTTGAATAACTTGCCGAAATATTTTTTACAGGAAGTTGCATGTGTCAGATTTTCATAAACCATTCAAGTGATCCGTTTGGTTTTTTGTATGGTAAAATGAAATATCAATAGTCAATTTTTAAAAAAAATGTACAGGTAATTAAATATTTTAATTTAAAAGTCGAGAAAAAACACGTGACTGATGAAAACGCTTATTGTTTAAAACGTACGATGACGTCAACAATCATACCATCAACTCCGTTACTTTCCAACAATGGTCACCGTACGATGACGTCACATCCCAAACTCATAGTGTTTTCGCGCGCTTTGAAAAAGGGTATTTTTGTTAATTTTTTGGGCAATCAAAAAATGTCTTGATTTCTTTCCTCAAATTTGGGGTAGTTGCTTATTTTTGCAAGAAGAATCGATTAAAAAAATATAAAAAATCATGCAACTTCCTAATTTTAATACTAATTTAGTGTAATGAGCTTCTTTTTAATGAAATAGAGCGTAATAACCAAATGACCCTAAAGAAAAGTTGAAATTATATTAAGTTTAATAGTACCAGAGGTTTATTTCAAAACAACCCTTTTATATGGCGTCATTTATAAAATCAAATCAAATCAAATCAAATTTATTGGACAAAGACATGGACAGAAAAACGACAAAGACAGAAAAATAAAACATACAAAGAGCATTAAAATATACAAAAATAATAAACGCACAACGAAACAACAAAGAGAGAAAATAAATCTGTGGTATCACATGAGCCTAAGGCTCGTCCTTGATACCTATAGAAATTAATAAAAAAAAATTGCAACAAAAGCTGGACTGACTCTACTGTATAGTATGAAATAATGCTTCAGTATTAATTTGCTCGCCTAAAAATTTATATATGCCGCATTTAAATTCAAGCTTATTGTTAGTTGTCTTAAGATTTTCTTTTAATTTATTAAATAGATAAGGTCCTAAAAATACATGAGATTTATGTAATATTTCTTTGTTAGTTTTAGGTATAAAATAATTTCCTTTTGTATTCCTTATTTCCAAGTTACTGGTTTTAATTTGATAAAAAGATTTGTTATTAAAAATAAAAAGAAGTAAGCGGAAAACGAAGAGTTCACGTACGTTCAAAATGGGCCTAGTTAAATAATTACAATTTATATGAGATAAAATTTTAGTTTGTATTTTGATTAAAGGTCTAATATTACTTAAGTAGTCAGAAGCATAACAAGTTTCATAAGCATAAATATTTTTAAACCTTGGGTTTGATAGGAAATACGAAAATTGAATCACTTATTTCTGTTACATATCAAACGCCACTTTACTTGTTTTGAGATCAACGAGAAAAACTGTATAGAAGCGCACTACATTTTTATGAAGATGTTAGCTATTTTTTTCTTAAAGTAGACATTATTTGGATATTTTACAGAGAAAAGAAAATTGTTTAATGCTTTTACTCTTTTCATAAAAAAATATTGAAATATTTTGCATTTTGACATGAGTGAGAAATCTACTCACATTAAAATCAAAATGACAAGGTAAGAATAGAATGAAAAGCAAAATAAGTATTTTAAAGAATGTTTTGAAAGGCCAAAGGGATATTTTTTTGCTTTCTTTAACATATAAAATAGTGTTGAAAAAACATAATAAGGTTGATTAAGATTTATTTTGGCGCTTTGGTAAACATTGTAAGATAAAAAAGAAATCGGGCACAGTAAATGAGAATGAACACTATTGATAGAGATATTTCACTTTACTCACCATAACTTAAATTAAAACGCAAATTTGATATAAAATGTCGATCAAATTATTTATAAATTTTAATGAATTTTGAGGTGGTGAGTATAAAAGGTCTTGCTACTGTAAATCGAAGTTTTCTGAAAATATTGGGGACATTGTCCCTGTAACCCCCTTAAATCCACCCATGTCTTCAGTAATACACCAAAAGATGGGACAGATTCGGTCAGTGAGAATGTGCCTCATCTTTTCCATTTTTGATTATGAAAGTGATTTATATGTTTATAAGTGCAGTATATTTAATAACTTGAAGTTTAATTGTTTTTTATTGTAATTGTTTCAAAATTTGGGGATGATAGAAAATAACATCTTAGGAATTTAGACCCATATTTAAACTTTGAAGAAATAAATGTCCCTGATAATTGTTTAATACCAATTTACTTGGACATATGTTATTTTATTCTTGTATGATTTGTATTTGTATTAGAATTTGCTACCAAAAAGAAAATTTTGTTATGTTGGTCAAATAGAAAATTTGGAATTGAGTGATGCTTATTTAAAATTAATGATGAAAAACTTTAAAAGCTTTAAAATTACTAACGAAACTTTTATTTTCCCAGTAAGTAATGATTCAACATTCATACAAAAAGATAATATCGTATTAAAAGTTCCCCAACCGTCAGTTTCAGGTGTTAATAAGCGAGCTGTTGGTTCACTTTCCTTTGGAAAAAACATGACAGTTAAAACATTGGTTGAACTTTTTCTAACTAATTATACTATGTGAAGTATGTCAATGTGCAATATACTCTTCATTACTACAATTGTTTTCCTCATCAAAAACTTAGATGTTCAATATTTCTGAAGCTGGTTTTCTTTTTGTAAAAAAATCTTCAATTTAGAGGAAGAATATGTAAAAGAGCCATATATTTAGTTTAATTATCCTTACTTTAAAGTGCAATAAACTTTTTAGTTTGTAAAAATAATTATTGTATAATTTTTTGCATATGTACGAATGTGTCCCACACGTGTGCGAAACTGCCCCACCCATGGGGCACATTCACACGAAATTTATCGTTTTTTAGATTGATGATATAGGTTTGAAATTCTAGATGAATGCGACCAATTATGATTCTAAAATATTTGGGAAGGTCTAAACTTTGATTTGAATCTGAGTTTACTTTAATATCTCATCTAGATTCAGAGAAATATGC
This sequence comes from Tetragnatha versicolor, assembly GCA_024610705.1. Taxonomy (NCBI): domain Eukaryota; kingdom Metazoa; phylum Arthropoda; class Arachnida; order Araneae; family Tetragnathidae; genus Tetragnatha; species Tetragnatha versicolor. The sequence goes on from JANDEH010000006.1 coordinate 69,385,260, forward strand.
CGAAATGCACTTTTTGTGCGAATGTGCCCCACTCTCCCCTATATGCGTTTTGTTAGAGCAAATGCTCCATAAAAAGATCTCCTGCATCTCACTTAGCACTTCACTCGCTCGTAGAGACCATTGGTTTTTTTTATTTTGATACGTGATTAACTTTTGGCGGCGCTCTATCAGAACTTGCACCTGGCCTTAAGCTCATACCATTCACCTGCTACCATTCGTTCTTATAACAACATTGGATTTGATGAAAGTTTCATAAAAACTAATTTTAACTTACGTAGAAAATCCTACATCAAAACATGCTGATTATCACAGGAAAACGGGTGAATTAGCAAACGATCATTTTTCAACTCTTAAAATTAGAAAATAAAAATTATAGTTAATTTAGATTAGAATATCTATCGATTATATGATCCAAATATATGTAAAAAATGACGTGAAAAATTCTAAACTGATATTTTAGTAATTTGTAATTATTAGTATTTAGTAATTTCAAAATAATTTTTTTTATTCTGAACTGCTTTTTATGAAATGATAAAAGAGAAAATAATTAGTTTAATTTTAAGTAATAATAATAAGTTTATGTGTTTCGTGGCAGACCTGGCAATTAAGGTTCTGTGTTTGATTGAAAACTTTAAAAAATTCTACTAAATAATTTGGGAAGCAATGATTCTTTTTTTCTTCAGTTAATGAATAAATTTAAATTAATTGGTTAGTTCAGTTTTTTAACAAATAACAGTTGAGTTCACTGTTCACTGGGCTATAAATAATTATAGAGTGTATCCTTCCAATACTTTAAACATTATGAAAATCGTGCCACTGCGTAGGTATACAAATCTGCTCAAAGGGATAAAACATAAATCAAATGCTAAAACAAGGTAAACGTGTAGTTAAAACAGTTTCCTAAAAACATTCTAGTATTTATTAATTTTTGGTTTTTCATCATTTTTGAAAAGAAATTTTGAAAATACATCGGTTTATAGCTTTTGCTCTCCATTTCATCAGATTAAATATGATTATTTTAAAAATCTAAGGGAACCTGCAGCCTCATAGCCCCTTCCCCTGGATTCGCCCTTGATTATGAATGAACCTTTTTAATCCTTGTAGAATCCCTTTTAAACCACAGAGTACTAGAACAGAGAGTCCGTCGCTATATAGGCGATAATGGAAATCAAAAAGTTGGATGGATATGGGGCTATTTTGGAGCTGCGATCGCATCGACGTCACGAAAGGCGGGGAAAAAGCCTGATTGGTTGAGAAAAACTTTTTCCTTCTCCTTCGAAAATAGAAGATTGAGTGACAGCCAATCACAGGTTTGGTCACCAAAATGCACTGCCAATCCCTCTGCCAATCATTTATAGTTCCTCGTGGCGCCCTCATATCCATCCAACTTTTGAATGTATCATTTTAGACCCTCTGTTAGGATTTTTCTCTGTGTTTTAAACTCATGAAATATATTGGGGCGGTCAAGAAAACTAAACATTTACTCAAAATTTCAGCTCAGAACAGATATTTCATTTTGTTTTATTTTTAAAACAGGGTGAAAGAAAAGTCTTCAGTTTCGATCGGGGGGGGGGATTTTATTTAGGCACAAGAGAATTTTACTACGAAATAACGTCACATTTCGCTCAGGTTGCAAAAAAACACCAGCACAAACTCCCGTGAAAAGTTTTCGCTGTGAGAAGAGAGTTTGTCACCTTTTTTTACTCACCGACCTCTGAAGCTGGTGAAACTTTTTCACCAGTGTAAAATAATTATTGTTGGCTTAAAATAGTGTATAATGGAAAATTTAATTAAAGTGTGATTAAATTAATTATTTAGTGCTTGAAAATTAATTGAAAGGAGGAAATTTTTAAGAGATATTCCCACTTATTTATCAGTATAATTATTTTCCTTGAGTTAATTTTAATTCTAAGTAATATTTAACACAATGAACAATGATAAAGACCGCCATTAAATTTCTTTCCATGAAAAAATGCTCTATGATTGGTTAAAACGTTGTGCTGAGGTTAAATGTTAAATTGAAAGTGTGATGCGGATGTGTGAAAGTATGAAACACGAGATAGAAACGAGACGTAAATGAGCATTTGGAAATGGCCGCTCCAGAGCTCTCGTCAAGAGCTCATGCTTCCATCTGTCGAAAAACGTCACAAGTAATTAATTATACACTGATAATACGAATTTTTACAAACACTGGATATCTTTTGGCACTGTATATTTGGACGGCCTTTTTTCAACTAAACTCTACTCTAATTTCCACGGCCCGGCGTTCCATTGGTTCCATCACTAAGCGCCGAGACTGCTACGTAACCACGAGACCAAAAGTTTCTTTAGACCCGACAGTCCGAAATACCAAACCTACATGATTGGCTCAAATGTATCACGTGACAGGGCCCTTCTTTCCTATCACTCAGAAGATCCTTTCGTTTCGATCTTTCGATTCGATTCGAAGTTCCAATGCTGCTGAGACGCTGAGTAATCGAATGATTCTTCATTCTTTCTGGAATTGAAAGTTTGTTTACCAACAACTTATAGGCATGGAGAAAGTATTAAAAAGTGTTGCAAAACAATTTTGCTTGATTTAATTACAATTTTTCGGACGCTTTTAACTTAGAAAGAAAGTATAAAAAATGGGTTTATTAACACTGCATTATATAAATGTTTTAAGTTATTTCTATTTGTCTACATTAGGATGTTTTTATGTACTCATTTATTTAAATATACATGTGCAATAATTTGAATAACTTAAGTAATCAGTAATCGTCACATGTTTTTGTAATAAAATAGAATGTTTAAATGGGTGGAAATTTTATAGTAGCCTGTTTCCTAGAGCTGATAGTTCTAAATTGTGCCTCCCTCACCACATTGTATTAACACATTTCAAAGGAAGATAATTACAACTTGTTAATTTTTAGTCTCCAAGAACATCCCTACAATTGATACTCATTTCAGTACCTACTTTAGGATTAGCAAATTACACTCACTTTTGTCACCATAGAGGAAAGTGACCTTATTAACCATAATGGTAATGGAAATATGTATCATACATATGTAATATAAAGAAGTGTTTTTTAATGTAGCTTTGTTCTCTGTTCGAAAATAAACCAATGAAATTAAATCGTTGATTTAATATTTATGACTTGTTTATAAAAATCTACTTAAAAATGCATCTTTTTTTAGATAGGTACCTGGTTGGATTACCATTTAATACTGTTAGGGAACAAATGTTATTATGCCCCCTCCCCTTGTGGCGCCCTCTATAACCTTACAAGTGACTTATACATCGTATGAATAGCGATCTCAGACACGATTCTAGGTATCACTGTCTCTAATCAGCATAACTGTAAAGAGTGACCACAATTGTAAAAACTGCGTTGGAGTGACAATGCCTCGTCGAGATGAATCTATAATCGTAATTTAAAATTCTTTTAAAGGGGTTTAATAATACCACTCTCCTGCACGTGCAAGACTTTTTCTGGGCTGTTTTTTAGTGCTGATTACAGATATTTCATCAAAACTGTGGTTTGAAAATTTTTTAAGTTTTAAATTTTTTTATATGATTTAAAAAAGGGTTAATACTACACTCCTGCACATGCAAGACTTTTTTCTGGGCTGTTCTTTAGTGCTGAGGTTACAGATATTTCATCAAAACTGTGGTTTGAAAGATTTAAAAATTTTTAAAATTGTTTTAAAAATGGTTTAATACTACACTCCTGCACGTGCAATAGTTTTTTCTTGGCTATTTTTTAGTGCTGATTACAGTTATTTCATCAAAAATAGTGTAGTTGTGGTTTGAAAGTTTTTTAAAATTTTGATTTTATGTAGTTCACTTTTGGTATACGAAACTTAAAAAAATTTGGTACAAATTTTTCGTTACTTATAAAATTAATTGCGTTGATTGAAAGGTCTATTTAAATGACAAGACTACTGATAGATCATTCAACACAATGAGCCTTTTTATGGTGACCTTAGAAATATTAAGCATGCAATTTAAAAATAAGACTGAGTAAATACTCTGAATATATTTTGAATTTTAAAAATAAATTAAAAATTAAATAAATATAATATAAAACTTAATAAAAAAATTTTCAAAATTTTTATATTCATAATAATATTATATTTTTTTATAACCCCTCCCCTTTAAGGCGATGCGTCAGCAAACTATTTTGCGCCTTTTCCTACTAGATGGCACTGTAACTCGCACGGTCCCGCGATCGAAAGTCAGCCAAGAACAGTCAAAAGAATCGAGGGAAGCGATATCCGCTAAATACTGGCGCGACTCTCTCAAACAGAGGCGGGAGCGAATTCTAAGAAAAAAACAGGGGGAGAGATATGTCCGAGGTGAGAGCGTTGACACCCCGGGGGTTTCGTTGACGATAAACTGTCGCATTTCCATTTAGGGCGCGTTTACGAAGATGATTTCTCAAGAACTCTCTTTTTCTAATGCTTATTTGCCTTAAAAGAAGTCAAATTTTTAGATACTTTTAAAGCGAATATTGTTTCTATAGAAAATAAATACAGAAAAATTTTTCAAAAAGAATAATTTTTAAAACCTTTAAGAATTTACATCATCTGTTGATTAAAAAGTCTTATTTTAGAGACTTGCTCAATCGTTTGGCACTTTTTGCTACTTAGCTTTTTTCTGATCAGAAGAAAAAACATTCCCTTGCTTTTGTGAAACTTATCTTATGATAATAAGGACTAATCAGTGCTAGAAGTGCGGGGTGACGCGTCCCCCCGCACTTAGGGGTTCAATCTCCCCTAAAATTCGGCTTTTTATAAAATATGTATTGTTCCCTCTTGAAAATTCTGGAGGGTACAAGGAGTGGTTCTCTATGTGTGTAAAAAAGGGTCCAAAATGTCCAAAAATGAGTTGAAACACTACTTTTTAATATCAAATTTTCAAAAATTTTCTGGGGGAGGACCCCCATACCCTCTCTATTTTTGGTGGTGAGGGGTGTAAACAAACATGGTATGAAGTACGCGAAGGAGAGACATTTTGTGTGGTTATGTAAATTCATGAAGTAATGAAACACGGGAAACTGTGTTAATTATGCTGAGTTATAATTGAAGTGTTTTATGTATAATAATGATAGCATTTGAAAATTATATGCATGATATTTATTCACTCAGGGGGTATTTGATATATTTGTGTTTAACAGCGGTTAATCTAAAATCCAATAATTAAATAAAGGTTCACAAACGAAATTTCTTTATTCTTCTTTAAAAAATAATTAGAAAGAAGTAACAACAGCATAAGTAAAACTTAGGCATCATTAATCAATCAAAATTCAGAAAAAAAATGCTCAAAATATATATTGAACTATTTACGGTTAGACCTCATATTCGATTTTGGTGAAAATCGGTTGGTAATTTAGGCAGTAATTGGAATTTGAAAAAAGTTCAGAATTCGATGAAAAAACATGAGTCCAAAGAAAGCTTATAAATCCGAAAATTTAGTTATTAATTCAATTTTTTTTATCGTAACTAATTGTTATCAGGGCCGCCGAGAGCCAAGTCAGGCCCCGGGGAAAAGGTTGGGAAGCGGGCCCCCAGTGATATATCTATACTTCTCATTTTGAGGTAGGGGGCAAAAATTTTCTGAAGTACCCCCCCCATGCATTCATAGGCTTACTGTAATTTTTAAAATATTTCTAGACAAGATCTGAATTTCACTCAACTTAAAAATATCGTTTTTTTTATAATACGATGAGTAACAAGCGATAAAGGGGGTCTGGGGGTCCCCCAGAAAATTTTTGAAAATATGTCCCTAGAAAACTGGGAATTTACTCATTTTTGGACCTGTATGTGAACAAATTAATTTCCAAAATATTCAAAAATATATCCCTCTTAGAACTCAATATGAAAATATTTGGGTCCCGGGCCCCCTACGGATCCGGGCCCGGGGGAATCGTACCCCCTCGCCCCCCCCTCTCGTCAGGCCTGATTGTTATGGCAAAGTTTTTCCAGAATTACGGGTTTTCATGGTGATATTTGGGTCATTTTCTGTAAAACACTTGGGGGTTTCAAAACTGAAACCAAAGGGCGTATCTGTTACATTTACAGTACTTTTCAATAGATATCCCCATCCCCATGCATTCAAGGAGGATTGAAAGAACCGGTTTGGGGTAAGCTCTCAACCACCCACGCAACGATGCCCTCCGTTAAAAACAGCATAGAAGTTTAGGTACTATCTAGAAGCGCCCATCCGAAGGGGGGGGTGATGGGGCCCTGCCCTCCCCCGAAATTCGGACTCGGTGTACCAAAACAAGTTAAATACCTGGGGGTTTTTTTGGTCCAAACTTCCAAACGTTTTCTGGTGAAGGACCCCCACAGACCCTCCATAGGTACTTGTATTTTTATTACTGACAGCTTTTTATATATTAACTTTTTAGGGCCTAAATTATCACTAAAAACTTCATTGGACCTGTTAAATATGTGTGGGAGGGGCTGGGGAGTGAGTGAATTTGTGCTCCTCCCGAAATAAATTTCTATTTACGCCACTGCGCCAATCTCACAGAAATTAACTTCGATACACACATTTTGCTCCCTGGCAACTAAACTGGTAGCTTTTGAATTTTTCTGAAATATAATATAGTCAAATAAGCAAAGAATTAGAAGTCTTAAGATGTTGGGAAAATGTTTATTTACATTGATTTGTGAAAAAACTTCCTCCCTCTTTTTTTGGGAAAAAAAAGTTTTAAATATATATTTCCAATAAAATCCAATATTTCACAAGTAACAGCTGATTTAAAAGATGATATATATTTACATGGGAACTATTGGTAGAGTAAAATATTTAGACAAATTAACACTTAGCAGTATAACTAGAGAAGCCAGTAAGAAATATTCATTACATGAAATAAAAAAAGGCATAGATTCAAAATTCAATTCATAGAAAAGTTTAGCGACTTCAGAGAATACACTCATAGCCGAGCAAAATTACCCAGTATTTTTCCGTTTTTGTCGATGTTTATTGAAATTGTTTTTGGAGATAAAATCCATCTATTTTTTTTTGGCAAAAAATAATTATAAATTTATATTTGCAGTAAAATCAAATACTCCACAAATATGACAGTTCATTTAAAAGAGGATATTTACATGATATGTGGGAACTATTGGTCGAGTAAAATATTTACACAAAATAACAAATAGCAGTATAACTGGAAGCCAGTAAGAAACATTCATCACATGAAGTAAAAAAGGCAATTATTCAAAATTTAATTAATGGAAAAGTTTAGCGACTTCAGAAAATACACTCATAGCCGAGAAAAATCACCCTGTATTTTTCTCATTTTGTCTATGTTTATTTACATTGATTTGTGAAGAAAAAACTTCCTCCCTCTTTTTTTGGAAAAAAAAAAGAGTTTTAAATATATATTTCCAATAAAATCCAATATTTCACAAGTAACACCTGATTTAAAAGATGATATTTACATGGGAACTATTGGTAGAGTACAATATTTAGACAAATTAACAATTAGTAGTATTACTACAGAAGCCAGTAAGAAATATTCATTACATGAAGTAAAAAAAGGCATAGATTCAAAATTCAATTCATTGAAAAGTTTAGCGACTTCAGAGAAGAGCCGAGCGAAATTACCCAGTATTTTTCTCTTTTTGTCGATGTTTATTCACATTGTTTTTGGAGATAAAACTCCATCTCTTTTTTTTTGGCAAAAAAGAATTCTAAATTTATGTTTGCAATAAAATCAAATACTCCACAAACATAACAGTTCATTTCAAAGAGGATATTTACATGATATGGGGGAACTATTGGTAGAACAAAATATTTACTCAAAATAACAAATAGCAGCATAACTAGAAGCCAGTAAGAAATATTCATTACATGAAGTGAAAAAGGCAATAATTCAAATTTTATGGATTCGCAGATTAACAATTTTATATAATACACTGACTGGTCGACGAAAATTACAAAGTATATTTTCTCTTTTTTATGGCAAAAGATAATTATAAATATATATTTTCAGTAAAATCAAATATTCCACATATAACAGTAGATTCAAAAGAGGGTATTTCCACTATGTGTAGTAAAGAGTGAGGTAGAGTAAAATATTTGAAAAATTACATAACTTTGTAGTATAACTAGAAGCCGGTAAGAAATATTTACTACATGAAGTAAAAAGAGGAAACAATTCAAAATTATATTATATTGATATCTAGATTAGCAATTTCAGAGGATACACGATACACTCATATATCGAGAAACTATTTCTTACACATTATTTTTCACCACCCCCAAATGCTTATATACACTATATAAAACAAATATTTATATATTCCATTACTCAAATGATAAAATGTATCGTAATACATAGATTTGATATAAGGTAAAATATTTTTAAAAATTAACTTAACATACTAGCAGCAATGGAAGGGGGCTCATGGGGTTTGATAACCAAGTATACTGAGGATGCAGACATGGCAGCAGATGATGAGGAAAGAGAGATAGATGGGGGATGGATTGGCCAGCTGACAGGAAGCTCGAGTGATGGCAACCAAAGGATGAGACTTGTCTTCTTAGACTAAATTAATTTCATTCTTTTCTAAAGAAAATTTTGCTCTCTTGAAATGATAGCATGAAGAAAATATTAGGAGATGGAGTTCTGATGATCAAGTTGTGAGGATGAACAAAGATGAAATTTCTACAGGTGTCCTTGTGAAGGGATCTTAGATGCAGCGTGAAAGCATAGGAAGATATCGTTCCAAGTTAAAATGGCAGCAGATGATGGAGAAGGAGAGACAGATGGGGGATGGATTGGCCAGCTGACAGGAAGCTCGAGTGATGGCAACCATAGGATGAGACTTGTCTTCTTAGACTAAATTAATTTCATTCTTTTCTAAAGAAAATTTTGCTCTCTTGAAATGATAGCATGATGAAAATATTAGGAGATGGAGTTCTGATGATCAAGTTGTGAGGATGAACAAAGATGAAATTTCTACAGGTGTCCTTGTGAAGGGATCTTAGATGCAGCGTGAAAGCATAGGAAGATATCGTTCCAAGTTAAAATGGCAGCAGATGATGGAGAAGGAGAGACAGATGGGGGATGGATTGGCCAGCTGACAGGAAGCTCGAGTGATGGCAACCATAGGATGAGACTTGTCTTCTTAGACTAAATTAATTTCATTCTTTTCTAAAGAAAATTTTGCTCTCTTGAAATGATAGCATGATGAAAATATTAGGAGATGGAGTTCTGATGATCAAGTTGTGAGGATGAACAAAGATGAAATTTCTACAGGTGTCCTTGTGAAGGGATCTTAGATGCAGCGTGAAAGCATAGGAAGATATCGTTCCAAGTTAAAATGGCAGCAGATGATGGAGAAGGAGAGACAGATGGGGGATAGATTGGCCAGCTGACAGGAAGCTCGAGTGATGGCAACCAAAGGATGAGACTTGTCTTCTTAGACTAATATTTTTATAGGGGCTCTTCAATTATTGCTTCAAATATTGGAAGGGTGGTTTTGCTATTTGCCGACAGAGAGAGGCTTATTAAAACTAGAAGGATGCTTATTAAAACTCTGTTTTGGAAAAATTATAGTAACTTTCCAAAATCATTAATGAACTGTAAAATTTTCTCAAAGTTGACTGAAAGAATAAAAGAAGCGCGAAAACAAGAAAAACAAACCATTAAATGGTCATAAAAGGGGTTGAGAGAGTGCACTATATATCCGATATTCTATTTCCTGCATTTTATTGCTTTATTGCCCCCACCCAGACTCCCCACCACCAAGAAGATCCACTGGCCATCCCCGAGGGGGGTGAAAAAAAAACAAACAGAAGCATGCACATTTCGTAATGGGCTTAAGTTTTTTGTTGCTGTCTTGTCGCTAGAAAAAAACTTCTCTTCTCGGCGTTTCATCTGACAATCCCGACTTCACAACCTTTTAAAAGTTAAATTCAGCATTGGGTGCACTAATTTTAACTACAATTTGAATGTGTTATTTCATTTTATGGGTTACTTAAATTTGAAATCGGTCAAACGTGTGATTATATTTGAAAATAAACTTGAAAATGGATAAATCTTATAAATAAAATTCAATGTGTGTTATGTATATAGTGTGTTGGTTTGTTTGTTAGTCTTTTATACAAATCCACAGTTTTCTTCCGATCTGCACAAACTTGGTATAGAACCTACGTTAAAAAAACTCGAGAAAAAACATACACATGTTTGGGAAACTTTAATTGATCCTCTTTTGTCCCTTTTTACGGTGATTTTACTGAAATAGCGTTATTTCTTCAACAAAGATCATCCCATTGTTAAAAAACGTAATGCAAAGTAACAAGTTTTTAAAAGAAAAACTGGATATAAAAGTATAAGGTACTTGTACCCATTATGGACAGGGCTCTCAATATGGACACCCCTAATATCTTTAAAAGTAAGAAACTTGATAGAGAGTTGGTGCTACCTGTCCGTGAAGAAAAGCAGTTGAAAAGATAATTTAGCCTGGAAAGTGCAAAATAGCGCGCGGTTCGCCATTTTGAAGGAAATTTGTTTTTTATGGTGTGCTGATCGTAATTACAGGTTAAGTTTAAATTCTTATTAGATATGGTAAAATTACTTTAAACATTAAAAAGTGGAGTGTTTTAGAAAGCGGATAAAACATATTTTCGTTTTCTATTGCGTATATTGCTTATAAATGTTTTCTTTGTTTATTTATTACAAGATTTAGTTAAACTACGCCCTGTTCCCATTATGGACACCGTATGTCCACATTGGAAGTACAGCAAGTGATTCTTCATATTCACATATTTCTGAAATAATTATATCTATAATGTTATTGTATTTAGCTTATTCAAAATAAATTAAGGTTTATATGTATTTTTAATCTTAATTAAAGTATCCGTGCATTACATTACAAAGTGCATGTTCTGAAGATATTTACTATGCCCCTCCCTCCCCCGCAATACTCTAAGACAGGGGTTCCGAACCTTTTTGCACCTGCGTACCACTTGACTTTTTGAGAAATTTTGGCGTACCACCAGACCTAAATATTTTAATAAATTTATAATATATTTACTCTTCTAAAAGTGTTCAAGAATTTGGCGGTTTTATTATTAAGGATAGCATTTAACGAAATAACATACCAAGAAAGGCAGTTGAGTGGGTTTTTTCAAAATTTTAACCAGGTTTCATAAATTAGGATTTTTTTCATTATTTTCTGAGTTTTTACAAAATTTAGGAAGTTTAAATTTTTTGAAAAGTTTCAGTGATTTTTTTCAGTATTGTGAATGGGTTTTTTCAAAGCTTATTTTCACATTCTATCTCATAGCATTGATAAATGAACACTTTAAAATAAGAATAAAAACATCAATTTAAAAAAAATTACTTACTTTGAAAAAAACCCACTTAACTATATGAAACAACTGACATTATTTTGATACAACACATTTAGTAGTGCATAAATGCACATACAATGCAAGGGGAAAAGACAAATGCACATTTTTACACACAATTTTTTTATTTACATAGTATCTCCCATGGAAGTTTAGACTAAAACATTCTCTTGAGGTGACGAGATAGATCAGACGATATATGGGGCATAGACGATAGATGTACAATGTAGCAAATCAACCCCGTCAGTTGATGTTAGTTATCACAACTGCTAACATCTATTTGCCCTCTCCTATTGGTAGGTTTATAACTGAACTATTAGGGTAAAAGATATCATGATTAGAGATAAACCAAAAAACATTTATAATTGATGCCAGAAAAAGTGGTCAACAAAAATAAATATCATTTAGTTTTTAATCAAAAGTACATTTAACAGCACATCTAAAAGATATTCTTCAAGCTGGAACTTGCCTAGTGTGCAATGATTCTATGAAAGAAATAATTAGTTTCATAATAATACACACACATATAATAATAAAAGGTACTTTAAAAACTTATTTGGAAATGCTTTAAAACTGACATATTAATTTGTAGTAAGATTAATTTGTAAGAACAACGTAAAAAAGTGCGAAGATTATACTTTTTTTTATTTCCAATGGGCGAGTACCACTGGATATTAATCCATCTACCACTAAACTGCCCTAAGATAATACTTACTGCGAAGATAATACTATTAATTTCTAATGTTATTTAGAAATATAATACAGGGTGTTTCAAAAATCTGTTTCACAGCTTTTATTTGGAAGCAACGTCTCCTAGGGAAGTGAGATCTCTACCTACCCCTAGATGAGTGACTATGGTATTGAAAGAGCTTAAAGCGTCCATTGTAGAGGAAATTTAAAAAATTAATTAAAAACTAAAGGATCAAAAATCTCAATGAAAGTATTGTTGTCACCGCTGTAAGTAACTCGATGAAAAAAGTTCATGAAAATATCGTGAATATTCAAGGAGTTATTAGCATTTGAAAATAGCACTTTTTCAGGCATGGGGCCGTTCAAATATTACCTAACCTCTTTTTTGGTCATTTATAACCCTCTCATTAAGATAAGCAAACCTCAAACCCCCACCATAATTACGTAAGAAACTGCAGGATCCCCCCCCGAAATTTTAACATCACTTTTTTTAGCTACTGTTTTTTTCACCTTGAAGAGTAGGTGACTTTTTATACAAGGAATTGTCCTTTTTTTGGTTAAATTTGGAAATTATTTAGGCAAGAAACAAGAGATTTTAGAAAATACAGTATCTAACGTAAGCATCACTCATATCCCCCCTCCCCCCTCGTCAGGAAAAATAAGCAAAGAGCAAACCCCCTTAGGTGCTTATGCAATATTTGAACGTCCCATATCAAAAAAGAAAAAGTACAAAAATTTGCAAGTTGTTTTTGATTTTCTGATTAACTTTTTTCATTTAATTAAAATTATTCAAAACTACATATACCAACTGTGAGGAACTTGCAAATTTTGCTGGTGAAAAAAGAATAAAAGCCGTGTGTGTGAAACGGACTTGTTGGTTTCTAGTACAACCTTTGCTGCGGTGAGTGGTTTAGTTTAGTGATAAACTTTTACTAAGAGCAACTTTTAAAATGGTTTATAAAACCATGTTTTACATTTTTATTGGGAGCGAGGGCGTCGTCGATATTGCTCTAGCTAGCTGAATCCCAACCTAGAGAGCCTATATCCCAACCAAGCTCATCTGCTCCAAAAACAAAAATAACCCGAGAGAAGAAGTGCCCGGATGAGACTCCCTCACCTCCACGCCGGGGGGAAGCAAACCCCCAAATGGGCCGACACGGAGAGCGAAGGAGACCGTCCCGAACAGGACTTTGGAGAAATACCCTGTTCACCACTCAAATATGTCTGCGGACCACTTCACTTAAATTTGAACCTTGGGGGACCACCCCAACTTTATCTTCAAAATTTTAACCTTTTTTCCAGTGTATTTATTCCTCACAGAAGGTTAAATTCCTCTGAAATTTTAATTTTTTTCTGAAGTAAGGGAAACCGAGTCTTACAATGTTTCTAAATGGAATGAAAGTATATAAGGTAAAACGGGGCAATTTGATACAAGGGGGCACATACACTTTCAATATCTCAAAAACTATCAAGGTTATTTTTGGTCGTGTTTTTACGAAAAGTTGTGTTTATATGCCTAAGCATAACATATGAAAACAATAAGCTCTGTAATAAGTCTATAAAATTTGGTGAAAGAAACTAAAATTTTTTCATCAAAAATTTCCAAAAGTAAATTTCTAAGTAAAATGTAAAATCTTCCTGAAGCTATTCTACTTGGAACACAGAGATCTGTAAATTTGAAAAGCAAGTTCATTCTTGTTGTCAATAGGGGAAATGCTTAGTATAAGATAAAAAAGTAAACTAGATATGTACTGACGGTGACGCGAAAAAACCGTTCAGACAAAAACCGTTCAAAAAACAAAAAATTGTTTTGAAACAGAAAATTATTATCGAAATTTTATAGATTATTGTTTAAAATTGCCTTTCCACCAATTTGTCGAATTTTTGTTCGTCCTTATTGGGGTCATTTGCATGATGAGTAACCTTGCATAGCAATGTATTCCAAATTTCTCCTTTTTTTAGTAATTTATTGTATGACTATATTGTAAAAAAGGCGTCGTGAGGGCTTTTTTTCGCTCGTCCTACGATCGAAGCTAGTCGAGATACATTCCTTCCTAATACCAACTGATAAGTAAGAAGTTCCCTCCCGGCTTTAGTTCTCTCCTCCTCCCATTCCCTTTCTGGGCGCAGGATTATAGGGTTGCTAACATTCACATCACTTGGCAGCTAAAATTTTGTTCGCCAGAGATATCGCCAAAGTTAGCGTTTACATTAGCACCTATAGAATAAAATTACAGCTCACAAGATGGTAGTTGAAGTAGGCGGAACCTTTCCCAACCTTCTGAAATAGATTTTAAATCCAAAATAAAGCATTAATTATTTTGAAAACCCATAAAAATTAACAGAACTTGAAAAGAAGGTGTAGATGGCGCTACCTCCTAGAGGTGTAGAAAAATGGGTTTCGATTTTCATGCTTTCAGCTTACGGAATTACTAAGAGGAGGTTTTATAAATGTTACACAAAGTGTGCCACTCTTTCTTGAATTCCAGAGGGACCTATGGCACTTTTTCATTTGATTTTAAGAAGAATAAGGGTTCTAGGAACTATCTATTAGTTACGACTACGTGCGTAAAAACTAACATTGTGGCCATACGAAAATGATTTCTAGAATAGGCCGCTTGGACTGACATCTAGTGGTAGAGTCGGAAAGCTCGGAGCTGACGCATCGCCTTAAAACAATCATTCAACTAACATTTTGGTAGTTAAAATTATTTTATTTAACATAAGGTTTTCAAATCTTTTACCTCAAAAATCGAATAGGTGGCTAAAAAGTTAGAACCATATTCCAAGGATATTTTTCCATGGAGATTTTTCTTGCGTGTTAAGTCTGTTAAGTTAAGTAATTTATAAAAATGAACATTGAAAATACATGCAAAAGAATCTTACAATCACAGGTCAAAGTTCAATATTTTTTTATTTTGTAATTAATTACCTAAAAAATTATTATTTAAAAAAAACAGATATTTTCTAAAAATTTATTTTCAGTTTAAATTTAAATTTTTTTTAATTTTAAAACTTAAGAAAATAAATTTTTGAATTACATGACTATTGCCTTAAACGTTTTTCTTTTCACATGTCTAGTTTTGAGTGAGAAAACTGAAAATTCAAATGAAATTAAACTTTTTCTAGTATATTTGAATTTTAAATATGTAATTATTTTGGGTAATTTCTTTATGAAAATTGTTTAACTATTTGAAATATGTCTTTTGCAGTTTGTTTTGTAGTCTGTGGAGAACATATTACTTTAAAAAACAGCATTAATAGCATTCAAATTAACAAATATAGTTAATTTATTTTAATTAGCTACTTTTGTGCTCAGAGAAGTCTCTTTCTTTATTTCAATCAATTAGCAATAACTATTAACTAATTTACACCTGCCTGACTGTCATAATGCTAAAGTTAACATACACATATATATGGTTAGATTTTTAGCCCTTTTTTGTCGTAGTAACCCATAATTTTAAAACTGGAAATTCTAAATTTAATGCACTCAATGGTAGATCATCGTTTTCATCATAAATAGGGAGTTTTTCGTTTCATTAAGTTCTTTAACTGAGAGGGCAAACATAAAGGTATTTTCTTCACCTGGAGCGTTGTTGACTCCACTACAAGGTTCCTTTTGGTTCATCAAAGTAGTCAAGAGTTCGGACTTGTAAAATTTCATGACTTGAGAGCGAGCGCGCTTCACCGGTGATTCGTTCTACTCTCCATGCCGCGCAAACGGACGACGACTCGGCATAGTGAAGAGCGATACGACCGTACTCAGTTCGTCGTACTTTTTAAGGATCTTAATTAGTATCTCTTTGAAATTTTAATATGTTGTGCGCCTTTGATAGACAATTAAAACGGCGTATTACATTAAGGTTTCGCTTCATAAGAAAGACCTCAAATTGCGTCCGAAGGTTGTCCGTAATATCCTTAAAAAACCTTATAATATAAAATAAATCGATCAATAGTCAATGGTATATTGTAGTATATTACTAGAAGTACAACATATTATAATTTTATTAAAATCGCGCAATAATTTATATACTTTTTAAGAGTTTGAAAAAAAAGTTCTGTTTACTCGAAAAAAACACAAGTCCGCAAATCGCTAATAAATTGATAATTATTATTTAAAAATTTTTTTTGAATTTACTTATGAGTAAAGAGCACTTGTGGCAAGGTTTTTCCAGAATTACGGGCTTCCATGTTGATTCTGATGTCGTCCAGGATTTTTTGAAATAGAATGGAGTTTACTGGTTCTTAACGGGAGCGACCCGATAATATTTCTCAGATTTGAGTTCTCGATTTGGTTACTTTTTAACTTGGACTCTAGTGCCTAATATCGTTGGAAAACTTATAGAAAGCAGTTTCAGGATTTGGAAATTTTTAAGGGACCCTCTCCATATTGCGTTCATAATTTAGGGTCAAAGAATTTTCGTCTTACTTCAAATTTTTCCCTAAAAAAATGCCAGTCATTTAAGATTTTGATATGTTTTAGGATACGATCAGACAAAGAATTTTATGAATCGCATTAAGGATTCGGATAATTAGTTCTCGATTTATAAATTATTCAAGTGTTTTACATGTTTCGATACTATACGGCCCCCCTAATTTTCCCAGGACCCTGAAATTATATTATGTTATATAGAATGACTATAGTTGCAACATATTAAAATTTGAAATGGATAGATCTGCAGGAAGTTCTCATTCAAGTTCACATCCGGTGTTTTTAAAATTTAAAAAAATTCCAGTTCAAAATCTACTTACCGATTTTGATAAAATTTTAATAGGTGGTAGTCCTCAATGAGATACTTCAAACGCTGTATCGCACTAATCCGTGCATTGAAAATTTTCCGCCCCTTATTTACACTTTGAACGGTTTTTTTTGTATACGACCCCCTAAAACCTACACTATTTTTGATGAAATGTATGTAATCAGCACTCAAAAATAGCCCAGATAACAATCTTGCACGTGCAGGAGTGTAGTATTAAACCCTTTTTAAATCACTTTTAAAAAATTTAAAATTTCAAAAATTTTCAAACCACAGTTTTGATGAAATATCTGTAATCAGCACTAAAAAATAGCCCAGAAAAAAGTCTTGCAAGTGCAGGATTGAAGTATTAAACAATTTTTAAACCATTTTTTTAAAAATTAAAATTTCAAAAATTTTCAAACCATAGTTATGATGAAATATCTGTAATCAGCACTAAAAATATCCCAGAAAAAGTCTTGCAAGTGCAGGAGTGAAGTATTAAACTCTTTTTAAATCATTTTTAAAAAATTTAAAATTTCAAAAATTTTCAAACCACAGTTTGGATGAAATATCTGTAATCAGCACTAAAAAATAGCCCAGAAAAAAGTCTTGCAAGTGCAGGAGTGTAGTATTAAACCCTTTTTAATCATTTATTAAAAAATTTAAATTTTAAAAAATTTCAAATCACAGCCACATTATTATTAATGAAAGAAACGTAATCAGCACTAAAAAATAGCCCAGAAAAAAGTCTTGCAAGTGCAGGATTGAAGTATTAAACAATTTTTAAACCATTTTTTAAAAAATTAAAATTTCAAAAATTTTCAAAC
Source organism: Tetragnatha versicolor (assembly GCA_024610705.1). Classification (NCBI taxonomy): domain Eukaryota; kingdom Metazoa; phylum Arthropoda; class Arachnida; order Araneae; family Tetragnathidae; genus Tetragnatha; species Tetragnatha versicolor. The sequence goes on from JANDEH010000006.1 coordinate 69,402,869, forward strand.
CATAGTTATGATGAAATATCTGTAATCAGCACTAAAAATATCCCAGAAAAAGTCTTGCAAGTGCAGGAGTGAAGTATGAAACTCTTTTTAAATCATTTTTAAAAAATTTAAAATTTCAAAATTTTCAAACCACAGTTTTGATGAAATATCTGTAATCAGCACTAAAAAATAGCCCAGAAAAAAGTCTTGCAAGTGCAGGATTGAAGTATTAAACAATTTTTAAACCATTTTTTTTAAAATTAAAATTTCAAAAATTTTCAAACCATAGTTTTGATGAAATATCTGTAATCAGCACTAAAAAATATCCCAGAAAAAGTCTTGCAAGTGCAGGAGTGAAGCATTAAACTCTTTTTAAATCATTTTTAAAAAATTTAAAATTTCAAAAATTCTTTTTTTAATTATTTTTTAAAAATTTTAAATTTCAAAAATTTAAAAAAACAGAGTCGCACTATTTTTAATGAAAGAACAAAGAACTGTGATCAGCATTAAAAATAGCCCCGAAAAAAGTATTGCATGAGTATTAAACCGTTTTTAAATTATATTTTAAATAAATTTTAAATTTCAAAAATTTAAAGATCGAGAGTCACACTATTTTTAATGAAAAAGCAGCATTAAAAATAGCCCAGAAAAAAGCATTGCATGAATATTAAACCGTTTTTTAAATTATTTATTAAATATTAAATTTCAAAAACCAGTCACTATTTTTAATTAAAGAACTGTAATCAGTATTAAAAAATAGCCCAGAACATTGTAAAAACATTAAAACAGTATTTATTTTAAATTATTATTAAAAATTTTAAAATTAAAAACACCAGTCACACTATTTTTAATGGAAGAACTGTAATCAGCATTAAAAAAATAGCCCAGAACATTGTAAAAACAACATTAAAACATTTAAAACTACGATTCTAGATTCATGCATGCAGCGTTTGCTTTGACCGATTAGACAAACCGGATGATTCTAGAATCTCGATGATTCGATCCGATTCTTAATAATAAATTAAATCGATTCATTTAAACACACAAGTTCTCAAACAACAGGAAAGACGATAGTCACGTGGTATTTTCTTAGCCAATCATGTAACACTGGTATTTTTGACCATTGGCTCTGAAGACGCTTGTCACGAGACCTACAGCGCATGCGCCACGGGCCGTTTGGGCCGTCCAAATATACACTTCGATATCTTTTACTTTCGTAATATATTATTTTTTTATTTATTATGTTTTGGTAATTTACGAAATAATTGTATAAAGTTAAGTTGAGCAAAAAAGAATTTTAGGGTTTCTATGCGTTAAGCCTTATTCATCATCTAATAATAAAAGTGAAGCTCTCTGATCTGATGCTCAACTGAAGTGAAGATAAGGTTTGAAGTGTGTTTACAGTCTTGTAAACGACGAATAGTAAAAAATAGACTATTTAAACAAGTATTTATTTATATTAATATGCTTTGAGTACAATTTTAACAAATGGCAAGAGAAAGGTAGCTTTTATAACTTTCTATATTCCTATTAAGTTATACTTTTCTATCATAAAAATTTACTTAATTTCGATAATGCCGATTAGCTAGCTGTGTGACTTATTGAAGGTTTTAGAATTTTTACGATTTTATATTTACTAAAAACATCTATTTATTCGTAGAGATGTCACATATATCCATGTTCTAAATACTTATTAATTTTTGGTTGTGTAGTGCACTGATAAAAGATAAAAAGACATGAAAATTGTTGAAATTAATCTTAAGTGGATTGATATACGAACAGAACGTGATTCACTATAATTAAAAATACTTTTAACTTTTTAGTGAGTCTTAAAAAGTTGATGCAAATCACGTTTATCAATACCAGTTCCAAGAATATTTTGAGGATTAAACTTGAAATAACAATTAGGTAGTTAACATACCCTGGGGTATGTTAACTTGATGCACTAACGGATCCAGGGGGGACTTGGTCTTAAGTCCCCCCAAAAATGAAAAGTTTTACAACCCTGTTATTTATTCGTTAAAACGCAAAAATTCTACCATTAAAAAAAATTTGGCACAGCTGCGATTAGAGTCGACCAGCCGCCATGCTTACCCACAGCTCAAATGAGGACTGATAACCATAGATATTTAACTATTAATATCAACATTATTAGATCCTAAAATAATAATCTACCAAATATAATTATCTTGAGATCCAATAATAATGATATTACTAGTTAGACCTCTAGGGTTGTCAGTCATCATTTAGGGTAAACTGGGGAGGTTTGACCCGCTTTTTGCAAAAATGGCTGTATTTTTATTTAAAGCATAATTAAAAGTCCAATTTTGTGTCAGTTGGTAGCCTAAACAGTTTTGCATCACTTAACATTATTATGTTCAATTTAAATTTAGTACTACAGTAAAGCACCGTTTATACGTCTTTCAAGGGACCGACGTAAATCGACGGATATATGAAAAAACGTATAAACGAAAATGTCCTTAATATTAGGTTTATAACGCTCCTAATGCAGATTTACAAAAATACGTTAAATTTTAGGTTTTTCTAAAGAAAAAAATACTTCAAAACAGTCTATAAATTGAAAAATATTAACTAATAAACTTTAAAACAGTATTAAATATTTTAAAATATTAAAACATTTAACATAAAAATTAAAGAAATCCTACCTTTATAGTGATAGGGTTACTGTAAAATGACTAAATTTTGATGATGACTAATGACTATTAATTTTTGTTTTTGCAAGAAGAGCCCTGGCAGTCGCTAGTTCACATAAGCAGTGATAAGGCTTTTTTTTAATTTTTGTTTTTATGATCTAAGAACATTTTTAGTCATTTAACTAAGTCATAAAAATGTGATAGACAGACAGTATATATAACGGCAGTTTTATAGTCCCGCTTTCTTTGTGGGGTCATTTAGCGATCAAAAGAATTCTTCTCCTCTGCAGGTTGTGCTGGAGACCCCCTAACCAGAGATAAGGGCCATAAAACTGTAGTGTAGCTCATCCCGTTATCAGTTCAACGAACTGCCCTTTTACTCACCCCCCACTCCATTGGTCATGCCCCCAACAACGGCTAAGGAATGCAGTGTTCTTCAACCTTTCCTGGGGAAATTTTCCCACGGAATAACAACTGATACTGGATATTTTAGAATTTTAAGACAGCCGAAAACGACGTATAACCGATATTGCGTGTCGTATAAACGAAGAATTTTTGTATTAAAAAGAATAGGAATGAATTGGGAATTCGCGAAAACGACGTATAAATGAGAAACGTATAAACGGTGCTTTACTGTACTTGCTCCATTGGATATTTTTGTAGACTGTCTCAACTGGGTCAAACCTCCCTACGCAAGGGAGGTTTGACCCATAGAATTTAGAAGTGCAAAAATTAAGCAGCATTAATTTTATTTCTATACAATTGATGTTATAAGCATGTAAAGAAGTAAAAGACATTGATAAACAATGAGAAAAGAAATAACTATTGAAAAGAATGCCGAAATAAACAAATAAACTCAAATTCTATCAATACAGGTTCTTATAGTCGGAAATGTTAAAGTTAAATTTCATCTTTAAGGCAACTCTTTCAGTGCCGCCACTAATCATTGGATGAGGGACTTAGATCACATCATCTCTGCTAACTGTAGCAATGTGTGCTTTCTCAGGATAAATAAAATTTGAGCTGAATGGATCCCATCTTCTAAGAAAGTTAACTGTTAAATCTTCTTCGTTAACTTTTATGATGACCGATAGTGCATAATGTGTGATTTTAACTGTGTGAATGTGTGATTGAAACTTTACGATGAGAAATCTCTTTCACTCATTCTTTACAAAGAAAACCAGTTTTAGCAATCCTGAATTAGTCAAGCAAAACAGAATTAGCAAACCAGAATTAACTAAGGGGCCATTCATTAATTACGTAAGGATGATTTTGGCAATTTTTGACCCCCCCCCACCCCCATGTAAGGGTAAGTAAGATTTTTCAAACCCCTCCCCCCCCTATTCTTACGTAAGATTCCATTTCGTTCAATCAGTTTAAACTCCAATAAAAAAGATACATCTGATATACCTTCATTTTTTTTAAATTAAAGCTTCGATAATATACCGAGATCATCAACATTTTTAAGTTTTTCTGGGGTTATTCAATAGTTATTTGATTGAAATTTGTTTACATTAACTTGGAAAATCTTACGTAAGAATTGGTTTGATCCCCCCACCCCCCAAGTAAGGGTATGTAGAGATTTTTCCAACCCCCCCTCCCCCTCGGGACCCTTACGTAATTAATGAATGGCCCCTAAGATTATTTTTGTTATTCCATAATGATAGTATTTACGAGCTTAAAACCCAATTTTAGTTCATTACAGTAACTAAACATAAAATTTTCTTAAATACAAGTTAAATGTTGAAATACAAGACAATGTTATACCATAAAATAAAATTAATAGGGAGGTTTGACCCGGGTCACACCTCCCCAGAATGATGTGGGTCAAACCTCCCCTACTAGTAACTTTTTTAAAATAATTTTTCAAAAATTCAATTTCAAAACAGAAGTAATAAATAAGTACTCTGTCTATGAGAATATAAACTAAAAAATATTAACAAACAATTTACTTCTTTTTATGTTAAAGACAAATAGTACAAGAGAGAAGAACTTACTACAATAAATTTTACTTTCTTGGCTGAAAAAATGATCACACAAGAATGCCTCTAAGTTATGCAAGAAAATGGCATACCAATAAGAACAACTTCTGTTTTCACTCAAAACCAAGCTGCCGTCTAGTGGTTATCAGTTAAAACCATGTGTATTAATGAAAAACATAGGGTGGGTCAAACCTCCCCTATGGTCGAACCTCCCTAGTTTCCCCTAAGCTATGGGTAAACATGGCGGCTGGTCGACTCTTATCGAAGCTGTGCCAAAAATTCTACCATCCGATATTCGGATGAGGCGTATAAAACAAGTTGTAAAAGTGGGGATTTTTTAAATCGATTCTTCTTGCAAAAATAAGCAACTACCCAAAATTTGAGGCCGATCGAGAAATTTTTGATTGCCAAAAATATTAACAAAAATCCCCTTTTTAAAAGCGCGCGAAAACGCCAAGAGTTTGGATGTGACGTCATCTTATACTAAACATTGTTGTTAAGCAATGGAGTTGATGGTATTATTGTTGACGTCATCTTATAGTTTAAACAATAAACGTTTTCAGTCACGTGTTTTTTTCTCGACTTTTAAATTAAAATATTTAATTACCTGTACATTTTTTTGAAAAACTGACTAGATATTTCACTTTACCATACAAAAAACCATACGGAACACTTGTTTGTTTTTGAAAATCTGACACATGCAACTTCCTTATTAACTAAATTGTTCACACTAAGAGAATCAAGAAGATTCAATTGGATTTTGAAAATTCTTAGCCCCCCAAAACCAAATCCTTGATCTGCCCTTGACTAGATGTGTAGGAGGTTTTCGTGTTTCTGCCAGGGTCCTGTTTTAGGAATTTCGTGAAAAATCAAATGAAATTTTATGAAAGCGAAGAGTTTGTAGTACAACCACAGCATTTAAAACGGACCCAAAATCTGTCAAATTCCATTCTAAAATGATTAAAACATTTTGAAATTAAATTTCAAAATGTTTTAATCATTTTGAATTTTGATCTATGGACTTTTGTGAAGAGTCCATTTTGGGGAATTTTTTGTAGGGTCCCTTAACGGACCTATTTTCTCTTTTTAGAATTAGATGAACCCTTGGTTCTACCGTAATTACAGTGAAATCCTGTTACAACAAAAAATCCCGTTATTACGAAAGTCCAGATAGTACCCAATCGTTTTTATTTGAAGTAACGATAGTATGGTTACAACCCTACATGTGATTCCTCCCCCAATTGGCGGAAATCCGCCAGTTTGTTTAGCAAAATTTAAATCGACAATTCGATTTGCAAAACTATAATTCCACTTTCTTATCCTCCAATCGCTTTTTACTGAAAACTCTGGCTGCGAGATTTGCCGAGAAATAAATTTTAAGTAGGTAATATCGAAGTAATATGAAAACTTGTTAATATTTGAGGTGAAAAATATGACTATCATATTGAATCTTAGATCTCGGGAATAGAAGCCGATGAACCCCCTCTCCTTAAAATGAAAGAAAATTTAGGTGCCATAGTTTTTTCTAAAAAAAATATTTCCGCCAATTTATTGTCAGAGTAATCACATGTTTGTATGTTACAACAAAGAAGTTTTACGGTTCCGTGAAGTTCGTTTTAACGGGAATTTACTGTATATGTTTGATTTCCCTAATTGTTATTTTCTGAATTCATTTGCAGGCATCGAAGGAGGTCGCGCAGTCGGTCTCGCAGCTCCTCGGGCAGCGTGGAGCGGAGCAGCAGGGCGCGCAGGAGCCGCAGCAGGGACCGCAGGCGCAGGGACCGGCGATCACGCACGCCGGAGCGATTCAGGCGATCGCGCTCCAGAGACAGAAGAAGGTGAGTTTCGCGTTTGAGTTGGTTTTGAATGGGAACAAAGTATCATATCATTCAAATAATTTTTATACTCTATTCCTTTAGAATTGGCGCTTGAGAAATAGTGCTTTATCCCCCATGCTAGAAGCGTAACCATAGTTACGCTCTTCGAGCAGCCAATAGTAAGCCCTCTTCGTCACTTTGACGAGGATAGTTGCTATGGTTACCGATCTGTGGTGGGGGAAGGAAGTATTTTCAAGCGCCAGTTCAAAATGAACAGAGTATAAAAAATATATGCAATAAGATTTTGTTGCATGGTGCTTGCTATCTTTTAAGTTTGCTGTCTTTCTTTGCTAGGTGGCTAGGAACAGGGAAATCCAAGTTCTATGTTTGTATATAATCTCTATTTGTCGATTGTGGGCTCAACTTTAATCATGAAAACTGCATCTTTTCTTCGTTCAAATTCAGGGTTGTTACGTACGTTTATAACACTCGTTTTAAACACGTTTAAAACAAAGCAAAAAAAACCTTGTTTAAAACACATATATTTTTTAGCAAGTTGCTCCCTTTATTTAGCCAACTTACTCACCATTTTCTAGTGTGGATCACTCAGAGCTTAAAAAAAGTGTCAAGTATAAGGCTTGGGTACAAACCACCAAATCGCTATGACATAGGCAGTACATTACTTGATAAAGAGCATGGTCCTGTGAAGAAAGCTTACAAAAATAATTTAAATGAACAAACTGTTTGGTGTATTTAAAAGTATAGCTTTATTAATCTAATTTCAATTTGAAAAATCCAATTTAAATTTTAAAAAATCATGGGTTTTCTTAGCAATTCTTTGTCAAGGTTAAAAAAACAAATAAAACACGTTTTTTTATTAAAAAACATGTTTTTTTTTCCAACCCTGTTCAAATTTGAGCCCACAATCCACATACTCTAAGTTTTTAGGCTGTAGCATGAGTTGGTTTAAATGGGTACACAAAGTATTATCTTATTTGAATAATTTGTCCTAAATTTTTAAAAATGTATAGGTATTTGCAATTAGAGTTTTGTTGCATTGTGCTTGCTATCTTTTAAGTCAGTGTGGTCCAACCCGAGGCACGCGTGCCACGAGTGGCACTCGAAGAAATTTTTGTGGCACTCGACCTCAAAATTAAATGCGTATTCTAACTACAGAGAATATAATCAACATTTCAATTTTTATTGCAGAAAAGTGTTAAAAACCTCGTTTTTGGAGTTTAATTTTCAAAAAATTTCAGGGGAGGACTCCTGACACTCCTTGGAAATTATTTTTAGCTTAAAATTCAAAAGGGCATCAGTTAGAAACTTTAATTTGGGTTAACAAGGATCATGAAAATTTCAGTTTTCTTGAAAAGAAAAAGAAAAGCCTGAATGGGGAAAAGAAAAATATAAAAAACATATCTGCGGCTGCGACCGAAGGTTTGCCAGAAAAAAAAAGTACAGTGTTGGAAGAACTAACTTTTTTACTTCATCGCCTTTGCCGACGAATCAAACTGCGGAATCCAACTAAGCTTGCGCCCTTTTAACTGCTTTTGGTTTCAGTAATACTGCTTTTATTTATCAACCGATTTTAGTGTTTAGTTCTTTTTTAGAGTAAGGTACGTGTATGAATTATTTCGAATTTCTCTTATTTGAAATATCGTAAAATGGCAGATCATAAGAAATGGCGTGATAAAGATGAAAAGCGGCAGTTTCAGCCAAAATGGCAAGAAAGTTATTTTTTTGTAGAGCACAATGGGAAACCACAATGTGTGATCTGTTCCCAAGTTTTGGGAGTTTCAAAGGAATTCAATGTGAGTAGACACTACAGCAGCCTACACAAAACAAAATACGACAAATATCAAGGGAATGCCAGGAGTTGTATATTCAATGAGTTGAAGAGGAAGCTTACAAGACAGAAGAGTATCTTTACTCAACCATCTCAAGACACCGCCTGTTTGAAGGCTTCGTATGAGGTATGTTTAGAGTTAGCTAAATTTAAGAAGTCTTTTAGGGATGGGGAGCTCGTAAAAAGATGTGCCATAAAAATGGCATCCTCATTCGGAGATAAAAAGTTGGCTAAAAGTTTTGAAACTGTGTCCCTGTCACATCAAACTGTAAGTCGAAGAATTAAAGATATGGGTGATGATGTTGTAGGAGCTCTCAAGGGAATTTTGGAAAAATGCGTTTTTTATTCCCTAGCTCTAGACGAGAGCACTGATGTAACTGATATAGGCCAGCTCATGATCTTTGTAAGAACCATAAATGAAGAATTTGAAATTCATGAGGAACTTTTGGAAATAAAGTCATTAGAAACGAGCTGTAAAGGTATCGATATATTCAATGCACTGGATAGTGTAATTTCTAAGTATGGAGGTTTTGAGAAGTGCTCTGGCATTGCAACAGATGGAGCTAAAGCCATGGTTGGTCACAGAATTGGGTTAGTAGGAGTCTGTAAGGAAAAGGGAATAAATTGTTTGTTTTTCCACTGCATCATCCATCAGGAGGCTCTCTGTGGCAAAATTATTAAGCTCAGTGAGACAATGAAAACTGTTGTAAGTATCATAAACTTAATAAGAGGAGGCCATAAAGCCCATAGACACCGAGCTTTCATTGAATTCCTCGATATATTGGAAGCTGAGTATGGGGACATTTCCCTATACTGTGAAATACGCTGGCTAAGTGCTGGGAAATGCTTGGAACAGTTTTTCGGTCTGAGGAATGAAATCCTTGCTTTTCTCAGAGAGGAAGGAATCGGCCATGCGTATCAGGCAGAGATACAAGATCAACATTTTTTATCTAATCTTGCTTTTCTAACCGATCTAACAGCCCATCTTAATAGCTTGAACCTTAAACTACAAGGCAGAAGACAAAATATCTCCCAACTTTATGGACATATTGAGGGCTTTCGCAGAAAACTTGATCTATTGCAAGTCGCACTGAAGGTAAATGATACTGCACATTTCCCATCTTGTCAGCAATTGAAAGAAGAAAGAGACACAAATTTCAGTGAATTTCATGAAATATTAATTGCTATCAAGAAAGAGTTCCAAGAAAGATTCCAGGATTTTGATTCCCTGAAATCAAATCTTGCACTGTTCAACAATCCCATGGGCATTGAATTGAGTGAGGTGCCTTGCAAACTTCAAATGGAAATATGTGATCTTCAAGCAGACCCATTTTACCAGGCTAGAAAGTGCGACGGCCCTGAAAATTTCTGGAAGATGGTTTCTAAGGAACGCTTCCCAGAACTGCTTAAATTCTCCCTGAAAATGTTATCCCTGTTTGGGAGTACATATGTGTGCGAAAGTGCTTTTTCATCTCTCAAACAAATAAAATCAAAAGCAAGAAATCGAATGGAAAATATTTCTCTGGAATCTAGCCTTAGACTTTGCCTAACTGAACTCACTGTCAACATCGATAAACTTGTATCAGAAAAAGAATGTCAACCCTCTCATTGATTTCACCATTGCTCATTGTAAAATATAGTGATATATTAAATTAGTTGTAAGTAATGATTTTTTTATTTATGTCTTTTGGCACTCGCTCTCATATACTAAAGTTAGTTTGGCACTCGGGTAAGTAAAGGTTGGACCACCCTGTTTTAAGTTATTGACTGTTTTTCTTTGCTAGCTGGTTGGGTACGGGGAAATCCCAGTTCGAGTAGTGAAATAAGAGAAGGTGATTGTTGTAATGAGGATTGCTTGAGTTGTGTGTCACTGATTTTGAAACAAATCTTATTTAAACCCTTTAAATACATCTACATCCGTCCCGTCACTAAATTTTAACATTAGCTTGCAACTTCAATGTTGCTGTTGAAACGTTATGGGAAAGTTCATGCATCTTTTTGACCTTCAGACAACAAAGTTAATTCATCATGATAATCACTTGGAAGAGAAATAATTGCTCCTGGTAATGAAACCCACTAAACTGACTTTGCCGTATTGAAGGTTTTAATATTAAATTTGTTAAAAACAAAAGAAGAAAATAGAACAGCTATATCAGATAATTAGTAACTCAATGTCATTTCAATATATTCATACAGTAAAACAATTTATAACATTCACACTAATAAATCATATTCATTTTCTGATTTTTAACAACTGGAAACTAGTTTATCTCATTTTCAGGAAAATTCTCTAGTTATGTGAAAGATTGATTCCTACTTTTTGTTCATTGAGCCTTGATACAGTCTACATTTTCCTCAGATACTGTTCTCGTACAATTATTATGGCAGAATTGTATAAAATCAATGAAAAATGAAAAAGTTGAAATAATGAATGATATTAAGAACATTTTTTTTGTTGACATTAAAATTTTCCCTTTTTCAGTTCATAAAATTGATTTTTTCATGACATATCAATATGTGCTTGTATTTTTAAAATATTCGTTTTTTTTCTCCAAAAAAGTTTTTGATTTTTGAACCAACTCAGTTGGTAACTATCTTTAGTTACAGTAGTTCCCAAGATGTTGTGATTTCACTGCATTTCCTTTTGTTAGAATTCTACTTTTTTTCATCGTTTTAGAAGGAAATTTCACAACTTTTTGATTCGATTCCTTAGGTCTCGCAGTCGCAGTCACGAGCGCAACCGCAGGAGAAGGTCCCGTGGACGCCGGTCCCGGTCGAAGGATCGCAAGGACCGCTCCAGGAGTCGGGACAGGAGGCGCCAGTCCAAGAAAGACAAGAAGGACGAAGAGAGCAGTGCCGATCTGGGAGAGATCAAATTCGACATGTTGGATAAGGTTTGCTTTACCGTTTTTACTTCTAATCCAGAAAATAGCTTGTTAATGATACCAAGTGGTGAAGTTAAGTCACCAATAAGGAAGTTGCATGTGTCAGATTTTCAAAAACAAACAAGTGTTCCGTATGGTTTTTTGTATGGGAAAATGAAATATCTAGTCAGTTTTTCAAAAAAATGTACAGGTAATTAAATATTTTAATTTAAAAGTCTAGTCAACAATAATACCATCAACTCCATTGCTTTACAACAATGTTTAGAATAAGATGACGTCACATCCAAACTCTTGGCGTTTTCGCGCGCTTTTAAAAACGGGATTTTTGTTAATTTTTTTGGCAATCAAAAAATTTCTCGATCGGCCTCAAATTTTGGATGGTTGCTTATTTTTGCAACAGGAATCGATTAAAAAATATAAAAAATCATGCAACTTCCTCATTGGTATTCTAACTAGCAGAGTGTATGTCTACTAGAAAAAGGAGAACAAAATTGAGAAAAAGAACCTTGAGAGTTAATCATTATTTATTTATAACAACATATAAAAATCAAAACCAAAGTTATTAAAACAGTTAAAATATATATAGAACCCATGGATCAGCAGATTCAATAAAGTGAGGTAGGTGTGGGGAGAGGGCCTAAAGGGGTTCCTAAAACTCCACTTTTTTTACTTGTGGCAGATATGACATCAAATTAGATTGATCTGAAAAAGCTCCCTACTCAACAAAACCTTTTATTATGATTTCCTTCAACCAAGCATGGTGAGTGATTCCAGTTCCAACTATTGGAATTACAATTCCTAACATTTAAAGCAATAAATGCATTGTTATTTTGTTTCTTGCTTTACAATTAGTCCGACCTGGAAAAAGTTGTAACCTTCCCCCAAACCTTATGTACTGCTCCTATGGAGCTGGCAAAAGCTTCCCCCGAACCAGGTTCGTAGGTTCGGGCACTTTTTCCAGGTCCGCCATTAGTTGATAATTTGTCAGAATCAAAGACTGAAGTTTCCAGTGTAGATACTTTCCAATGGAGAATTGCAGCAAATCTTAAAATTCTAAATATTCAATTTTAATTTATTAAAAATTATCACTTGATTCCAAAAATACGCTTGTATTTCCTTACAAATTTTTTTTAAGGTAATTATGACATATTTTAATACAGAAAGCTCCTAACAATGTGACGTCACATGTGCCAGTGGAAATGTGGGAAACACCGTTTTCATCGATACACTAGTCTGTAAAAAAACTAGTGCTCATTGTTTCAAAGCGGGATTATAGCAACAAGCGGGAACAAAGCGCATTTCACGTCACAAGCTGTTTCAGCTCAGACACAAAAGAGGCTGTTTTTAATTGAAAATAACTTAAAATTTAGGGCTTTGAAAAGCAAATGAAAACATTTTTTGGAGGTTTTAGGACATTCTGAACACATTAAGATTAAAAAAATTTGACTGCAATTATTCATTGATATACGCCATGTGTAAGATTGTTATTGACTCAGTCGTGTTGCAGGAGGCACAAAACAAACAACTGGAGCTGGAAATGCAGAAGCGACGGGAGCGCATCGAGAAGTGGCGTGCCGAGCGCAAGAAGAAGGAAATTGCCGAGAACCTGTCAAGTGGTGGCACAGGGTGAGTACAGTAGGGTGGGTCGAAAAAACACTTTTTTCGAAATTCGTTGGGCCTTAGGGGGGATTTTTGGCCAAATGTCTTCAATAATACGTAAAAAAAATTTCAGATCGATGAGACTATTCTTTCACTTGCCGCCGAGCCCTCAAAGTTCAAAATTTTAGAAAAAAACCTGACATTTTAAAAATTTCGCAAAAAAATTTTTTTTTGGAAATATTTAAATTGTCAGCATGGATTTGAATCATAATGGAATCAATATAGGGTATAAAAAATTTTAGATCGATACGACCATTTCTTCAGTACGCGGCTGGCCTCTCAAAAATGAAAATTTGACAAAAAACACCCAATTTTTAAAGTTGGTCGGCGAATGCTGATTTCAGATGGCTTTTCAGTTCCAACTTATAATCTCAATGTTTTGTTGGCAGTGGTCAACCACCTTGCGTGATGTAGTTTTCCAGGTTTTCTGTCAGCTAAATATTGAGGGCAATCCCCTGAAGATATAGCTTTGCCCATATCGAGAAGATACTGCTGATCTGAGCTGGAGATCACTTGCTTCCTCCAGGTCAAGTTCGTTAATCCATTGTACCGGAAGGGTATTAAAACTTTTGACTTTAAGATTTTCACAATTTTGTAGTGACATTCCAATGGGTCCAGCAAAAGTGTTCGGTCCGGAACTTTTTCCGTCCAGTGATTGGAATAAGTGTCGAAAAGGCTATTCATTTGTGTGTAATAAACACACTACTCTTTGAACAGGTTTCTTAAATGAATGTTCTAAACCAGTCATAACTCCATTTTTCTTGCCTGTATTAATTCCTGTGCCGTCGCACCACATAACTTGTAGCTTACATAAATCTATTCCTTTCTCTTGGAAAAACTGAATAATGGCTTTTTGTATGGAGTCTCCCTTTCCTGACCTAGGAGTAACGTGACCAAGGTATTGGGATCCTGGCTCCTCCACTATAACAATATGCTCTTCTTTTTTAACAACCCTTTAAAATGTATCGTTTTTCTTCTCCAAAATTAGTGTTTGGTCTTGCCTTCCATCAAAATACATGCCTTTAATTTCTTTATCTTTAACATTAGCATCTGTTTGGTTAAGTAGAGAAGTTGATTATTTCCTCTTTTCTCAGCGAACCTTTGAGGTGTCAATTACATTTTCTCTCTTGTCTCTTGTTACTTGTTCGATATCCTCCATAAGAGACGAAGCCAAAAGTGCAGCATTTCTACTAGATGTATTAGTTCTATAAACTGCAGTTGTGAAGATGGGTAGCTGCAATCGCATTTGTTGAACTGGCTTAGCTATTTGTTTTGCACGTTTAGGAAGGATATAGTCTTCATCTGAAGTTGGAGACTCACTCTCTTTCATTGGACCTAAGTTTTCAGGACTACCCTCATCTTCCGTCTTTTTACACAAATCTCGCTGAGCATCTCGTTGTAACTTTTTAAAACGTCGATTGGTTTCACGTTTATCTAAATTTCCTCTCTTCCTCTCTCTGTCCTTTGACCTAGTAGAAACGGAACTTTCAGCAGCGGTACCTTTTTTGTTTTTCACAGTTGCAGTAGGAAGGATTGGCACATTTACATGAAGCTATGTCGAAGAGTGTTTTCTTAACAAAACTCTGAAAATTTTCTAATTTTCTAACAACGCTTGAATTATTATTTTTCTGATATTTTTGAAGATTCCGGGCTTTATAGTAATAGTTTAGCATCATAGCAACAATTCGTTGTTTGCTAATAACTGCGTTATCGCCTATCGATGCGTGTTTCCAAATTCCTCTCACTTTATTGGCAACTATGCCAAATGTTAATTTTCATTTAAGCATCTTACCTTTGCCCAAGTCCATTTGCTGTCTTTCCCAAAGGCGACTCCTTAAAACGTCTTCCACAGTGGGTTGATTATAGCAACACACAATTCCTTTGGTAATCCAATGATGCTGTTTTTAATGTTAGACCGTAACCCATGCTTAGATGCCATAATTTAATACTGCATGAAAAGCGAACTGTCGCATGCACAAAAATGTCCCGAAACAAGGAAACACTTAAGGTACGGTCGCCCTGAGCGCAGGATCAGGAGTATCTCCCCGATCTCTTTGTGTGGTTAAGTGCAGTTAATTAGCGAACACAAGAGTGGGGTAGATATCCACTGCCCGATAAGATACGCCTGATCCTGCACTTATCAGGGTGACCGGGGCCTTAGAGCTCTTTAAAAAGGACATCACACTCCAAAGCACTCTTTGTAAATACAACTACCTCGGTTTTCAGGATGCTTTCCCTGGGCAAGGCAAGGGGGTGCGGTTCGAGGGGGAGGGCCATCTTTTGAGTCTAAAAAGATGGACTGTGAGATTGTGTCAAGGTAAAATTGTTTACACGATAAACTCCTTCCATTTTTCCTGAAATCAGCATTCGCTGACCAACTTTAAAAATTGGGTGTTTTTTGTCAAATTTTCATTTTTGAGAGGCCAGCCGCGTACTGAAGAAATGGTCGTATCGATCTAAAATTTTTTATACCCTATATTGATTCCATTATGATTCAAATCCATGCTGACAATTTAAATATTTCCAAAAAAAATTTTTTTTGCGAAATTTTTAAAATGTCAGGTTTTTTTCTAAAATTTTCAACTTCGGGGGCTCGGCGGCAAGTGAAAGAATAGACGTATCGATCTGAAATTTTTTTTACGTATTATTGAAGACATTTGGCCAAAAATCCCCCCTAAGGCCAAACGAATTTCGAAAAAAGTGTTTTTTCGACCCACCCTAGAGTACAGTCCTTAAAAGTCTTCAGATTGTCCTTACAAAAGGACCTTTAAAGTCCTTAACTTACCCATTAGAGTCCTTACTTTTCAGAAGAACACAGTTTTTTCTCTCTTTTTGTCAATTTTTTAAAAAGGGATTTAATCAAAAGTATTAACTTTTCTAAAAGTTTTTCCTTTCTATTTTTGCCGATGCATGTTACGAATTTTCTGGAAGAAGTCCGGTCCACTCTGCAAATTACTTAGGCAGGATGCCGTTTGCATCCTGAATTGCAATGTGGAAAAAAATAACTTTACCTGTGGGTCAGAAACTTGAGATTCCGATGGTCTTTCTCGGAACTGCATTCATTATTTTTGCGTTCTACATTTGTGAGGATTTCATGCTTTAAATTTTTTGTTAGCTGCAGCTTAATTTAAGGGTTCAGGGTTTATTACAGTTTAAATATAAATTGCTTTCAAGAAGGTCCTTATAATTTTTCAAAATGTCCTTAGAAACTCAAAAAGTGCTTAATTTTTCTCTTTAAACTTCTGTGCAAACCCTGTAAAGCCATTAAAATAACAATTAGTTAACCCTTTCGGCACCAGAACATCAAAAAGTGAAAAAAAAACTTTTTTTTCTTCTCAATACATCCAAAATGCCCCTATAATTTGTCTGGAATTTTTTTTTCTTGTGTGCACTCCTTCCTAGTTATTTTTATGAGCTATATGAGGCCATATTTTTTTCATTTTAACAGAAAATACTTATTTTAGAGCTTATTAAGAGACATGGTCATAATATTAGAAGGTTACGAAATAAGAAAATATCTACCAACCTATAAAAATGTTCTACAGAAGCTATTATCTAGCTAGTATTTTCTCTTCACAAGCATCACAGCTTAAAATGTAAACATTGAGGTATAAATCATGCCATTTAGGAACGAATTCAGAAACCATGTAGTAGTCTCATATGTGATCTACATGAATCAGTGACGTCACTGACGAAAAGAAAATAAATTTGCGTGTTTACATCAAATACAAAAATAGAGCTCATAAGTAGGAGCCTCATATGAGGCCCAGGGTGGCGAGAGGGTTAAGCAATCAATTAATGACTGATTAATTAATTAACAGCAGCGTGGTGGTGCCCTCGGTCAAAAAGTGGACGCTGGAGGACGATGACGACGAAGACCCTTCGGCCACCCTCCCCCCCTCAGCAGAGGAAGAGAAGTCGCCCGAGCAGGAAGAAGAGAAGAAGGAAGAGGTGGAAGTGAAGGAAGAGGAAGAAGAAGAGAAGGAGAAAAAGATGGAAGTGGAAGAAGAGGACGAAGTGGATCCACTGGACGCCTTCATGCAGGTATGCCCTCCTTATTCGAACTTGCTCAATAGATTGTTTTTGGAGATAATCTTCCGTTTTAGCCGTAGTAAGATATCCGTTTTTTAAGAGAATCTTCTGTCATCCGTTTTTCAATCAATTTCTTCCCTTTTTAGTCCAAATAATTTAAGCAGCCTATTTTTGCAAAGGACAGAAAGGTTTTGAAATGGTGTTGGATAACAATTTTCTAAAAAAGGCTGAATCTTGCGCATATCAGGCTTAAAATAATTAAGATTAAGAATAATATTTATAAAGAAATAAATTTGTATTGATTTGAAATTATTTTTTTAATGTATGTGTTAAGTAAGTTAGGTTTGATTTTTGAACTGAACCATATCCATTCAAAGGTACCTGCTATTAACTTGGGTGTAGTAACTATGGTAGATAGTCTTAACTTAGATTAAGAAAAAAATGCCATGGGTACCTTGATTTTAAAATCTTCCTTTTTTTTATAATCCCAATGTTGGCAGGTATGATCTTAAATGTTGGCAGGCCTTATAGGGACATCCATAAATTACGTGAGGTCAAAAAGGGGGGAGGGGTTTGGAAAAGTCTCACCAAGGGGGAGTGGGGGTCGATTAAAATCTCACGTCAACTTTTTAAGTTAGAAATTATACAATTTTCTTTTTTTTAAGTATGAGAAACGGATAAGATACTGCAAATTATTTTTAAAAAGTTGTAGGTAAATCTCACTTGGGGGAGGGGGGTCCAGTAAAATCTCACCAAGGGGGGGGGGGTCCAGATTTTGGAAAAAACGCCTCACGTAATTTATGGATGACCCCTATCAAGTATTAGAAAAATGTAGCTACTTAATGATTAACCCTCAAACGTAAAAATCTATTACCACTCTGATGTTATCAATTCTGAATGATAGACCCATATCTGGCAACAGACAAAGATTTAATAATACAGAAGTCTTACTTGTAAAATAAATAACTTACATAAAACAATCTTCAACATTATTTCCCAGAGCCTGATTTCTGGGAGGGCATTCGGGGCACTTGCCCAGTGCCCTCCATTGCAAGAGGGCCCCTAAACACTTCTTAAAAAGCTAAGAAAATGAGAAAGTGTAAAATAATTTTTTTAATAATGGATTTAAAATTGGTATAGTATTAACCTTTGAAACGGGCAAAGTGATAAACTGATCAATATTAATAATGCCGAAGTAAAGCAGGCAATGTGATAAATTTAATGGCATTTGAGCTGGTCAGGATGAAAGTGGTATAAGTCCAAAAATTACAAAAGTTGAGTTAAGAGTGGATTTGGGTAGAGTTTTAGGTCCTTTATTTAGTGCAGTGGTTGGTTAAGCAAAATGTCAAATTTTCGCTCCTACAGCCCGACTAAAAAAACCACTACTTATCGAAACAGCACTTTAGGTCAGGATGAAAGTGGAATTAGTCCATCAGCCCGTTTTGCTCGGTGCGTGTTTTGATAAGAGAACTCAAGGTTATAAACACAGCTGCAAACTGCGTAAACGAGGGGGGATCCTTTTACTAATAATTGGTATATGTTCATTAGAGAGACAGGCTTTTTTCTAAACTTTAATTGCATATTTTTGTATGACCCTTTTTTGTAAGAATTTATCCGAAAATAAATCGGCGCGTTATTGAACTAGGCGGGAAAGCTATAATCCCTAAATCGCCATGTCTAATACAGAGGATATAAACATCAAATCTCACCCATTACAGTCATTAACATGTAGTATGTATTTTAACATCGATTCTAATAACCTGCAGGATTCTAGTAACTTTAGGTATTGGTATTGATTTTATAATAGAAATATTAATTTTATAAGGTTTAAGTTTATAGAGCTAAATTTTAATTTTACCTATAACCTGAGAAAAGGTACCTTTTCGATAACATAATGCTTAATTTTATAAGAATAATTTTCGAGATTCGCATAAATTTAAGTTTCTATTGACTAGCCAATTTTTAAGTGAATTTAAATTATTACTTTTATTTGTAAATATATTTTCATAAGCAATGATGTTAAACATGCTATTGTCTTAAATTTACCTATAGGTTTAAAAACCGTTTAATGACTAGAAAATTTTTTTATTTTAAAATTGAAAATTAATGGTTGAAAAAATAATTTATTGTTGTAAAAAATAAATTTAATTTCATTTAAATTTATATTTCCTAACTCAAAATCAATCAATTAGATACTATATTGCTCCACATCTGTCATAAAATCCGCAACAGTTTATAAACAGCGGCTATCTTGGACGCCATTTTGAAAGTTACCCTAATACAAAGTTATAATGAAATTGATAATGCCTAATAACTCAAAGCGAAGTGTTGTAATTTTTATCAAATGCCATAAATGAAAATTGGTAAAATGTATTTTTATTTTGGTTTAATTTAAAATAATTTAAATTAAAAATAAATGGTTGAAACAATTATTTATTGTTGTAAAAAATCAATTTATTTTAATTTAAATTTCCATTTCCTCACTCAAAATAAAAAAAAATTTATATATTACTCAACCATCTGTCATAAAAACTGCTACAGTTTATAAACGGCGGCCATCTTGGACGCCATCTTGAAAACCCCATCGGCAACAAGTTTAAAAAAAAATGAAAACCTATTTTAAATTAAACCTTATCTTTAGTTTAACCAATCCGAAAAAATTAAATAGAAAGACATATCGAGCGAAGAACCTTTCACGGTCGCCATTTTGAATATGACCCCCCCCCAAAATGGGCCATAAAAAATTTTCCATTAAAATATTCGTTATCTACGCATCAAAATCTATAGAAAGAAACAATAACATCAAACTTTGTGCTTACCAGTCGCTCGCGAAGTCATATTTACTACATCTCAATAACAATCTTCCTTTCCGAAACCCATCAAACTGTTGGGATGAAAGTGGTATAAGTCCATTAAAGTCAATTTAAAGCACTTTCAGTTTAAATTTGATAAAAGTTGATCCGCAGCAAAAATTGTGCCCATGACTTAAGACAAATCCACTCCAAAAAGTAAAAATGCAAGTAATCCTGATTTTTTTGGAGAAGTTTTTAGAAAACCTTCAATAACACAAAACGGAGTTCAGTGGACTTATACCACTTTCATCCCAAGCAGCTCATTTATTAATGAGTATTTATCACTTTGCGCAAAATACACTGGTATTGTTAATAGGTAATGCCCTGGTATATATCACATTGCCCGTAACAATTAAACTTGGATTAAAAATGATTGTTTTTGTTATCAAATAAATTTTAGTTTTCTTTTAAGCCATGCTGGGGGCCCCCAGCAAATGGTTCTTTTGCCCAGGGCCCCCAAACTAGTAAGTCGGACTCTGGTATTTCCAAAAGGGTTAAGGCCAATTGTTAAGCCAATGCTACAATTAACTTCTACAATTCATTTTTAAACCAGGTATCTCCGCTTTGAGTTCTAATAAACTTTAGATGATTTTTGGCATGCTTTGGCTGTATATAATAGGATGATCCTCGAAAGAGCAGCGTACTATGAGCCCTCTGTGCATATAAACATTTCAGTTTGTTATTGCATTTTAAAAATTTCAAGCCGACATTTTGAAAATGTAGCTACTTATTGATTAGAGTAAAAATCTATTACCTTGTTTTACCTAAAATGTGTTTCTTAAAAATTGTTAAGCTAATGCTAGTTAAATACAAGATATATAAAATCATTTCAGAAAACTGCTTGATTTTTATTTTATCCTCAAAGGCTCTCAAATGTTAGTAGATAACATTGCCTTCTTAAATTTTGAATGTAATAAATTAAGTCATAGCTTATAGTATCAACTAATTTGGAGCAATAGTAATTTAATTCTAATATTACCTATATCTTTTTGAATATGCAGTTATTTTTTTAAGGAATAGTTGCTTTATACTTCTAGTATTTTTTTTGTTAGTAATTTTAGCAATGAGTTTATTCATCATGCACAGTATAGGATCATTTGAATTTGTATTTATATTTATTAGTACTAATTCTGTGGATATACTTATGCTGTTAAAAGTACAAAAGTGTTTAAAAAATCAGAAATGTGGCTACTCTGAATCATTGTTGTCCAAATGCAAGATGGAGTTGTTAGAGAATGGAATTTATGCAACAGTATGATTACTAGTGAACTAACTTTAATATATTTTAATTATTTTATGGGAATTTAATTTATATACAAGTTTCTTTTTTATGAATTGTTTAAGTTTTGGAGGGATAATTTGTTAGTATTGAAAATGTTTATATATTTTTAATTAAAACTTTATATTTATGTCTTGAGTCCTAAAGTTACAGAGTTGTCTTCATTTGTTCCTGCTGCATACATTATTATTAAAATGCATTTAAAGATTGCTACACGACATTTTTCAGTGTTTCTTAGATCTAATTTTCACTCATAATTTCTCCTATTTAAGTATTCATTTAATTTTTGTTGTTGCTGTTTTTCATTTGGTATAAAGAAAACTATTTTTTTCTAGGGTATTCAAGAAGAAGTCAAACAATTACATCACAGTAATGTAAAAGACGGAGAAGTGAGACATTTAACTGTTATTTTGTTCAAACTGTTGTTTTTACTTTTTATCTGTTTCATGGATGTTATTTTTGTATCCAAAAACATTTAGAGTAATTATAATTTAACTAGCTGATATAACCAGCCTTGCACTGGTGGAGTTTTCTTCCTTAAAATTTTAATACATTCTATTTTAAAGGGTGAAAAGTATTAAAATCCATCCAGTTGTCAAGCATTATAACTTTTTGAACAATTTTTACATTGATGGCATGATATCCATTAAAAAGTATAAAAGATTTAGTCTCCCAAAAAATTACACAAAATATGCTCCTTTAGAGCTTCTGATTAATCATATTTTCAGGATTTACTTAACCTTTTCTGTAAAATGATTCAATAATTAAAGCATGTTATGTTTTGCAATTTCACTAGTTGAAGTAAAACAGTTCAACAAACATTTTCAATAGATTTTTTGTATTGCCCAACTTTTTTAAGATCAATATTAGTACCATGATTATCTTTTTAGTTTTATACATCCTAGTTTCCATGGAAACTCTTTTAACAAAAATGTTTTCTGTTTCTAATATGTTTTCTGTTGGTGCATTTTTTTTAGGAAAAGTCGGGAAATAAAGTTACAGTCATAGTTGGTATGGCAAAAAAGAAGGACGCCAAATCCAAAGGAGAACTTATGGAACAAGATCAAGATGCTTTGGAGGTTAGTTTTAGTTATATTCTCACAAGGTAGTTATTTTAAAGCCAGAAAACTTTAATGGTCTACACCCAATCTTTTTGGTTTCCAAACTTTTTTGACCACCGCCCCTTTTTCAAGAAGAAAGTTTTTTTTTCACATTTAATTTGTTTATATTTTGTATAAATTTATACCAACATTTTGTAATAAAAAAACCAATTTATAACCAAACATTTAAAAGCTAGAATTTGGACCATGTTCAAAAGTTCAGTTTTCTATGCACCGTTAAGTTTAATTTGAAATACTTAAGGTAATAATTCTACTTTTTATAAGACCACTCTTTTAAAAGCTGATTTTTAAGAATAATTCTTTACCCAATTCTGAATGAACTGAAATCTTTGTCTCTGTCCAAAAGGAATTGGTATATCCTACTAAAAATTTTCTGTATTTATCTTAAAAGTTATCAAAATCATTGATCGCTAAATTCCTAGATAAAAGGGGGTTCTTCCCCAGGAAAATTTTTTGAGTTTCCTTTGAACTCATCGCTGCCCCCCTAGAATTCTTCCAACACCCCCTAAGGCAGTGGTCCCCAACCTTTTTACCACCACGGACCAGTCAACGTTTGATAATTTTACCGCGGCCCGCTGGGGGGGCGTTGATTGTTTACATTCTAGATTATTTTGATTTATTAATTTTAATTTAATTGTAATTAAACATGCTTTAAAAATAAAATACAGTTACACCAAAAAATAAATATAAAGTGATTTATAATTAATTTCATTCACTAATTTGGAACATAAACCTAGGAATTTAAATTCATTTTCAATGAAATGGTTGGCCCGTGGGCCGGTACCATTTGATCCACGGACCGGTGCCGGTCCGTGGACCGGGGGTTGGAGACCACTGCCCTAAGGGACTCCTATCATTTTTTAATGTTTCCTCAACACTTTTTAATGTTTTTTTTACTGCGCTTCTTTTTCAAAAATAATTAACTAATTTGTATCGTTCTAGTACTCTTCAGAGGAAGAAGCCGAAGATTTACAATCAGCCATGTCAAACCTGCAAGCCAACAAAGCGAAAAAGCTGTTGACGGTGACCAAAGAAGATGTGACGTATGCACCGTTTCGAAAGAACTTTTACGTAGAAGTGCCTGAGCTTGCTAAAATGACGAATGACGGTGAGTGGCACTTTTCTGTTGCAATGTTTCAATGATTTTTGAAAGTTTATAGTATTTCAATTATAGTTGACCAGCCAAGGTTAATGCGAAAGCTCAAATAATGGGGTTTTACTGTACATTTATTTTACGTGCAAGTCTTTAGGATTTAAGCCCTTCTTTCTTACGTTGACTTGGTGTTGAAATTTTCTTGTGCAATGAATGAATAGAAAACTATTCGTTCTTCTTGTTTGTTATTATGATAGGAGAAACTTTTTGTTGTGTCTGACTGTAGCTTGTTCACAAAGATTACATAACTACAACAAAATCAGCATTTAAACCACAATTATCCATCAATAACCATAACTTCAATAATAGTTAAGCATTAATAATCAAACGCCCCAATAAATTCAAGAACAACTATCTCCAAACTGGCTCAACTTTTGAGCTGTTTTAATAAAATTTGCTTTTGCAAAATAATAGCTGTGGTACTATGATAAGAGGTGTTAATTTTTAATGTTTTGCCAAACAAAAAATGTTATAATTTTACTTTAAATATCAACAACAATCACAAATTAAAATGTGATTGTTTTTGCTCAATGTGAATGAGAATTCACGCATTAGAGTTAGAAAAAAAATTGCCCAAATAACTTTAATCTTAGCCTTTGATAATGCAAATAATAATTTAATAAAAAAATTAGATTTTGCTGGTTTTCGTGGAAACATTCTAAATTGGTTCAAACATATTTATCAAATAGTATGTTAAAATTCAAAATAATTTTGTTTATTATTAAATCTTTGTTATTTGCATTATTTTCAAATTTAAAATTACGCCTTCAGTTATTTAATGGTTTTTTATGTTCGATTAAAAATTTTCTGTATTTGTAACTTTGCTTTCAATTATTTAATTTTTTTAGTGTCTACTGCTTGTATGTGTGGGGTTTTTTCACACACTTATCTTAAATTAATTTTCTCCAAGTTAAAAATTTTATTTATTGCATTAATTAAACTGAAATTTATCTGTCACTTGAACAGGACAAAGTCCCCTTGCAAATGTTGTTTTATTATTTTGGAACAGCTTTAGAATAAGTCCACTTTTGGCGACCTTGGCGCCGGCCGCCGTATTTGAAACCCGGCCGCCATGTTTACATAGGATTTCACCGTTCAAAAAGTGGTCTTATTCTAAAGCTGTACCCTTATTTTTTGGACTTAATTATGTAATGTAATAATAAAGCTTATACAAGCTGGCAGACACATCAACAGATTTTCAAGTTCTAGTTCACACTAATTAAAAAAACACAATCCAAATTCCAAACTGCTTTAATTCCTCAACATGAATTATTTATCTGTGTGCATTTTCTTTCAGAGGTTGAAGCTCTCAGATGTGAATTGGAGGGCATCAAAGTCAAAGGAAAAGGGTGCCCTAAACCAATTAAGAACTGGGCTCAGTGTGGAGTCAGTAAAAAGGTTTTGGAGCTTTTGAAAAAGTGAGTGCTTTTCCTTCGATAAGTGCCAACGGTAAAAGTTGTGCCATATTTCTTACATTAAAAAAGGCCTCTTAAGAACAAAAACTTCACACATAGGATCGAAATATTGTTCTTTCCTCCAACTGTTTATAATTGACCCAACTGATAATTCATCTATTTTTGTCATTAATCTAGCGCCTTATAATTGCTTTGGGACCTCCTTTAAAGGGGGATAGTCTTCGGGTAGTCCACACTCTCTATCATTTTCCCAAAACACCCTGTGCGTGTTTTAATCTGCCTTTCAGAACATTTAATTGTTGAAAAGAAGAGTTCTTCGCCAGTAACCTCTGGTTAGAGGAATGTGTGAGAAAACTCCAGCTCTCAAGCGTCGCCTCCAACCGTGGACCGGTTTCGCCCTTGTTAGGGCTCATCAGCACGGTATAGGAAGGTAACGCAAGAGAGCGGAGGGAGAGATTTTAGTCTAGCCGACTATAACGGAAAAAGTGGTGACCATTGATCAGTCCGCCACTATCTCACATTTTTTTTCACACACACTACATTTTTTAATGTTGCACGTTCTGAATTAAAGTAATAAAAAGGAATATTAAATTTAATCTTAATAATTAAAAGTCACTGATTCTGCAGGGTAAACAGTATTTCTTTGTTAATGAATAATTATTTTCAGACAAGGGTACGAGAAACCCACCCCTATCCAGTGCCAGGCCATCCCTTGCATCATGTCTGGCAAGGACATGATCGGAATCGCCAAAACGGGCTCAGGAAAGACGCTGGCTTTTCTTCTGCCCATGTTCCGTCACATCCTCGATCAACCAGCCTTGGAAGCGGAAGATGGACCCATTGGTAAGTTCTCGCTTGTTTCAGGGTTGCCAACTACTCCGAAACTTCCGGATTTTTTCCGTTAGAGTACTGAAAATCCGCAATAAGTGTTAAATACTCCGGAAATACCCTTTCCATGTTTAATGCTTTATAATCTGTTACGATGGTAAGCCCTACTGGAACGCTAAATGGCATTGCAATGGTTGAGGCTCAAAATAGTATCGAGTTCTTTCCTTTCTTCGATAAAATTGACCGCAAAAGACATGGCTAGTGTTTCCGAGTTGGGTTACAAACCATGGTTGGCTTTAAAACGATTGAAAAAATTTAGCGGTCATGCTTTCTGCAATATTTGTACCGTTTTGGTGGTTCCGGAGATAGCAGTTTCGCACTACTCCTGAAGTAGCATAAGAAATCCGGAATTTTTTTCCCTGGGCTCCTGAAGCTTTCTGGAAAAGGTTGGCAACCCTGTTGTTTTCGTGCATCGCTTAAAGATGCTCTCTGGATTTTCTCTAAATTAGACGTATTTAAAATTTTGGGGAAATTTGGAAAACTTCTTTAACTATTACAACAGTATAAGAATGGTAAATTTCATAACTTCTGCAACTGTTCAGTCTCAAGCCAAAAAAAAACTTCTAAGAATTTTCAAAAAAAATTTGGGGGCAAGGTTAAAGAAATGCTTACGAAAAACTTCTTTGCGAATATTCAGATGGCCGGATTATCAGAGATTTCAGATGGCCTTCTTCCAGAGATATTGTCTTTAATATTAGAAATATTTTTATTGCAGTAAAAAAATAAAATTATACGAAAAAAAGCAATATAACGAATAGGCAGAATCATTTCTGTGTTGTTTTTTAAGCATTTCTGCGTTGAGGGTAAAAAAAAACAAATAAAACGTGTTTAAAGCAAAAAAAAGGTTTTTGTTTTTTACTATCCCTTTCAGACATTAGCCGCCTGAGATTTCTATTGAATCCTATGGATAATTCGAGGTGGACTCATAGCGGCCAACTCTCCCGATTTTTTCGTGAGACTCCCAAATTTCACTGTTCTCCCGATATCCCAAAAAAGTATTATATATCCCGAATTTTTTTATAAATCAAGTTTGAAGATTTTCTTGGTAATTTTCGTTTTTCCGATTGCGTGTGTCTAAGAAACCGATCTATAATAGCTTAGGAGCAAGTTTAAAATGTGGGCAATATTTAAAAGTAATATTGGCAAGCTTTTTTTGCAATGTTTTTCTGATAAAAATTAATAGTAAAAGGTAATAAAAAAGTTTAAATAGTATTTCTGTTGCAAGAATCCTTACATAGTATTATTTTAAATTTTTTTTACTTTTAAGTCTTAGAGAAGTACTGTATTTCTAACAAAGTTAGATGTCATAAAAATCTCCCTAATTTGTGAGAAAATCTCCCTAATTTTTGTGAACAATCTCCCTAATTATATGTTTTCAAATGTTGGCTGCTGTGTGGACTAAAAGGGTTGAAAACATGTTTTTCTTTGCAGGCATCATAATGACCCCTACTCGAGAGTTGGCCATGCAGATAGCCAAGGAGAGCAAGAAGTTTGCCAAGGCGCTGTCCTTGAGGGTTGTGTGTGTTTATGGCGGGACCGGCATCTCAGAACAAATAGCCGAACTGAAGAGGGGAGCTGAGATCATCGTCTGCACTCCAGGGCGCATGATTGACATGCTTGCTGCAAACAATGGTATTTCTTTCACTTATTTCTATCTCTTTTTGGTTTGGCTTTAAAACCTTAATAAGTGCTTGCTTTTTGTATTCGCCCTTATAAAGTGCTTAAAAGGTACTTAATTTTTTATTGTGGTTCTTAGTTATTTTCTTGAAGCATGAGTCATTAAAAATTGCTTATTGGGGGGCAGAAACATTCAAATTTTCTGTGCTTCCATCAAAAGTATGATAAAGTTTTTCTTCAATAATTTTAACAAGTGCATTTCACTGAAAACTCAACTCGAGTAAAGGTTCTTTCAATCCGATATGGATTGAAAAAGGTTACAAGAAATTGGCTTGCTGAAAATGCCAAAAATAAGATAAAACTGTGTAAATACTTAGTCACCTTTTACCATTTTAAAAACTTCTTGCAATCATTAATTATACAATGTTAGTTAATATTTCAAGAGACAAAAATATACTCAAATATTCTTGAAAACCCATTGAAGACATTTTATTGGCAGTTTTAAATGTGTTCAATTAAGTCCTTAAAACTTCTTGAAAATCCTTAAAAAGTGCTTAATTTTACTTTTCAAACTTCTTACAAACCATCTCTTTTCACTCTTCTGGTATTTCTTAATCCAAATTATTTTTAACTGCTTGGTTATTTTCATTACTTTCAAAATTGCTCTTCAAGAAGCGGTGCATTTAAAATATTTGTTTTTTCTTTTCTTTTAATCTAAAATTGTTTTTGATTTTTATATCAGTTTCAATGTATGCGCAACCTATTACCTCAATTTTCCTTGTCCGTAATTTAGGTCGAGTTACCAACTTGCGAAGGTGTACATTTATTGTGCTGGATGAGGCCGATAGAATGTTTGACATGGGATTTGAGCCACAAGTAAGTAAATGGAATTTCAATTGTTACTTAATCTTGTGTGTAAGATATTATTCTTAATGCTGAATTCCTTTCCTGAATGTATACAGGGTGTTCGGAAACACCGTGGACAAACTTTGAGGGGTGGTAGAGGGGACCTAGACAAGCATATTTCGAAAAGGAATGGGGGGTCGCAGATGCACTGTTAAAGAGCTTGAACCCCTAATGTAGTGTGAGGGCGTTACAAAAGGTGGTTTTCCGAAGGTCTGTTTTACGAAACAAAGCATAATAGAATGAAAAAAATTATTGCATGAGGTAAAGCAGTAATTGTACTACTTACACCATAAATTTGAACAAAATTGGACCACTTGTTAACCCGTAACTTGTATTTGTTCCCATAATGTAATGGTATTTTTATGGAAGTTGGTTTAAAAAATATTATTACACTAAGAGAACAAAAATCGCAAGTTTTATAACTCACCCCACGATTATTCTATTAATGTTTTGTTTCGTAAAACAGGCCTCAGGAAAACTGCCTTTTGTAACGAGCAAACTTAAAAAGCTATAAATTGATATTTCAGTGTTTTTATGTCTAGAATCAAAATCTAAACATCAGAACAGAAACCCAAATAAAAAATTTTTTTTTCAACCTGTGTTATTGGTGCTCACATTGAACACAGTCCTTAAGAACTCCGTAGATTCCCCTAGCCCTCTTAATGTCAATTTTTTAAAGTGATTTTATCAAAAATATTAGCCTACTTTTCAAAAAGTTTTGCCTTTCTATTTTTGCCAATGCATGTTACAAATTGTTAGGAAGTCTGCTCTACCCGTGAATTCCTTTGGCAGGATGTGTTCTGATGGCAATGTTGAAAAAATAACTTTACCTATAGTCTGACACTTGTAAAAAAACAGTGTTGATAAGTCATTGAAAAAGCATTTTATTTAGAGCAGGGGTTCCCAACCGGTGGTACGTGTACCACTAGTGGTGCGCAGGAACATTTCAGGGGGTACGGTTTTTATTTGTATGTTTTTTCAGACCTATGGGTATAATAAATAAAACTGTAATATAATACCATTTTTATCTTTTTATTTCTCCTTTATTATAAGCATGTTATAAATAAACAAATATCTATAACCATTAAATATGAAGTTTTCTCAGGAATTCAATTCAAAAAGCCTTTGAACACTTTTATAAGAGTAAATACTATACGTTTATTAAAATATTTAGGTCTGGTGGTACGCCAAAATTTCTCAAAAAGTCAAGTGGTACGCAGGTGCAGAAAGGTTGGGAACCCCTGATTTAGAGTTTAACTATAAATTGCAAGAAAAGTCCATAGGGGCCGTCCATAAATGACGTCACACTCAGAGGGGGGGAGGGGGGTTTGAAAGTTGTGACATCACATCCTGCAGCTGAAAATCAACGGAAAAAAACCTTGGTTCCGGGCACTTTAAAAGTACTGTATTAGACTTATTGTTGGTTTAAGAGCGTGACATGTGACAGGGGGGGAGGGGTATGGAAGTGTGACAGTTTGTGACAAAGGGGGGGAGGGGGTCAAAAATGGGGAAAAAAGTGTGACATCATTTATGGATGGCCCCTTAATTTTGCTCTTTAAACTCATGAACAAACCCTGATGTTTTGTTTTCTTCTCAGGTGATGCGCATCGTGGACAGCATGCGTCCCGACCGCCAGACGGTGATGTTCTCTGCGACGTTCCCCCGCGCCATGGAGGCCCTGGCCAGGAGGATTCTGGTGAGGCCAGTGGAAGTGCAGGTGGGGGGGAGGAGCGTGGTGTGCAAGGACGTGCAGCAGCACGCCGTGCTCATTCCGGAAGAGGGAAAGTTCCTCAAGCTGCTCGAGCTCCTCGGATACTACCAGGTACAGCAAATGATATTGTGACAATAACTAATAACTTTGAAAATCAATTGTCATTTTCTCTTAAACTAGAACTTCATCATTGCTGAAAGAACTCTCATTTCAACTTAAAAAATAAAAACAAATTATATACGTACTTATTGGAAGAAGAAGGTTAAGCGGCTCGAAAGAGCAAGCAAATACCTCAAACAACTCTCACTCTCAATAACTATAGTCTGTTTCACTCTAAGTTGCCTAAATGACCAGGGTTGGCAAAAACCCAAGTGGGTTGTGCTTTTTCAAGTTTTTTCTATAAAATCCTGAAAAAAACCATATGAAACTGGGTTTTTTCGGAAAAAGTGTGTTTTTTTTTTCAAAATTAAGTGGTTTTCTCCTATAAAGTAAGTGGGTTTTTTCAAATTTTGGTGAGTTCTTTCTATGTTAAATGTGTTCTGTCAAAATAATGCCAGTTTTTCCTTAGTTAAGTGGGTTTTTTGAAAGTTGAAACTTTTTATACTTTGAAAAAACCCACTAAAATTCTAAAACCCCCTGAAAAACCTGGTTTATATTTGGAAAAAACACGCTAAAATTTAAAAAAAATATCCTAAAACTTTAAAAAAAACATTCAAAATTGAAAGAAATCTATTTAACTTTGAAAAAAAACCTCCTTAATTTTTTTATAAAGTTTAAACTTTGAACTTTAAATGTCCTAAATTTTGAAAAAACCCATTCAATAATGAAAAAAAACCTTAATTATTGAAACCCACTCAACTGCAGTTCTTGGTAATGTTATTTCGTTACATGCTTGTCTTCAATATTGAAACTGCCAAAATCTTGATTTTTCTTGAAAAAACCAAAAAATGGGTCCAAAATGTATGTTTTTTTTTAAAAAACCCATTGGGTCCAATTCAGCCAACCCTGTAAATAACAGCCGTTGTTATAGCAACTCGGCTTGCAAAACTGGTTCCCATCCAAAGAAAACCTGCTTATTGCCGGTTCTATTCATTCGTTTCGGTTAAAGACTTTTTACATGTGTTTAAATTAAGTTATATGATAAGTATCATAATAGACTGTAATGTATGCTAATTTTTTACAAATGTGTCTCCATATTCTTTAATTCAAATTTCAATACAAGCTAGTACTATTTTTTTGGTGCTTCCTCCCTTCTCTATGAAATGGACTCATGGATCGGATCTAGCTTTTGTTGCTAGATCATGAAGGATTAGTAACAACAACATTACTTTTTCGGGCGGATCGGTGCATCCCTTGCCTTTTCCAACTTAGGGTGGAACGGAGTATAGGAGTATGGATTATCGCTCGCCAACCCCCAGGAACTGGCTCGCTGTTCCCTGCGGATTGCTTCGCGATCAGTGACAGACAGAAAACCCTGGAAATCCATTTTTTTAGCAGCATGAATCCGGGAATCCCAGATTTCATCAAAACAATAAGACAATAACAAGAAGAAAATGTACAAATTTCTACTAACCTAAGGGGCCATTCATTAATTACATAAGGGTCCTGAGGGGGAGGGGGGTTTGGAAAAATATCTACATACCCTTACTTGGGGGGGTCAAACCCATTCTTACGGAAGATTTTCCATGTTAATGTAAACAAATTCCAATTATTCTAATCAAATTACTATTGAATAACCCCAGAAAAACTTAAAAATGCTGACGATCTCGGTATATTATCGAAGCTTTAATTTAAAAAAAATGAAGGTATATCAGATGTATCTTTTTTATTGGAGTAGCATCAAGTTAATATAAAAAATAAAACTGTTGAATCCATCTTCCAGTTATCAAAAGTCGAAATAAAACAAAAGCAAAAAGAGAGAGAAATCTTTATTAGTTTTTGTTTCAACTTTTTTTTTGTTCTAACATTTTATTATTTTGAAAAACTAAATGGAATCTTACATAAGAATAGGGGGGTCAAAAATTGCCAAAATCATCCTTACGTAATTAATAAATGGCCCCTAACCAACTGAACCTTTGTTGCTTAGGAGCAGGGCAGTGCGATCGTGTTTGTGGACAAACAGGAGGGAGCAGACCTCTTGCTGAAAGACCTGTTGAAGGCCTCCCACAACTCGATGGTGCTGCACGGGGGCATTGACCAGTTTGACCGAGACTCCACCATCTGCGACTTCAAGGCGGGCAAGATCAGCGTGCTCGTGAGTAGAATCCTTTTTATCCTCCTCTTGATATGCTTTTCAGGGAGAGAGGGACGAAGAGGGCTCAGAATAAAAGTGAACCAAGTCCACTTTTTGTCATTTTTGAGTTAGCAACGCTATAACATATGCACCAACTATGTAAAATTTCAGTGCAATAATGAACCAAGTCCTAGGTCTGATGATATCCGCTAGGCAGCAGCAAGTTCTGTTGCGTTAACAGGTAATTTTGTTATGAAGCTTTAACTTCAAACGTCTGTGGCTTAAAAGTAGCCAAAGTGGACTTGGTTCACTTATATTCTGAACCCTCCAACCATTTATATGCATGGTCTCATTGGTCTGTTTAGAAGAAATTTGGGTCTATTTACAGACCCTTCACTAAGTACAGTAAAATCCTGTTATAACAAACTTCAAAGGACCATAAAATTTCTTCGTTGTAACAGTATTTTAATAATTCTGATAAAAACAATTGGGGACTTTCGTGATAACGGGAATTTTGGTTGTATCGGTATTTGTTGTAACAGCCCTTTAAGCGGACACTTTATTTCACATTACTACAAATAGGGAACCCTATTATTTTCACGAATTCTCAAAAACAGGCACTTGGTTGAAAAAAATAATTTAATGCCAACTTCAAATTCACAAAATTATGAGTAGATTTTCACAATCTTGAGTAGATCCCCCACCGGAGACCCTTCACAAAATATTTGACCTGACCCCTGACTTCTATCCTGCAGATGGAATTCTGTCTTTCTAAAAGTTCCCTGAACAGTCTGTAATAACACAAAAGCTCATATCACAGAGAAAAATCGTAACAGAGGGTCCAAAACGATGTTTTCAAAAGTTGGATGGATGTGAGGAAAGATTGACCGAGATTAAATGATTGACAGTACATTTTGGTAACTAAACCTGTGATTGGCCATCACTCAATCTACTATTTTCGAAGGAGAAAGAAAAAGTTTTTCTCGTCGAATTAGGCTTTTCCCCCTGCCTCCTGTGGCGTAGATGTGATCACAGCGCCAAAAAAGCCCCACATCCATCCAACTTTTCGATTTCCATTAGCGGCCACGGACTCTGTTCTAGTACTCTGTGGCTCATATTACCTTCCCACTGCCTCAAACTTTTAACTTTTTTATCATGGAAAACAACCAAAGCTGCTCCATAATGAATGAAGGGAAATCATTCTCCCGTGCAAAATATTTTAATTTTAGTATGCTAAAAAGTGTTCTGAAGCTACTTAGGGGGGTTAGGAAGCTTTGCAGGCTGCAGAAAATGACCTTGTGGACCACCAGTTGAAAAAAAACATCCTAAATTAAGTCTTAAATAGCACAGTTAATGTTATTGAATGTATTAGATTAAGTTGGGTTTTGAAAATCAGCAAAGCTTTTTAATTTCTGTGTAATTGGCATCCCTTAAAATGTTTGTTTTAACTTGATTTTTACATTAAATTGAGGTGAGAATTGTGCTTAGAAGAATTGATGGTTTCCTTTTGCAGATAGCTACCTCTGTGGCTGCCAGAGGTTTGGACGTGAAGCATCTAATTCTAGTGGTGAATTATGACTGTCCTAACCACTATGAAGACTACGTACATAGATGTGGGTGAGTAAATCAAACTTCTTGTCAAATACCTCCCATGAGAAGTAACTGTTGGGTTTTCAGGGGTCTGTTTAGAAGAAATTTGGGTCTGTTTTCGGGCCCTTCACAAAATGTTTCATTGTGAAAACGGACCCTTCACAAAGTATTTTACCTTAAAAACGGACCCTTCACAAAGTATTTTGGCCTTTAAATGGACACTATTTTTCACAATACTGCAAATTTGTGAGCCTGCTTTCACAAAAACAGGCTCCTGGTTAAAAAAAACTATTTTAACACTAACTAAAATTCACAAAATTATGAGTAGATTTTTGCAATTTTTACAAAAACCGGACCCTTCACAAAAAGTCTGGACAGACCCCTGGTTTTAGGGAAGGCAGTGGACTGAAAATTGAAAGGTAGGCATGATAGTTTAAAAATAAAAATGTTTATTTGGATCTAAAGATCATCAAAATAAAAAGACCTCACCAGAGGTAAGCAGAGTAACATTAAACAGGCATGTGATTTTTCCGATAATTAGCGGAAATCCGCTAATTTTAGAGGTGTTGGGAATCGGAATTCCGCTCAACTGTGAGCGGAATTAATATTTCAAAGTGGAAAAAAACCCGGAATATTTTGTTTCCTAAGCAGATAATCCAAACGATTATTTCAACACAACACAATTAAACCCCTATTTTTTGGGCTCAAATTTCGAAAAATTTCCGAGATGGAGTTTAGTATGAGAATCCTATCTAAAAATTATTAAGAAACTAAATTGGACTTATTGTATGGGATAGGGATTTGAATTTGGGCCCCTCCCGAAATAAATAGCTAGACGCTTCTAAAAAATTTCAGATAATTTCTCTTTTGAGCAATCACATGCCTGATTAAAGATCAGATAAGAGCGAGCTACATCCATCTATCTCATCACATAAACCGAAGCTCTTCTACACATACTAACAAAATTATAATAAAACGCAGTTGCCACAAGTAATGCTAAAGACACCTCCCAGGCCTCTAATGGCTCGAAGCCTCAATGTGTTTAGACTGTGAGATCACACTTAACAATAAGGAAGTGTTCCTTCACAAATGTGAAATTCCCTCAAGTAATCTGCACTTGAGTAGGCCTCTAAACTTTTTATTTAGTTTTAAAGATTGTAATGTAGTTTTATAGATGTTCTGGTGTTTTAATATACTGTCTTTTTAATCATGAATTATTTTAAATGTGATTTGTGTTTTTTTTTTGTGCAAGTGGCCAGATGTAAATGGAGTGGGTTCCTTTTAGCCATATGAACAACATCAATTCATTTTTAAATTTGGTATCTGTTCTGGCCCATTTATATTAATATGAAAGGCAGCCTGGGGGGGACAGAAAAGGTTGGGCACCAAAGTCCTAGGTAAACAAAGGGGGGTCATACTCCAGAAAATTTCTTGTATCTCATTGCCAAAAAAGTGTTTTTAACCTACTTTATTTGGGGGGTCTTGGGACAACCACTGAATGCTTAATTTATTTCTACACTCACTTCCAAAAGTCAAGCGCGGTAAAATGCGAAAAATTGACTGCTTTGATTGAGACAAAATGCTGCAAGTAAATAGCTATATGTTTTTCTTGACAAATGTAATGAAACAAAGAATTACATTCAAAGCTATATTGAATTTTCATAAATTATAAGATGGCATCATATTTGTATCGTTAACAAAATGTGGTTTAAATGCAACAAAAATCGGCATTAATTGTGAGCCCCTTCACCTTCCTACAAAGTGTGCAACAAGTGATCATACTTGTTACGAAATGATGAATCACTGCTGAGTCCAGTACATTGATTAACTTTTGGAAGTGAGTGTACTAAATATTTCCATCTTGAATGCCACCACTCACCTTTGATTTGAAATTTTATTGTTTCGCTCATAAACAACCCTATTTTTTCTGCATTTCCTTCCTTTTAACGAAATCTATGAGAGGTGCTCATCTAACACTAAAACCCAAAACTTCTCTCGATTGCCTTCGAAAAAATATTTCTCCTTTTCAATCATTTATCTTTCCATCTCTATTTAGTTTGTAAATTAGTTCGAATCGCACAATTGTGAGGCTCCTTCTGTATACCAGTGATTTGATGATGTAATTTCTCTAATCTGCCTACAGATTCCTTACAAAAATAACAGGATCTCCCTGCAAAAATTACAGGAGTTTTATTTTCTTGTTAGCATAGCTTATAGGATTTCATTTTCATGTTTTTATTGTGTTATTTATGTCAACATGTGCTCCAGCGAATGAAATAAATCCATTTGCTTTCCGTAATTTCCGTGCTTAACTTTTGGAAGTGAGTGTAAATGTCTCCCTCTTTGCCCCTATGTGCCTTATATTGTTTTGTGTTACGCGTAGGCGCACTGGCCGTGCTGGCAACAAGGGCTTTGCCTACACGTTCATCACCCCAGAGCAAGGCCGCAACGCAGGGGACATCATCAAGGCTCTAGAGCTCTCCCAGAACCCTGTTCCTGAAGACATCCAGAAGCTCTGGGAAGACTACAAAGCTCAGCAGGAATCCGTAGGTTCTTCTCTTTCTTCCTTTTTATTAGTATATGTAAAGCCATTGAATATTGTGAATAATTTTTTTGTAAATGCTGTGGAAAAACACCAAAGCGTGAAATAATTGCTAACATTTTTTTAAGTAAAAAAAGCTCTGTAGTTATTGTAGCATTATTAATTTTATGAGGGGGTCTATATAACTTATTTAAAACATGCATAAACAGTATATGTTATTCACAACTTATTTTTTAAACAAGTTTTTGGGTTATCCAAGTTAGTCTTCATTCAATTGGATAACTATTGGACTA
Source organism: Tetragnatha versicolor (assembly GCA_024610705.1). Taxonomy (NCBI): domain Eukaryota; kingdom Metazoa; phylum Arthropoda; class Arachnida; order Araneae; family Tetragnathidae; genus Tetragnatha; species Tetragnatha versicolor. The sequence goes on from JANDEH010000006.1 coordinate 69,439,326, forward strand.
CTGCATAACTGCCATTCCTACTATCTATCTATTGGTTTTGCAATTGGAGGTAAAGAGCAACAGGGGGAAGAGCTTCAAGTTTGGCAAGGTGGAGGCTCAATTTTGTTATGTTGAGTTTGTTTTGTTATGTACCCTTAACCTTGCCTCAAACCTCACCTTTACTTAGGGCAGTGGTCCCCAACCTTTTTACCACCAAAGACCGGTCAACGTCTGATAATTTTACCGCGGCCTGCCTGGGGGGGCGTTGATTGTTTACATTCTAGATAATTTTGATTTATTAATTTTAATTTAATTGTATTTAAACAAGCTTTCAAAATAAAATACAGTTACACCAAAAAAATAAATATTAAGTGATTTATAATTCACTTCATTCATTAATTTGGAGTATAAAACTAGGAATTTTCAATGAAATAGTCGGCCCGCGGGCCGGTACAATTTGATCCACGGACCGGCAACGGTCCGCGGACCGGGGGTTGGAGACCACTGACTTAGGGAATCCATCAATTTACCTTTCTGAGTGTTAACTTCAACTTTAACCTACTTCGAGATGTTTTTAAACTGAGGTGAAGAGAATGTATCAACTTAAGTATAAATATCTGTGTAGAGAATTGATTTTGACACACTTGCGCAAGTTCTTCTTTATGGAGGGATCTTCCCTTCGCTCACTGGAGGCTTAGTTGACACTCAGACTTGAAAATTTGGATGCCCTCTTAAGTTTCTTTTTGTAATTAACTTTCCTTAGTGTCCATCATGTTGAGTATTTTGATAGTGTTTTCAAGGGTTGGATCAATTTCAGATAAAAATTCTTTTTGCTCCCCCTTCACAAAATAAATTCATAAAAACGCCCCTTTCATGAAATTCAAATTAGCTTTAGTGATAAATAGCAAGAAAACATTCACAAAATATTTGAATTTTTCATAGTTTTCTCGGTTTGTGGGTCAATTTTACTTTTACGCACTCATCTGCTAACTATCACTGCTTCAATTCTTCCCAAACACGATTTATTTTTCACAAAAAATAATGAAATGGGCATCAAAATATAAAACCTGTATCTACCCCTGGTTTTGAAACCCCTTTCCAGGTGTTCTACTAATGTATTTATAACTTTTGATAAACATTTTGTTGGTTTGACTTTGTCCCAATCTTTTTGTTTGCCTCATTGCTGAATTAAGTACTGCTCAGCCAAGGATAGTAAAAGGGTCACGGGATTTTTACAGACTTAGCACAGCCGATAGTTGGGGTCTTGCTTCTATATACAAGCAAATGTCTCTTCCTCTTTAGATCAACTGCCCCTCAACTTCCACCTGTCTCCCCTCCGAAATACTAGTTCCAGCCAGGGTTGGCTGTATTGGACCCAATGGGTTTTTTCAATAAAACTCATCTGAAAAAAACCTTATTTTGGACCCATTTTTGGGTTTTTTCAAAAAAATCAGGATTTTGGCAGTTTTAATATATGAACACGACGAAATAACATATAAAGAACTGCAGTTGAGTGGGTTTTTTTCAAAATTTAAGACGTTTAAGTTCAAACTAGTTATAAAAAACTAAGGAGGATTTTTTAGATTTCAGGGATTTTTTTAAAGAGTTAAATTGGTTCTTTCATTATTGAATGGTTTTTTTTTAATTTAGGACGTTTAAAGTTTAAACAAGATTTAAAAAATTAAGGATTTTTTTAAATTTCAGTGGGTTTTTCCAAAACTAAATAGATTTTTTTCAATATTGAATGGTTTTTTCAAAGTTTAGGATTATTTTTTTACATTTTAGTGGGGTATTTTCAAAATTTAAACCAGGTTTCAGTAATTAAGGGGTGTTTTTACCACTCAACTTCGAAAAAACCCATTTAACTATAGAAAAACTGACATTAATTTGACAGAACACATTTAACATAGAAAGAACTCACTAAAATTTGAAACAAAACCACTTTTACTATAAAGGAGATAACCACTTAATTTTGAAAAAAACACACTTTTTCCGAAAAAACCCAGTTTTATATGGTTTTTTTTCAGGGTTTTATTGAAAAAACCCAACCCACGTGGGTTGGGTGGCCCAAAAAAACCCAGGTTTTTGCCAACCCTGGTTCCAGCATTGTCAAAATCACGTGACCCTTTTACTATCGTTGATTCAGCAGTATTAAATGTCTATCCGGACAATCTGTTGAAGGCGCTGTTCTTTTTACAGGAGGGCAAGAAGGTGAAGAGCAGCAGCGGGTTCAGCGGGAAGGGCTTCAAGTTCGACGAGGCGGAGGCGCAGCACGCCAACGAGAAGAAGAAGTTCCAGAAGGCCGCTCTAGGGCTGCAGGACTCCGACGACGAGGACGCGGAGGCGGACATCGACCGCGAGATCGAGACGCTGCTCGCCCCCAAGAAGCGGGTGCAGGAGATCACCGTCTCGGCTGAGAAGCTGGAGCTGGCCAAGCGCCTGGCCTCGCGCATCTCCATCCAGCGGGGACAGGAGGCGCAGCAGGCCGCCGAGGCGCTGCTCAAGGGACACTCCGCCGCCCCGGCTGTCTCCGTCAGCTCCAGGGTGAGTATATAATTATCTTGCGCATCGCTCAAATTTGTCAAGATTGTGAAGCAATCCTAATCAAATCAAATCAAATTCGGGATCAATTGTCTACGACAGCTCGAGGGTGGGTCCTAAAGCACTGGATGGAGCTGGATTGTCCGCCATTTTGGGGACCGCTGCAACTCGATCCAAATCAAATGTGGCACCAGGGAAAAGGGTGTCGTTACTTGAGCTTATAGTTTAATATGATACCAGGCATGTGATTTTTCCGCTAATTAGCGGAAATTCGCTTATTTTAGTGGTACTGATTTTCAGAATTTTGATTTTTTGTGATTTTATATTCCATTCAATTGTGTGCGGAATAAATTTTTCACAGCAGGAAAAAATCAGGATATTTCGCTTCTGGTTAAAAATTAATGTGTACCAAAACGAGTTAAAACCCTGCTTTTAGGGTCAAATTTCTAAAACATTTGGAGGACCCCATCACCCCCTTTTGTATTTTTAACTCGAGTATTCGCAATTCTTTTTAGATTGAGTTTAGTAAGATGAGAATCCTATCTAAAAGTATTAAAAAGCTGAATTGGACCTATTGTATTATATGGAAAGGAGCTGAGGAATTTGGGTCCTTCACGAAATAAATTTCCATAACACTGTAACTAATCTAAAAATTTTCAAATAATTTCTTTCTTGAGCAAACATATGCCTGTTATAGTTTAATATGATACTTAATACAAAACTTGCGCTTATATTTCACAGGCCAAGAGTCTGGCCGAGCAGCGAGCCGAGAAGCTCCACGCCAAGCTCAACTACCAGCCGAAAGCAGACGACGACAACAAAGACGACGAGCAGTCAGTCGAGACCTTCCGCAAGTACGAGGAGGAGCTGGAGATCAACGACTTCCCACAGCAGGCCAGGTGGAAGGTCACCTCCAAAGTAAGGAACCTGTTGTTTATAATACAGGGTGCGCACAGTCCTTAAAAGCAGGGTGTTGGCAAGTTTCTTCCGAAGTGGAAAAAACCGTCCGGAAGAAATAGGTTTCTTCCATGTGGAAGAAACTGGAAGAAACCTCTTTTTTTAAAGAATTAGCTTTAAATTTTCAGGTTTTATAAATATTTGTCTCACAAACACTCTTATATTTACATAAAAACTTCCAAAATGTCATTAATTATATGCACCTATTAGTTAATGATTAAATTAGTAAATGTAGGTTTCTTCCAAACTTTGAAAAAAATGCTATTAAATAATTTGAAAAAAAAACCCTTTAATAAACAATATTTACTTTGTAGTCTAAAATTTAATTAAATACTCAAAACTGTTATAAATACCTATTGCATGCATGTATTAAATTATTCCAGTAATTTTAAATTAATTTCTTCCTAACAGAAAAGTAGTTTTGAATAAGTCTGAGAATTACATAGTATTGGATGAGTTTCTGTCTACAAGAAAGTATAAAAGTTAAACAGAAAAGACATGTTTTAATAATCTGAATTTTTCTAGAATACACAATCTTCCATATAGTAATAAAACGATATAAACCCGACACAAAATTTAAAACAAAGTATTAAACTTGAATATTTCTGACAAATATTTGTCTGGTGTTATTTCCAGTCAAAAATGTTTCCGGTTATACACACATTTTTTTACTACATAATTAAATTACATTTATGATTTTTTTAAAATTATGGTTTGATTTATTCAGTCAACAGATTTAAAATTAAATTTAACTCAGAGGAATTAAAAGTTAAATATATATATAATTTTTAAAAATTAATTACTCTAATTATTTAATTAAATTATATTTATGAGTTCTTTAAATTATGGTTTGATTTATTCAGTTAACAGATTTAAAATACTAATAAAAAACTAACTGGAATTAAAAGTTAAATATGTTATTTTTAGAAAATTAACTACTCTAATTAAATTTAATTAATTGTAATTAAATTACATTTATGAGTTTTTTAAACTGTAGTTTAATTTATTCAGTTAACACAACAGATTTAAAATTTAATTTAACTAACCGGAATTAAAAGTCAAATATAAAATTTTTTAAAATTTAATTACTTTAAATAAATTTAACTAATTATAATTAAATTACATTTAAGAGTTTTTAAAATTATGGTTTGATTTATTCATTTAACAGATTTAAAATACTAATAAAAAACTAACTGGAATTAAAAGTTAAATATGTTATTTTTAGAAAATTAACTACTCTAATTAAATTTAATTAATTGTAATTAAATTACATTTATGAGTTTTTTAAACTGTAGTTTAATTTATTCAGTTAACACAACAGATTTAAAATTTAATTTAACTAACCGGAATTAAAAGTCAAATATAAAATTTTTTAAAATTTAATTACTTTAAATAAATTTAACTAATTATAATTAAATTACATTTAAGAGTTTTTAAAATTATGGTTTGATTTATTCATTTAACAGATTTAAAAATTGGGTGCTTCTGTAAAGCTTTTTGTTAGTTCCTTCCAGTTTCTTCCACTGTCCTGGAAGAAACTAGTTTCTTCCGGAAGAAACCCAACCCTGCTTAAAAGTCCTTAAAAACTCCTTAGATTGCCCTAGTCCTTACAAAAGGGCCCTTTAAGTCCTTAATTTCCACACTTAAGTCCTTACTTTTTAGAAGAACGCATTTTTTTCTCTTTATGTCAATTTTTTAAAGGGGTTTTATCAAAAACAAAGCATACTTTTCTAAAGGTTTTGCCTTTCTATTTTTGCCGATGCAATGTTACGAATTTTCAGGAGTAAGTCCGCTCCACCCGCAGAAAAAACAACTTACCAGTCACAATTGCGTTTTTCTTTCTTTTTTTTATGTCTGGCTTTAATAGCTTGTTTTTGGAGAATTTGTTATTTCTAGTCAACAAAATTTGAATAATACATAGCTGGCAAATTAAAAAAAGTAAAAGAGAAAAAATCCTATTTATTAAAGGGAAATATGTTAAAGTATTCTTAAAAATTCGATGAAAGCTTTTTATTTACAGTTTAAGTGACTTACACTCAAGAAGGTACTTAAAATTTTTCAAAATGTCCTTAAAGAGTACTTAATTTTACCCTTTAAACTTCTGTACGAACCCTGTAATAGTACTTGGAATATCCAAGCTCCATCCGCAGAGCGTACAGGATTTATAAGGCAGTGGTTCCCATCAGGTGGTCCGCAGGAAAATTTTGAAACTTATCTAAAAAATGTGTGGAAATTATAAAAAATAGTGTTCCTAATCACACATTCCAGGAAATAGTAAAAAAAACCACAGATGCAAAAACATAAGTAAAAAAAATCATGTGTCTCATATATAAAAAATGTTAAGTTCTCTTTCTCTCCTATGAAAAAATCATTTGTTTATTTCTCTTATTTTCCCACAGTTTTGTTCAATACAGTAGTTAATTCAGGCATGAGATTCTTCCGATTTTTGTCTGATTCCGACTTTTCTGAGAATATTCAAATTTTTTCCTCAATCCTCTGACCCCAAAAAATTCTGACAAGGTGTTCTAAGAGAAGCTAAAACCTTAAATTTTAGCATCAAATTTCCAAAAATATTCTAGAAACCCCCTTTTTAGTACTTCAAATACTATTTTTCAAATATTTTTTATATCAATCAAATCTTTTTTTAACCTGCAAATTCTACCTGTAAATACATTGGAAAACAATATTCAAATTGTCGTTCACACAGTTTTTCAAACTTTTTTTGCTTTTTGGTCAATTGCTTCCCTGTTAATTACAAAGTAGAAAAAAAATATGATGATGTGGCAAAGTATTGCATTCGATTAATTAAAACTGAGAGGTACCGGGGTAGCAGCCAGAGGGTTAATTTTAACCTGTGTCATTTTTTTCAGGGTTGGAAAAAAAACAAATTAATTATTTTAAATAAATAACAAAAAATTTGTTTTAAACGTGTTTTTTTTTGTTTAAAACGTTTTATTTGTTTTTTTTTACCCTCGATTTTTTTCTTTAAATGATTTTTGTAAGTTTTCTTCACAGCATCATGCTCATTATCAAGCAATGTACTGCTTATGCCGTGGGGATTTGGTGGTTTGTACCCAAGCCTTATATTTGGCACAATCTTTTTAGGCTCAGGGTGATCCATACGTGAAAATAGTAAGTTTGTTGCCTAAATAAAGGGAGCAACTTGCTAAAAATTACATGTGTTTTAAACAATGTTTTTTTTAGCTTTGTTTTAAACACGTTTGAAACAAAGTGTTTTAAACGTAACAACCCTGATTTTTTTGCCTTCTTTGAAGCCGTCCCACTTTCTTTCCATACATTCTTAAGTATAATTTTAAAGACTAACTTGATACTTCATAAAGACATGATGAAATAAATTGATTGCAAGGAAATGAAATGTAACTAATGATGGTTGTTGGTTGCACAGGAAGCGTTGGCCCAGATCAGCGAGTACTCTGAGGCGGGCATCACTGTGAGGGGGACGTACTACCCCCCAGGCAAGGAGCCGAAAGAGGGTGACCGCAAGCTCTACCTGGCCATCGAGAGCACCAACGAGCTGGCCGTGTCTAAAGCGAGGGCAGAGTTCATCCGACTCATCAAGGAGGAGCTCGTCAAAATGGTAATCCTTTGTTTGCTTCAATTTGTATTGTTTGAAATAAGAGTACATCTCTATTATATAAGAGTGTAACGGACCCTTTATCCGGAAACCCAAAATCCGGAATGATCCGAAATTCGGCTCGCGTTCAGAAATTGGTTTTTGTTTAATTTGAAGGAATTTTTAGTGAGTAAAAGCTGCTACGACGCGCAATGGTTGCGCCGCACCTTTTGTGACATCGTCTCGGTGCGGAATGGGACGATTCGGCGCGGGCCGACACGGCCGAATCGTCCCCGCGCTAAACAGTCGTGCCAAAATCGGCTGCTGCTTCGGTATCGGTTCTTGCCGCGACGACTCACGTGCTTCGCCGGAATTTTTTGCTGGTTCCGTTACGATTGGCACGGACTACGTCGTTTCAGCGGGTATTTTGGTTTTACTAAAGCAGCTAAGTCTTTAATGGTGTTTTTTCCAGAAGGGACCTAAAATCCGAAAAATTCCGAAATCCGGGATGATGTCGGCCCCGAGCTCGCCGGATAAAGAGTCCGTTACTATTAGAAATTTTCTATATTAAGGTTTGAATTTACTAACAGTTTTTTTCTCTTTCAGCAACATTCTTATCAGCCCATCAACAGAGGTCGATACAAAGTTCTGTAAGCACTTTCACACTTTCATGTACAGAGATTTCCATTCTTTTGTTTATTAAAGAAGGACAGTTTTTTAAGGAGTTTGACACTTTATTGGTTTTTTTAAGGGAAACTGTTTTCGATACAAAAAGGAAATTCGGCTTTTAGATTTCTTTAAAAAGTTAAATTTCTTTTTTTACAAAGAAATGCTGCTATTTTTAACTTAACTTTTTAACTGGTGTTTTAAAAAAATCAAAATACAAGTATTAAAAAGTTTGTGATTTTGGAGCCATTAAAATCAAAATGTAAGATAATTTCATGTGTTATGTGTGGGGTTTTGAAACATTGCATAAAAAACTAAAAAATTAGTACTGCTTAACCAACGTAGTTAACCAGTAGTTTAAATATAAAAAGGTCATGTGATTTTGACAGACTCAGGGGGAGAAAGGAAGAAGCTGAGGGGCAGTTGATTAAAAGTGGAAGATACATTTACTCCCTCTTACCTTAGTTAGACCCTCTATATACATAAAAATCAGTATATTTTAAATAAAATAAAAAATACTAAAGAAAAAAATCATGCGACCCTTTTATTATCGTTGGCTAAGCAGTATGTAGTTTTCACATCAATGGAAACTTAAACTATTTCAAACTTGTAGTAATTTTATTCAACTCGTTAAAAGAAATGAGGCTTTTTAAATATCAAAAGGTTTATTCAAAGGTGATAAGCTCGTTGTTTCAAACATTTCCACAAAATTAATTGACAACTGAAAATAATGCAGTGAGCATTTAATTTATTTTTTAAATTACCATACAACAGGGTGGATTGGATAAATTTTCGACTTTCCACTTTCTTAATCATAGTTTTAGAAAGATATCAAAACTAAACACTCTGCTTTCAGAACTCTTATACACATTTTTAACTGTTGTGTTCTGATTTAACTCCATATTGAGGGTGAATCGGATCATTGCAAGTTTTTGCCCTAAAAATTCAACTTAGACATCCTTAAGTTATCTAGTATAAGTTTATTACAAAGCCCTGATTGACCAAGTCTTTTTAAGAGATCTGATTCAACCCACTTGTCTGATTCACCCTGTTTTATGGTACTTTTATAAAAGTCATATAATAAAAAACCTTATACATCTATAAATTGAAAAATAATAAACACTTTGTTGTCACTACAATTAGATGATTCTAAATACATGAGGGATTTAAATTAAAGTTAGAAATCTACGTTAACTACAATCTCATTGAATATCAGAATCAAAATAGTTCAAAGGTAGTTTGCAGCTTTTGATAATAAAAAACCCACTGATGCTATGATCTGTCAAAGCTAGTCGTCTGTGAAAATTCAATTTATTAAGAATCACATATTTAAACAGGCATGTGATTTTTCCGCTAATTTTTGAGAGATCCGATAATTTTTCAAAGCGGGGGAAAAATTCTATTTCTATTTGAAGCAAGTAACGTCATTTGAAGGTACTATTGAATCCGTTCTGTTTTCGGAAAATTAATGGAGGCGGAGTGTGCGGGTAAAAGGGTTATATACAATATTTTATTATTTTGGGCTCACTGAAAATTTCTGGGAGGTTCGGAGCTGATATAGTATGTACACAAACAAGTTAAAACCCTGTTTTATAGGGTCAAATTTCAAAAAATGTCTGGCCCCCTTTTGTTTTTCTAACTTGAGCATTCACAATTACTTTTTAGATTGAGCTTAGTAATATGAGAATCCTATCTTAAGTGTATTAAAAACCTAAATTCAACCTATTGTATGGGAAAGAGCTTAGGAATTTGGGCCCCTCCTAAAATAAATTTCTATCACTGTAACTAATCTAGACGTTTCTAAAAATTTTCAGATAATTTCTTTCTTGAGCAATCACATGCCTGTTTAAAATTAAATGCATAACATTTATATAACATCTGCATTAAAATACAATGCATAAAACGATTTTCTGTGTCTTCAGTATAAATATGAATTTTTCTGCAAACTAGAAAATGATGTCAAAAAGAAAGTCCATCCAATGCTAAAAAATATGAAAAGTCTGTATTCTATCTCAATGGGATCAGATGCCGACAAAAAAATAGAGGATAGATGAATAGTTAAAAACATTTTCCACTTATGATAAAATGTACAATTGCAGGTATATATGTTGCGGGTAATGTGATAAATACAGACATTATTAATAATGCCTGCGTATTTTGGGCAAATGTTATTGAATTTATTATGTAGCTCGCCTCACTTTGGGCATTGTCAATAATGCCCTGTTGGTCACTTTGCCTGTAACATATTATGTACACTCCTTTTTAGTATTTGATTGTCGGTGTGTATCTGTACTTGTATCTTGATGAGGCATGTTGGATTTGGTTGTCATCTCCACCTGGAATACACACATAATCAAATAACATTACCTATGCATAATTGCAGTCAAATTTTTTTAATCTTAATGTATTCAGAATGGCTTAAAACCTCTCCTAAAAACATTTTAATTTACCTTTCAAAGCCCTAAATTTTAAGTTATTTTCAATTAAAAATAGTAGCTTCTTTTCTGTCTGAGCTGAAACAGCTTGTGACGTCAAATGTGCCTTGTTTACTATACTATTCCGCTTTGAAACACTGAGCTCTAGTTTTTTTATAGCCTAGTGTTTTGATGAAAACAGTGTTTCTTTTTTTCCCAAGAGGCACATGTGACGTCACACTGTTAGGAGCTTCTTGTAATAAAGTATCTCATAATTAACTGAAAAAAAATTGTGGGAAAAGACAAGCAATAATTTAATAATTTAAAATTTAATAATTTAAAATTGAATATTCAGAATTTTAAGAGATGCTGCAATTCTCCTCTGTCTAAAATTAGAAATTTTTTTAAAGGCACACATAGGCGTAACGAGGGGGGGGTTATTGGGGACGTAACCCCCCCCCCATTGCCTTAAGTTGCTATTTTTTCCCTTCTTATAAAATTTTTTAAAATTTAAGAATGGGATTCTGATCTTGCTGCTGAGATGTGCACATACCGTACCCACCGAAATTTCGACGTCAATTTTTTACTTACTGTTTTTCCTTACAAATTTGTCTTAAAATGCATAAAACCCCTACTTTTAAGGTTCAAAATTTTTCTTGGGAATAACCCCCAACCCCCTTGGAATTTCGGGACTTATAGTGGTGTCCTCTTCCGCTTGCTTTACATCCCCCCAATAGGAATAAGCACTAACAGTGAGAAAGAGGGAACTCGGGGTGGGGAAAAAAGTGGAAAGTGACTCCAAAAACAAGTTAAAATCCTGTTTTTAGGATCAAATTTCCAGAAATTTTCTGGGGGAGGAACCCCAGACCCCCCTTTGGAACTCTATTATTTACAACTTTTTTTGTAAAAAATTCGTCAAAATGCAAAAATCCAACCAAATGGAAATTCAGTTCTTGAAAATACATGTCCGAAATCCAGATTAGGTGTTACCAAAACGAATTGAAAATCTGCTTTTTAGACTTAAATTTCCAAAAATTTTCTGGGGGAGGACCCCCAGACCCCTCTTTAGTACATTAGAAGACGATTTTGATATTAAGATTTCTTAGCCCCCCCCCCAAAAAAAAATCCTGGATCCGCCGCTGTCTATTTATTTCGGTGTCGCCAACAAAATCGTACTAAAGTTTCAAGAATATTTTTTGCAATTTAATTAATTGATTGATTGATTAATTAAATTCATTAATTAAGCAATAATTGATTGATTTAATTTGAAGCTACATGATAATTGTGAAATATGTTGAGTGCGTGGTTAACTGGTTTAACCCCCCCCCATGAGTCAACTCTAGTTACGCCACTGAAGGCACATGCTGGGCTAAAAGTTGAGATATGTGAATGGTAGTTTTACATATACAGGATGTACATTTCGGACATGAGTGTACCTACCACATTCAATACAGTCCCAACACTTTTTGCTTCTTTAGATTTTTCGCTTTTGGCGTACAGTTTTCGAACAAAGGGGCTCAACGTCTTGGGTTCGACTTCAGGAACATCAGTGAAATAACCTAAAGTCATAAAAAATGTCGCTACTTTTATTTGAAGTACAATAATATCCTCCTTTAAAACTATTAACTTATTATTCAGAGGGGTTTTTCTCAAAATATAACAAAATAAAATGTAAATTCAGTTATGTTTCACTCTCATTCAGATATTTTCTTGTTAGGTGTTCTGTAAACAACAGTGTTTTTTTACTTAAAATAATCGCTTTTAAGATACCACAATAAAATTTGTCACAGTTACAGAGTCTATAAAGATTGTTAAATCAAAATATTCCTTCATTTTTTGGTACTACCTCTAATTTGCAAAATCTAACTTAGGCATGGCCAACCCGCTGGCTGCATGCGGCCTTTTGAAATAATTTTTTGGCCCGTGAGAATTTTTTAGTCAAAAGTTAAAGTTTTAGGGTATGTTAAGGCCCTCCCCCCCCCCCGAAATTCGGACAAAGTGTACCAAAACACGTTAAAACCTGTTAATTATGTCTCATTTTCAAAAAAAATTTCTGGGGGGGAACCCCAGACCCCCCTTTAGTACTAAGAACTTTATTGTTTACAACTGTTTTAGGATATTAAGTTCAGCCAGGTGCAAATCCTACCTAAAAATATTTTTTAATTTATGCATTGAACCTATTAAATATGCATGGGGGCATCAAAGATTTGGGTGTACTCTTTCCCGGTGCAAAAATCTAGCTGCAATTTTTAGAGAAAATTTGGGTGCTCCCAAAATAAATTTCTATAAGCGCCACAGGCTCCTTAGTTTCGAGTGATTCCAAGTGTTTTTTAACGGCACCTGTTTAGTTCCTATGGATATACAGAAGGTATTCTTGGGGTTGCTCTTAAAGGTAAATTTAAATGAATACTTTATTTAGGAATCTGTCAAACTAAGCAAAGGATCTAAAAAACTCCCTAATTTATATACCTAGTTTATTCAATTTACTTCACTGTCATTCTGTGCACCTGATATCCTAAAATCTTAAATGCAGCCCACGAGAGTACTGTGGTTTTCCAAAGTGGCCCTCATGGGCGTCATTTAGGGGGGTAACTGCCCCCCCAAGGTTTTCACTGTAATATGAAAAATAGCTGCAAGTCCCTTGAAAATTCTGTTACTTCCACAAGGAGCTTTGAGTGCAACTCAAAATGTCTCAAAAGGAGTTAAAACACTACTCTTGAGGGTCCAATTTCAAAAAATTTCCGGGGGGGGGAACCCCCAACCCCCCTCTAAAATTTTCACGTCTCTTATTTGGTGTTGCCCCCCCTTAAAACTTTGACGTTTATTTACAACTCTATTCCCTAGAAAATCGTGTGGTTTACAAGAAACTGTTCTCTTTGGATGCAGCCCTAAGGTCTCAAAACAAGCTAAAACACAACTTTAAGATCCAAATTTTCCTGGGGGTGAACCCCCAGACGCCCCATTTTTCCTTGCAGTTCACAATGTCAAATTTTGACGTGATATTACCTTAAAAATGAAGTTGAGGCAACCCCCGCCGAAAAAACCTAGTTACAGCAGGGCCAGACCCATTAAAAAAATTCCTTGCCCCCCCCCAAACCAAAAACTGAAATGACGCCCCAGGTGACCCTCAACATCATTTGGGTTGGCCACCCCTGATCTAATTTGTGGGGTCCTTATTGCTTTATCTATGACTTACTTAAAATGAAGCTTGCTGTGTACCCCACTATGAGAACGGTGACTGTTCCAATGTATGGCAGCCATACATAGGATAGCTTGTACAAAGGAAAGATGTACCTGAAATCAAAAGCTTATTAATTTAGATACATTTTGCATTTACTCCTAAGGAGGTGGTTAAAATATTACGTCAGCACTTTTTTGGTCATTTTTAACCCCCTCCCCCCTTGTCAGCAGCTAAGATAAGCAAATGTCAACCCCTCCACCATGATTACGTAAGAAACTGCAGGACCCCCTCCAAAAAAATTTTTTTTCACATCCCTTTTAAAAAGTACTGTTTTTTTCTCCTTGAAAATTAGGTCCCTTTTACAAGGAGCTGTCATTTTTGGGTGAAACCCTAAGGGTTCAAAAATGAATCGAAACACTAACTTTTCGGGATTAAAATTTCAAAATGTTTGGGGGGTCCATCCCCAGAAAAGGTGCTTATGTCAGATTACCTAATTCAATTTTTTGTTAAATTTATTTTGGTTGAGTTTTGAAATTATTTATGCAAACAAGAGATTTTTGAAAATTCAGTACCTTACTTAAGCATCACTCATATCCCCTCCCCCCTTGTTAGAGCAAACCCCTCCCCCCTTAGGTGCTATATCCCCCCGGCATGAGTTTCTTCCTCCGCGGAATCGCGATGTTCCGCGTTTTCCATTTTATTTGCTTTCAGTTTCATTTTGGTTATTTTTATGCAGATTACTTGAAACATGCATTCTGTGTGTAGATATATTAATCTGGCTAATATGAAAGACTAGTTTTAGGCAAGTTAAAAGTTATTAAAACTCCCCAAAATATTACCAAGGTAATTTAAAATTAGTTTCATGTTAAAAATAAGTAATTTGTATAAAAGTAAGCTTTCGCGCGCTTTTTCCTCTTTTTTTTTCAAACTTATTCCTGCCACCAAATTTTCCTTTTTTTTTTTTAAAAAAAAAAACACTAAACTCTCACCTCTCTTGTGTCTCCTCTACGGTGGGGGGCACCTGTGTGGTGTTGAAGAGAGTGTAGTTGCTGTGGCATCCTGTGACGCTCTGTGGTAAGGCCTGGACGGGCGCTTGCACGACGTAAGATCCGAACCCCAGCCACGCGTTCACCGCGCACCCACTCACCAGGCCGATTAGAGTGCCCTGCAATATGCAGACTCTCCTTTAGCACTCGAAGGTCCCGGTTACCCTGAGCGCAGGTTCAGGCAGATCTTATCGGGCAGTGGATATCTACCCCACTCTTTTGTTCGCTAATTGACATCACCTAACCACACAAAGAGATCGGGGAGATACGCCTGATCCTGCGCTCAGGGTGACCGTACCCGAATAGATATAGGGTGCATCTAGAGATCGTTTCCCCGTTGATTGTCAAAACGAAAGATTTATGAGCAGGGGGACATCTTTTGTCCGCTAATTGACCTCAGCTAACCACACAAAACGAACATGCTCCTTCGGGCATTCGGGGGAGATTAGGAGCATTGATAATATCGCCTTCCTTTTGTGTGGTTAGCTGAGGTCAATTAGCGGACAAAAGATGTTCCCCTGCTCATAAATCTTTCGTTTTGACAATCAACGGGGAAACGATCTCTAGATGCACCCTCGGTCACCCTGAGCGCAAGACCAGGCGTATCACAGAGGCGCGACTTCTCCGCCCATGACACAAACGGGCAACCGCAAACCAAGGGGTTTCTCGGAATCTCCCTTTTGTGTGATGGGCGGAGAAGTTAGATCGCGCCCCTGCGACACGCCAGGTCTTGCGCTCAGGGTGACCCCCCACATGGGCATTCTGTACAAAAGTCTATGGAGAATTTTTTTTGAGAATTTACCAGATGCCCCACTCTCTCATGTTGTTACAAATACTGAAGCATTATTACCTGCAAACATTTCAAGTCTCTATAGGAAATTTTTTGACCCCCGTGCCCCTCAAAAGTCGTTTGCGCATGTTAAATGTTGTATGGAGAAAATATCGATAGTTAAAAACCATACATGTGATTCTTCCGCCAATTGGCGGAAATCTGCCAATTTGCTTAGCAAAATTAAATCCGACAATTCGATTTGTAAAACTGAAATTCCACTTTCTTATTTTCCAATCGTTTTATACTGAAAACTCTGACCGGGCCTAGTAATAATTTTTAAGAAAAATCGAAAAAAAAATTAAAAAATATCGAATCAATATGAAAACTAGTTAAGAATTAAGCTAAAAAATATGAATCTAGCATATCGAATCCTAGATCCCTTGGGTCATCCTAGTCTTGGGTCATGAACCATAAAAACCCAACCAACCTAGATCTCGGGAAGTAGAAGCCGATGGACCCCCTCTACTTAAAATGAAGAAAAATATAGGTGCCATCGAATTTTTTTTTAAATATTTTCCGCAAATTTTTTGTCTGTGTAATCACATGTATGAAAAACCTGTATATCCCATTCGGGATATCCATTTCCCAAAATCCTATTCGGAAAACATTCAATTGCACCTACTGGGAGGGGGAGTTCCTTCAGGGTTAAAAGCACTCTCTGACAGAGAAAAGAGGAGGCTCGCCGGCGCTTGCGACAGGAGGAGAATAAATACCACCTCGGGAGTTTTATTGAATATTTTTTTCCTATTTTATATTATTGCTGAAATCATCTGATAACCTTGTATATCGATTCGCCTCTCATAAAGAAGCGCCCGCGATCCTCCTCTTTCCTGAGTCAAAGTGCCTTTTTAGACCTTGGAGAACTCCCCCCAGTTGGTGCCATTGAATGTTTTTCCTGTAGGATATTACGAAAAAAATATACCATACAGGGTTCCCACGGTCCTTGAAAGTCCTTGAATTTTTTAAGGCTAAATTTAGGTACTTGAAAGTCCTTGAAAAACATTCTAGGTCCTGGAAAGATGATTTAGGTCCTTGAATTTTCACTATGCCACTAATCGAACTTAATTTTTTCAGATCTTTCTTTGTTTTTTCTAGAAATTTTCTTCAAAACTACTCTTATGAACATAACTTGCGGCCAGTTTTACAAACTGACAGTGAAGAGCGACTTCTCCTCTCGTTCCTATTGTATGCGGAAAAAATGACTTGTCTTGATGAAATACGACTAATTTTTAAGTGTTTGCGAAAAAGGTCCTTGACAAATTTTGTCGAGGTCCTTGAAAGTCCTTGATTTCCAATGTTTTCAAAGAGTGGGAACCATGCCATAGGGGGAGACAGGTTTGTAACTTAATATTGACAGCCTTCATAGGCTTATTAAATTATGAACAACAAAAAACTGTGATATTTTCCCAATTTGGCATGGTAAATCTACTTTTGAGCGGCTAAAGGTTCAGAAATTGACCTAGAGACCTGAAAGTTTGCAGATCATAATGTTTCAGTATTTGCAACGTACAACATTAAAGGGGACTTCCTTGGAAATTCCGAAAAAAAATTGCAACGCCCTATTGTGCGTACATTGTTACTGTATGAAGAGTTGGAAATTCCGATTGAAAGTGAGAGAATAGGGTGTTGCAAAAAAATTTTTCTTCGAATTTCCCAGATGCCCCCCTCTCAAGTTGTTCCAAATACTAAAACATTATTACCTGCAAATTTTCAGGTCTCTAGGACGATTTTTGACCCCCGCGCCCTTCAAAAGTGTGTTTCCCATGTTAAAGTATAGGGAAAATATTGAAAATATCGTCATTTTTGTCTCTTTTCAATTTTATGAGCCTGAATGCAGTCAATATCGAATTAAAACCTATTCATCATCTCAAGATCCTATCGGAAAAACATTCAATGACACCTACTGGGGGGAAGTTCCACGGGGGGTTAAAGCGCGCTTTCACCGAAAAAAGAGGATGCTTGCGGCGGGAGCTGGATGAAGGCCTCACATTCCCAAAGCTTAGATACAAGGCTATCAGATGATGCCAGCTGAAGTAAAAAAGGAAAAATATTCAATAAAACCCCTATGTGAGGCCTTCTTCCAGCTCCCGTTGCAAGCGCCGGCGAGCATCCTCTTTTTTCGGTGAAAGCGCGCTTTAAACCCCCGTGGATCTTCCCCCCAGTAGGTGCCATTGAATGTTTTCCTATAGGATCTTGAGACAATATCCCAAAGATGATGTATAGGTTTTAATTCGATATTGACTGCTTTCAGGCTCATAAAATTGAAAAGAACCAAAAATGACGATATTTTCAATATACTTTAACATACTTTTAAAGGGCGCGGGGGTCAAAAATCGTATTAGAGACCTGAAAATTGGCAGGTAATAATGTTTCAGTATTTGGAACAACTTGAGAGGGGGGCATCTGGGAAATTCGAAGAAAAATTTTTTTCCATAGACTTTTGCAACACCCTAGTGAGAGAAGCTCTGCTGACCTTTTCGTTGGAGGTAGTGGTGAACATGCCGAGGAGGTAGATGCCGAGCACGGGACCCCCGACCATCCCGAAGAGGATGTTGGAAGCCTCCATCACCCCTCTGAAGTTGGCCACGATCAGCGTCGTCAGCAGCGTCAGACCTCCGTACCCAGCCGCTATAAAGAATAAAATCAGCATTACTATAATCTCAAAAGTAAACTGTTCATATACTTTCTGGAATGTTATTTTTTTTTCAAAAATGTGAAGTATCGCCATGTAAACCTTCGTCCCCCCCTCGTAGAAAAGTTCCATGCTAAATCTTATCCCACCAAAAATTCATATATGCAAAAGGAGCTTGATTATTTTGCGGCTCGGCATTAGACTTGTGCTTTCGATTATAGTACTTGGAAATTGGAAACTTCTGATATAGATCTATTGAGGTTTTCAAATCACTTTTACCCCTCGGTCGGTTTCTAATGGCACGATTAAGGCCATCATTGGCTCTTGTGGCTGTCCGTGTCACGTTCTTAGGGGGAAAATGAACGAATAAACCCGAGAACAACTTGGTGAATAAAGCCTAAGCAGAAGCATGATTTTATACTAACCAGATGAAAGTTTAATTTGTATGCTTCAGAGCTCGAATATAAATCGTCAAACACAACTATCTCCGTTCAGCAAACTTCGGGAATTCCAGCGATAGGATCGTTGGAGAAGCTCTCTTTCGATTGGCTCGTAAGCACTGCGACATCACCGAGCTGGAAAGATTAAGGGCCGTATTCAGAAACTTTAACACGAGATGGAAACGAGAACGGGACGTAAACGAGAGATATTTCTACTCCACAGCTGTGTCGTCCGCCATATTATTCTGAGATTTGAAGCGCATCCCGATTGCATTTACACATTTTGTGGGCCGTTTAATAGTTCCAAAAAATCTAAAACAGCTATTTATTACCAAAATATGTCCTCAGACATTAATATATTACGAAAATAACACTGTTCAACAATGAAAAAAATTCATTGATGAAAATAGTCATTTCTTATAGATTTTGGGTCGCTGAATACGAAAATCACGATTGAAATTCTCAATTGACTCAGGATTTTCGGGGAACAGCCCCTCCCACTTTTTACGTTTTTCAATGACTTAATGACTTTGAAATCGATTATCAGGGTCATAAAGCATTACTTTAGTCTTTAAATTACATCCAAAGGGACAAGAAAGGTTGAAATTTGTAAAATATGAAATTTTGTAGCAAATGGATAGGTTTAAGGGGTTATTACCCCCGTAAAAATGCCAAAAAATTTTTACAAATTGAAGAGGTTTTTATACGCTATTTTATCCTCTTATTTTTTACGCAATTTACGTTTGAAGGATCCTAACCCTTCAGCAAGGACCCAAATTTGATGGCAATATATGCAGCAATGATTTTTACTAAAAGCGGTTGAGATATTAACGTCCCCAAAGCACCCACGGAAGGGTTCCAATGCCGCACTTAGAGTTAAACTGCTGTACAAAAAAAAGTAAAATGCCACCAACTGAATTTCAGCTGATTATTGTGTAAAATGACCTGCTGAATTCAAATATGACACCCCTTTTCCTCCATCAACCTCAGTTTTCAAGGGGACGCCCCCTAATTGTTATCCACAGCCGTGCATCTATTAACAGCTTGAAACATGGAATCCTCACTCCCTAAAACCAGTCAGTTTTTAAAGAACTGAATAGTTTCTACTTAGGATAGACCCAAAATATTAGAAAAATGTCATTTGTAATCTTTTCAAAATCATTAATATTAATACCTGAGCTCGCCAGCGCCCTCGCGATTCTGGAAGTCTTCCGAACTCTTCCGCGGGGGCTTCTGGGAGGCTAACACCTTAACCGCATTTAGTAAAAATTATTGCTGCATATTGTCATCAAATTTGGGTCCTTGGGGAAGGGTTAGGACCCTTCAAAGAGGAATTGAGTAAAAAATAAGCGAAATGAATAGGGTATAACAAATCCTACTATTTTTAACGATTATTTGCGTTTTTAGGGGGGTAATTACCCCTTAAACCTATCCACTTGTTGTAAATTTATCAAATTTTATTAATTTGAACCTTTCTTGTCCTCTGGGGGGCATTTTGAAGACTAAGTGAATGGTTTTTACCCTGAAAATCGATTTAAAGTTATAAAGTCGTCGAAAAACGTAAAAAGGGGGAGGGGCTGTTCCCTGAGAATCCTGAGTCAATTGAGAATTTTAATGGTGATTTTCGTATTCAGCGACCCAAAATCTATAAGAAATGACTATTTTCATCAAGGAAAAATTTTGAAGGTCAAATTTGTTGAACAGTGTAATGGACATCTAGTGTTTGTAAAAATTTGTATTTTAACAGTGTATTATTACTTGTGATGGTTTTCGACTGACATGAGCACTCAAGCCCTCGTTTCCGAGTGGCCGTGGATTCTTCAACGTTTACGTATCGTTCCCGTCTCTTGTTAAAGTTTCTGAATACGGTCCTAAAGCCAATACAATGAGGTTCTCCGATCAAGATCCCCGAAGTTTGCCAAACGGAGATAGTAGTGAAATACAGTATTACCTATGAACTTTGCGAGGAAGGCCGCCCTGGCGTCGGTGAGCTTTGCGCATGAGCAGAAAGGCCTGATGAAGTCCTCGATGGTGACGGCTGTGAGGGAGTTGACGGCGGAGGAGATGGTGGAGAGAGAGGCGCTGAACACCCCCGCCACGCACAGACCCGCGAGCCCTGGAACACCCCCGAACAGACGAACCATCGACAGAGGCATCAGCTGATGTGCGAATATAATAATATAAGGAATTAGTGAAGGGCGAGTTAATTCAATGAAAGCTAATAATGTTTAAATTTATTGATGGGGGACATGAAAGAGTTAAAAGATTACGTCTAATCTAATATTATATGGCAGGAAGTGAATATATCCCACCTGGACCACAGAGTACTAGAACAGAGAGTCCGTCGCCGTAGGCGCTAATGGAAATCGAAAAGTTGGATGAATGTGGGGCTATTTTGGCGTTGCGATCGCAACTACGTCACGAGAGGCGGGAGGAAAAAGCCTGATTGGTTGAGAAAAACTTTTTCCTTCTCCTTCGAAAATAGAAGATTGAGGGAAAGCCAATCACAGGTTTGGTCACCCAAATGTACTGCCGATCTGTCTGTCAATCATTTATAGTTCCTCGTGGCGCCCTCATATCCATCCAACTTTTGAATATCGTTTTGGACCCTCTGTTAGGATTTTTCTCTGTGACCTGGACCTGGGAGTTATATTGAATATTTTTCCTATTTTATTATAACTGGCAGGCCGTGGGGAGCCTTGAATCCTTGTGCAGCTTGGGTATTCCAAGTGGCACAATACAACAACAGCAACAACATTATAACTGGTATCATCTGATAACCGTAAACAGGGCTCGATTTCTAAAAAAAGAGGTTCCAGAACGGTAAAATTATTGGTATCAAAACTGGAAAAGCGAATACTTTTTAATGCCAAAACTTAGGCATTTGTTTTCTAATTTTAATTTTTAAAAAAATTCAAATGTGTTGTACCAGATTAGGAAGAGTCACAGAGAAAAATCCTAACAGAGGGTCCAAAACGATATATTCAAAAGTTGGATGGATATGAGGGCGCCACGAGGAACTATAAATGATTGACAGAGAGATGGGCAATACATTTTGGCGACCAAACCTATGATTGGCTGTCACTCAACCTTCTATTTTCGAAGGAGAAGGAAAAAGTTTTTCTCAACCAATCAGGCTTTTTCCTCCCGCCTCTCGTGACGTAGATGCGATCGCAGCGCCAAAATTGCCCCACATCCATCCAACTTTTCGATTTCCATTAGCGCCTATGGCGACGGACTCTCTGTTCTAGTACTCTGTGGGAAGAGTGTTCTAACTTAATTATTGAATAAGACGATGAACTCTTTATACACCTTTTTTTACAGTGGGTTATACTTTTTTCCCCAACAGGCACTTGTAGGAAGCGGGACGGCTTATCATCAATGAACCATTAGTGTTGTATATTTTGCCAAATTTAAGGAATATAATGCGTAGTTAAAGTCCTTAAATGGTAGAATTTAAGATGTCGCAAATTTTCTTTACAAATTTGCCCAGCGATCTGGCAAATCTGGTTCAAATAAAAAAGAATCAACACCAGGAGGGGATTGTGGGTAGTTCAAATGGGGGTTCACAATCATGATGTTTTAAAAGAACAATTAAGTAACAACCTTACAAATAAATCACAAATATTATTATTTTCAAAAAAAGATAAAAATGCATTAGAATTGTTTTTTTTATTTGAAATATGACACTCTTTTATATTTTTTTGGTAGGATTCTCACTGTTATGAACTTAACCTGAAAATAAATCTGATAAATTTAGTTCTAAGTACAAAAAGTAACTAAGTTCTAAGTCTGGGGGGTTCTCCCCCAAAAAAATTTTTGGAAAATTGACAAATAAAACATGGTTTTAATTCATTTTAGGACTTTTTTTCGTACATAGAAAGGTATCCGCTGGCCTGATGAATGGGTCTCGCGGGCCGTAGTTAGGAGACCCCTAAAATATAATAAAATTATATTTCCGAAAAAGAGGTCCCGGTACGCCGTTCCGGCTGAAATCGAGCCCTCACCGTAAATATTGATCCACCTGACCAATGTTGGGAAAATGATATCCCAAAAGTGCTACGTATAGCTTTTTAACTCAATCTTCACAGGGCTTATAAAATTAAAAACAACAAAAATTGAGATTGGTCCCAATACATTAACATGAGAAAGCTACTTTTGAGGGGCTCGGAAATGGCCTAGCTAGAAACCTGAAAATTTGCAGGTAATTAGGAGAGGATATAGGCACCTGGTAAATGAGGAAGTTGCATGATTTTTTTTATATTTCTTTAATCGATCCCTCTTGCAAAAATAAGCAACTACCCAAAATTTGAACCCGATCGAGAAATTTTTTGATTGCCAAAAAAATAAACAAAAATCCCCTTTTTAAAAGCGCGCGAAAACGCCAAGAGTTTGAATGTGACGTCATATTATAATAAACATTGTTGTAAAGCAATGGAGTTGATGGTATTATTGTTGACGTCATCCTACAGTTTAAAAAATAAACGTTTTCAGTCACGTGTTTTTTTCTCGACTTTTAAATTAAAATATTTAATTACCCATACGTTTTTTTTGAAAAACTGACTAGATATTTCATTTTACCATACAAAAAAACCATACGGAACACTTGTTTGTTTTTGAAAATCTGACACATGCAACTTCCTTATTGCAAAAAAAAATTATTTACAACGCTCTAATGAACATGTGGTAAAAAATGTGACTTGAAAAAAAATTAAGGATTCTTATCCACCGTTTCGAAATGAACAATCACCATACAGATAGCGAGGAGGATACCTGGTCTGGCTTGCTGAGCTGAGTTTGTGTGTCTTGCATGGGATCGCAGTCGTGGAAGAGGGCGTAGATGACCACTCCGTCCATTAAGTTGAAAAAGGAGTAGATGAGGATAAGCGGAATACTCCACATCAGCGCTCTATACCAAAGAAGGTAAGTTGTTATTCACTTTTAAAACTTCCTAATACCCCGTTCGCACTGGCAGAAAAAAGACCCTTTATTTTCGTTAGCACTTAGTTGTCATGGAAACAAAGGCAAAATCGCCCCATCTTTTGAAAACGGCGTTTGCACTGACAAGGGGCGAAAATGAGCACTTTACTGTGTGTAAACAATAACAGCATGATTTGTAAAATATAATTAAAAATTTAATTTCTCAATACAACTTAAAACTAATGAATAAAATCACCAAAAATACAAGTAAAAATACATAAAAGATTATTAATTGACTAGTGAATTGATTAGTGTGTTTCCATGACAACAAAGTGCTAACGAAAATAGAGGCAAAAATAAAGGCCAGTGCGAACGGGGGGTATAACAGTACATTTCATATGGTTTTTTAAAATTTTAATTGCTTACCATCGAGATTCTAAGACAAAATGTGGGTATTATTGATTACATCCCAGGATAATCATCAAAGCTTGTTTTCTCTTATTAGCTGAACATTTAGCAGTTTTTTTATTTATGCCTAACAGAAGAATAGAGTGTTTTCAGGTGACGTGTCACGACCATTTATTTTCTTCCTTGTTGTAGGTCAAACAGTCGGTTGCTAAGGACGTTGCTAGGTGCGGTGGTATCTGTTGCTGTCATGTGATTGCACAAATGCTCCAATAGAAGCATTCCATGACCAGTTATTTTCTTTTAACTGTTAACTGCTGTAGGTCAACCAATCTGTTGCTAGGTCTGAGTCACAGAGAAAAATCCTAACAGAGGGTCCAACACGATATATTCAAAAGTTGTATGGGTTTGAGGGCGCCACGAGAAACTATAAATGATTGACAGAGAGATCAAACCTGTGATTGGCTGTCACGCAATCTTCTATTTCGAAGGAGAAGGAAAAAGTTTTTCTCAACCAATCAGGCTTTTCCGTCCCGCCTCTCGTGACGTTATGCGATCGCAGCGCCACCCAACCCATCCAACGTTTCGATTTCCATTAGCGCCTATGGCGACGGACTCTCTGTTCTAGTACTCTGTGGTCTGAGTCATGTGATTGAAAATGCTGTATTCAAATTACGTGGCAATATGATACAAAAAACACGTTGCAGTAAAAAGACATTACAACAACCAGAAAAAGTCAAAACAGCACACTACGTATAACATATGCGAAGTGTATATTTGAACGGCCAAACCGGCCAGTGGCGCATGCGCTGTAGGTCTCGTGATTACGTAGCAGTCTCGGCGCTTAGTGATGGAACCAATGGAACGCCGAGCCGTGGAAATTAGAGTAGAGTTTAGTTGAAAAAAGCCGTCCAAATATACAGTGCCTAACATATGCCATTCATCATTGTAAAAAACTGAAAAATTGGTTGATAGGCCAGATATTTTTTTTTGCATTCAAAGGGATTTCAAAGACAGCCTTAGTTCTAGTGTTGTATCATGAAAATGAAATTTCCGCAATAACATGGGGCAATCTATAATATGCTTAAAATAAATTGTAGAAAAGCTTAAAAATAGATAAATATCTTCTAGGAGATATTCTATTTATGGATTTAAAAGCAATATAAAGAAAACCCCATTTTTTGGATAGTTGAAATAAGGGACTGTTGTAATTAACTTTAAAAAAAGTACAATTAATTAAAAAAATAACTAAATTTGATTACACTTGCGCCTTCTTGAGGCTCCCTACGCTCATCATGCGCTGAATCTGCGCCTGGTTGGTGCCGAAGGTGTGCAGGCTGAAGAGCACCCCGCCCAGCACAGAGCTCCAGAAGGTGTAGCGCTCAGTCATATCCGTCGACATGCTACAACACAACAATTTACTTATTATTATGCCTTCGTAATAATTACAGTGGCTAGAAGGGGATAGTGTGTCGTTCGAAGATGAAAACTGAAAAAAAAATTACTCCTCCGCTTGGTGTCGCTGCTGTTAGACGTGCATATAGGCGCCTGCGCATTGCGACTCTCATTCTCAGCGGCTATGTTATTGTTTACGCCGTGTAAACGATAATGTTTACGTTTGGCCGGCTTGGTGCTGAAAGTCGCAATGCGCAGGCGCCTATATGCACGTCTAACAGCAGCGACACCAAGCGGAGGAGTGAAACGAGGAGAAAAATTTTAGCATTGCTGGTATTGGCGAACGACACACTATCCCCTTCTAGCCACTGTAGTAATAATCACAGAGTATAGAGCTTAACAGAGTGTTCATCTCCATAGACGCTAATGGCAACTTTTTAACAGGGCTTTTCCCATTGAAAAACTTTAGGCCAAACGGACCCGCCTTCTTTAATACCACGTCATTCCTGCTAATGAGGTATTCTCGCGTTTTGAGATTAAATTTTATTAAAATAGTAGTTAAAAAACCATAGAGAATGACGTTTACATCAAGTATTTACGTAGCCTAGTTTCTGAGATATAAATTTTTGAAATTTCGTTTCTTGTTTGGCCGCGAAAACACTTTCGAATCACAAATCATGCGCTGTGAGGTCACATCCAATAAAAGCTCTTTTTCTGATCACGTGAAAACCATAAACACAATGGTTTTCATGCGCTGTGATGTCACATCCAATAGAAGCCTGTTTTCTGATGACGTGACTTTTCTGGCGTTTTGGCAAAAATAAAATTGAATTTTAAATTATTTAAAACACATTTTTGAACTTAAAAATAAGAAATATGGGGGTTTTAAACCATAATACATCAAAAGAGTATAAAATCAAGCAAATCCCTCACTCATGCAAATACCTCATTCTATCATTCGCCCACTGAAGCTGTCACTCAAATCCAAATCGCCTATAATCAGAGTAAAAATCAAATCAAATACATTTCGCGTTCTCTGATTGGCTGCTAGTGAGCTGAATTAAATTAATTACCTAAAGAGGAAAACAGCCGTTTGGAATCTCTGTTAAGCTCTATACTCTGTGGTAATAATACTACACAAGATAACTTACAAAGAAATTGAATCCTCAGTTTGAAACACAGAGTAAAGAGCTAACAGAGATTCCAAACGGTAGTTTTCCTCTTTAGGTACTAAATTTAATTTATGCTCGCAGATTATAATAATTTTCTCTAGCAGCCAATCAAGATAAGGCGAAATCCGAAAGTGATTCCTGATTGGATATGGGATTTCTACCAAGCGGCATTTTAATTTCGTCGGTGCTGCTCTTTTCCCTCCACTTCCGATTTGGATTTGAGTGACAGCTTCAGTGCGCGAATGACAGAGAGCAGGAGTGACGTGGAACTATAGGAGGCGGTCCGAAGTATACCAGAAGTTGTCGGGAAAATCCTTGTTAAAAAAGTTGCCATTAGCGTTTATGAAGAGGAATCCTCTGTTAAGCTCTATACTCTGTGGTTTGAAATAAGTCCAAAACAAAGTTTTGAGATAATCGAGAAAAACTGTTTATTTAAGTAATGGAATTTTCGTTGTACTAGTAAAACAACCACATTTTTACTGGTATGAAAAATACTACTAAGGTCCAAATTTGTACTAGGGTACAATGGAGAATGGGCCATACCACCATTTATTTTTTGTTTGTTTATTCGATAGAGTTACCCTAGAGCGGAATATACGCGCAAAAATTTTTTAATTACGATGATTATTTATTTTTTTATGTAATTTCAAAGTTTGACTTTAAAAAAGGGCGTTAAATCGTCCAATTTCCCAATATGATGTACTTTTACCCTATACATTGATTTTAAACAATGCTTTAATTTAAATTGATGAAAACTTCCACTACCTGAAGAGTAATTTATTCCATTTTCCGGGATGGAGGGCCGTGTTTGCTGGAATTTATTTCCGAACCTTTCACTCTCTGCTTCGGAGAGCATCCTCAGTGGCAACAAATCAACTGCTAAAAATTAAAAACAAAAGCAAATAACAAACAATTACAGCGTGAATGCTAACGTGAAAATTCTTGTGAACGTTTTTGTTTTCAATTTTTAGCTGTTGATTTTTTGCCACTGAGGAAGCTCTCCGAAGCAGAGAGTGAAACGTTTGGAAATAAATTCCAGCAAACACGGCCATCCGTCCCGGAAAATGGAATAAATTAATGCTTTTGGATAGGGCTCGACCGATGGCATTTTTTTGGCCGATGGGCCGATGCCGATTGTTTGAAAATTTCCATCGGCAGGCCGATGGCCGATGGTAATTTTTTGACCGATTGCCGATGCCGATGCTTAAGGCCGATGGTAAAAAATGAAAACCATTTGGAATTATTTTTATAGAAAAGCATTAAAATCTATCTTAGAGCCAGAAATTAAAATACATGCTTGCTTCTGACATTACCGTATACAAGAGGGGGGGTAGAAGTTCAAACCCCCCACCCCAAATTTTTGTTGTATACCTACATTTGTGTACAATTTTTTTCCCTCGTAAATTTTGTAACTTACAAGAAGCAATCCTCTTAGGATAGGGACAGGGGGATCAAAGGGCCTTCAATAAGTTAAAACACTACTTTTGAGGGATAAACCCCCTACAAAATTTTGACGTGTTTTACATTTTTCTTTTCTTGAAAATTCTTCCAATTATAAAGTATTAGTTTGCTTTGGGGGATCCCCAAAAGTGTTTTAAAATGAGATAAAACACTAGTTTAAAAGTATAAATTTAAAAACAATTATAGCTCAAAACAACTAGCTCCCCTCAAAATTCTGACGTCTATTATTTGTTAACCTCGAAAATTCGTGGGTTTACAAGGAGTTGTTCCTCTTGGATGTTAGAATATTTAAAAAAAAACTAAATAAATTACCCTCTATAGACAAAAAGGAAATTTTCTAGATTTCGCGGGGGGGCATATCCCCAACTCCTCCCCTCTAGGCTGGCTACACCCCTGAAGAGCTGGCATTATTTAAAAAGCTTGATAAAAAGTCCGGTTCATTTATTATAAGGACTAAATTTATGGAAATCAATAGAATTGTGTCTGGCCTGAAAGGCATGTCTATCTGGAAAATGTCCACTTTTCCACAGACAGCCGTGCAGGGGCGTCATTTCAGTTTTGGGTTCTGGGGGGTAAGGATTTTTTAAGTGGAAATAGGGCACCCTGTCACCATTTTTTATGGGGGAGGATGTTGACTAAACTTCCATTTTAAGGAACCCCCTAACGAGTACATTTATACGTTAAATTTTAGATAACTTAAAAATAGTATTTGAATAATATTAAACTATATTGTTAAAATTTTAGAACGTGAGCTCCAGGTAAAAAAGGGGCTTCTGGATTGTACCCCCATAAAGTTTTTTTTTAAATTTGCCTTCCGAAGCTTATTTTGAGTCCCTTTGGTTACATCTTAAAATTAAAATTAGTTCCCTGTAAACCCAAAAATTTCCTAAGGCAAAACGTCATAGTTTCAAGTGGACGGAAATCCTTCCCCAAAAACATTTTTGAAGATTCCCCTAGTGTTTTTTTTTCCTTTTAAAACTCTTTAGAGGACACCCAAAGGCTTCAAACGACAGAATTTTCAAGAGAAAACACTGTATTCCAACGAAATTTTTAGAGGGGTTTGGGGGGGGGGTTCTCCCCCACAAATATTTTGAAATTTGCCTTCTTAAAAAATGTTTTTGTTCATTTCGAGTTGAATTTCCAAGGGGAAAAAGCTTTAAAAAACGTCAAAGTTTCAAAGGGGGCTGGGGATCCTCCTCCAGAAAATGTATTGAAAATTTCCCTCAAAACTAGTGTTTTACCTCCGTTTAAAACACTTTGGGGAACACCCAAACGGAACCGCTTCTGGTAAGCGGCAGAATTATCAAGGAGAAAACACTGTGAATCAGGCTTTAAAAGCTTTCAGAAGGGGTAGTTTGGGGGTTCACCTCCCGAAATGTTTTTGAAATTTAACCCTAAAAAGTAGCGTTTTAACTCATTTTGAGACTTTTTTGGGATATACCCGATGCTCTTTCTCGATCTTAAAAAGTTTTCAAGGGACTTGGAACTATTTTCCACATAAAAATAGTTGCCTTGGAGGGGGCAATCGCCCCCTTTTCCCCCCTAAATGACGCCCATGCGGGCGGATGTTCAACTTAGAACTAAATTAGGATCAAGATGGAGCAGAATCACGCTTGTTTTCGTCTTTTCGCCAATTAATTGATTTTATTCTGTTTTCTGGGAAAACATCGGCCAAACATCGGCTTTTAGATGTTTTTTTAGGCCGATGGGCCGATTTTTTCGCAAGTCAACATCGGCCGCCGATGTCTAGGCCGATGGCTATTTTTTCAAACAATCGGCGCCGATGCATCGGCCAAACCGATGCATCGGTCGAGCCCTACTTTTGGATTTAGATCAATTTCCTTTACTGGAAAAATGCATTTTTTTCTGTTTTCAAAAAATGACTAGCTGTTACAACCCGGCAAAGCCGGGTTTTACAGCTAGCCTTCTTTGGCGCTGAAGCGAGATTCGTTCGTTACTACCTGTTCGTGTTTATTCATTCCCTATCATTAAATATACAGTTAAATTCATTATCTTCGAAAGGGGTTTTGCCTCCGATTTCACATGGCATTGTCACAAATTTATTACATTGAAATAATTGTCATTTTATTTTGACCGGTCGTCAGCCCAATCCACCGAACCGGATCTGTACAAACTTGTTCTTAAATGAAATCTTACTACCCCGATATAAACCCATTTTAAGT
The DNA here is from genome assembly GCA_024610705.1 of Tetragnatha versicolor. NCBI lineage: Eukaryota > Metazoa > Arthropoda > Arachnida > Araneae > Tetragnathidae > Tetragnatha > Tetragnatha versicolor. The sequence continues at coordinate 69,469,124 of JANDEH010000006.1, forward strand.
GGCATCCTCCCAAAACCTACCACTTTAAATTATTATTTGATTTTTATTTGTCTCATTGTTTGAAATTAAATGTTTATCCCCTTCTGTTTAAAGGGAAAGAAGAAATACTTCAATCAAACATGTACCATAATTTTTTATAAATTCAATATGGCTCTAGTATCTCGTTGGGATAAATCTAGTGAACCGTCCAAACTTTGAAATTTAATTTCAATGTAGATTTTCTTCACGCTCTTTCAAGGACGTTTTGCCTGTGTTGGTAAAAATATTAATTGAAAACAATGGGGCAAATTGAAATCAATTTATAATTAAGAAATGGAATGCTTTGGAGAAACGCGACCTAAAATGGGCTCATCTAGGGGTGGAAAGCTTTCGATCAAGGCCGAGTTTGTCCAAATCGGTTCAGGGGTTCGGCCTGGCGGCCGGCGGAACGGAACCTCTCCATAGAGTTAACATTACAGCAAAACGAAAAGAACGCATAACTTTAAATTGGAAGGTTTTGAAGAAACGCGACCTAAAATGGGCTCATCTAGGGGTGGAAAGCTTTCGATCAAGGCCAAGTTTGTCCAAATCGGTTCAGGGGTTCGGCCTGGCGGCCGGCGGAACGGAACCTCCCCATTGACTTAACATTACAGCAAAACGAACAGAACGCATAATTTTAAAATGGAAGGTTTTGGAGAAAATACACCTAAATATGGCTCATCTAGGGGTGGAAAACTTTCGTTTAAGACCGAGTTTGTCCAAATCGGTTGAGTGGTTCGGGCTGGGGGCCGGCGGAAAGCTCCCTCATAGAGTTAACATTAGGGAAAAGTAAAAAGAACGCATAATTTCAAAATGGAAGGTTTTGGAGAAACGCAACCTAAAATGGGCTCATCTAGGGGTGGAAAGCTTTCGGTCAAGGCCAAGTTTGTCAAAATCGGTTCAGGGGTTCGGCCTGGCGGCTGGCGGAACGAAACCTCTCCATAGAGATAACATTACAGAAAAGTGAAAAGAACACACAATTTTAAAATGGAAGGTTTTGGAGGAATGCGACCTAAAACTGGCTCATCTACGGGTGAAAATCTTCAGTTTAAGACCAAGTTTGTCCAAATCGGATCGGGGGTTGGGCCTGGCGGCCGGCCGAAAGGAACCTCTCCATAGACTTAACATTACAGAAAAGTGAAAAGAACGCATAATTTTAAAATGGAAGGTTTTGGAGAAACGCGACCTAAAACTGGCTCATCTAGGGGTGGAAAGCTTTCGATAGCGACCGAGTTTGTCGAAATCGATTCAGGGGTTCGGCCTGGCGGCCGGCCGAAAGAAAAACCCAATTATTTTAATATATAAGATGGTATTGCCCATTGCATCAACATCTCTTAAAATTCTGAATATTCAATTTTAAATTAATAAAAATTATCTCCTGATTCCAAAAATATGCGTCTTTTCCCATAATTTTTTTTTCATTTAATTATAAGATATTTTATTACAGAAAGCGCCTAACAGTGTGACGTCACATGTGCCTCTTGGAAATGTGGGAAACACCGTTTTCATCAAAACACTTACTAGGCTTTAAAAAAACTAGAGCTCAGTATATTTCAAAGCGGAATGAGAGTAAACAAGCCACATTTGACGTCACAAGCTGTTTCAGCTCAGGCAGAAAAATGGCTATTTTTAAGATTTAGGGCTTTAAAAGGTAAATTAAAATGTTTTTGGAAGTTTTAAGCCATTCTGAATAGATTAAGATTTTTTAAAAATGACTGCAATTATCCCTTCAGATGGTAATTATCCCTTCAGTAAAAAATGGACTCATTAAGGCTCTGGGATATGTAAAAATAGCAATAACCAAAATATCTAGAGATGTATCCATTTAAGGAATTCGCTTATAAGCGAACAAAGCCCATATACGCATAATGTATCCATAAATTTTTGTGATCCTCATAACCTCACGAAACCCGCGTTCACCCAACCGAATCTCGCCCCCATAAAACTACCTGGACTGCGTATGTTGATGGTTTTTGTATCAGTACGTTTTTATACCAGGCATTTGATACATTATAGTTTTTTATAGTTACGCTGAAGAAACCGAAAAGTTAAGAGATTTTTTATGAGGTAGTGGAAAAGCAAAAGAAATTTAATTTTAAAAGACGACCTTTCTGATGGGGTGCCACTTCTTTGGGGTTGTCCCGGAAATTCGTTTTTTTAGCTGCATGAATCCCGTAATTCCATGTTTTTTTTTCGAAAATCTTGAGGTCAGTAAGAAAGCGCAAAATCAGGTCCTAATAAAAAAAGTATTAAAGATTTGATATTTTCTTATTTGAAAAGATGTGAGGCGCATGGGCGTAGCCAGGGTTCAACTTAGGGGGGGCAAGTAGGGTCGACTTTTTTTATGTTTGTGGAGAACGATTTTGGATCCCCGTGAGAGAGGGCCGTCAAGTGTCAACGAGGGGTTTCGGAAATTTGCCCCTGAGAACAGGGTTGTAAACTGCTTTTTGGTACGCGTAAACCCAAATTTGGACTTACATTTTTAGGTAGAATTTTGATTTAAATGAAGTTATTTAAAAAAAATGTGTGAATAATAAATGTTTAAATACTACAGGGGGGTCCTCCCCCAGAAAATTTTTGAAAATTTGACCCTAAAATACTGGGTTTTAACTAACTAAAAGTAAAGTAAAAGTTAATTATTCGAGACTTAGGGGGGAAGCTGCCCCTCCCTGCCCCCCTTGGCTACACCCATGGTGAGGCGTGGATTTCAGTTATGGTAGGAAAAATTCCGTTGGAACAAAAAGCTTGAAACGTTCCGGTATTTGGGATTCCGGGTTAAAAAAATCATTAATGTAATAGTTTCCATGGATTTTTATTCAATGGCACCCCTATATAAGGAATTAATATTGTCCAACCAAATAAACAAAGGTTTAATACTCTTTTTTTTTAAAGAAAATTGACCTTTAAAACTGGCTTCTTTAATCGTTCTGCCCAATTTACTGTTTTCCCCTGATTAATTAATATTGTGCATTTACATATTATGTGAGGCGGAAAGCGAAAAGGGACCTCTTGTCGGCGTTCGTCGAAATGGAGTTATTATTTTTTTCTCAATCTGTACAGATTTATGAAGATTTTAAGACCATCATCATCCTTGTAGCTCAAAAAATGACGAATCGCCAGTAATTAAAAGTTTTAATAGAATAAATGGATTTCGCAAAAAACGACCTTAAACTTTCAAAATGCTACCCTCTCGTTATTTTTCACAGTTAAGGAATGATTCCAACAGCTGAAATTCGGTTCTAAAGGGTCCAAGGATTGATAAAATCGAGAGAAAAAAAATTCGATAGTTTTGACCTTCTTCCGGTTTTTTGGCTTTTTCTCGAAATCAACTTTGCCGATAAGAGGTCCCTTTTCGCTTTCCGCCTCACATATAATGCATGCTCACTTGAAGAAGATGAGCCTTCCTCCTTTGTCGTTGATCTCGAAGACCTCTCGGAGTCCCATCTTGACGGCCACTCCAACCACCACAGAGATGATGGAGAAGTACATCAGGAAGGACTGGAACACGTCCGTCCACAGCACCGCCTTCAGGCCACCCTGAAAGGGAACAAACCCCCCTCAAAGTAATGGAATGTTCAAACGAATCAAGGGCTGTATTTTTTTAACAGTGTACACCTTTTTGATATCATTAACATTATGGACCCCAAAAAAAATTGCATTTACATGCTGTTAAATTAGGATTAGGAACGAAATATTCCTTTCATCAATGTTAAGTTTATGGCAATGGTTTCCCGCATGCTAGTCGTACGGGTGTACAAATACGAATACTTGTTTGGTCTTTAAAATAGCTTTGGTCTTTTAATGAAGTGTCTAAATCCACGAAAGTGGACCCATTCTAAAGTATTAGCGAAATTCGTTAGAGTAGAGTTGTTACTTTCGTGGATTTAGACAGTGCCATATTTTTTTAACTGTTCTGATAGGTTTTTTATTCTTTTTTTTTTGGTAGATTCTATACTCTATTTATTTAGAATTGGTGCTTGAGAAATAGTGTTTTCCCCCACGCTAGAAGCGTAACCATAGTTACGCTCTTCGAGCAGCCAATAGTAAGCCTTCTTTGTCACTTTGACGTGGATAGTTGCTATGGTTACCGATCGGTGGTGGGGGAAGGAAATATTTTCAAGCGCCAGTTCAAAATGAACAGTATAATGAAGAATAACATATACTATGTTAGGATAATTTTTGTTTGGATTTTTCACATAGAATTTAGCCGTAATACGTATGCTTGTGCAAATTTGTTGGATGTATGAATACTTTCTTGAACAACTGTAATAGAAACGAAGAGATTTCACATGGCAACTCGGGAGCTCTCATTCCATATTTCGAATCTATGCTGATTGCTTTAACACTTTTTGTGGTCCGTTAAATAGTTCCAACAAACACTAGAACCGCTATTTATTATCAAAAAAGCTTTCACATTCACTAATATTTTAATAAAGTAATAGACATTTTGTATTCAAATGTATTATTATTTGTAAGTTTTCGCGACAGATGGCGTCAGGAGCACACACTTGCAAGTAATTTAAATTTGGTTTCTATTACTTTCCTAACATATATTAGTGGCTGGAGACTTTTTCTAATGAGTAGCTGTTTTAGTGTTTGTGGAACTATTTTACGGGTCCACACGGAACGAGAGCTCTCGTTTCTTGTTCTAAATATGATGTTGTGTATACCAGCGAGCAGTAAAAGGTGCAGACGAATGCGAGGATGATGATCGAAGTCCAGGTCGAGAGACTTGTGACGGCGTTAAGCGCTAGGGAAGGAGCATAAAGCACCACGGCCATGTACAGGATCTGGAAAGAGAGCAAAAATAACAACGAATTATGCATGTTTTTATACAGGATGTCCCACAAAGAGCTCCCTAGGTACTTTTAAAATTAAATCAGGTTTAGGACTAGTTCAATTAATTACATTTAAGAATAAGGGGACATCCATAAATTACGCTAGGCGTTTTTTCCAAAATCTGGACCCCCCCCCCTCCCCCCCTTGGTGAGATTTGGTGAAATTTTTCCAAGCCCCTCCCCCCCTTTTTGACCTCACGTAATTTATGGATGTCCCCTAATGCTTTTTCATTTACGCGAAATATGTAAAACCATATTTATATATTAAAAAATATTTTTTATTTGATATATTTAATTATTACCTTTTATCGATTTATCCAAAAAAATAAAGAAGATTTTTAAAAATTTTATATTGGGGATGTGTGAATACAAAATCTTTAATTTTTGTGTTTAATTTTCAAAGGTAAGGGAAGTTGATTTTCCAACAACGTAATAAGTATATTCAACATGTTGTACTTGCGTGTCTTACCATTTGAATGATGAAAAGAAAAGAAGTGAGGGTCCGTAAAATTCTTCCGAATCTTTGTTCTAAATACTGCAAAAGAACAAAGCAATTAAGGAAAACTCTGTAAAAAAGAAAAAAAACGCGAGACATTGCTAATCTTTGAATTTAAAATAATGTATATTTTTTAAGACAGTTGAAACGGATTATTATTTACGTAAGACTAGCGGTTCTTAAACTTTCGATCGGCACGGCCTCGCTTTTATGTAACGGTCATGAAAGAGAAATCATCCACGGGCGTCGACCCCGGGGGAGGACGCCCCCCCCCCTCCCCAATAATTGGGAACATTGTTTAGAAAAACTTTTGTTTTTAACTTTTCTGGAAAGACCGAAAATTTTCTGAATGTGTTTCTCCTACCTTAAAGGATGGCGCCAGCTTACCAAAGGCACCGAACATAAGAGGGGGACGGACTCCCCATGATTTTTAGAAAACTTTTTCATTTAGAACAGGTTGAAGCCAGTGCTGAGTTTGGGGGACATTATTTCAAATTTTTTTTCAGCATAAAAAAGTAATAAGGCGACCCCTTCTCCCAGAAAAAAAAACCACCGCAAGTTCAGAGTTGCGTATGCTTGGCGAATTTTGGCTGTTTAGCGGCACATTTAGAAGCCAAATCATTCACTTTACATTAGTTAGGGTTACCATATTAGTCATCTTAACCGCTAAAAATTTGGCGCATACGCAAGTCTGAACTTGCGCCAAAAAATCCAGGTACAGCACTGATTGGAGCATAATTTGATTTTGAAATTGTCTAATCATAATCATATAACACTAAAGATGAGTTTGACCTTGTTTAAAAGGTCATATTTCAAAAAAGTTTATGGGGGGGACCCCAGACCCCCCTTTTTAGTTGACAGTTAAAGGGCCGGATGCAACTACGTTCTGCGACGTGGGGCCGGATGCAGCTACGTTCTGCGACGATTTTGGGACCGGTCAAATCCTACTTCCAAACAACTCAACTATCGTTGTCCTGAGTCATTTTTCCAGCATGCCGCTGATTGGTTTTCAAGAACGTCACGAACTACGTCATTGAACCACGTGCATTTGATTGTACCCTGCCTTTCCCGCGCTCTGCGCGTTCAACCAATCAGGAGGATAACGATACCCCGATCGTCGTAGAACGCCACCTCCGGAGCAGGGGTTCTTGGGCGATCATTATTAGGTGATATACCGTTCTTTAGCACGTCGCAGAACGATGCTGCATCCGGCCAGTGCTGAAGAACCGTATATCACCTAATAATGATCGCCCAAGAACGCCTGCTCAGGAGGTGGCGTTCTACGACGATCCGGCTGACGTTCTGCTCCTGATTGGATGAACCGTTCCACTACGTAGTAAAGCGGGCGGAGCGCGGGAAAGGCAGGGTAATGTACGTGGTTCAATGACGTAGTTCGTGACGTTCTTGAAAACCAATCAGCGGCATGCTGGAAAAATGACTCAGGAAAACGATAGTTGAGTTGTTTGGAAGTAGGATTCGACCGGTCTCAAAATCGTCGCAAAATGTAGTTGCATCCGGCCCAAAAACGTGAAGTAAAAGTTTATTAATTGATTCACAAAGCCACCTTAAAATCACTGTGCGGGGCTTAAGCTAAGTAAAAGATTTTTTTAAGGGTAGGGTTTTGTAAAATCCCTCTGTGGAGGAATCCCAAATCCTTGGGTCGTCCCCCCTCCGTTATGGAACCTTCCTCCCAATCTAGGTGGTGAAGGGGGGGTTCCTCCTTATGGCTGAGTAACATCTCTCCATGTATGGAGGCAGGAAGTTGCATGTGTCAGATTTTCATAAATATTTAAGTGTTCCGTATAGCTTTTTTTATGGTAAAATGAAATATCTAGTCAATTTTAAAAAAAATGTACAAATAACGAAACATTTTAATCTAAAAGTCGAGAAAAAAGATGTAACCGGAAACGCTAATTATTTAAAACGTACGATGACGTCAACAATCATACCACCAACTCCATTGCTTTCCAACATGGTCACCATACGATGACGTCACATCCCAAACTCTTAGCGTTTTCGCTCGGTTTGAAAAAGGGGATTTTTGTTAATTTTTTTGCAATCAAAAAATTCCTTGATCGGCCTCAAATTTTGGGTAGTTGCTTATTTTTGCATGAAGAATCGATTAAAAAAATTTTTGAAAAATCATGCAACTTGCTTATTTCAATCCACCCCTTCTTAAAGTAAAGTGCCTTATATTTTTTGCAGTGTCATCTTAAAATAGCACATCATATAGTAAATTACTTTTAGCCATATAGCGATAAGCTCAATTGACATTTCCAAAAACTATTTATTTCATCAGCCTCAGTGGCGTTGCATAATATGAGATCGAAGGTACTCTTTGATGATGTCTCTCTCTTATCGCCTTCTCACTCATCGCGTGAATAATGAGCTGTTTACTCAACCCGTCAGCTGAATCACCCTTCAGCACGCACCTGGGGATTTTTCCGCAGTTAAATGAAGTGGGAAGTGTCTACTATTATAGTATACACTGCCCTACAATAATGGACCGGACACCAAGGTGTGATGCTTCAACTGAAAAAAATACATGATTTAATTGGAAGTGATTGATTTCTATACGTGCTGCAATATCATTATTGACCTTTCTAGGCATACTCTCAACAATATTTTGAAACTCAGTTTTGGAAATTTGTGTCCTTTTCTGCCTTGAGAATATTGCTATCTCAGTTGTTGATTTTGACCGTGATGCCCCCTTCCTTGAATGTCGCGTTATGCGTTGTTCCAAAAAGGTTTCCTATAGGGTTTGTTTTGGGTCTCTGAAGGGGTCAGTGAAAAATTTTACATCTGTATTAAACCCCCTGCATGACAGTCTCAAACATGACAGGAAGCATTGCCTTCCTGGAAGTAACTTCTGTCCATTTTATGAAATTGAAAGTGAGTGTGGGACAGGGATGGCAAAAACCCGGGTTTTTTTGAAAAAACCCAAGTGGGTTGGGTTTTTTCGGGTTTTTTCAATAAAACCCTGAAAAAACCCAAGTAAAACTGGGTTTTTTCGGAAAAAATGTGGGTTTTTTCAAAATTAAGTGGTTTTCTCCCAGAAAGTAAGTGGGTTTTTTCAAATTTTAGTGAGTTCTTTCTATGTTAAATGTGTTCTGTCAAAATAATGTCAGTTTTTCTACATATAAGTGGGTTTTTTCAAAGTTTTTATACTTTGAAAAGACCCACTGAAATTGTAAAATCACCCTTTATTTTCTGAAACCTGGTTTAAATTTAAAAAAAACCCACTAAAATTTAAAAAATATCCTCAACTTTGAAAAAACCCATTCAATATTGAAAGAAATCTATTCAACTTTGAAAAAACCCACTGAAATTTTTTTTAAATCATCTTAATTTTTTATTTCTAGTTTGAACTTTAAACGTCCTAAATTTTGAAAAAAAAAACCCCTTCAATAATGAAAAAACCCACTGCACTGAATAATGAAAGAACCTATTTAACTTTTTAAAAAACTCCCTGAAATTGAAAAAACACCATTTAATTTTTAAAACCTAGTTTAAATTTTGAAAAAACCCATTAAAATTTTAAAAATATCCTAAATTTTGAAAAAAAACACATTAAATTTTGAAGGAACTGCCAAAATCTTGATTTTTCTTGAAAAAACCCAAAAATGGGTCCAAAATGTGGATTTTTTCACATGGGTTTTTTTGAAAAAACCCATTGGGTCCAACCCAATTGGGTCCAATCCAGCCTACCCTGGTGTGGGAAGAATCTAACTGCCAAACTGTTCATCCTGGCATCAGTATTTAATTTTCCATTAACAAAAGTTAAGGGTTCCACGAAAAACACCCCCATATGAGATTGCACCATCTCTGAATTTTACGATTTGTGCAATGCCCTCGAGAAAAGACTTCCCTTGGTCATTTTTTAAACTCAAGGTTGCCCAATCGACTGGGGGAGTGTTTTGTGTAACTCGACGCTCGGACCTGGAAAAAGTTGTAACCTTCCCCCGAACCTAATCGAAATTTACCCGAACCTTTTGAAACACCCTATACATATGTTACGGGCAAAGTGATTAATTGGGCATTATTAACAATGCCCAGAGTAGTGGAGGCGGGCAAAGTGATAAATTTCATTGATAAATACCATTGAATTTATCACATTGCCCTCCTCCACTTCGGCCATTATTAATAATGCCTGATTTATCACATTGCCCGTATCATATACATACATGGGTATAACCAGTGATAATTTTAACGCCTCTGAGAGCGTATTTCACGCTTTGAAAATGGGAAATACGCTTTTAAAAACTAGTCAGGCGTATTTTCACGCTTTGAATTTTTAATAAACGTTTTGCTTAAAAAATGCATGGCACCCCACTGAAATCAAAAAAATTTTCTACTCAAATTTGTAATAAATAAATATTTCATTTATAATGTTTAATGTAAAATAAATTATTTTATTTATAATGTTTAATACTTTCTACTTTTATTAACAGATGCTATAATTGTTAAAAACCAAAATAGCATCCTCATTTTTTCTATTTCAGTTTGTCCATTAAAAAAAGCGTTTTTATAAAAGATTTGTGTCTTTATATATATATATAGTTTATGCAATTTCCGGTATTTCACTCCTCATAAATGAATTTCAAACCTCCTAAAAAAGTCAAGGAGTATTTTTACTCCTCCAAAAAAATCCCAAGAATAACACTGGGTATAACAATCTCTAATCGTATATTTCTCTATTGAAGTTCACTCAAATTAATTCAAACAACGCGATGGGCCATGTTACGTCGCAGTCTAGTGTAGAAAAGGTTAACATAGAAAAGGTTCAGAAAAGCCGATTATTTCTCATACAGTGGATGACGGTTACCACAGAGTAATATAGAGCTTAACAGAGTGTTCATCTCCATAGGCGCTAATGGCAACTTTTTTAACAAGGCTTTTTCCATAGACAAACGTCAGGCCAAACGGACCCGTCCCCTTTAATACCACGTCATTCCTGCTAATTCTTTCATTCGCCCACTGAAGCTGTCACTCAAATCCAAATCGGAAGAAAAACAACACCGATGAAATTTAAATGCATCTTGCCATATCCAATCAGGAATCACTTACGCATTTATTTTTTCTGATTGGCTGCTAGTGAACTGAATTATAATCTGCGATCTGAATTAAATTAATTACCTATAAAGAGGAAAACGGCCGTTTGGCATCTCTGTTAAGCTCTATACTCTGTGATGGTTACCTCGTATGCGGTGGCGACCTTCATGTCGAAGAAGACCGGGAGCAGGGCGTAGACGGAGAAGATTCCCCCGATGGGCATACCGAACATCCAGATGGCGTGTTGCGTGCCGTACATGTAGGTCTCCGCCGGCACCCCCAGCATCGAGATAGCCGAGAGGTAGGTGGCCATCAGGCTGAAGGCCACCGGACCCACCCGCATGTCCCCGTCCGCGTGCAAGAACTCCTGCGTCGTCTTCTGCCTTCCACCTGCCACAACGACAAAACTCTATTAACCCTACAATGCATGATTTTTTTAAATTCACTTGAAAATCATTTATTTGACTTCTATTATGGTGTAAATTAGTAAAAAGATACTAAACAAAAACTTGATTTAATTTTTTTCTACTTTTAATTGACAAAAAACTTTGTCCTTGTGAAATTAATTTGTGTCCCTTGTGAAATTAATTGTGAAGTGAAATAAAACCAAATGATCTAAAAATATTTTTAAAAAACCTATCTTTTCAAAACAATTTTGTTTCAAGCTGAAAATGTTTTATATTTTAATTTATAAGGTCCTTTTATTTTAGCGTTTTCTGTCTCTTGACTTTCGTCTCACTAGCTACTAACAAATGTCTCAAAATAGTATCCCTGCTGCAATCTACTGGCAGTCTAAAGTGCTAATACAATGAAATGTTATATTTATTGTACTTATTGCATGATGTTGCCGTTTGGAAATGGAAGATCGAGTAGGAAATGGGGAAAAATGTCGTGTAGCCAAATGGCAACATGCACTGTAGGGTTAAACGCCATTTATTCAAATATCATCAGCATCCTCATTTTCCTATTTCATTTTGTCAAAAATGAAAGCGTTTTTATTTTTTTAAATGTCTCTGTATATGTGCAGTTTATGCCATTTGGGTGTGTCTCGTTAGACCGAAATCCATCAGACGGAAGCGCCTCTTTCCCGATCGCCACCGGACCGAAAGACAACTTTCCTGAACGGGACGTTTGCCGAACAGGACGTTTGACCGAACGAGGCACGTGCCCGAACGGGACGTTTGACTGAACGGGACGTTTGACTGAACAGGACGTTTGTCCCAATAGCAATGGGACGTTTGGTCCCGACAATTCATTTTGAATTTTAATTTTTAATACGGGCATTCTGTTTCAGTTTCATGTTGCTTGACCACTGGTCAAGATTGCTCTATGTGGCTGAAAATCATTTTAAAATAAATGTCCCATTCGGTCAAATGTTCTGTTCGAGCAAGTTGTCTTTCGGTCCGGTGGCGATCGGGAAAGAGGCACTTCGGTCTGTTGATGGATTTCGGTCTATTGGGCGCGACCCCTGCTATTTCCGTAATTACTGCCTCCTAAAAACATCAAGGAGTATTTTAACTCCTCCAAAAAAAATCCTACGAATAACACCACTTCACCTGTGAACCTGAAGTAGAGTCCGATGGAGGCGGAGATGGCGAGCATGCAACCAATCAGCAGAAAGTCCGTGATCCCCAAACTGAGCTCCGCCATCTTGTTCTTCTTCTTTCTTGACACCAAACGCTGTTTGAAAATAAAACGCAGAAAGTTATCACGTCATGTTATATAGCACACTTATTTTATAGCTACGGGCTAACTAAAGCAAATAGTAGAGCGGCACATCAAGTTTATTTAACCCACTTTGGGTAATGTTTTTAAAAGTCGCGACGGAAGTGAATTTTGATGCGATAAAACCGGATCGCGAACACCTTTGGAAGACACAAACGGAAGATATTTTAAATTCATTTAGATCAGTGTTTCCCAACCTTTTTCGGTCCATGCCCCACCAAAGCCTTTCTAAATTTTCCATGCCCCCCTCGGTCTCAGTGGCATATATACAGGGTGTCCCAAAAAAGACTGACACATTACATTTTAAAAATCAATAACTCAAAAACTAAAAAAATTAAAAATAAGCGGTTTTTTGAATTCTACTCTGAAGACCAAATAATTTTATGACACATATTTTCGTAAATCGTAGTTCAAAAATCCCCCTACACGTAGGAGCACTATTTTCCATTATCTCCTATGGGGAGATTGATACTTTTATGCCCTGTCGGGGGATTTGGGAACAATGATTTACGAAAATTTGTGTCATAAAATTCTTAGGTCTTATGAGTAGGATACAATAAACCGCGTATGTTTATCTTTTTTAGTTTTTTAATTAAAAATTTTTAAAATGTGTCAGTATTTTTTGGGACACCCTGTAGAAACATATTTTGAGAGGGAGCCAAAATTATTTCTTAGCCCCTCCCTCCTTTAATAAGTCTAATGAAGCTTTTCAGAAAATTTCTGGGTAGAACCTGCATGCATGCGAAAGAACTAAATCAAGTTATGAGTAATTAAGTTCTAAGTACCAAGGGGGGTCTGGGGGTTCTCCCCCAGCAAATTTTCGAAAATTTAACTGTAGGAAGCAGGTTTTAACTAGTTTGGTACCTCTAGTTGGGAAATTTTGGATATAAATTTTTAGGTAACATTTGCATTTTGATGAACCTAATGTAAAAAAGTTTAAAATATAAGCGTTCTAAAAACAAAGAGATCTTGGGTCATCCCCCAAAAAAGTTTGGAAATTAGACTCTAAAAACAGGGTTTCAACTTGGTTTTGATACACTGGTCCAGAGTTCAGACACACATTCTCAGAAAGGATAATAGGATCAGATTTTGATAAACTTCTTTTTAAAAGTTTTTTTTAAATTTTCTCCCTGGATTGTCCCCACCTGGGGGGCAATTTGGTAGAAAATTTTCAAATTGCCCCCCTAGAAAATGATATTGCCCCCCGGTGGGGCGTGCGCCCCACGTTGGGAAACACTGATTTAGATGGTTGTGTTTCCCTCAGTGCAGGTCGCGTGAAATCTTTAATTATCTTTCCAATGGCGTATACAGAAATTTATTTCCGGAAGGGTCCAAAATTATTCCTCAGTCCCTCCCATACCTATTTAATAAATTTAATGAAACTTTTTAATACATTTTAGATAAAATTTGCGTCTTAAAGAACTATGTTATTTGGAAAATAATGAGTAATTAGGTTCGAACTACCAAATGGGGTTCTGGGATTAAATTTTTTTAAAAATAGACTCTAAACAGATTTTTTTAACTAGTTTTAGTACTTCAGCCTAATTTTGGAAATGCAGTTTAACAAGATTTGCAATATGAACTTAATGTAAAAAAGTTGTGGATGGTAATGTCCCAAGTACAAAAGGGGCTCTGGGGGTCCTCCCCCAGAAAATTTTGGGAAATTTGTCTTAAAAAACAGGGATTAAATAGGTTTTGTATACCTAGTTCGAATTTCGATACATACCCTTATATACGCCCTTGTTTTCTTCATTTCTCGTATTTAACATAATGGGGGCTGCATGGATGCCCATATATGGCCCCCTTCGGCCCTTCAATTTCGGACATAATGTTTTATTCGACCCTTTCTCTGTTGTTTGGATATGCTGCCGAGAACAAAGTTTCTTTTTCTTAACGTCGTGTATCTTTTTGGAGATCCAAATTCACGGAACACTCAAAATCTATCCACGAGGTTCCACGAAGCCGGTCTTATCGATCAGATAATGATCAAGGCAAGCGCAGGACCAGGCGTAAATGCTGAGGCGATGACTTCTCCGCCCATCACACAAACAAAAGGAAATTCGGAGAAACCCCCTGGTTTGTGGTTGCCCTATTGTGTGATGGGCAGAGAAGTCATCGCCTCAGCATTTACGCCTGGTTCTGCGCCCAAGGTGACCGTTGCCTATGCAGGGCGTAGCCAGGGGGAGGCAGGGAGGGGCAGCTGTCCCCCCTAAGTCCAGAGTAATTTACTTTTACTTTGCTTTTAGTTAAGTTAAAACCCAGTTTTTAGGGTCAAATTTTCAAAATTTTTCTGGGGGAGGGCCCCCAAGCCCCACTTTCGTATTTAAACCTTTATTATTCACACTTTTTTTATCATAAGTTCATTAAAATCAAAATTTAATCTAAAAATGTATGTCCAAATTTGGGTTTACGTATACCAAAAAGCAGTTTGTTTAAAACCATGTTCTTTGGGTCAAATTTCCAAAAATTTTCTGGGGGAGAACTCCCAGACCCCCCCCTTTGTATCTTTAGCCCTTATTACTAAAACTTCGCCTTTACTTTTCTTGAACGCAAATTCTACCAAGTTGACCCCCATTCCAATATTATTATGTCACAAAAGTACATTTTAGCGTCAGATTACAAAAACTTTTACCTCAAAAACATAACACCTCATTGTTTCCATGCTACCCCACGAAACTTTTACATTAATTTCATTAAAAGTCAAAAAACCCTCTCGAAACAATACTGTGACTACGGCCCTCTCTCACGGGGATTTAAAATTGTTCTCCACAAACATAAAAATTCGAACCTGCTGCCCCCCCCTAAGTGGAACCCTGGCTACGCCCATGTGGGTGCATCTAATGTTTTATTACCCCGACAAAAGATAGTTCCCCCTTCTCTTTGTGTGAGCATTCGGGGGAGATGGCAATCACTATGGAACTCTTTTGTTCGCTGATTGACGGTCATCGGGGTAATAAAACTTTAGATACACCCTATTGGAGGGTAAAATAGGGACTCCCCAATAAGTGTTAATAAATAAAAGGGTATTTACAACACTACTAACATCTATACACATGGGCGTAGCCAAGGGGGGCATGGAGGGGCAGCTGCCCCCCCTAAAACCCAGTATTTTAGGGTCAAATTTTCTAAATTTTTCTGGGGGAGGGCCCCAGACCTATATTATTATTACTTTTATTATTCGAACCTTTTTGTAATAACTTCATTAAAATCAAAATTCTACCTAAAAATGTTTGTCCAAATTTCGGTTTACGTGTACCAAAAAACAATTTAAAACCATGTTCTTAGGGGCATATTTCCAAAAATTTTCTGGGGAGGACCCCCAGACCCCCTCTGTTAAAACGGCTACGCCCATGTCTATACACGAACCTCCACATGAAAACCTTTGGTTAAATATTGAAAAAGTTTACTCACCTTAATTTTGGTGGTTATTTGTAAACACTTAATTTTTTTAGCAAATCTCTGTGACTATCAATTAGATTTGAACTTCTTTTTTAAAGTTTTGTTTCTATGTCTCAAAACTCACGACATAGACTTATGAAACGCTGTTCGATAGAATCGAATATATCGAATATCGATATATCGAAAATATCGAATAACTAATATATTTATTTTCTAGTAGGTACTGTCCCCAATATTTTATACAAATTGGCGCTATATCGAGAGGACCTTATTTGAGGATCAAATATAGGAACTCTCCGTTAAGTGCTTGGAGGTTAAGTGTAGTGGATCCAGGGGGGCTAGGGGGCCTTAGCCCCACCAAAAAGGGGCGAGAACCAACAGTGAGAAATATAGGGGAGGTCGGAACTCAGGGGCGTTCAGGGTCAAATTTCTAGAAATTTTGAAATGCAAAAATCCTACAAAAAATACAGGGTGTTTCAGATAAGTGGTACAATATTTTAAGGGGAGATAGGGGACATCTGGACGAGTCAGAATCACATAGGATTTGGGGGTCCCAGATCAAATCCCAGGGAGTTAAAAATGGTGACACCCCAAAAAAATTATTGAAAAATTCAATTTGTAGAAGAACTACTATTGGTAAAAATTTAATTATGGTCTCAAAACTTGTGGTTTAATGTGATCTTTAAAATTATCTCAAAAGTAAAAGTACTTTAAAATTTGTTTTATTATGAAAAAAGTTAAAAAAAACCACAAAAAAATGTGAAAATTCTGCCAAAACCTCATTTTGTATTTCGAAATCCTTCCTTTCGATTTAATAATCTAAAAGATCATAGTCGTAAACCCTTAAGTCCAAAGTTTCACGTAAAAACCATCAATATTAAACGCTTGAGATCCTGTTAAAGTTCGTTTTTTGCGTGCGCAAACTGGTTTCCTCGTTTCCAAAATGGCAGTTAGCAGTAGTGGAAAAATGGGTGTTCTGCGACAGCCGGCGCAATCCGCAATGGTTGCGCCGGTTGCGCCGGCAGATCTGTGACACCTGCTCCGGTTGCGCCGGCAGATCTGTGACACCTGCTCCGGTTGCGCCGGCAGATCTGTGACTCCTGCGCCGGCAGATCTGTGACACCTGCTCCGGTTGCGCCGGCAGATCTGTGACTCCTGCGCCGGCAGATCTGTGACTCCTGCTCCGGATAAAGTTGCGTTGGTTGCGCCGGCGGAAAATGATCCCTGCTCCGGTGGAAAGGGGCTCTTGGCTAAAACGGGAAGAGGATAATTAGGAGTTACCTGCGCCGGCAGATCTGTGGCACCTTCCCAATCTACCAAATTGCGATTCCCTTCCCAATCTACTAGTTTGGGGCTCCTGCCCATTCTTCCAAATTTCGGATACCTGCCCATTCTACTAAATTGCGGATACCTGCGCATTCTACTAAATTGCGACTCTGCCACTAAATATCGGCTCTACCACTAAATTGGACAAAATGTGAAGGTACTTTACAGCTCCACCGCTATATTGAGGCTTTACCACTATGACACAGCAGGAAGTTAAAGTTATTTTTCTATTAACAGTTACTATTTAAGTTACTATTAAAGTTATTTACTAATAACAAACTGTAACCACTATTTAACTATAATATGGATAAAATTAGCAAATTGCAGCTCCACCACTATATTGGGACTTTACCACTAAGACACAACAGGAAGTTATTTTACTATTAACAGTTACTACTAACAAACTGTAACCGCTGTTTAACTGTAATATGGACAAATTGCAGCTCTTCCACTATATTGAGGCTCTAGAACACATGCAACAAAAAGAAGCTAAATTGTGACTTTCTAAATTATTTTAAGATAACATTAATTGATAGTTAAAGTTGTTAACAAAGGTTAATTAACAGTTTAAGTTATTTTACATAAAATTATAAGGTTAATGAACAAACTAACCGCTGTAATATATCACCTATTAAATTTGCATACCGGAATAAAAGACCAAGACAATCACAAACTCAAAAATGTAGACTGCACTAACTCACCTGTCATTGAGACTCCCTTAACAATGCACGGGTGAACCGCTACTCTTACCTTTCACAGAGCAATATGTGTGGCGATAACGGGGTAACCTCCAATGGGATTGATAGCGATTGCATCTTTTCCCGCAATACCAAGGGGAGAGGGTTTTCAAAAGATATATATATTTTCATTACAATCATTTCTATTTCGTTAAATTTACAGTTCAATATTCACTTTAGTTACAGTTTGACACAAAATACTTATCCTATCACAATCCTTAACTTTGAAAATACAGTATTTTCACCAGAAAGGATGCTTTGAAAAATTGAGAATGATCGAACATTATCATACAACCAGACATCTAATACGTTATCCTATTGGTGGAATTATTTTTATTTTACTTTGATCAGGAAAGGATACTTTGAAAAATTGAGAATGCATTTTCAATGCAAGCATTTTCAATGCAAGCATTTTCAGACCACTTGACATATAATACGTTATCCTATTGGGGGAATTATTTTACAACTTCGATTAAAAATTACTAATTATGTTCATATTGGATAAGATTTTCAATATTTTAAGCTTTTTTTTAAATAAAATATACTTTTATTACGAATTCTGTTCGAGGAGTTGATTTTTTTTTCATAGAATGTTAGAATCATTCAAGTTAAAAATGATAAATCCATTAATTTTACTATAGTTCAATTGAAGATATTACTTATTTTATTCGCATAGTACCTTTTTCTAGATTTAAACGTGAGAATATATGATTAATCACCTAAACAAAAACTATTCCATTACTCTTTTTTCTGAAAGCATTGTATAAATGAGAGAGTTTTTAAATTTTTATACAAAAATTGTAAAACGATTTTCCCAACAGTTGAAAAAATTTCAATCATTAACCTTTTATTTAAAGTACGTTATTAGGCTACCACTACAGAACATACACTATAAACATTCATTTTATTCATAACTTTTACTATATTTATTAAACATGTAATATTTTTTCTATACTAAAGAGAACTGCTTTGATTATTTTTCAATTCATGGAATGGTTACATTGATCATTTTCAACCTTTTTTTTGAAAATAATAACTTTTTTAACCCATCGGCTATACTTGCTCTACAAGAATTTTACCCTCTGCTGTACATTTTCACTAACAATTTATATTATTCACTAAAGCAAACAATATAATACATATAAACTAACTTATGAAAGAAATCCTTTATGGATATAATGTTTTCTCTTACCTAAAGCCTTCTTTCATCTATAATCCATAAGGAAAATTAAACTATTCTAATAAAAATTAAAGGGGAAACAAGACTCAAAAGGAAACATACATTATAAAAACCAAGAAAATTATTACAGAATCTAAAAGAAAAACTAAAAACTCTGCTAAAAATAAAAACTTAACTGAAAATTTCGTTAAAAATTAAGACAAATGCTGAAAAATAACTTAATACTTTGTTAAAAATAAAAACGAACACAGAAAAACTTTACAAGAAATGAAAACTTATACACTGAGAAACTAAAATCTTTGTTAAAAATAAAAACTTAACTAAAAATTTTGTTAAAAATAACAACTTAACTGAAAATTTTGTTAAAAATTAAGACACATGTAGAAAAATAACTTAATACTTTGTTAAAAATAAAAACGAACACAGAAAAACTTTCACTGAAAAACTAAAATCTTTGTTAAATATAAAAACTTATTCACTTCGAAACTAAAAACTTAACTAAAAATTTTGTTAAAAATAAAAACTTAACTAAAAATTTTGTTAAAAATAAAAACTTAACTGGAAATTTTGTTAAAAATTAAGATACATGCAGAAAAATAACTTAATACTTTGTTAAAAATAAAAACGAATACAGAAAAAACTTTACAAGAAATGAAAACTTATACACTGAAAAATTAAAATCTTTGTTAAATATAAAAACTTATTCACTTCGAAACTAAAAACTTAACTAAAAATTTTGTCAAAAATAAAAACTTAACTGGAAATTTTGTTAAAAATTAAGATACATGCAGAAAAATAATTTAATACTTTGTTAAAAATAAAAACGAACACAGAAAAACTTTCACTGAAAAACTAAAATCTTTGTTAAATATAAAAACTTATTCACTTCGAAACTAAAACTTAACTAAAAATTTTGTTAAAAATAAAAACTTAACTAAAAATTTTGTTAAAAATTAAGTCACATGTAGAAAAATAGCTTAATACTTTGTTAAAAACGAACACTGAAAAACTTTCACTGAAAAACTAAAATCTTTGTTAAATATAAAAACTTATTCACTTCGAAACTAAAAACTTAACTAAAAATTTTGTTAAAAATAAAAACTTAACTAAAAATTTTGTTAAAAATTAAGTCACATGTAGAAAAATAGCTTAATACTTTGTTAAAAACGAACACTGAAAAACTTTCACTGAAAAACTAAAATCTTTGTTAAATATAAAAACTTATTCACTTCGAAACTAAAACTTAACTAAAAATTTTGTTAAAAATAAAAACTTAACTGAAAATTTTGTTAAAAATTAAGGTACATGCAGAAAAATAACTTAATACTTTGTTAAAAATAAAAACGAACACAGAAAAAACTTTACAAGAAATGAAAAATTATACACTGAATAATTAAAATCTTTGTTAAATATAAAAACTTAACTGAAAATTTTGTTAAAAATAAAAACTTCACTGAAAATTTTGTTAAAAATTAAGACAAATGCTGAAAAATAACTCATTACTTTGCTAAAAGTAAAAATGAACACAGAAAAAACTTTACAAGAAATGAAAACTTATACACTGAAAAACTAAAGTCTTTGTTAAATATAAAAAACTTATTCACTACGAAACTGAAAACTTTGTTTGAAATGAACTAGAAAACGAAAAACTTTACACAAGAAATGAAAACTTATACAGTAAAAAACTAAAATCTTTGTTAAAAATAAAAGCTTAACTGAAAATTTTGTTAAAAAATTAAGAAAAATGCAGAAAAATAACTTAATACTTTGTTAAATGTAAAAACTTAAAAGCTACAAAACTAAAATATCTGTTTAAAATAAATAAAAACTTACAAGAAATTTTACAAGAAATAAAAATTTACACTAAAAATTTTACCAAAAAGAAATTATTACGAAAAACTTTAACAGAAAGAAAAACTTAAAAACCATAAAACTAAAAACTTTGTTAAAAATAAAGGCAAATGCAGAAAATAACTTAATACTTTGTTAAATATTAAAACTTAGAAACTATGAAACGAAAAACTTTACCATAAATAAAAACGTATACACTACAAAACTAAAATATTTGTTAAAAATAAAATAAAAACTTTGAAAAAATTTTACAAGAAATAAAAATTTACACTAAAAACATTACCAAAAAGAAATTATTACGAAAAACTTTAACAAAAGAAAAACCTAAAAACTATAAAACCAAAAACTTTGTTAAAAATCAAGACAAACGCAGAAAAATAACTTAATACTTTGTTCAATATAAAAACTTAGAACCTATAAAACTAAAAACTTTGCTAAAAATAAAAACTTTAGGAAAACTTTGTTAAAAATAAAGAAATCAATACAGAAAATTTTAAAAATAAATAAAAACTTTGAAAAAATATTACAAGAAATAAAAAATAACACTAAAAACTTTATCAAAAAGAGATACTTACAAATTATAAACTAAAAACTTTGTTAAAAATAAAATAAAATTGAAAAGTTACACTAAAAAACTAAAAACTTTATCAAAAATAAATACTTCTTGTTAAAAAAATATACTTTGAAAAATTTGAACAAGAAATACACTAAAAACTTTACCAATAACACCCATACTTTGTTAAAATTAGAAGACAGATAGATTCACGTCCCCTTTTCGTTGAGACCCTTTTTTTATTATGAAAACTCGGTGGGCTGAAAACTCCTTCTTAATGAAGGAAATTTAAAAATAGTACTTTTAAGTTTTTCAACCCACGTTTTACATAATAATTAAAAAAGGGTCCCAATGAAAGGAGGACGTGAATCTATCTGTCTTCTAATTTTAACAAAGTATGGGTGTTATTGGTAAAGTTTTTAGTGTATTTCTTGTTCAAATTTTTTAAAGTATATTTTTTTTAACAAGAAGTATTTATTTTTGATAAAGTTTTTAGTTTTTTAGTGTAACTTTTCAATTTTATTTTATTTTTAACAAAGTTTTTAGTTTATAATTTGTAAGTATCTCTTTTTGATAAAGTTTTTAGTGTTATTTTTTATTTCTTGTAATATTTTTTCAAAGTTTTTATTTATTTTTAAAATTTTCTGTATTGATTTCTTTATTTTTAACAAAGTTTTCCTAAAGTTTTTATTTTTAGCAAAGTTTTTAGTTTTATAGGTTCTAAGTTTTTATATTGAACAAAGTATTAAGTTATTTTTCTGCGTTTGTCTTGATTTTTAACAAAGTTTTTGGTTTTATAGTTTTTAGGTTTTTCTTTTGTTAAAGTTTTTCGTAATAATTTCTTTTTGGTAAAGTTTTTAGTGTAAATTTTTATTTCTTGTAAAATTTTTCAAAGTTTTTATTTTATTTTTAACAAATATTTTAGTTTTGTAGTGTATACGTTTTTATTTATGGTAAAGTTTTTCGTTTCATAGTTTCTAAGTTTTAATATTTAACAAAGTATTAAGTTATTTTCTGCATTTGCCTTTATTTTTAACAAAGTTTTTAGTTTTATGGTTTTTAAGTTTTTCTTTCTGTAAAAGTTTTTCGTAATAATTTCTTTTTGGTAAAATTTTTAGTGTAAATTTTTATTTCTTGTAAAATTTCTTGTAAGTTTTTATTTATTTTAAACAGATATTTTAGTTTTGTAGCTTTTAAGTTTTTACATTTAACAAAGTATTAAGTTATTTTTCTGCATTTTTCTTAATTTTTTAACAAAATTTTCAGTTAAGCTTTTATTTTTAACAAAGATTTTAGTTTTTTACTGTATAAGTTTTCATTTCTTGTGTAAAGTTTTTCGTTTTCTAGTTCATTTCAAACAAAGTTTTCAGTTTCGTAGTGAATAAGTTTTTTATATTTAACAAAGACTTTAGTTTTTCAGTGTATAAGTTTTCATTTCTTGTAAAGTTTTTTCTGTGTTCATTTTTACTTTTAGCAAAGTAATGAGTTATTTTTCAGCATTTGTCTTAATTTTTAACAAAATTTTCAGTGAAGTTTTTATTTTTAACAAAATTTTCAGTTAAGTTTTTATATTTAACAAAGATTTTAATTATTCAGTGTATAATTTTTCATTTCTTGTAAAGTTTTTTCTGTGTTCGTTTTTATTTTTAACAAAGTATTAAGTTATTTTTCTGCATGTACCTTAATTTTTAACAAAATTTTCAGTTAAGTTTTTATTTTTAACAAAATTTTTAGTAAAGTTTTAGTTTCGAAGTGAATAAGTTTTTATATTTAACAAAGATTTTAGTTTTTCAGTGAAAGTTTTTCAGTGTTCGTTTTTAACAAAGTATTAAGCTATTTTTCTACATGTGACTTAATTTTTAACAAAATTTTTAGTTAAGTTTTTATTTTTAACAAAATTTTTAGTTAAGTTTTTAGTTTCGAAGTGAATAAGTTTTTTATATTTAACAAAGACTTTAGTTTTTCAGTGTATAAGTTTTCATTTCTTGTAAAGTTTTTTCTGTGTTCATTTTTACTTTTAGCAAAGTAATGAGTTATTTTTCAGCATTTGTCTTAATTTTTAACAAAATTTTCAGTGAAGTTTTTATTTTTAACAAAATTTTCAGTTAAGTTTTTATATTTAACAAAGATTTTAATTATTCAGTGTATAATTTTTCATTTCTTGTAAAGTTTTTTCTGTGTTCGTTTTTATTTTTAACAAAGTATTAAGTTATTTTTCTGCATGTACCTTAATTTTTAACAAAATTTTCAGTTAAGTTTTTATTTTTAACAAAATTTTTAGTTAAGTTTTAGTTTCGAAGTGAATAAGTTTTTATATTTAACAAAGATTTTAGTTTTTCAGTGAAAGTTTTTCAGTGTTCGTTTTTAACAAAGTATTAAGCTATTTTTCTACATGTGACTTAATTTTTAACAAAATTTTTAGTTAAGTTTTTATTTTTAACAAAATTTTTAGTTAAGTTTTTAGTTTCGAAGTGAATAAGTTTTTATATTTAACAAAGATTTTAGTTTTTCAGTGAAAGTTTTTCAGTGTTCGTTTTTAACAAAGTATTAAGCTATTTTTCTACATGTGACTTAATTTTTAACAAAATTTTTAGTTAAGTTTTTATTTTTAACAAAATTTTTAGTTAAGTTTTAGTTTCGAAGTGAATAAGTTTTTATATTTAACAAAGATTTTAGTTTTTCAGTGAAAGTTTTTCTGTGTTCGTTTTTATTTTTAACAAAGTATTAAATTATTTTTCTGCATGTATCTTAATTTTTAACAAAATTTCCAGTTAAGTTTTTATTTTTGACAAAATTTTTAGTTAAGTTTTTAGTTTCGAAGTGAATAAGTTTTTATATTTAACAAAGATTTTAATTTTTCAGTGTATAAGTTTTCATTTCTTGTAAAGTTTTTTCTGTATTCGTTTTTATTTTTAACAAAGTATTAAGTTATTTTTCTGCATGTATCTTAATTTTTAACAAAATTTCCAGTTAAGTTTTTATTTTTAACAAAATTTTTAGTTAAGTTTTTATTTTTAACAAAATTTTTAGTTAAGTTTTTAGTTTCGAAGTGAATAAGTTTTTATATTTAACAAAGATTTTAGTTTTTCAGTGAAAGTTTTTCTGTGTTCGTTTTTATTTTTAACAAAGTATTAAGTTATTTTTCTACATGTGTCTTAATTTTTAACAAAATTTTCAGTTAAGTTGTTATTTTTAACAAAATTTTTAGTTAAGTTTTTATTTTTAACAAAGATTTTAGTTTCTCAGTGTATAAGTTTTCATTTCTTGTAAAGTTTTTCTGTGTTCGTTTTTATTTTTAACAAAGTATTAAGTTATTTTTCAGCATTTGTCTTAATTTTTAACGAAATTTTCAGTTAAGTTTTTATTTTTAGCAGAGTTTTTAGTTTTTCTTTTAGATTCTGTAATAATTTTCTTGGTTTTTATAATGTATGTTTCCTTTTGAGTCTTGTTTCCCCTTTAATTTTTATTAGAATAGTTTAATTTTCCTTATGGATTATAGATGAAAGAAGGCTTTAGGTAAGAGAAAACATTATATCCATAAAGGATTTCTTTCATAAGTTAGTTTATATGTATTATATTGTTTGCTTTAGTGAATAATATAAATTGTTAGTGAAAATGTACAGCAGAGGGTAAAATTCTTGTAGAGCAAGTATAGCCGATGGGTTAAAAAAGTTATTATTTTCAAAAAAAAGGTTGAAAATGATCAATGTAACCATTCCATGAATTGAAAAATTGTTGCGTGCCTCTTAGTTTTTACTTAATTTGGCCTGATCATATAGTGTTTAAGTTTTTAATTTTTGAATAATTCTTTAGTGAACCAGGTAAGCTCTGAGTATCCTGACTTGCCGTAGATACAAGTTCAATGAAAACACCTTTTAAGTTAATATACATTTTTGCTTTTAATAAAACACCAAGGGAGTAAGGAGTACATAAATTAAACCCCTAAATTAGGTCTACTAAGAACATAGGATAACATAAAAGTACCATTAAAATAACTGCATTCAACATACTAGGAATTACGAGCAGTTAAAAAATAACATATCTGAACGTAATAATTGACTCAGCAAGTTATTAAATAATATCAATGACACTATAGAATATCAAACACAAGAAATAAACTTCAAAAGAATGACCCATGGGTTTTCTTAACGACCCAAGATATCAAGGGATTTTCCCTTTGTACTATTAAAAACTCTTAATTAGTAATTAAAAAAAAGGTTAAGGAGAAAATTGATTTAGCTTATCAAAAGGAAATTGGAAAATACTTATGAGTTCACTTGAACTAAGGTTAAGCATTTCCAAATAAAAAAAAAATGAACGGTACCGTTACTGACGCCGAAGTATCGTCTCCATCTTAAAAAGCTAACAGTCGGCCGAGTGTCCTGCGGCCTTGAAAAAAACACAGCTTCTGTGGGGGGGAGTCAGTGACCCGGTATATATAGGAGACCACCATGACAGCAATTTATGGGTCCCTCGTCCAATTACCGATTTAGGCGGGAAAGGGGGGAGGGCCTTCTTCCCCGAGGAGAAGAGCTGTCATGGCGGAAACCTGACGACATAACCTGAGGACATGACACTCCACCACGTTCCGGGGAAAAAAAAACTTGTTTTTTTTATACACAACACATAAACACTAATTTAATAAAGATACAGGCAGATCTTCTTCTTTGCAAGTAGAGTGAGTGAGTGAGTGATGAGTGACAGGAGTGTGCAATCGGACATCAGTACCCTAGCCAGAACCACAACGTATATCAGGATGATCACTGGCACTGGAGGCGAGAGAGCACTGGAGGCGCATTGGAGAGGAGCACTTGAAGAGAGAGAGACGAAGGTAATACGAGACCGCTCACTCCTCTCCGTACAGGCAGGATACTGGGGGGAGAGGATCGCTTTTCCCCCCTGGATCATCATCGGGCATCATCGGAAGGTCCGAGGCTCCGGGACTGGACTGGGGTAGCAGCCAGAGGAAGGGGGGAACACAAGTCGCGTGCTCCCCGGCATGGAGGAAGGAGTGGTTTCCGGCGGTGAACTCTCCAATGAATCAGGTGGCTGGCCCAAAGGATCGGATCAGCGTCGGCAAGCGTAAGTCGGACTGACCATACGAAGTATCCCGGCCGAGGCAAAGACATCCAATCTCCACTCTGTCACTCAACTCATAAGTTCTTCGAATAATAGTCCCGGAAGAACATACGATAAGTCCATATAGTAAGAGTTCTATGCACTTAAACATGGATGGCACAAAAATATCATAACTTGACCGATGCAGAGTTGAAGAGCTAACTAAAAGGGAATACATAAGTGACAATAATCTCACGCTGGCAGTTTTGATATTATACACTCGTTACAAAAAAAAGTTAAGATTCCAAGTTTTCTGAAAAATACATGAAGAATCAAGATATATGTCATTTAATCTTATCTCACTTTTGAATAGTATCATATGTGTTGCAAATTAGTTTCTTTTATCATCAATTAAGCTCCTATACAAACCCACAGTGAAGCAAACCAAGTCCAGCTTAAAATTCACCTCAAATCCTTAAGTACTATTGGATCTGTGCATTCCTATAATCACTCAAAAGATAACAAAACTAACAATTTCAATTATTACTATATTCAAGATAGCATCACCACTTCACATTCTTTAATTACATCTTTCTATGCTTACTAATTACTTATAAATTCACCCTTCTATTCATTCAAACAATCTCTAATGGCACCACTGTCATATAAATCATTATCATTTATCACGATACCTTCATCAAAATTGTTGTAGCATTAAGTAATCAAACGGAAATGAAAGAAATTGAAAACATGAACCAATACACATTCAGAGGTGAGGATGCACAACCAAGCCTATCGCTTAAAAGAAATCTGAGAACCAGGCGCACCTTAAGTGGTGGCTCTTTAAGATCCATCAGAATCAAGAAAGACGAAAGGAGTACAAATCTCATTCCAAAAAAGATTCATTAATTACATAGCTTTCAGTAATTTGTCATTAATACATAAAACAATACCAACATGATGTTTTTTTTTTAAATCACTCATATCACCCAAAATTTCAAATAGAAAAGGACTTTCATTATTGTTTAGATACTTT
Source organism: Tetragnatha versicolor (assembly GCA_024610705.1). NCBI lineage: Eukaryota > Metazoa > Arthropoda > Arachnida > Araneae > Tetragnathidae > Tetragnatha > Tetragnatha versicolor. The sequence goes on from JANDEH010000006.1 coordinate 69,496,393, forward strand.
CCTAACACTTCTTTGACATCACAATGCGTTCAATATCATTTCTCTCATAGATACAAAAATAACCACTTCAAATAACTACGGATGAAAGCATTTTTAACTACTTATTATCAAACCAACCAGATTTTATCTCTTCTTTGCTAACTCATCGCTTTGCTCACTCGAAGAATTAAAGAATCACACAAACACATAAATATAAAAACAATAATTGCACTAAGATAACTTATTGCACTTGCAATAATTGCACACATAATAACCACATATTTTCTTGGTTAGTAAATAAAACTATTCCTCTAGGAAACAACAAATATCCATCATGAAATACAACACAATTTACTCAATATAAAACCTCTTCGTTTTTATTTCCAGATGACTTAGAGCATTACTACCAAACTACCATATCTAAACACTACCACCAGAAACTCAAACTACTGCAGATTTTATCTTAGCTCAGCAGGGCGGGTGCTAGTTCCGGGGACGTAGATAGTATTGACGCACCACAGGGCGAAAAGGGGAAACTTCAGGTTCCGTAGATTGACTCTGCTCGCTCGAGGGGTGTTGAGGGGCGTCCTGAGTGGGAGGTTCTTGACACCTTTTGACTTCAGTTTGCTCATGATCGATTGGGGTATTGTCGTTCGCGCGAAGTAGTACTTTGGATAGCCGATCTACATGTACCGTTTGGGTAGTTTCTGGGTGTGTCTCGATTGACCGAAATCCATCTTACCGAAGCGCCTCTTTCCCGAACGCCACAAGCCCGAACGGGACACTTGCCCGACAGGACTTCTTACCGAATGGGACACTTGCCCGACAGGACTTTTTACCGAACGGGACACTTGACCGACAGGACTTTTTACCGAACGGGACACTTGACCGAACGGGACTTTTGACCGAACGGGACACTTGACCGAACGGGACTTTTGACCGAACGGGACACTTGACCGAACGGGACACTTGACCGAACGGGACACTTGACCGAACGGGACTTTTGACCGAACGGGACACTTGACCGAACGGGACTTTTGACCGAACGGGACACTTGACCGAACGGGACTTTTGACCGAACGGGACACTTGACCGAATGGACTTTTTACCGAATGGGACACTTGACCGAACGGGATTTTGACCGAATGGTGCGTTTGGCCAACAACTCACTATGGTCACTCATTTTAAATATGGGCTTTCGATTTAGGTGTCCTGTTGCTTGACCACTGGTCAAGATTACCTCTATGGCTAAAATCATTATAAAATTAATTTTGGAGATGTTGATTGATATTTTGTAATCTTAACAGTTTTGACATGTGTCTTTGGTTCCGGTGAACGGATACTTTTGGGACACACTGTACATAAATTAATTTATACTCAGTTACCATTCTGTAAAAATTTTAATTAAACTACCTTATTTATTACTATTATTACAGGAGAAACTTGTTAAAATATATTTATTCATTATTATTAATTACTGGTTATTACAATTAATACCTGGTGTTTTTATTCATTACTGATTATTATAATGAATTACTGGTGCTATTATTCATTACTGTTTATCATAATTAATTACTGGTATTATTATTAATTTACTGGTTGAAGAGTTCACTTTTGTTACTCATACTGTGTGTATCAAATAATTTTTTATTTTAAATATTAAAATTAATAAAAAAATTATTACTGGTATTTTATTATTATTTCCTGAACTAGATATTCAAGTAACAAGTTGCCCTAAGACAAATTAAGCTAAAGTCAACCTCCCCTTTGCAAATAAACTTTTAGTAGTCGCTTTTCTAATACTAAAATGAAAATAAAGGAGTGAACCTGATTCCTAGTTTATTAAGAATTACAATTAAATATTTTTTAATTGCAAACATTACGAAAGTTTAATTTTTATTAAATATATAGGGTAATTCAACAAAAAATATGCTCCAGTGTAATTATATTTTATTAAAAGTTATGCTTAGTTTCACGTGTTAAATAAAAAAAAATAAAATATGATACCTGTATTATTAGAGTGAATTGAACCACAAAAACTATTTCTGTTTAAAAATCTAATGGAAAATTGCAGCATCTCTTAAAATTCTAAATATACTTTTAATTCAATCAAACATATCTCTTGATTCAAAAAATTTTTGTGCTTTTACACAATTTTTTTTCCAGTTAATTATGAGATAGTTTATTACAGAAAGCACCTAACTGGGTGACGTTACGCGTGCCTCTTGTAAATGGGGGAAGCACCGTATTATCGAAACACTATAAGGATGTGAAAAAAAAAACCTTAGAGCTTTGCCTTTTTAAACAGGAATGATAATAAACAATGCACGCATGACGTCACACGTTGCTTCAACTTACACAGAAAAGAAGCTACTTTAAATTGAAAATAAATTATATTTTAGGGCTTTGGTAATCTTAAGGTTTTTCTAGAGGTTTCAGCTATTCTAAATACACAAGAATTAACAAAAAATTAGACTGCAATTATTCATTGCTTATATTTGTAATAGTATTCTATAACGGGCAACAATTTTTAAGTTTTGAAAATAGTTTAATACTTGTGCAAGTTTGTTGACCTTTCAACAAACTTGCACAAGTATTAAACTATTTTCAAAACATAAAAAAATTAATCAGTTTTTTCCCGGTGCATGAATGATACTAGAATGTCCTATTTTTACAGTAAGATAAAGTTCTTTGCATAAAAATTAAACGCATATTTCCGATTCAAGCATGGAAGACATCAGTATTTCATTAACCTAATACATTTTTTAAAACGTAATTTATTATCTATTTTTCGGTAAAATCAGAAACTACCATCTTGACCAGTGGACAACCGGAAAATGTTATAGGTCTCAAGGTGTTTGGTTTGAGCCCCCACATGACCTACTTCAGTGCCAAAGCAAAGAAGTTACAGAAAGTGGACCGGACTGACCAATGGTCAGCTGGAACCAAAAACACATGTCAAAACTGTAAAGATTACAAAATATCAATCAACATCTCCAAAATTAATTTTATAATGATTTTAGCCATAGAGGCAATCTTGACCAGTGGTCAAGCAACAGGACACCTAAATCGAAAGCCCATATTTAAAATGAGTGACCATAGTGAGTGTTTGGCCAAACGCACCATTCGGTCAAAAGTCCCGTTCGGTCAAGTGTCCCGTTCGGTCAAAAGTCCCGTTCGGTCAAGTGTCCCATTCGGTCAAAAGTCCCGTTCGGTCAAGTGTCCCGTTCGGTCAAAAGTCCCGTTCGGTCAAGTGTCCCGTTCGGTCAAGTGTCCCATTCGGTCAAGTGTCCCGTTCGGTCAAAAGTCCCGTTCGGTCAAGTGTCCCGTTCGGTCAAGTGTCCCATTCGGTCAAGTGTCCCGTTCGGTCAAGTGTCCCGTTCGGTCAAAAGTCCCGTTCGGTCAAAAGTCCCGTTCGGTCAAGTGTCCCGTTCGGTCAAGTGTCCCGTTCGGTCAAGTGTCCCATTCGGTAAAAAGTCCATTCGGTAAAGTGTCCCATTCGGTAAAAAGTCCTGTCGGTCAAGTGTCCCGTTCGGTCAAAAGTCCCGTTCGGGCTAAAGGTCTTTCGGTCTTGTGGCGTTCGGGAAAGAGGCACTTCGGTAAGATGGATTTCGGGCAGACGGGCGCGACCCGTAGTTTCTATCCCACCTCCCATCAGTCTAATTGTGTAATTTACAGGAGAAACCTGATAAATTACGGTGTAAGGTCCTGAATTGGGCCTGTGAAGCTTTTTAGATAGGCCGCTGGGGACCATTGGGGTATATAGGAAAACAGTGTCACCTACTTTGATTCCCTTATCTTTGACAGACTTTTCCCGTTGCTTCTCTTGATTTTCAGCAGCTTTAAGTAAATTTTGCCCAACTAACTCAAAAGCGTTTTTTATCCTGACGGTCATATCATGAACATACTCCTGTTCATCAGCGTAAGTAAAGGGTATCTTACCGGTTAAAAGTTCATATGGGAGCTGTATTTCTCTCCCATACAGTAGGAAAGCGGGGGTATAACCAGTGGAAGTGTGCACAGCTGACCTATGAGCCAATAAAGCAAAAGGAATATGTCGATCCCAGTCGACATGGGTATTATTAACTAAATGGGACAGGGAGTTCAGCAAAGTGGCATTTAGTCGCTCAACAACACCGTCGCTTTGGGGGTGATATGCCGTGGTAGTATGTTTACTTATCCCCAATTTAGCATATACTTCAGTTATTGTCTTAGACAAAAAATTTGACCCTCTATCAGATATCAAGTTATTGGGGATACCATGCTGTGAGATGAAACTTTCTAAAACCGCAGCTACTGTGGTTGATTTGATATCGGGTACAGGATAAGCTTCTGGCCAACGTGTAAAGTAATCAGATATGACCAACACATGCTTATTTCCTGAGTAAGTGGTGGGTAGGGGTCCTAGGGCATCAATGGCTATTGTTTCCATTGGCCGGCTAGCAATGGGCATCCTTTGCAATGGGGCTGGTTTAGACATTTTATGGGCTCTTCTCTCGTTACACGATACACAAGATTTTATATAATCTCTCACATGGGATTTCAATCGTGGGAAAAAGAATGAAGTACTTACTCTCTTAAGGGTTTTATGGTACCCTTGATGTGCTACAGTGGGAGAGTCATGACATAAGGCTATTATTTCAGGAATCATTACATTTGGTATTACAATCCTATCAGTCGTAGGATGCTTAGACTTAGGGTTTTTCGGAGTTCCATAAATTACACCATCCCGTTCAAAAAATAATAAGGTACCACCACTAATCAGTTCTGGGTGACCTAGCTGATCCCTAATTTTCGAACTAAAAGGGTCATTCTGCTGATGTACTTTTATTCGGTCTAACAAGTGGGAACCAAATTCCATGCCAGATATCGCGTTACAATGGTGCATTACTCCGCGAGATAAATAGTCCGCAGTTACGTTCAGCTTTCCGGGTTTATGTATTATCTTATAATCATACTGTTGGAGCGTCATTACCCAGCGAGCAATTCTTGAGGTGGGGTCCCTAAGCTTGAGGGCATATGATAGGCTAGCCTGATCGCAGTAGACAGTGAATGGTTTACCATAAAGATATTGCCTAAAGTACGAAACTCCGAAGACTACACCTAGCATTTCCTTCTCCACGGTCGAATAGTTTATCTCGGGGTTTTTTAACTTACGACTAGCGTAGGCCACTGGGTGCAAAAATTCCGTTTCATCGGGTTGACACAATACGGCACCCAGAGCGAATTTGGAGGCGTCAGTGCAAATTGAGAAAGGTTTGCTAAAGTCCGGTAAACTCAAACAAGGGGACGTTAACAAACACCTCTTCAGAGATTCAAATGCTTCTTGAGCTCTCTCGGACCACTGAAATCTGTCGTTTTCCTTGGTTAAGTCTGTCAGGGGTAAAGCTATCTCCGAATAGTCAGGGATGAATTTTCGGTAGAACCCTGTTAAACCTAGGAAAGCTCTCACTTGTTTACGTGAAGCTGGGACCTTAAACTGACTGATTACCTCTAGATTTGAAGAATCTGGATAAACCTTACCTCCAGAAACTTGAAACCCCAAATATTTTACTGTAGTTTGTAAGAAATTACACTTATTAGGTTTCAACTTAAGGCCATGTTGCTGTATCCTATCGAATACTAATTTTAGTTTATCAAAGTGTTCATTGATGTCATTTCCAGAAGCTATTATGATATCGTCCAAATAAACGGCAATTTGGAGCGGCTTTAACCCAGACAAAACTATCTCCATCAACCTTTGGAAGCTATTAGGAGAGTTCTTTAATCCAAAGGGCACCCGATTCCATTCATAAAGGCCATGTTCGGTGGCAAAAGCTGTTTTATGGGTATCATCTGGGTGTATCCTCATTTGGAAGAACCCACTACATAGGTCTAACGTAGTAAATAAAGTGGCTCCCGAGAGGTTGTCTACCATATCATTGATGTTAGGGATAGGGAAAGAATCTGGCTGAGTTTTTAAGTTTAATTTTCTGAAATCAGTACACAGACGATAGGAACCATCTCTTTTCTTAACTAGTATTACGGGAGCAGAATAGGGGGATTGGCTGGGACTTATTATACCCACCTCCAATAGTTCATTCACTTGGGAATTTAGCTCCTCTCTTAAGCTGTGAGGCACCTTATAGGGGCGCTGCCTGACGGGAACGTCGTCTGTCAGATCCACCCGGTGCAGAAGTGTATCGCATCCGGACAGATCTGATACTGAATGTGCAAATAGTTTGGGGTAAGCAGATAGGAATGATTTCAATTTTGACTGCAACTCAGGGTCCAAGTGGTCGATATTTAGCTGACCCCCCCAACATTCAAAGTCGTCAGCAAAAGGTATCTGATCCGACTGTTCGGTTTTTCCACAAATCTGAATTTCCCTCCGGCTATGGACGCATTCTAGAGCGGCTAACTTTGCATTTTTATTGATATGAGCCGGCTGACTCGAGGGATTTAGGACTTTTACAACATACATATTTTTACTATCTGACAGGGTTACAGTTCTTGCCACGAATACACCACAAGGGTCACTATCTGACAGGGGTTGTATTATTACATTTGGGGTGTCATACAATTTTGAAGATTTTGATTTCAATTTAACTAAGGCTTGGGAGAAAGGAGGTATCTTTACCTTTTCTGTTGAGTATAGGTACACTGTAGAATTTTCCTGACAGGCGTTACAGCTAGGTTCAATTGAGTCATTTGCTGATGCCCATTTAACCATTATTTCCGAATTACTCAACGTTTTTGTACCAAAGTTCAATATCAACCCATTTTCTGATAGAAAAGGACAGCCCAATATCAACCCACAAGTAGGGGACAAAGTGAAGGGAACTACAGCAAAATCACCCTCAAAAGTTTTCTGTTGTATTTTGAAGTATAGTCTTACTTTATTATTGATAGGTACTGACTCTCCATTAAAATTTGACACTATCATAGGGGCTTTTTGAATTTTGTACCTTATACCTAAAGTGTCTAATAAAGACCAAGAAATTAGATTGATAGAGGAACCGGTATCTACTAAAGCCTTTAGCCCCGATTTTCCTATTTTCAAAATGATGCGCGGCAATTCATTTAAAACTAATGGCTTCTCAATGGGGTCGTTCAAGAAACACTCAGCCACCGATAGGTTCTTCCCCTTCTCTAGTTTAAAGGAGGACGACGACCTCTCCCTCTCCCAGCGTCCGAGCGGTGGGGGGGTTGACGAGGGCTCCTACAGTCTCGCGAGGGATGTCCAAACCTTCCGCACAGCGAACAGTGAGGGGTAAAACATTTCTCCGCTATGTGTCCCACCCAGCCACAACGGCGACAAGTGCTTGGGGGTCGGGGCTGATTCCTCGGGTGGAAGTTGTATCGAGGCTCGCGGGGAGGGGGGATTTGGTGGGGGTCTCTCGCATCCGGTCGGCCTACTCCCGACAACTGAAGCGTTTTCACGACGCCTACTAGCTCCTCTATTTGGCGCTGCATCTTATCTATGGTGTCCTCCCTCGACTCTCCCGAACAAACAGCCGAAGCTCTCCGAGGCATGAATAGGGCCTCCTCGCAATTTAGGGCATGACGTTTAAACTCTGTGTAGTCACTTAACCCCGAAGAGACAATACCCCTAAGGATCTCATGTTTCAGCCCCTGTTTGGCAGCTGAGAGCAACAGTTGCATCCTATAATTCTCAGTGGTGGTAGAATTATCATCCTCTAGGACGCAATTGTGAGAAAGACCCTCAATTCTGCTAAAAAATTGCCTGGCATCCTCATTAGGCAACTGGTATGCACTTGTCAATCTGGTTATGCTAGCAGCTATTGAGGGGGGCCTAATGAACCTTTCCCGAAAACGGGACTGAAGACCTTCAAAATTACAGGATTTAAGATCCTTCTGCGTCTCAAAAAACTCCCTAGCCTCCCCGGAAAGTTTTAATTTAAAAGCGATCACCCGCTCCGCATCGCTCCACGCGCAATGGTTAGCTACATCTAGAAATTGTTCTAGAAACTTCTTAAAGGACGTAGAGCCGTCAAAGGATTGTATTAGGGGCAGGAATTCTGCCAAAGTATTTTGCCCCAATACCAAATAATTTGTCTGGGGTGGTGCAACTACTGGTTGAGCCAACCTAGGGTTGATGGGGTTATTTAGTAAATGATCATCACCAATTTGTTCCTGTGGTTGTGCTCCCTCCCCTAACAATCTATCATTATTGACCTCGGGATTAGCCATGTTATAACTCAAAAATACAATGAACTCAAAAAAACATCTCAGAAATATTGAACGCACTATGATACTTGATCTACAGCAACCAGTTTTTCACTCAGAAATTATCCTGGTCACGGCACCATTTAATGTTGCGTGCCTCTTAGTTTTTACTTAATTTGGCCTGATCATATAGTGTTTAAGTTTTTAATTTTTGAATAATTCTTTAGTGAACCAGGTAAGCTCTGAGTATCCTGACTTGCCGTAGATACAAGTTCAATGAAAACACCTTTTAAGTTAATATACATTTTTGCTTTTAATAAAACACCAAGGGAGTAAGGAGTACATAAATTAAACCCCTAAATTAGGTCTACTAAGAACATAGGATAACATAAAAGTACCATTAAAATAACTGCATTCAACATACTAGGAATTACGAGCAGTTAAAAAATAACATATCTGAACGTAATAATTGACTCAGCAAGTTATTAAATAATATCAATGACACTATAGAATATCAAACACAAGAAATAAACTTCAAAAGAATGACCCATGGGTTTTCTTAACGACCCAAGATATCAAGGGATTTTCCCTTTGTACTATTAAAAACTCTTAATTAGTAATTAAAAAAAAGGTTAAGGAGAAAATTGATTTAGCTTATCAAAAGGAAATTGGAAAATACTTATGAGTTCACTTGAACTAAGGTTAAGCATTTCCAAATAAAAAAAAAATGAACGGTACCGTTACTGACGCCGAAGTATCGTCTCCATCTTAAAAAGCTAACAGTCGGCCGAGTGTCCTGCGGCCTTGAAAAAAACACAGCTTCTGTGGGGGGGAGTCAGTGACCCGGTATATATAGGAGACCACCATGACAGCAATTTATGGGTCCCTCGTCCAATTACCGATTTAGGCGGGAAAGGGGGGAGGGCCTTCTTCCCCGAGGAGAAGAGCTGTCATGGCGGAAACCTGACGACATAACCTGAGGACATGACAAAATAATCAAAGCAGTTCTCTTTAGTATAGAAAAAATATTACATGTTTAATAAATATAGTAAAAGTTATGAATAAAATGAATGTTTATAGTGTATGTTCTGTAGTGGTAGCCTAATAACGTACTTTAAATAAAAGGTTAATGATTGAAATTTTTTCAACTGTTGGGAAAATCGTTTTACAATTTTTGTATAAAAATTTAAAAACTCTCTCATTTATACAATGCTTTCAGAAAAAAGAGTAATGGAATAGTTTTTGTTTAGGTGATTAATCATATATTCTCACGTTTAAATCTAGAAAAAGGTACTATGCGAATAAAATAAGTAATATCTTCAATTGAACTATAGTAAAATTAATGGATTTATCATTTTTAACTTGAATGATTCTAACATTCTATGAAAAAAAAATCAACTCCTCGAACAGAATTCGTAATAAAAGTATATTTTATTTAAAAAAAAGCTTAAAATATTGAAAATCTTATCCAATATGAACATAATTAGTAATTTTTAATCGAAGTTGTAAAATAATTCCCCCAATAGGATAACGTATTATATGTCAAGTGGTCTGAAAATGCTTGCATTGAAAATGCATTCTCAATTTTTCAAAGTATCCTTTCCTGATCAAAGTAAAATAAAAATAATTCCACCAATAGGATAACGTATTAGATGTCTGGTTGTATGATAATGTTCGATCATTCTCAATTTTTCAAAGCATCCTTTCTGGTGAAAATACTGTATTTTCAAAGTTAAGGATTGTGATAGGATAAGTATTTTGTGTCAAACTGTAACTAAAGTGAATATTGAACTGTAAATTTAACGAAATAGAAATGATTGTAATGAAAATATATATATCTTTTGAAAACCCTCTCCCCTTGGTATTGCGGGAAAAGATGCAATCGCTATCAATCCCATTGGAGGTTACCCCGTTATCGCCACACATATTGCTCTGTGAAAGGTAAGATAGTAGCGGTTCACCCGTGCATTGTTAAGGGAGACTCAATGACAGGTGAGTTAGTGCAGTCTACATTTTTGAGTTTGTGATTGTCTTGGTCTTTTATTCCGGTATGCAAATTTAATAGGTGATATATTACAGCGGTTAGTTTGTTCATTAACCTTATAATTTTATGTAAAATAACTTAAACTGTTAATTAACCTTTGTTAACAACTTTAACTATCAATTAATGTTATCTTAAAATAATTTAGAAAGTCACAATTTAGCTTCTTTTTGTTGCATGTGTTCTAGAGCCTCAATATAGTGGAAGAGCTGCAATTTGTCCATATTACAGTTAAACAGCGGTTACAGTTTGTTAGTAGTAACTGTTAATAGTAAAATAACTTCCTGTTGTGTCTTAGTGGTAAAGTCCCAATATAGTGGTGGAGCTGCAATTTGCTAATTTTATCCATATTATAGTTAAATAGTGGTTACAGTTTGTTATTAGTAAATAACTTTAATAGTAACTTAAATAGTAACTGTTAATAGAAAAATAACTTTAACTTCCTGCTGTGTCATAGTGGTAAAGCCTCAATATAGCGGTGGAGCTGTAAAGTACCTTCACATTTTGTCCAATTTAGTGGTAGAGCCGATATTTAGTGGCAGAGTCGCAATTTAGTAGAATGCGCAGGTATCCGCAATTTAGTAGAATGGGCAGGTATCCGAAATTTGGAAGAATGGGCAGGAGCCCCAAACTAGTAGATTGGGAAGGGAATCGCAATTTGGTAGATTGGGAAGGTGCCACAGATCTGCCGGCGCAGGTAACTCCTAATTATCCTCTTCCCGTTTTAGCCAAGAGCCCCTTTCCACCGGAGCAGGGATCATTTTCCGCCGGCGCAACCAACGCAACTTTATCCGGAGCAGGAGTCACAGATCTGCCGGCGCAGGAGTCACAGATCTGCCGGCGCAACCGGAGCAGGTGTCACAGATCTGCCGGCGCAACCGGAGCAGGTGTCACAGATCTGCCGGCGCAACCGGCGCAACCATTGCGGATTGCGCCGGCTGTCGCAGAACACCCATTTTTCCACTACTGTTAGCGAACGCAAAAAACGGACTTAAACCATGCTTTAACAGGCTCTCAAGCATTACATATTGATGGTTTTTACGTGACACTTTGGACTTAAGGGTTTTCGACTATGATCTTTCAGATTATTAAATCAAAGGAAAGGATTTCAAAATGCAAAATAAAGTTTTGGCAGAGTTTTCACATTTTTTTGTGGTTTTTAAGTTTTTTTTGTAAAAAAAAATTTTGAACTGAAAACTTTCAAGATAATTTTAAAGATCATATTAAACCACAATTTTTGAGACCATAAATCAATTTTTACCAACAGTAGTTCTTCTACAAATTGAATTTTTCAATAATTTTTTTGGGGTGTCGCTCCATTTTTAACTCCCTGGGATTTGGTCTGGGACCCTCAAATCCTATGTGATTCTGACTCGTCCAGATGACCCCTATCTCCCCTTAAAATATTGTACCACTTATCTGAAACACCCTGTATATTCTTGTGTATTTTGATATATAAAAATTCTTCAAATTGTACGTCCGGAATTCGGATTAGGGCAGGGCACCAAACCGAGTGTAAAACCTGCTTTTTAGATTTAAATTTCAAAAAAAAGTCTGTGGGAAAGGACCTCCAGACCCCTTTAGGTAACTAGGATATGATTATTTTTATAACTTTCTTAATATTATTTTAATTGAGGAGTGCAATTTGTGTTTTGAAAATTCATAGCCTCCCTAAAATCCAATCCTGGATCCGTCCATGCATGCTTGGAGGGGGTCCTCTCCAAAGGGGCCGCCGAGATCCAATCCGGGGACCAGTGGGCCCCAAGTGACGTATATATCGGGGGGGGTCAAAATTGTTCTTAACCACACATGCATAGGCGGAATGTATAGCTCTATTTATAAAAAAAAACTCTGCTTGGTTTCATAATCATAATCATTATTGGTAATCATAGAGTGTATTGGCGCCTCTACGAGGCAGCTGGAGAGAGGGGGAGGAGATATTCGATCTTCTACTGCAAAGGGATCTTTTGGACTTGGGGTAATTAAATTTAATCCAAGGGGATTGGCAACAACAACACACTGCTTGGTAAGATTTGAATCTTGAATTTTGTTTTCTTGATAAGTGGACAGCCAAAAAAAAATTTTCAAATTCAAATTTATTACAAAAAGAAAACAAAATACAAATAATACAATTACAAATACAATTTAACAAGTTTAATACATACAAAAGAGAGAAAAAAGAGAGATAATGTATCCCAAAGGAGCTACTGCTCGTCCATGGGTAAATCGAATATCAATATCAAATTACGTGAGGAGTTTGCATTTGGGTGAACTTAATATAAAAAAAGTTGAAAATAATAGAGTTCCAAGTGGGAAAGGGGGTCCTCCCTCAGAAAATTATTGGAAATTTGATTTGACCAAGTCCGTATTTCCGGGGGGGTCAGGGCCCCCTCGCTCCCCCCTTATATACGCCACTGGGGGAGGGGGAGTCAATCACGGTCAAGGGAGTCAAGGTCACGTCAACTTTTAACTTAGAAAATATTTGTATTTTACCCTCGTTCATTTAGCACGAGTTTTGGAAAATGCCCTGATTAGTCAAAACGGCGAATCAATAGTCAGGTATAGTCATGATAATTACAATGATAATTACATGTTCTGGATTTCAACACGGATTTTTGTATCAAAAAGTTTGCAATGTGTATGTAAAGTGTTAAACTGATAAGACGAAGCAAATGTGGCTAGAACTAATCAAAGAAATTAAGTTATTTAAAAGTGATAGGGAAAATCTCAGGTGGAGAATTTGAGGGGGGTCCAGCAAAATCTCTCTAAATCTCATCAAGGGGGAGGAAGGGGCCCAAAATTTCGAAAAAAACATCTCGAAATTTATGGACGTCCCGTAAATATGATGATGAGTATAGGGCTAGGATTAATATGTACCGTAAAACGGGGTGAATCGGATCAGCGGGGTGAATCGGATCACTTTTGAAAAAAGTTTTTTAAATCATCATAGCTCCGGTTGCATAAGAGTTATAAAATCAGGATAAGTTCTGACTTATTCTACACATTGTTCAGAAGTTGTTTCAGCCATCAAAAATTATTTTGCGATAATATCTTAGGTCTACCACGGCTTTGAAGTTGAACACAAAAAAGGTCACAAAAACGTGGCTGTAAAAACTTTGCTTATTGCACCATAAAAATAACTTTCTTTTCTCAATTTTCAGTATCCCCCGTGTGGTCCCAACTCTTCCAAAGATTTCTCTGCAATCAAATTTTAAATAAATAGTAATTCCGATTTTTGCTGAATTTTTTAGTAAAACAAGTCCATTCCGACTACTGATGCGGGGTGAATCGGATCAGTCGTAAAAATGTGTGTTTGAAATTTGTTTTTGAAAAACTGGTAATAGGTGGACATTTTTAACAAAAGGGATTTTGTTTTATGTATATTTAAGAATATAATGTATGGTTTTGGTAGTTCTGGTGGTATTATTTCTTCTCAAAAAAGAGATTAGAAAAGAAGACCGCAAATGACGATGTTAGTTAAATTTTTTCGGCCGCTTCAAAAGCTGGAAAGAATGCATGATTCATGGCTAATAAAAGTTTTGCTGTATGTTTACATTAATTTGTCAAAGTTTTAAGGTTAACCGATAAGTTTTAGATGGGAAATTTTGATCTCAAACATAACATCTATTGCGAAAAACCTCTCTCACGTCAGTGTTTGTTGGTCAATCGAAAGAAATTTTTACTAAAACGACATCAAAATCAACAAGAAAACTTACATATAGACCCAGCTGTTTAGTAATATGCCGTATATTAAATTATCTTTGAATATAGGTGCAGAAATCAGTGCAATATTTAGGAGCGCAATATTTTAGCTTCTGAGAATTGCACTAGCTAAATTTATGGTAAAGGGAACGAAGATATTCTTTTCTTCATATATGAAAACACTAAAAAAAGTAACACCTATTTTTCGAAACTGGAAACAGATATAACAATAATGCTATGGAAAGACTTTCAATGCTTTAACAATTAATTTATTTCAGAAAAACATCTGCAAAACATCTGTCTTGATTTTCTTTCAAACACCATAACACCATAAAACCAGATCCCAGCTGCTCAACAAAGCGAGAGAAGTGCTAAAGAACTATGGAAAATTACCAGTTATATGCAGTTTTAAAGCTAAATTTACTATCTTAAACTTAACAAATCAGTTCAAAACTTTGAAATCTTAATGTAAACATTGCAAATATACAGAAAAAATTTTATTAGCCATGAATAATGCATTCTTCACAGTTTTTAAAGGGGCCGAAAAAGAATTTACTAAAATTGTCGTTTGCGGTCTTCTTTTCTAACCGCCATTTGAAAAGAAATAATACCACCAGAACTTCCAAAACCATACATTTATTCTTAAATATACAAAACCAAAATACCCTTGATTTGAAATCTCCACCTATTACCAGTTTTTCAAAAAAAATTTCAAACACGAACCTATGGTAAAAAAGTATCAGACATTTTGGAAAACCCTATATTTTATTTAAAAATGTTTCATTATTTTAGTTAAATTTATTCATTTCACCTTATTAGACTATTTTAAGGCTAATTTCCGGATCCTGTATCACTTTAAGTCGTAAAAATTGCTTTTTTTCCACAAAAACTGGCTGTGATCCGATTCACCCCGCATTGAGGGTGAATCGGATCACGGCTCTTAAAAATTTGTATAAAATAAACCATTCAAGATAATTTATTTTTTTCAACGGGTTCTTAAAGTATTAATTGGGACTCGAAATATTATTTTTAAAGCATTCCAAAATCTTTATTATTAAACTCTTGGCAACAGTTCAAAGTTAAAAAGTGATCCGATTCACCCCGTTTTACGGTAAATACATATTTTTTCAGGAATCTGATATCAAAGTGTGCTCTTGAATTCTATACGTTTTAAAAGATTTTGAATTGATTAAGACCATGTTTATTTTACATATTTTCACGTATTTCGGTTTATTTACATATTTAACCTATAACTACATATTTCAAGGATTTATTTCAACAAAATATAATTAAAAATTACACAAAAGAGAAAAAAAACAATGGAATAATACGCACACAACATTGAAGAGACAAAAAAAGACGAACACATATACATACAAAAAGAAAATAGTAGTTTTGAAGTACCAAAAGAGCTCGTAGCTCGTCCATGGTACCCAGTAACAAAAACTCTCCCTAGGCAACAAAGCTGCGCTGACTCTATTTAGTTACCTTAAATAATATTTCTATGTCATTGTGTCCTGCTATGAAATTATGTAGTCCAGATTTGTATTCAGATTTATTATTAGTGATTTTAAGGGTTTCATTTAATTTATTAAACAAAAAGGGACCAAGAAACACGCGTGATTTGATTACATATTTATCCATTTTCCCATATTTTTCCATATTATCCATATTTTTTTTATTTTTATTACATATTTATCCATTTTTCAGGTTTTTCAAAAATAATGTCACGTTTGACCGATTTTCAAATTAAAGAAACTCACATAAAATGAAATACGCATTCAAATTGTAGTTAAAATTAGTGCACCTAACGCTGAATTTAACTTTTATAAGGTTGTGAAGGTCGGGATTGTCAGATGAAATGTGTCAGGCGTGCCGAGAAGGGAAGTAGACACATGGTTTTCGTTTTTCTTTTCTCACGAGAAGACAGCATAAAAAACATGATCTGTCGGCAAATAGCGAAAACCACCCTTCCCTACTATGTACTTGCATAATATTTAGACCCCTTTTAAAAAAATTACTTAAAAATTTTCTTTTTATTAAACATTGCAAAAAGAAATCCCTTCTCAGATAATGAAGCTTTTTGTCCTCCTGAGCAAACATCATATTTGGCATTTTTAATACATATTTTGCTAAAATAAACACATATTATGTGTACATATTTTGGATTTTTAATGACATATAAATCACAGCCCTAATGATGAGATGATGAGTAAGGCTAGGCGCGCACTGAAGACTTTTGTCGCGGCGACCGGCTGTTACTCGAGAGCAATGACTTATATGATGAGATTCTTGGCAATCGTCCAAGAGTCTCGTCGCCTAATGCGTGCGCTTTTAGCTTCTTGCCATAGTCTGAGCGACAATTATGTTCCAGTCACCGCGACAAAAGTCTTCAGTGTGCGCCTAGCCTAATAATCTCTAAAAAGGGGGCGTGGGGAAATACCCAGAAAATTTTTGGAAGTTTGACCCTCTTCAACAAAGATTTTAAACTCATTTTGCGGTATGTATAAACATTGCAAAAAGAAATCCCTTCTCAGATAATGAAGCTTTTTGTCCTCCTGAGCAAACATCATATGCAAATGAAACCCTTTTTTTTGTTCGTTTGCGGAAGCAACTGTGCGGAAAAGAATACGAAGGTAGTATTTCGAACGCGCGCGAAAAATTATGGAGACACGGGAGGTCGTCAGACGTATACTGGCAACACAGAAAGATTTTATTAAGTTAAGAACAGCGGAGCACAATTTAATTGTGAATTTTTAATTAAAATAAGAGGAATCGGCGTAACTTTTAAATTGAAATTAGTGCCACACAAAAGAAATGGAATTGTGGAAACAATAATGGATCGGCTGGACAATAGAAGAGATTGAGTAAGGGGCTGAAATGGTCTGCTTTCAATTTTCCCTTTGACTGTAATTTTTCAACATCGTTTTTCGCCTTTCCCCTCGTCTCGCGAGCAGTGGTTCCCATCAACCTTTCTTAATTTAAACCTTTTAAAATTTTAAACAACATGGTAACTGACTGACATTTATGAAACATTTGTCAGTCAGTTACCATGTTGTTTAAAATTAAAAAAAATAAAAACATATTTTGAAAATTTAATTGTGCCTTTATAGATTAAGCTATCAAGAAAGCAATAAACTAAGTGGAAAATATTTTTTTATAATTTATTTTTGGGAAGTGAATTACAAAATACTTAGCGTTTTTCTTGAAATATGTCAGTCAGTTCCCCGTGGAATTGCCCAAATACATATAATTTTGCTACATATTCATCAAATTTTTGTTTTTTCATGTATAATCACTAGTTTTTTTCGTTTTTCCAATTTTTTTTCAAACTTTTCCTATGATTTTCAAATTTAGGGTTCAATATTATATTTTTTTTTCAGAATTCTTTAAAAATCATAAAAATAAAAAAAATTCTTCCTATTTCCCTATTTTTAAATACATATTCTGCCTTTTTGTTACATATTTACCTAAAATAAGTATACAGGGTGTTTCAGTTAAGTGTTTCATAACTTCTTAGAAGGGCTAGGAAACACTTAAGCCCTGGATCCTCTACCTTAAGTAGCGACATCACGCTCAATCGGCCGCCATTATGGGGAGAACTCACTACAAGTGACGATAAGCAAGACTATACAGACAGACTAGTAGTGAGTTCTCCCCATAATGGCGGCCGATTGAGCGTGATGTCGCTGTAGAGTATACAGGGCTTTAGGAAACACCTCTAGAGGACTCAGAATAATCCACTAGGAAGGGGGGTCGGAAATACATCCCTAACGAGCTAGGGGTTTTTATAAGTGGGCAGGGGAAGTTGTTAAATCCCCTGTGGAAATTGACGCATAACCTTTTAGGATTGAATTATTAAAACCATCGATTCAGGTATTTATTCCATAAATCAGTTTTTATTTAAGAATTGCCGCAATCGAACGTTTTTTCTGGTTTTAATCCAAGCATAAAAGGTTACGTGTCAATTTTCACTGTGAATTATACAACTTCCCCTGCCCACTTATAAAAACCCCTATAAGCTCGTTAGGGGTGCATTTCCGACCCCCCATTCTTTAGGTGATTCTGAGTCCTCTAGCTGTGCCCTACCCCTATTATATAGAAGTCATGAAACACTTATCTGAATCACCCTGTATATTGTCTCAAAATACAGGGTGTATCTGAAATGGTGCAACAAACTTTCAGGGATGATAGTACTCATCAAGACGATCAAGAATCGGTATAGAAAGGGGGTCCCAGACCAAATCCCAGGGAGTTAAAAATAGAGCGACACCCCAAAAAATCATTGAAAAATTCAATTTGTAGAAGAACTACTATTGGTAAAAACTTAATTATGGTCTCAAAAATTGTGGTTTAATGTGATCTTTAAAATTACCTCAAAAGTCTTCCCTTTAAAATTTGTTTTATTATGAAAAAAGTTAAAAAACACAAAAAATGTGAAAACTCTGCCAAAACCTTATCTTGTATTTCGAAATCCTTTCTTTTGATTTGATAATCTGAAAGATCATGGTTGAAAACCATTAAGTCCAAAGTTTCACGTAAATACAATCAATATTAAACGCTTGAGATTCTGTTAAAGTTTGTTTTTTGGGTGCGCAAGCTGTTTTCTACAGCTGTTTCCAAAACAGCTGTTAGCGCACGCAAAAAACGAACTTTAACAGGATCTCAAGCGTTTAATATTGATTGTATTTACGTGAAACTTTGGACTTAAGGGTTTTCAACTATGATCTTTCAGATTATCAAATCAAAAGAAAGGATTTCGAAGTATAAAATAAGGTTTTGGCAGATTTTTCAAATTTTTTTGTGTTTTTTAACTTTTTTCATAATAAAACAAATTTTAAAGCGAAGACTTTTGAGGTAATTTTAAAGATCACATTAAACCACAATTTTTGAGACCATAATTAAGTTTTTACCAATAGTAGTTCTTCTACAAATTGAATTTTTCAATGATTTTTTTGGAGTGTCGCTCCATTTTTAACTCCCTGGGATTTGGTCTGGGACCCCCTTTCTATACCGATTCTTGTTCGTCTTGATGAGTACTTTCATCCCTGAAAGTTTGTTGCACCATTTCAGATACACCCTGTATTTTGAATTTTTAATTAAATGGAAATTATCAGAGCCCTATTAATTATGGAATAGATTACTACTAATAGAATTTCACGAAGTAATTACATAAGGGGACATCCATAAATTACGTGAGTTCAAAAAGGGGGGAGGGGTTTGGAAAAATCTCACCAAGGGGGAGGAGGGTCGATTAAAATCTCTCGTCAACTTTTTAAGTTAGAAATTAAACGATTTTTTAAGTATGAGAAAGGAATAATACCCACAGATAAGATACTGTGGTGATTTTTAGGCGGAATAATGTCCTTTTCCCCCACATCATTAATAATGGAAAAGTTTTAGGTGCTGTGAAGCACAAAATTCAAACGAATAGGAAAGAAAATTATTTTTAAAGATTGTAGGTAAATCTCACGTGGAGGGAGGGGGGGTCCAGCAAAATCTCACTAAATCTCACCAAGGGGGGAGGGGGGTCAAGAATTTGGAAAAAACACCTCATGTTATTTATGGATGTCCCCTAATATTTTTCAAAAAGTCATAATAAATAAATAAAAAATTGTCGAAACTAGTTTACCTTTTATGATTGTGATATAAACCTTTTGGCATCCGGGTTATCCTGTAAATCCTTCGATTGCGATTGAAGAGGAAGAGGAGCTGAAAAAGGATGAAACAAAATGGAAAAAAGCAGCTGCTCTGATCGGCGGCGATATCACGTAACGCTGATGGTCACGTGACTCAGCGCGCATTAAAAAGGTGTTGCAAGGGGTTGAAAGATACACAAGTTTCTAAAATTATTTTTTCCCCTTAACTGTCCAAAAGTTTTTTTAGTAGGTTTAATATGGCATGTGTGTAAAAAAATTTTTTTACCTTTTGAATTTATTAACGGTTTGTAATTATTCTATCAATATCGAGGCCAAATTTTTTCCATTAAAAATTCATATAAGCATCCAAGTGATACTCTGCTTTGATTTTCATTGAAATTCACGTGAAAGCTACGAAATATTTATACTCATGCTACATGTATTGAATGCATGAGAGCATATAATTCTTAATATAATAATATAAAAGTGCGTATTCCACGGCTTTTATTTGAAACAGGGTCATGGAAATAAGGTCCTCGTAGTAAGTGTCCATTCAGATTCTATTGAAATGAGTTACAGTGCCCCTAGCGGAAAATAATAAAAGTAAAAAATAATTAAAAACTTGCTAAAATTAGAAGAAACACTTCAATGAGAAAATTGTTGGCAAGATAAAAAAAATGGTCTACTAAAGTTAATACTTTTTCCCTCTTATGATATCCCAAAATTTAAAAAAATATTTTCCTTTTATTTTATTTATTTATTGGAACTTATTCGTTTATTTTTATTTATTTTTATTTTTTCTCCGTGTGTATTATATTTCCCAATTATTTTGTGAATAAAGAATCCATTACAATACATAGTAATAACGGATTTTTCTTTTGTAAATTATGATTTTAGCTAGTATACTTCTTTATTTGCCTCTTTTTTTTTTACTTCAAGAAAAGGGATTTCGCAATGCGTCGCAAGATTTTCACAAACAAATAAGTGTTCCGTATGGTTTTTTTGTATGGTAAAATGAAATATCTAGTCAATTTTTCAAAAAAATGTACAGGTAATTAAATATTTTAATTTAAAAGTCGAGAAAAAACACGTGACTGAAAACGCTTATTGTTTAAAGATGTCAGCAATCATACCATCAGCACCATTGCTTTCCAACAATGTTTATCGTTTGATGACGTCAACATACGATGATCCCAAACTCTTGGCGTTTTCGCGCGCTTTTAAAAAGTGGATTTTTGTTAATTTTTTTGGCAATCAAAAAATTTCTCGATCGGCCTCAAATTTTGGTTAGTTGCTTATTTTTGCAAGAAGAGTCGCTTATGCAACTTCCTCATTGTGTAAAAAAAAAAGTGGAGATTAAACAAGCGAATGTCCGAAAATCTCACGCGTTGAATCACGAAAGAGGAAAGAACACACAACCGACCGTGTCCGAAACAGTAAAAACGAGGAACACAGTTGAGAAAGAACTGTTTTCTCTTTTCATTTTGATGGAACAATCGTGTGGTGCGGATCGCATACCGAAAGAGAATCCAACCAAATTACCATCGAGTAAAATTACGTGTGCGCTGTTTACTTTACCGAAAATAAGTTTATTGTCCAATAACTACCGAGCAGCTGTCATATTGCACAAGAAAAATGTATAGTTATAAAATGGTTAGGTTTCATAATTCTGTCTGGTCGCGTTTTTAACATTTTTAAGGTGTTACATACACACCAGACAACTTTTTTCTTATTTTTGGCTTAAAAAATTAATTTTTTCACTGTAGGTTATTGATTTGATTATTTGTTTTTAAGACCATTTTCCTGAAAAAAAAAACCTTATAAAATATTAATAAGTTAATTAGGAAATTATGTCCTAAAAAAGGATCTGCGATAAATATTTTACCAGTAACAATTTTGATTTCGAAGATAGATTCAAGGTCCGAGGATATTATTTTGCCACTATACAGAGGCTTGGTGAGACCTCATCTTGAGTATGCTGTTCAGTTTTGGTCTCCATACTTAAAAAAAAGATATTGATGCAATAGAAAGGGTTCAGCATAGGGCTACTAAAATGGTCAAGGGTATATCCAGTTTAAGTTATGAGGGAAGATTAAAGAAGCTAAATATGTTCACTCTAGAGAGAAGAAGGATTAGAGGGGATTTGATTCAACTATTTAAAATGGTAAAGCAAGGGGACACAGAGGGACTAGATTTCAATACGGGGTCACAATTTCAAATTGAATAAAGTCAAATTTAAGACAGATTGTAGAAAGCATTATTTCTTTAATAGGGTAGTGGATAGATGGAATGTGTTGCCTGAAACAATCGTAAATTCAAGTGGGGTAAACGAGTTCAAGGGGAAAATTGACAAATACTGGGATTCTGGTAGTTTGGGTTAAAATGACTGGACCAACCTTGCTGGGCTTACGCCTGTAGTTGGTCGACTTAATTTGTATTTGTATAGCCGAAAAAACCATGACATTTTTCTGAGACAAGAACATTTAAAAATTTGTTTAAAATAAACTCCTTATAACCTTGTTTATTTTTGAGGTTCAGACCATTCCCATAACTCTACAGATTGTAAAAACACAAGTTTTATCAAGATAAGCTAAATATTTCTGAAATTATCACTGTTTAAAGTTGAAAAAACAAGAAAAATTTTAAAATTTTAAAAGTTCAATAAAAATATATTAAAAACTCATTTCGATAAAATTTGAATTCTTACAAATACAAATTAGATAGTTATCTTCAAAATCCTAAGTTATTCCTAATCTGCAGATTTAAAATACACTGAAATAGAGGAAAGGGTATCCATTGTTGAGGTCCATTTTCGGGATTTCGTAGTGTGTACGTACACCTTTAAGTAGCTTTTTTAGAAATTTTCGAGCATTTTCACACCAGTACTACTTTTTTTTTCAAATTGGGGAAGGCATTGACTTGTATGGTGGAAACAATTATCTCCCTCCATTTTATAAAAGTAAATACCTTTACTATAGATATTGAGACATCCTGAAGTTAATTTTAATGCAATTGAAGCAATTTCGTAAAGAACATTTTCATTAGAGCCACAAGAGCGTTTCTGCTCTTGCTGTTGCACATTTTATGACGTATAAGTTAAAGAACACAGCGAAATTATGTAAAAGGGGGTAAATCGCGGATACGCTGATTAATTGAATATTTTCTATAGGGAAAGCTTTTTAAATTCTTATAACTCTGGTTGTGTATCTGGGTTGCAGGATTAAAGGGAAAAAATATTCATTTTAAACGTTACGTTAACCATTAAAAAGTATTTTTTTGATCATACTTATAACTTTGAAAAACTAGTCAACTTAACGACGACCCTTTTGCTAATTTCACACAAATATTTTCCCCCTCAAACATCGAAAGATTCCTTAGGTGATGGAGTGGTGTAGTTTAGATGGAGGGCGTTTATATACCGAAAAAAATGCTTACTTGAACCAAGAGCGAATATTCAAAAAAAATCTACGTTTATGGAAGCTTTTTAATTTAAAATAAAAATTCATTGATAGAATGAGCTTTATCCAAAATAAATATTCGACGTGCGTGCAGTGTTATTCCTAGGATTTTTTGAAGGAGTTAAAATACTCCTTGACTTTTTTAGGAGGAATGAAATACGGAAATAGCAACACAGACAAATTTTCAATAAAAAAAGCTTACTTTTTAATGAACAAAATGAAATAGAAAAAAAACGAGGATGCTATTTTGGTTTTTAACAATTATAAAGTGCGATTTAAATTTTTTAAATAAATCCAAATAGTTGTCTGCCGAAAATACTAGAACAGTATCATCAGCAAAAGTTATAATTTCGCAATTTAAATTTAACAGACAAAAATCATTGATAAATATTAAAAATAATAAAGGACCCAAAATTGATCCCTGAGGAACACCACCATTGATAGGTAACTCATTACTACAAATATCTTCTACTTTAACTATCTGAGTTCTTCCGCTCAAATAAGATTCAAACCATGAATACATAGTTCCTCTTATGCCAATACAGTATAGTTTGTTTAAAAGTAGTCTATGATTCACTGTATCAAAGGCTTTACTAATATCTAGAAAAACAGCAGCAGACTTAAGGTTATTGTTCTCATTTGAGTAGATAATTTTAGTAAAATTCATTAAAGCTAATTCAGTGCTTCTGCCTTTTCTAAAACCGTATTGGTTATTAGCAATTATTTGATGCTTTTCTAAAAATTTTGTAAGGCGTGTATGCATTAATTTTTCAATAATTTTAGAGAAAATACTTAGAAGGGAAATTGGACGATAATTATTTAGATCATTTTTATTTCCCTGTTTATATACAGGAACCACCAAGGATGTTTTTAAGTCGGAAAAGAAGATACCTTGTTCAAAAGAAATATTAATCAAATTAGTTATAAAATCAGGATAACAATTAAATAATATAACAATCATATCTTTGTTGATTTTGTCGGTTCCAGTTGATTTCTTATTAAACAATTGGCTTTATAAAACAATTGGCAGAAGAAACGTCAACAAACTTTTCAAAATACACTGCTGGCCATCCAAAATGGTACACCAAGAAGGAAAAGAGATATCAAAGCAAAATTTTTTTGTATGATTGCACATAGTATGAATGTGAATTGATTAAAAGTTCAGCCCTCCTGGATGTTAGGGGGCCGAGAAAACCAGAGAGGAGTGTTGTCTCCATAGGTTTCCATTACCGCCTCCACAGGCCATGGTATTGAGTGAAAGGGGCGCTAAATGGGTTTTCAGGGATTGGAGGACCATGTAGCCTCCCCAGGTAGTCGAAGTTCATATGGTGCACCAGCGGAAGTCACCTACCGGGCTAGGAGATTTCTCCTCTTTCACTGGACATGTTTTGGGGGCGTTGGTTCTTAAGAGCGGATAGGTCAGTGAAAATGCATCATAGGGGGATAAGAAGAAAGCTTGGACATTGCGTTAATCATGTGGTTGTGCATTTTTCTCTTGAGACTTGTCCGCAGGGGCGGACTGAAGGTAAGGATAGAAAACAGGTTTCCAAACTTCAATGATGTAGCCCTGGCTGGTCAATGTGCCGGTAAATCATACTGAGGAAGTGTGAGAGTGAATGCATCACATTTAAAGTGCAGGGGACTACCCATTTGTCACTCATAGCTTCAGAAAAATTTCACTCTTCAACACTGGATTTGGTGTTGACAATAGAGCCCTAAATAATGAAAAGATCATCTCAATGTCATCGTACTGAGTTTATGAGAGAATCCCAATTCTGTCTGAAGCACCACGATAATCAGAGATGACTTTAAGACAGCGAGAAAAGAGAGCACTCAGCTGTTGATTTTGTAATCGTCAGATTTTTTCTGTACGCAGGATAAAGCAGTAATGAAGAATTGGATTCCACTCCCACACTTCCTCAGTATGATTTACCAGCACATTGACCAACCAGAGCTGGATCATTGAAGTTTGGAAACCTGTTTTCTATCCTTACCTTCAGTCCTCCCCTACGGACAAGTCTCAAGAGAAATGCACAACCACATGATGAACGCAATGTCCTAGCTGTCTTCTTATCCCCCTATGATGCATTTTTACCCCGACCTATCCGTTCTTAAGAACCAACGCCCACAAAACATGTACGGTGAAAGAGGAGAAATCACCTAGCCCGGTAGGCAACTTCCGCTGGTGCACCATATGAACTTGGGCTACCTGGGGAGGCTACATGGTCCTCCAATCCCTTAAAACCCATTTAGCGCCCCTTTTACTCAATACCATGGCCTGTGGAGGCGGTAATGGAAACCTATGGAGACAACACTCCTCCCTGGTTTTCTCGGCCCCCTAACATCCAGGAGGGCTGAATTTTTAATCAATTCACATTCATACTATGTTCAATTATAGAAATAAATTTCGCTTTGATATCTCTTTTCCTTCTTGGTGTACCATTTTGGATGGCCAGCAGTGTACATCACAGGTCATCTCCATGAATTACACTATCTTAAAAATTTTATATAAATAATAATATTTTTGTTGTAAGCCATTTTGGTTACAACTTTCCTATGCTTTCGCATTAGGGGCCATTCATTAATTAAGTAAGAATGATTTTGGCAATTTTTGACTCCCCCTACCCCCCATACCTTACTTAGTTGGGCTTAGTAAGTTGAACCAACTAGTTGGGTTCAACTTAGTTGGGCTTCACGCCTGTTGTTGGTGGTCAAAATTTGTATTTGTATGTAAGGGTACGTAAGATTTTTCAAACCCCTCCCACCCTATTCTTACGTAAGATTCCATTTCGTTTTTCAAAATAATA
This sequence comes from Tetragnatha versicolor, assembly GCA_024610705.1. Lineage (NCBI taxonomy): Eukaryota > Metazoa > Arthropoda > Arachnida > Araneae > Tetragnathidae > Tetragnatha > Tetragnatha versicolor. The sequence goes on from JANDEH010000006.1 coordinate 69,522,188, forward strand.
ATAATAATAATAATAATTTTGTTTCGACTTTTGACAACTGAAAGATGGACTCAACCTAATGCTACTCCAATAAAAAAGATACATCTGATATATCTTCATTAAAAAATAAAGCTTCGATAATATACCGAGATCGTCAGCATTTTTAAGTTTTACTGGGGTTATTCAATAGAATTTGATTTAATAATTGGAATCTGTTTACATTAACTTGGAAAATCTTACGTAAGAATGGGTTTGACCAAGACCATCTATATAAAGGCCTCCCAACTCAGCCGTGCAACGTCATAACTTTCACTCATCATTGACGTCACTCCATAGACTTAACAAAGCAATTTTCACTCACGTTTGACGTCATCTTCCAGAGTTGGGTGGCCATGTATATAGAGGGTCTTGGTTTGACCCACCACCTCCAAGTCAGGGTATGTGGAGATTTTTCGATTTTTCCAACCCCCTCCTCCTCGGGACATTTACGAGATGTTAAAAATCATGAATATTGTTGCTAAAAGCTTTGATAAATATATTAAAAAACAGCTAAGATGTAAATAAATAGGTTATTAAAGATTCATCAGCATTTTTTTCTTTCATAAAATACCCCAAATAAATTTAATAGTTGGAAAAATTTAGTTAAACTTTCGAAGGATATTGGCGCTAGTATTCATTGGAATTCTCCTGTTAAAAGTTAAAGTTTCTCTCTGTGAGTAATAATTCCTCATTTATCGAACTGAAATGAGATCATTGTTGTTGTTTTCCAACTCAACTTCGCTCGCTCCGCAAACTTCCTTTTTCTTTCATTCTTATATCCATTTCCATTACTTTTCAGCTTGTCGATTCAATTGAACTATGATTATGAAAATGATGTCTTGGGAAGACTTGTGAGTCGGGCAAGCCAGCATGGATTTTAGTGTAGAAGAAGCGAATGCTGATGACCCACAAATCTCACAAGCTGGTCAAGTAATGATTTTCATTTAATTTATTTTGAGTTTAATTGTGAACCTGAGGTGTCACACGGAAGGAGCAACTGATATGCTACATTCAAATTAAATATAAAATAAAGCAGAACACTTGTTAGTCAATGAAACGTTTGCATCATGCATTGCTTATGCTGGGATGGCTTTTTGAGTGTGCAAAGCACCTAGTAGTAACATCTCTATTTATAGGCAGGTGATTAAAGGAAAGGAAATTTACACACTTGCAAACAGTAGTAATATATAATGTGGTTCTTATCAATGGTCTGTCCAGGGCAATTTTACTACCTTTTACAGGGATTTATTTAGAAGAAATTTCAGTCATTTTCAATGTGAAAATGGAATCTTCCCAAAATATTTTACCCTTTGTAGACAACCCTAATTTTTAACAATAATTCAAGTATGAGACACTATTTACAAAGTCACTAAAACAGGCACCTGGCTGAAAAAACTTCACATTCACAAGAAGTGATTGCCTTTAATTACTTTCCATAGCTGTGCCCTTTTTGCAAAAATTTAGTGTCGAAAGAAACAACTGGTACTTTAAAAAAACCAAAAGTACCCTTATTGTCTAGCAGAGTCTCATCACTGCTAACTAAATTATTTGATGTCGGTAAATATTTTGTTGTTTTTTTAGTTTGGTTTTAGCGGATAAGTGGTAGGCATAGGCGTAGCCAGGGAGGGGCAGCTTCCCCAAGTCCTGAGTGATTTACTTTTTGTTAAGTTAAAACCCAGTTTTTTAGGGTCAAATTTTCTGGGGGAGGCACCCCATTTAGTATTAAAACCTTTATTATTCACACTTTTTTAATAAGTTAATTAAAATCAAAATTCCGCCTAAAAATGTATGTCAAAATTTGGGTTTATGTGCACCAAAAAACAGTTGGAGAAAGTGTTCTTAGGGTCAAATTTCCAAAATTTTTTGGGGTGAGAACCCCCATACCCTCCCTTTGAAACTTAAACCTTTATTACTAAAAACCTTTCTTTTACAAACTTTTCTTGGGTGCAAATTCTACCTAAAAACAGGCATGAGATTCTTCCGAATTTTTTCGGAATTTCCGAATTTTCCGTTTTTTCTGAGAATTTTCAGACTTTTTCCGAAATTTTCAGACTTTTTTTTACATTTTGAAAATTGAGCGTTTCTAAATGTTAATTTTTTTATATCCTGAAAAAAATTTTCAAAGAAAAATTCAACTAACGTAAAAATTAGAACTCTACCTCCCCTTATCAGTGCCCTTTCCCCATCGTTCCGGACAGTGCGTATCGCTCTTCGGTTGACCTTGCCCGGTTGCTTTCCCCCTCCCCTTTCAAACCCTGGACCCCTGGTGTAGTAAGAGGGTAATAAATTCCTGAACTCAAACGACCAATAGCTGAGGGTCTTTCCTTTCATTCGGTTTCACGTGTGTTTATATTTTAGGAAATCCTCGTGCGTGACCCATTAGCTGGTTATACTTTAGGAAAAGGTTGCTTTCATTCTTTCTGTAGGCGCGTAATTTTTTAATTGTTACATTAAGATGGAATATTAGTTAAGAACCTGATTAGTAATGACGACCTCGCGCAACGATATCGTTGTCCGTTTGGATGGAACTGATGTTCGAGCGATAGACAAAGGAATCAAGAACAGCTGGAGTTGGCTAGAGAAAAAATTGATGGCGTGTTCGTTCAAGAATTCATAAGAAAAATCAATAAACCCGGATTTGCCTACTGCTTAATATGTTCTAAAGATAAACTTCATATTTTATTTGATGATTTTTTCCTTCTCACTAGATATCGCCGTATGTCCATTATAGTGAAATAATTTGAAAGAGAACATCTTGCCCTTCATCACCATGTAATATTTTTAATATCTGAGGTTTTTTTAGGAATATAGCAAGATTTATGCATAATGCATCAACAGCTTAATTAATGTGAGAGAAGTGATCTTTTTTCCCTAGCAGATATAAACTTTAGCATGTGTTTTCCGAGTTTTAGCACCTTTTTTTCTTTTATTGGAACTCGAGGAGAGTTGGAGTGTTTATTATGACAGTTATTACTATTTATTTCTTCAAGATTTCGCTTGCATTCGGATGGAATTATTTATTGCTTAAACAGAAAACATGTATGTGTTTAAGTGTCTAGTTGAAATGGAGATGGAAATAGATTATTTTTTAAATATATATTCAGAATTTAAGATGCTTAAACGATTTCGGTGCGGTAAGATTAGCTGCGCGCTTTGCAGGTCTTAAGTGAAAGAAGATATAAATAGGTTTTGTTCTAAATAATTTTATTTATCTTCATGAATAAGTTACTTGTGATAAATATCTCCTCATTTTACGACATTTTCCTCAGTTTTATCCATCTTGATTATATGGAATTGTTAATTTTTAAGCATTATTTGTTTTTAAAAATTTTCAAAGAAAATAGTGGGATAGCAGTACAATTTTTTCAGCATTTACTTTAAATGTGTTATGCTGATCATATGGTAAAAATTAGGTATTTTAGACCACAATTTTAATTTCTACGATTTTTTACTGATGTTCATCATCTTAGACGCAAGTAGGTGCCAAGCATACTGTATAAAATAAAAACCTTTCTGCGAACTTAAATTTTTTCCAAAAAATTTTCTGCAAGAATTTACACATTTTTAAATATCACTCTCTCTAAAAAGAAAACATTATTACTGAAATACCCAAATTGCAGGGATGAGTTTATCTAAAGATGAAAAAAGAGGAAAAAGCGCGTGAGCTTAGTTATGTATAATTTTTTTTAATGTGTGAAACAAATAATTTTAACGAGAAAAATTTTAATTTAACTCGGGAGGATTTTTTAAGAACTTTAAACTGGCATTAAACTAGTCATTAATATTGATAGTCTAGATAAAAATATCTTTAAACAAAGAAAGATACATATTTCACGTTATCTTCATTTGCATGAAAATAACCAAAATGCAACTAAAATCAGATGAAAATTTAGGAAATCAGTTAAATACTAGGATAATTTATTGATTACTTTAAATATAATTAAATTACTGAATTTTTTTACCAATAAAATTTTTGCTAAGTGAAGAAAAAGTCAAATGAATTTTTAAAAGTATTATTAGAATCTCAAATCATATCAGATATGTAATACAGGTTATAATCTAACTCGATTAAAAAAAACTGAATTATTTTCTTAAGTTGCTTCTCAAAGTAGCCTTTCAAAAATTTTGCAACTTACAAAAACCCCATAAGCCAGAAAAACGGAACTTTCGCGAAAAATCGCCATTTTTTTACTTCCGGACTTGTTGGCTTCTAACTACGGTAAAGTTGTTTTTTCTACATCGCAATAACAACGCGATACGAAGCCGACTTCACCTTAACGTCCGCGGCCGTCCAAGAAAGCATCGCGGATGAAACGGTAAACTCCGCGAGCAAAAACGGAACTAACGGGAGAAGTTGCGATTTCCCGACTTCCGCGATTCCGATTCTTCCTAAAATCGCGATTCTGCGGATGGAAGCATTTGGTGAAAAACATAAGAAAAATTTATCGATCAAAAATAAATTCTGCAGAAAAATTTATGATAAAAAATTTTTTTTTGTAGTTTTTCGGCAGAAAATTTTCTGCAGGGGGCAAAAATTTTCGCGCGTTCGTGTATATTATACAAGTATGGTGCCAAGTATTACAATTTGACCGTAATATTTACGGATTTGATAGAAAATTACGGTGTTATGGACATCGATTAAAAATTACTGATTAAATGAAGTCTCGAAAATTTCTGCGCTTTAAAAATGTATTTGCTTCCCTTTTCTCCATGCAAAGTACGATTTTTCATGGTTTCGTCAACTCGTAGCCTGTATGACAATCTGGGGAAACTAAAATCGTTTCCATCAATGTTGAGTGGAATTTGGGCCTGCTATTGGTCTATGGTTTTGTTTGAGGGAGGTCGGAATGTTGAACCTTTCTTCCAGGCATGAGTTTCTTCGCAGAAAATTGAGATGTCCCGCTTTTTCATTGTTTCGCGGCCCTTGAACTAATTGTAATTCAGATAGTCCTTACTTATTTTTTACTTTCCGGATTATTTTCAAGAAAAATCACGAGTTTTTGCGGAAAATCGTGAAAGTTTCGTTTTCGTTTAATTCACGGAGTGTACCGCTTCTGCCCAAAATCAAACTAAAAATTTATTTAAAAGATACATTGAACCCATAAAACTAAAAGGAGGGTTTTTTTTCACAAAATTTGGTTCCCGCAGTTTTTCCGAATTTTTGCTTTTTTGTCAATCTCATCCCTGTAAAAAACTGTTGAAAAACTACAATAAACCTACTAATATGGATGAAAGAGACCTCATTGTTTCGCCGCTACCCACAAAAAACTTTTACATTAATTTCATTAAAGGTCAAAAACCCTTCTCGAAACAATACTGTATCTACGGCCCTCTTTCACTGGGCTTTAACCCCTACAGTGCATACTGATGCCATTTGGCAACACGACATTTTTCCCCATTTCCTACTCGATCTTCCATTTCCAAACGGCAACACCATGCAATAAGTACAATAGATTTAACATTTCATCGTATTAGCACTTTAGACTGCCAGTAGATTGCAGCAAAGGTACTATTTTGAGATATTTGTTAGTAGCTAGTGAGACGAAAGTCAAGAGACAGAAAACGCCAAATTAAAAGGACCTTATAAATTAAAATAAAAAAATTTTTTAGCTTGAAACAAAATTGTTTTGAAAAGATAAGTTGTTTTTTTTATATTTTTAGAGCAGTTGGTTTTATTTCACTTCGCAATTAATTTCACAAGAGACACAAATTAATTTCTCAAGGACAAAGTTTTTGCCAATAAAAAGTATAAAAAAATTTAATTAATTTTTTTTAGCATTTTTTTACTAATTTACACCATAATAGAAGTCATATAAATGATTTTCAAGTGAATTTAAAAAATCATGCATTGTAGGGTTAAACTTGTTCTCCACAAATAAAAAAAGGCGGCCCTGCTTGCCCCCCCTAAGTGGAACCCTGGCTACGCCCATGGTGGTAGGGGAGATGAATCAATGTTAAAATAGGTGGTCTGCAGACTTCTACCAAGTTCTTACAATAATGTCCAAGCTAATGATGACTATTTCTGTTTAGATTGAAAATGAATATGGGATAGACCAATCAAGTTCTGCTGAGTTTCAATCTGCCATTGAGTATGCCCACGCTACGTTTCAAGCAACGGAAGCCATCCTTCCACCGAGAGACTCTGGAATCGTACCGAAAGTTCAGTGAGTATGACACAAAGCGCCATGTCTTATATTAATAGGGTGGAAATTTTAGTGAAAAAAAATACTGTATTTCAGGGCTGCTCCTGGCGACTAAAAGGATACTTAAATGCTACTTATTTCAGCTAAAGGAGACTTTTTTCACGTGAAACTTATTGAAAAGTCCAAACTTGATGCCAGAAAGCATCTCAAACTTTTTGCGACAATTAAATATCTTGCTTTAAACTTCATAGACTGCCGAAATGTAAAAAAAGCCGCACGGCTAACCAACGTTGGGTGACTCGTTTCGTTTTTGTGAGAAATAATTATTATGTTAAATGAAATCGGCAAGGATTCCCCATTTTCGTGTCGGAGACAAAGCTTGTAGCGGTTAAAAGTCCCCCTATTATTCCTTCCGAGCGTATTTTTCCGGACTCGCGTCGAAAACTACCATATCCAAGATATTACCGCCTTGATTTTTTGTTTAAAATAATACAGATTAATCGTATTTACTTAAATTAAATACGAGATTTGTAAAATTTTAGAGAATTGCAGAATACGTCTCGTTACACTGTAGAAAACATTGAAGAATATTTTAACTCGAAATAAAGTTTCATTTGTTGTAAATCGGTATTGTTTCTTCCACGTGTTTTCATTTCGAACGTGTTCGTGTCGGTTACTTTTCCCTCTACTAGAAATAAATTACTTGTCTTTTTATTTTCGTTTGAAATTTCGTTTGTATTCATTATTTCGTTTGTACGAGGGTAGTTTGAAAAGTTCTCGGCCTAAACATGAAAATATTAACTCGTGGTTTCAAAAACTGTTTACTCTTCCACATTGACTCCTTTTAGGCTGCCTCACTTCTTGAAACGACAGTCCTGTCTTATTTTATACTCTGACGGGGGTGTTCTAGAAATTCTTCATAAAAACCTACTTGTCTCGCAGTTACTTCTCAATTCGAAGTAAAACGGTGACCAGAGGGGGAAATTTTCACTTTGGGGGACAGAAGAAAGTTTGGAGATACCAAACGGGGTAATAGGATGGGTAATTTTCGAATTTTTAATCGATATCCCTCAATTTTTCCAACGCCAAAACACATTTGTTAACACGAGCACTGTTCTGATCAGAAATGGCAATTTAATCAGCTTAATTAATTTTTTTTCTCGGATATTCTCGTCAACAGTTTAAATTAATATTCTCGAATTATATTCATACCCTTTTCCCTATTGATAAAATTTCCTTCAAATCCCCAGAATTCTTACGACATGAATCTACCGTCAGCCGATAGAACCTTTCGTTGCTGAAAAATCGACTTTTATCCATTGCATTGATTATTATTTCACTTAGAATAGAATAGAATGTAATTTCATTTGCCTTCGGGCCGAAGCCCGCTTACAAACAAAAAAAACCACGAAACACACTACGAAATACATGATACACAAAAATTGCAAATTACAATAATAACAAAAAGTATAAAGTGTGACAGGTCTAAAACTCCAAGGAAATGTTTTCGTTTAAAAAATTATTTAATTTCTGGGCATTTTTAATAAAGTATGCTATCGAGCGATATTCTCCATGTTTGAGGGAGAGAAAATTATTTATATTATTACGGAAACGAATTAAAGAGGAGATTTATTTTAACCGATAAAAATTAGAAACCGGACACACGAAAAACACGTGTTCCCAGGATTCCAATTCTTTTAAATCACGAAAATTGCAAACTTGCTCGGGGTGTATTTTAAATATTTTATTTTCAAAAAATAAGGATTCCTGATTAATTCTAAGTTGAAATAAAATTTTTTTTGACTGAAATATCGGAAAAGGAAACCATGTGTTCTTCTATGAAAGGGTTAGATTTTATTAATTTATAGTGCAGATTAATTGTATTATTCGCCAAGCTAATCATGTCTGACTGAGCGTATTGATTTATAAAACTCGTGATAATTAGAGGAAGGAATTTTGTGGCAATATCAGGGTCCTGAGAAAACCAGACAAAAGAAAAACCAGAGTTGTCTATTAAAGATTTTATGATTAATGCCCAGTTGTATTTTACTTGCTCCGAGCCGTTATAATAAAATTGTCGATACGCTATTTTCGTTAATCTGTGATCAGCCATTTTCAAAACTCGTATCCCAAATTTAAGAAGCAATTTTATGATAGTAACGGCCAGACTAGTTTGGCCGAGTTCCAGTCTTAAAAGGTAGCCTGGAGTATATCTCGACAGATTAAACAACTTTCTGATAAAATAATTCTGAATTTGTTCCGACTTATTAATGAACGATAAAGACCGTCATATTGGAGAGCCGTAACTCGAAGTGGACAAAATGAGAGAGTGAAAAAGTTTAAACCACTGGTTTGGAGAGGTTATTTTAGCGCCTGTAAGTATAGGCCACATCGCTTGGATCGCTGAGAATGATTTGTTGATGAAATGTTTTTTTGCAGTTAAAAACATACCTGAAGAAGTGAAAGGAACTCCAAGATATATATATTCCCTGACAATTTCAAGTCTAAAGTTTCGATAGTAAAATATATCGTGTTTTGATAATTTTCCTCCCTCGCGAAAGACCACGACTCTGGTTTTTGCCATGTTGACCGAAAGTTTGAATTCCAGGCAAAATTGCTGTAAAATGCGTAATTTTTTATTTAGATCAACTGGGGAATCAGCCAATATGATAGCGTCATCGGCGTACAGCAAAATATTAACTTTACATTCGTTGTAGAGGGTTGTGTCCGAAATACCAGATTCATTCAATCGAACGATTAGCTCGTTCAGAGAGATGGAGAAAAGAATAGGGCTCAGCACCTCGCCCTGCAGAACACCCGAACTTATTTTAAACGATTCGGATAAACCCGAAGATGTACGATTTTTGGCAAACGCACAATTATAAAAATCAATCGAGATTCGTAAAAGTTTTGAGCTTACATTAATTTTACGTAATACGGACCAGAGTATATCGTGTTCAACGTTATCAAAAGCGCCTTTAAAATCAACAAATACAACATACAGCTTTCCTCGTTTCTTTTTCAGTTTTGTAAGAATCATACGGTTTAGCACAAAGATCTGATCTAAGCAGTTTCCCTAAAGCCAGCCTGTTCCTCCAGCAACAAGTCATGCTCATTCAGCCATTCTATAAGTCTGTAATTTAGAACGGACGTAGAAATGCTGGTTATTATCGGAATAAAAGAAATAGGCCTGTAATTGGCAGGGTTAGATGGATCACCTTTTTTGAAAATGGGGTTTATAATTATTGAGATCCATTGGGGAGGTATAGTTATTACCAAGATTTTAAAAAACTCCGGCTTAAGAGAATCACAGCCAGGCGCCTTGCCACATTGGAGTTTTTTCACAACGCGGTGTAATTCTTCGGAAGTTATATCCGAGTCGAGAATGGGATCCGAGGGAGAGAAGTATTCGAGAGGCAAGGATGAATTCGAAGACCATTCAAAACTATTTGATTTGAAAACAGAGGAGAAATAATTAAGCCATTCGTATGATTCTATAGAGTTTTGATTGAATTTTCTTATTTTAAATTTGTTAATAATAAGCCAGAATGTTCCAGCAGTGGCGTAGCTACGGGGGGGCGGTCCGCCCCGGGTGTCACCCCGAAGGGGGTGACACCCAAACTAGTGAACTTGGCACTTTTTTCAAGTTGTATGCTTTCCTTAAAAAATTTTTTAAATTCACTCTACTAATGAAATAAATTAGGGTTTAACAAATCGGTTGTCACCCTCAAACTATCTGGGAGAGTGATACCGAAGTCTTCGAATTTTGCCCTAAGTTGGTCAATATGCCTTCCTTGAAAAAAAAATTATCATCCTGGAAAATACTCATTCGGCAGAGGGGTGACACCCACCTAAGCTTAAAAATTTTGAACGTAGTTTTAAATATAAACGCAAGAAATATAAGTGTTAGAATTTATTTAAATAATTAACAGTTTTTAGGGGTTTGAACTGGGATGTCACCTATCGAGCTTTATTTAGATGATACAAATTTTCTCGATCACACATAAATGTTTTTATTGAGCGAAAAAAAAACATTAAATAAATAAAAAAATTATTAAATGAGTTATCAACCCATTTTGAGTTGGGTGTCACCCCTTAGGCTAGGGGGACATCAAAGTTTTCCAAGTAGTTCAACAAAACAAATTCAACTGAAAACTACTATGGGATATAAACCCTTCAATCCGGGTGTCACCCATTCAGCTAGCTGGGATGTGACATTCAAATTCAAACTCTAGTTTGAATAGTTTTAAAAACCAAGGTAAAGGGTTGGCAAAGAAAAAAGTCCATCAGATATTTATTTTAATCTTAAATGAGTAAATTTTAAATTCACATTTTACCTCAGGAAAAATATGAATACTCCAACAGTTTCATCTTCTGGTTTCGCTAGTCATCGTTTGAAAATTTTTACCACATAAAAATGGTTTTATCAGGGGTGTCACCCAGTGTCACAAATATCCAAACATAAGTTTGTACACTATATTTAAAGATCTCATTTCAAAAATTCTTCTAGGGGAAGGCTCCCAGACCCCCTCCTATGATTACTTGGATTGGAACTCTATTAACTGCAATTTTTTTATATTAAATTCTGCATAATGCTAATTTTAGCTACAATTAACGTATGAAAAGGCTAGATTGAGCCTATTAAAAATGCTTTAGGAATAATATTTTAGGCCCCTCTCGAAAGAAATATCCCTGTACGCCAATGGATTGAATTATCCGAATATGTTGACCAAGGGCGTATAAAAGGGGGGAGCCCGAAATTCGGACTACGTTGTATACAAAAACAAGTTAAAATCCTGTTTTTAGGGTCAAATTTCCAAAAATTTCCTGGGAGAGGATCCCAGACCCTCTTTTGTACTTGGAACTTTGGTTAAAATGGAAATCCCACCTAAAAATGTGTATCCGAAATTCAAGCTAAAGGCCTCAAAACTAGTTAAAAATTTGATTTTTGAGTCCATTTTTCTTAAATTTTCTGGGGGAGAAAACCCAGGCCCTTTTGGTAGTTCGAACTTTAATATACACAATTTCCTATATTAAGAACTTCTTCATGACGAAAATTCCGCCTAGAATGTATTAAGAAGCTACATTAATCCTATTAAATATGCATGAGAGAGATGCTGGGGAATAATTTTGGGCCCTTCCTGAAATAAATTTCCATGTACGGTTTGAGACTGAAGAATAACTTACATTATAACTCGTTGTTGCAAAGTTGGGAAATTAAAGGCAACGGTAAATTAAAACCTTCAATTTTGAAATTTTTCATTACTAAATTAAATGCCATAACACAAATATAAAATGGGGTTCCACCTGCGACCCTCACTGGTGTCACAAATTTATTATTTTTTATGACCGAATTCCAAAAGGGGGTGACACCAGAGCTTCCGCCCCGGGTGACACCCAGGCTAGCTACGCCACTGTGTTCCAGAATCCCTGCAGTTTGAAAGCTCAAAGTTGAGTGCTTTGTGACAACTTGTTTTTTTTGAGGCACATAGTTTCTTGTATTCTCTGAGGTGTGTTTTGTAGGTATTAAATTTGGTATCGCTGCTGTCTTTTCCGAGATTTTTCAGCTTCTCTTCAAGTTTTGATTTTGAAGCATGGCACTCCCGATCAAACCGTTCCGCCCGTGAATGAGGTAGGGAATTCATATAAATGTTTTTAGAAATGAGTAACTTATTTTTTTCAGCTTCCTTAGACTTAATAGGAATTAAATTATTAGGTTCTATATTAGGGTTTGCCTCGAAGAATCTCTCCAATCGATTTACGTATTCGGACCCCGCTTGGTCTGACCAGTTGAACACTGTCGTTCTGGAAAATTCTTTTATTTCTACAGTGATTCGCGACTGGTTTTACAAAGGTGGTCGCAACTGGAAGATGGTCCGAACCCAGCTTTGGGATTACTCCGAAGTTTGCTACATAAGGGTAAATAGCGGATGATACGATTGTAAAATCTATGACGCTGGCACCGTTTTTATTAAAGAAAGTAAAATTTCCCTCTTCATCACCCGAAGCAGAAGAACCGTTCAGAAACACAAGGTCATTTTTCTCACATTTTATTATTTCACTTACAGGTTCCCGTCCATTTGTGCCAAAAGACGTAAAAAATCGCTTTCATTTTGTGTGAATCGCGTCGAAATTCGCATCGAAATCGTCATGTGAATGCATTTTTGGGCCGCAGTTTGCTTTCGCGGCACACATCTTGCGCAAAGTGTTTTCACGTGCAATTGATGGTGCAAAAAATAATTTACGCATTCCTTTGATATCCCTAGACTGTTAGAAACGTCCCCCACCATTCTTTGTCAATCTTCAAAACCATAGGGGGCACTTGTATGGTGGCTCTTTTTTAATGTTTTTCACATGGTTCTTTAGGAACGCTCTCACAGCCAACTTAAAGTTTCGACGCTAATTTTTTCACGGCGAAAACAAAGGTAAAGAGTCACTTTACACATTTATGAGCTTAGAATTAATTCCGTTTGGTTATATCCCTTCTTTTTAAAAGAATTCCATCACAGCTCGATACTTGTTTTTCCCATTGTTGAAAATATGCTCACCATAACCCATTCGAAAAATTGCCAAAAGTAGAATTCCGATCGGAACAACCCCGAAAATTAATTTGACTCATTTGAAGAGTTGTTCTCAAAGGAGAAAAAAATTCGCGCGAATTCGAGCGCGTGTTCTGGGTGAGGCCGAGAACTTTTCAAACTACCCTCGTATTATCATCCTACTGATCGAATTGTTTCTCTAATTGAATAAATGTTGATATTCTTCAATGTATTCGATTACCGATGTTATTCCCCCCTTTCTGTTTCCTCTTTTTTACTGCTAATTTTACTACGGTAAATTAATTATTCGTTCCATATTCTTTTGAAAGTACTTCTGACCGTGGGTGGATTTAGGTGATGGACCCTGGGGGGGCACACTGGAAACCTTGGGGGTGGGCGAGGAGTCCCCGATGACTTGGAAACATCATGTTATTCCATTATGAAAACGACATTTCTTGAACCCATGAGCAACCTCAATTCCACCCATGCTTCTAACCGAAGAAGCCTCGTTGATGCAAAGAGTGAAAAACACCAAAAAAGTTTGAAAAAATCTTTTTAATTGAATAATTAGAAGATTTTACGAGTTTGATGGAAAGCTGACTTTACAGGGAGTTCTTCGACCTTTCTTGACAAAAATGTCGATATTTCACTCTAGAAATTTTAGTAAAAAAGTTGAGGGGATCTAACTTCGAGCCGATAAAATTTACTATGAAATGAGACAGGAATCGTATTGTTAGGACGAATGGTTCCGATTTTGTGGTCGAAAAACTACGTTTTTTTTGTTTTTCATGAACTTGGGCGGGGTAAATGAGACGGGTCTTAATATTATCCGATTGAGCTGAAACTTTTTGCCAGTCTTATTTCCTAGCCCGTCGTCACGTTTTAGGGGGTTGCCACCGAAGAAATTCGAAACTCGATTTCTTGCGACCACCCTAATGTGCACACGAAACGGCTTAAAAAAGACGCCTTTTTTTTTGTTTTTTACAGCCTGTCATGGAAATTCGAGAAGATTCTTCTTCGTCGACTAGCACCGGATCTTCGTGCTCCTCCGGCCGTTTCATCTACTTTCACCAGAAGGCAGCGGAGATCGTCTGGAGGTCTCGATCGACGTCTTCCTCCTGGTCCACCAGTACCACCAGCTCGTGCTTCGTTTCCCACTTTGCATCGGAGACCGTCGGGAGGTCTCGTTCGGCGTCTTCTGCCTCCTGTTCCGATGACGAGAAGGAAGAAAACGCCGGATCGGGAAAAGAAGAAAAATTGTCGGGCCCGCAAACACATATGCGGCATTTCCCACGCTCTTTCGGGACTCACCCCCGCGCTTCTCTAGACCGGAAACCATAACGGAAAGTGCGTATCTCCCAACCGCACCGTTCTGTCGCTATAGGACTGAACGAACAGCGCGTTTGCAGTGACCGCACCGGTTCGAATGGAAGCGGCGCGGTTGCGAGAACCCAACTGAACGGTTGTACCCAATCGAACAACTTTTCTCAAATTTGTTTGGGGGAATCCGACTGGCGGGTTGGCGCAAACGGTGTTAGTGCGGTTGGCACAAACGGAAATTTTACGGTTGGTGCAATCCGAATGGGGGGTGTACGGATTTTCTTTATACAGGATAGTATTTTTAAATTTAAATTACCCATGCTTTTATATTTCTAGAAACATATGATACTTTTTTTTTAACCATACTTATATTAAATTACAAAAATATCCGATGGCGGTTTCTGTTTACATGTTTTGTTTACTATATGTTAAAAACTTTTAAGAATTTCTTTTCAAAAATTGCAATTGAGTTTAAAAATAGAAAAGAACTTCTTATACAGTATACAAGAAAATCGCTCGTAGGTACTTACCTTGCATTTATAACTATATTTTGTGTCTTTACTTACATCTTTCATCCAAATTTTGAAATAGCTAAGAGTGAATTTTAAAAGTTGAAATTGTCATATATGGGTCAGTCCCTTCTATCCATCATCTTCAAATTCCACCAATAAATACTAGATTGAAAGCATATAAAACTTCAAGATACTATTTCAGATTTGAGGATACCTACTTAAAGATTAGCCAATGCAAAAGTCTCTTCAATCCAACAATGTTGGCATGTTTTTATTTACACACATAAATTTATAATAAATTATCTGAATTTACCAGCAATTCTACAAATTGGTACATTTTGCTTTCTTTTTGTTCTGATAACTTTCATAATTCCTGAGTCTAGCTAATCCTGAAGAATTTAAGAATGTTTTGATAGTTTTCAACTTTGGGAAAATCAGTTCAATTAAGATATCAAGTCCAATTAAATACTACCCAAATATTTTGGATGCCAAGTATTACTAATTTTTATTGCTGTCATTGATATAACTACATTTCAATTGGTTAAATTAGCAGTTTTGGTAAAATTTTTGTAAAGAATTAAAAACAGATTGTGGACATTTAACAGGACAGAATGGAATTATGATTGGATGTATTACCTCAATATCAACCTTCAAGTTTATTTTAAAAATAAATAAACCAAACAGTTTTTCAGTATAAAAAATTAATTTTATTTTTATAATTTCTTTTTGAAATATTCAGAAAATGCAAATATCTTTGTCACAAATTGTGATACTTTTAAAGAACACAACATATCAATTCTGTAAAATACTAAATTCAAGATCAAATTTAACACAATAAAATCATTTAACAAGAAATGCAGAACACTGATGAACAAGAAAAGAGAATAATTCAGATAATTAAAGGTAAAGATATGATTGAACCAGATGAAATTGGAGCTAAGCTTTAAAAAATTTTCTTGTGTACTTTTTGAGGACTCAAAGTTAGAAAAAATTTGAAAACTTTTCAAGTATGTAAAATAGGGTATTTTCATTAAATATACAGAATATCACTATTTTTGACCTTGTTTACCTTATAAACCCTTAACTTTTTAAAAAAATATTTGAATGATTTCCAATAGAAGTAAAAAATAGTGTAGTAAAGCACCGTTTATACGTCTTTTACATTTATACGTCGTTTTCGCTAAGTCCCAATTCATTCAAATAATCAAAATTGTTTTCAATTATACGTCTTTTCATTTATACGCCGGTCCCTTGAAAGACGTATAAACGGTGCTTTACTGTATCATAATAACTTTTAAACATATTAAGGCAGTTATGGCTTAGCAAAAACAGGTAAATTATTGAATAATAAATAATTTTATTAATTAATTTTTTTTAAATGTGAATGAATCATATTTAAACAAAAAATTCAAATTCAAATAAACTTATTTTATTAACACCAGAGAGAAAGATCACATAAATGCATATTTTAGTTTAAAATATTATAAGCTTTAATAACAATAAAAGTAATAGGAAAAAGTACCTTTGGTCAGATTTATTGCAATTTATGGGTGTAACTTCTGATACGAGGGCACTATTTATTGCTGAATTGTTACTCTGAACCAGAAACACTCGTCCTGCAACACCAGTGTTGATGGTGCCGACTCTGGTCGTGATGGATACACCACTAGAACACTGTCATCTGAGCGGCGCACACTAACACAAATGCCAGTTTAAGAAGGCAACGTGAGATGGTGGCTGTAGCTGAGGCTTCGGCGAAGGATTTTCAGTCGTCTAAAAAAATGTGGCGCCCGACTGTCACTGAGGAGCACACACCATTGAACCTGGAGAACTTTTTGACGAGTCAACAGTATCTACCAAAGACAATCACGCAGACTTGAAGAAACAAGAGTACCAGGTTTCAAGCTGTCAGATGAGAAGCAAGAGGACACAGAAGCTCCTTGCCGTCGTTTTCCAGGGAGTCCCGAGAGGTTTTCCAGCCCTGCCAGGATCCTCTGTGTGAATGTCAAGCTGGATAAGAAGAGGCCGAGAATGGCGGTTTCTGGGGCACCTCGCAAGAGCTCGGAGAAGCAGTGCTCCATAAGTTGCAGTGGTGAACACGCGCTTTGCGACTCCATATTCTGATGCGGTTTCCTGCATCCATTGCAGCTGTGAGGGGCACCTTGCCTCATGGAGAACGAGCCGCAGCGGTCAACCCAGAGGATCAACCAGAAGCTCTGCCCCAGACAGATGTCAATCGGGACTGAGAAGCAGATCCAGCAGTTGGCAAGACGGCCCCCCCTAGAGCAGCTACAATAAAAAAAATTATCATATAATATCACATACTGAAATAATAATTAAAACACTGCTGGCATCCAAAAAACTTGTATCTCAAATTTAGGGAGTCAACAGAGTATAAGATAATTGTTAAATTATTCACACTAATGAATGTGACAATGAAAGGTCGGAATCCTTGGTATAATGCATTAATCATTGTGTGAATAGTAATAAAACTTGACCCATATTGACGCCAAAGAGGGAATTGTTGTAATAATCCTAGAAATACAAATACAAGTAATACTGCATGGAATTACTTAGTTTTTGTTCTACTTTTCAGAATATCAAAATCCATTTTCATTGCCCGAGTAAAAATATCGTATTATAACACCTACACTGGTGTGACTAGGAGTTACAGATAGGGGAGATTAAATTTCATGCAATTTGAATGTGGTACAGCTGGGATAAGCGTCGACCAGCCGCCATGTTTACTCACAGCTCAAATTAGATCTATATTGTTGTGTGTCATCATTTGAGCTGTGGGTAAACATGGCGGCTGGTCGACGCTTATCCCAGCTGTACCTTGAATGTTTGTGAAAATCTGTCTCGTACTGTATATTCCCCAAATCTGAGATACAAGGTTTTTTGATGATGCCAGTGACAATATAGGGGCCGTTCAAATATTACGTAAGCAGCTAAGGGGGGAGGGGGGGTTTGCTCTTTGCTTATTTTTGCTGACAAGGGGGAAGGGGGGATATGAGTGATGCTTACGTAAGATGGTGCATTTTCGAAAATATCTTGTATCTTGCAAAAATAATTTCAAAATTCAACCAAAAATAAATGTTACAAAAAATTGAATTCGGAATTCTGACGTAAGCACTTTTTTCTGGAGATGAACCACCCTAACATTTCGAAATTGTAACTCCGAAAAATAGTGTTTCGACTCATTTTTGAACCCTTAGGGTTACACCCAAAAAGGACACTCCTTGTACGAGTCACCTAATTTTCAAGGAAAAAATAAAAAAAACAGTTCTTACTTATAGATGTCAACATTTCGGGGGGGGGGGGTCCGGCAGTCTTACGTAATTATGGTGGGGGGGTTTTAGGTTTTCTTATCTTTGCTGACAAGGGGGGAGGGGGGGTTAAAAATGACCCAAAAAAGTGCTTACGTAATATTTGAACGGCCCCATATAATAAAATTTGGCACAGCTTCGATAAGAGTCTACCAACCGCCATGTTTACCCACAGCTCTCCAACCCCAGGGAGATAAGGCCTTCCCCTGTTTGGGTTTACCATTACCGCCAAACGAGCAGACTAACTTTAAACATAGCGGCCGGGTTTTCAGCCGGCGCCAAGATGGCGAAGCAGTTGCCAAAAGCGGACCTTTTCTAATGCTGTTCCTATGGTACAACTTTAGAATAAGTCCGCTTTTTTGCTGTCGCCAAGTTGGCGGTATATCAAGAGAGTATTTGTTTATGAAGAGTTTTAAGTTATTGCCAGATCCAGTTCCCAAAAACAAAGCAACTAAATAAACAATGTTTTTTTACTTAAAATAGCTAAATATAAAACTTGAAAACAGGATGAATAGAAAATAAGATAGAGAAACTATATTTTTATTTCAATTTTAATAACAAAAATAGTGAAGTCACCCATAATTATTATAATATTTAATTATAGCATTTCCCTGTGGCTTTGTAAAGTTTAATTTTTGAATTTGATTGTTTAATCAATAGAGTAAATTTTGTATTCCGATGTTGTTAAAGTCTAGTGTTCTCTTTGGCGATGTTTTCAAATTAAGCGGTATGGTCAACCGCTTAGTACGTATGTACCCGGACCTGGAAAAAGTGCCTGAACCTACGAACCTGATTCGGGGGAAGCCCCTTCCAGCTTCATAGGAGTAGTACGTAAGGTTTGGGAAAATTTTATTAGGTTCGGGGAAGGTTAAAACTTTTTTAAGTCCGAATGTACCTAATTTTCAATTTATTCATATTAAAGATACTATTTGTTTTAAGTTGCACATTTGTTTGTTCAGTGCTACTTACTCCAGAATCCCGTCGGAATAATGATGCAACAGCTGGTAACCCATGTTTCTGTTTCCGAAGGTCATTTGAGTGAGCAGCTGTCGCCAAAAAATCTGCTCGGCATGATTTCTGAAAAATAAAAAATCTGCGGCAGGGTTTTCAGCCGGCGCCAACAGCTGACCTATTCTAAAGCAGTTCCTAATATTATGTTAATGATTAAGACCTCTAGGGTTGTCAGTCATCATTTGAGTTGTTGGTAATACATGGCAGTTGGAGGACTCTTTCTAAAGCTGTACTCCCAAAACATTTTGATTAAATACTTGAAATTCAAAATTACACCTACTATAGTTAGGATTTTCTGTGGCTCAGTATTCTAAGCCACAGAAAATCCTAGTAGTTTTAATAACATAAGCAATGTGTTTATCACATGATAAATATACGTTATAAATAATTGAGAAGAGATCGGGAGCTGTCTCAATTTCGATATCAACCATGATCATAAGAAGCAGAAATGACTCTTATAATCATATATTGCCTAGTTTAAAAGATTCAGGTAAGTGATTGCCAAATAAATGTGCGAGAGAAAACTTTAATTGCCATGACTGTCTTAAAAATAGAGTTTTAGAGCATTCCAGAAGATTCTAGACACTACAAAAAGTATAACTAATAAAAAAAATGCAATACCTATAAATTATATATCTAACTCACTAGCAAGGAAAGCAGAGATGATTGCCTGTGTTCTTATGGCAATTTAAATTTAAAAAAACCCAGTATATTTAAGAGAATGGGGGCAAATTTCGACAACATTAACCGATATATGTGATTCACATAACACGATACGTAGTTCATTTCAGTTCAACTAACGGATGGTAAACATCCAAACCATTACGATCATAATAGTATTAACTCAAGACTACAAGCACATATTTTTTGTTGAAAAATTACATAAATACTAGGAAAGAAATCTTTTACGTACCTTCATCTCCATAAGTCTTAAGCCTAACCTAATGGGATGGGTCCCATCGTTGGCAGATTTCGGGCGGGATCGATAGGTGGCGCCTCGCAAAGGTGGTGTAGCAAACGAACCAGAGCGGTTCTCGGGATCGAACTTAGTAACCGAATGCATTGGGTTGAAAGAAACGGACCGGCGGGGTTTCGGGAAACGGTAGGCCCGGTTTTGACAAATAAACACCTATCAACCGAACTTGGTTTGGTTGATAGACGACCACCATTTTTTTGCGTGCACTGGTGTCACAAATTTATTATTTTTTATGACCGAATTCCAAAAGGGGGTGACACCAGAGCTTCCGCCCCGGGTGACACCCAGGCTAGCTACGCCACTGTGTTCCAGAATCCCTGCAGTTTGAAAGCTCAAAGTTGAGTGCTTTGTGACAACTTGTTTTTTTTGAGGCACATAGTTTCTTGTATTCTCTGAGGTGTGTTTTGTAGGTATTAAATTTGGTATCGCTGCTGTCTTTTCCGAGATTTTTCAGCTTCTCTTCAAGTTTTGATTTTGAAGCATGGCACTCCCGATCAAACCGTTCCGCCCGTGAATGAGGTAGGGAATTTATATAAATGTTTTTAGAAATGAGTAACTTATTTTTTTCAGCTTCCTTAGACTTAATAGGAATTAAATTATTAGGTTCTATATTAGGGTTTGCCTCGAAGAATCTCTCCAATCGATTTACGTATTCGGACCCCGCTTGGTCTGACCAGTTGGACACTGTCGTTCTGGAAAATTCTTTTATTTCTACAGTGATTCGCGACTGGTTTTACAAAGGTGGTCGCAACTGGAAGATGGTCCGAACCCAGCTTTGGGATTACTCCGAAGTTTGCTACATAAGGGTAAATAGCGGATGATACGATTGTAAAATCTATGACGCTGGCACCGTTTTTATTAAAGAAAGTAAAATTTCCCTCTTCATCACCCGAAGCAGAACCGTTCAGAAACACAAGGCCATTTTTCTCACTTTTTATTATTTCACTTACAGGTTCCCGTCCATTTGTGCCAAAAGACGTAAAAAATCGCTTTCATTTTGTGTGAATCGCGTCGAAATTCGCATCGAAATGGTCATGTGAATGCATTTTTGGGCCGCAGTTTGCTTTCGCGGCACACATCTTGCGCAAAGTGTTTTCACGTGCAATTGATGGTGCAAAAAATAATTTACGCATTCCTTTGATATCCCTAGACTGTTAGAAACGTCCCCCACCATTCTTTGTCAATCTTCAAAACCATAGGGGGCACTTGTATGGTGGCTCTTTTTTAATGTTTTTCACATGGTTCTTTAGGAACGCTCTCACAGCCAACTTAAAGTTTCGACGCTAATTTTTTCACGGCGAAAACAAAGGTAAAGAGTCACTTTACACATTTATGAGCTTAGAATTAATTCCGTTTGGTTATATCCCTTCTTTTTAAAAGAATTCCATCACAGCTCGATACTTGTTTTTCCCATTGTTGAAAATATGCTCACCTTAACCCATTCGAAAAATTGCCAAAAGTAGAATTCCGATCGGAACAACCCCGAAAATTAATTTGACTCATTTGAAGAGTTGTTCTCAAAGGAGAAAAAAATTCGCGCGAATTCGAGCGCGTGTTCTGGGTGAGGCCGAGAACTTTTCAAACTACCCTCGTATTATCATCCTACTGATCGAATTGTTTCTCTAATTGAATAAATGTTGATATTCTTCAATGTATTCGATTACCGATGTTATTCCCCCCTTTCTGTTTCCTCTTTTTTACTGCTAATTTTACTACGGTAAATTAATTATTCGTTCCATATTCTTTTGAAAGTACTTCTGACCGTGGGTGGATTTAGGTGATGGACCCTGGGGGGGCACACTGGAAACCTTGGGGGTGGGCGAGGAGTCCCCGATGACTTGGAAACATCATGTTATTCCATTATGAAAACGACATTTCTTGAACCCATGAGCAACCTCAATTCCACCCATGCTTCTAACCGAAGAAGCCTCGTTGATGCAAAGAGTGAAAAACACCAAAAAAGTTTGAAAAAATCTTTTTAATTGAATAATTAGAAGATTTTACGAGTTTGATGGAAAGCTGACTTTACAGGGAGTTCTTCGACCTTTCTTGACAAAAATGTCGATATTTCACTCTAGAAATTTTAGTAAAAAAGTTGAGGGGATCTAACTTCGAGCCGATAAAATTTACTATGAAATGAGACAGGAATCGTATTGTTAGGACGAATGGTTCCGATTTTGTGGTCGAAAAACTACGTTTTTTTTTGTTTTTCATGAACTTGGGCGGGGTAAATGAGACGGGTCTTAATATTATCCGATTGAGCTGAAACTTTTTGCCAGTCTTATTTCCTAGCCCGTCGTCACGTTTTAGGGGGTTGCCACCGAAGAAATTCGAAACTCGATTTCTTGCGACCACCCTCTAATGTGCACACGAAACGGCTTAAAAAAGACGCCTTTTTTTTTGTTTTTTACAGCCTGTCATGGAAATTCGAGAAGATTCTTCTTCGTCGACTAGCACCGGATCTTCGTGCTCCTCCGGCCGTTTCATCTACTTTCACCAGAAGGCAGCGGAGATCGTCTGGAGGTCTCGTTCGACGTCTTCCTCCTGGTCCACCAGTACCACCAGCTCGTGCTTCGTTTCCCACTTTGCATCGGAGACCGTCTGGAGGTCTCGTTCGACGTCTTCCTCCTGGTCCACCAGCTCGTGCTTCGTTTCCCACTTTGCATCGGAGACCGTCGGGAGGTCTCGTTCGGCGTCTTCTGCCTCCTCTTCCTGTTCCGATGACGAGAAGGAAGAAAACGCCGGATCGGGAAAAGAAGAAAAATTGTCGGGCCCGCATCAGGTTAGGGCCGCGCCACATCGGACTTCTTATAGCAGTCGCTCCAATAACTCAAACTGTCAAAGGGAGGAGCGATAAGGGGAGGAGAGGAGGGGACTCGAGGGACGATGTAGTAGATTATTCCTGCAGCGGAGGAAAACAGGTGTCATCTTTTATCATCAGGAGTTATCTACTATATCGCCCCCTCGAGTCCACTCCGATCGCCCCTCCTCCTGGTACTATCTTAATCGTTTTTTAATGGTGATGGATCGATGTCACGTCTTAAGAACGCCACGTATGACATGACCCTTAAACACATATGCGGCATTTCCCACGCTCTTTCGGGACTCACCCCCGCGCTTCTCTAGACCCTCTGCTGCACGTCGCCACCACCCGCGGGCACCCTCTCATATTTGTTTGTCTTTGTTTTTTCCAGACGGCCGGTCTCGGCATACCCGACCAAGGCGACGTTGCTGTGCTCCGTCTCGCAATGGATGAGGACGAGCTGCCGTCGTCTCTGCCATCACCTCCTCGTCCATCAGTCTCGAATAACGAGGAGACCGTCTGCCCGTACTGCTGTCACCACGCGGGTCGTCCGGTAGTGTAGGTGGCCACCGTTCCCGAAGGTCCAGGTCGGGCGGTCGCCCCCGTTCCCAGCGGTACAGATCGGGCGATCGCCCCCGTTCCCAGCGATCCCGGATACGCAGTGTTCGCCCCCGTTCCCCGCGGTACCCATCGGGCGGTCGCCCCCGTTCCCGTTCGGGCCGTCGCAGCCTCTCCCCGCGGCCCCGACGGGACAACAGAGGTCGCCACCGTTCCCCGCGGCCCCGACGGGAGAGTGGTCGCCGCTTTTCCCCGCGCCGTTATTAGCGGCTGGTGTAGTGGCCTGATATTCCTGGGACCTCGAAGAAAACATTTTTTCCATGTGTCGCGATATCCTGTCGATATGGCCTTTTTAATACCGGACGAACACTGATGGAGCCGTCTTTTTCTGGGGGAGGGCCCCCATGTAGTATTTACACCGTTATTATTATTTGCACTTTTTTTCCAATGACGTGTTCTTTGAAATCTGAATTCTACCTGAAAATGTATGTCCAGATCCGCCCCCCCTTGAAAAGTTCCTTGATTGTCGAGTGCCTTTCGGAAATCTATATGTAAAAAATATATGTCTACGCTATGTTTCGATCCATCTCCTTTGTTATTTCGTCGTCGTGGAACTTGAATTTATGATTGACCGTCTGTGAATAAAATTTGTTTTATATTTATTTATTTATTTATATAAACATGTACACTGCCAAACAAAAATTATCCGTGAATTGGGAGGAAGATTGAAATTAGGGAGTGACTAGCAAACCGTCGGGTAACCGTTGTGCGCATGCTCGGGTTAAAGGCGTGGTTTTCATGTATTTAGGATTGCATCTAGCGTGGCCCGGATGGGGAGGTGGTAGTGTGTCTGGCTGGCACGCGGAAGGTCGTAGGTTCGAATCCAGGAATTATTTTTCAGTAAATTTAATTTTAATTTTTATTATTCCATTAAAAATTGCAAGAATTAATTGCTCTTGTTTAACAGTCATTCCTTATTTAATTAAATTCATTGTGTTTTTTTAAATGTTTTACTTAGTCTAATTTTTTTTTAAAAAAATTTTAAATTATTAATTTATTGAAAATAAAATTATTTCGCTAAAATATTTTATAGAAACAGCAAGAATCAAGTCCACATGGATGGGCATTGCTAATCTATAATAATAAAAGAGCTTTACGGTTCATTCACCTATCAACGCACAGCAAAATCTACCGGGGCTAAAGAGTCGAAACTTGGTGTGGTGGAAGACTTTACAGTGTATACGCGCACTAAGAAGGGATTTTTCGAAATTATTTTTTCCTGACCCACAGGGGTGCTTGGAGTGTTTTCTACGTTTTTGAGCCTAACACCGTCCCAAATTACCCTAGATCTTCGTAACTTCGCAGGAAGGTACCTATTCACAATATCTAGAAAGGCATTTTTCGAATTTTTGATATTCGAATTTTAACCCTTTAGGCGTCCTGCCTCAAAACCTCATCTACCCCAAGATCGGCCAGCAAAGGCTTTGGGTCCAAATGCCTCCCCCCTTCTTCGGCAGTGAAGTTGTCAGTTATCGATAGCTGTGATTTATCGTTTGCGTTCCGAGCGATTAGCATATCCGGGCATTTGGTTACACACTTTCCGGCGGCAGCTGTGGATCCACGAGTGGTTTACTTTCGATCTCCATCTCCATACATTCGTATTCTTTAATTTCATGAAAATATACTGGACATAATTCTGGATACTTGACATAATTCTGAACTTTTAAAAAATTCTCTGTAATGACAGGAAGTTTTAAAGGAATATTTAGTTTAATTTTTGTTACGTAAATGAATTTTTTTAGTAATTAGCCTATAGTATGGATGTAAACATTAGATAATAAAGATTGTAATTAATTCAGCATTTATATATAAAGTTTTTTTTTCATTTAGAGAAGGGTAGAAAAATCCTCTATACACGGTTTCTTCATTTAAATTTTAAATTAGAAGATTCTTTCTCAGCAAAAAAATATCTTTCCTCCTGAGCTGAGAGTATGGTTTTAAAATTAGTATAGTAAGAAGTTAGCAATCGGTAAACGATTATGAGTTTCACCGCATTTGTGTATCATAATGATAACAAGTAAGATTTTTTACTAAAGAAAAATTTAGATAAATCTCATATGCATCGTTTTAAATGAAATACATGTGATCGAATATGGTTATAAATTATTACACAAATCGAAATACATTATAAATATTAGCCAATATCTACCATAAAGAAAATTATAAACGTATCAGGTAATAAATGTTACGCGAATTTTCGTTAGGTATTTCTATAGTATGGATGCGCTTTAAAAAATAACAAAAATTGTATGATTATTTTGGTTATAAGAACATAAATTTTTTGATTATAGCTTAGCCTTTAATGCCATTAAAATAATTTTTAAATTAGATCAGATTAGTTCACAATGGTCAATTACTGTACTTTCATTATCTCCCAAGAGGAACACATATTGAGGGCATCCAAGTTCGCCCTTTATTCCAATTCAGTGAATGTAAAATTTAGTTCGATATTGTAATGTTAAAATCTACCTTCAATCTTATGACCATTTTAATCGGATAGAATGACGTCACATACTATTTTACCTCTCTTTTGAAAAGTCAAAGTTTGAAATTCAAATAAAACAATCATTGTAATTAAACAATATTTAGATTTTACATTTCTGTTTTGAATACCTCAATCAAATAAAAATACTTATTTTAAAAATGCAGGAATTACCCTTTACGTGTTTTTAAAATTCAGTTTTATTTGTTTTATTGGTAAATATAGTTTTTCACTACGTAACCAAATACTGTGTATAATTAAGTCTACATTAATAATCTTAAAACGGACAATATATTAATTAGAATTTTACACTTAAAAAATAATACTTTTAAACATCACCCTATTTGAGTCAGAATTCATTTGTTTCTATAAAGAACATGACCAAAAAATGAGGATTAAAACAAATTTTTATAAATCAGTGGCCTTTTTTACATTTGCGCCCTAAAAGAGTTCTCTCCCATTGCCTGAAAATAGTCATTATGACACTGAGGACATTCTGTTTACTGTGCTCAATCAACAAATACTATTACACTTTTGGGAAAATTCAGCTCTTCAAAGTTCGTTGTTGCATTTATTTGTACTATAAGCACAGTTGGGGCTGCAAAAGTATATTTCCTGGTGATGATTACGGGGATATTTCCTGTTCACTTCCGCTTCTCCCTCAAACATGTTTACAAAACCCACCTTTGATGTCTTACCCACTGGTTCGATAATTGGTGTTTTTACAGTTATAGTGTTATTCAACCCGATAACTAATTTTCTACTTAATATTTTTCAAACATGTCCGTTATCGAAACATTCCTTACTTTTTTTAAAGCAATCATTATAAACTTAAAATGAATGTTTTTAATATGCTGACAAAATAGTTGGAGTTTTATCAACATAATTATTGGTGAACGGTAAAGTATAATACGGAAAATAGCATTATGACAAAGAGGCCTTAAATTAAGATAAGAGACCTAAAATTATAAGGAGAAGACTGTTGATTAAGAATACTTAATTTTGAATTGAAATTATAGTATTGGGTCTATATTCAATATCTTAAATATAGGCACCCATATTAAATTAAGGAATAAACCCATAAAAAAAGTTTTAAAAAGTGTAAACCTATTTTACTTTTGATGTGGTAGAGGTTGAATAAAATAAAACTTAATTTTTCCCCCAAATAAAAGATATGGGTTTTCCATTTCAGGTTTGAATATAAAATCCAAGATATTTGTAACTTCCAACTGATTGAAAAGTATGACAATGACAGTTTTTAGTTCTACAAGATCAAGTTTAACATTTTTAATCAAAATTTAACTCACATTGTCTTAAACTGTAATAAATGGACTTAGTTTTGTCAAGATTTAAAGAAAAATCCTTTTCATTAAACCAGGTTTAAATTCCTATTAAATCAGTTTCAATTTGAGTAATTAGATCAATAGTAATGAAGCTAAGAGTATAATAAAACTGAATCATCAGCGCTGACTGAAATCTTTTATAAAGGTTTCAGTTGACAAAAATAGTTTTAAAAAATTGGGGAAAATAATGGACTTGAAATACATCCCTGATGAACTGAATTCACTAAATCTATTTCCCTTACTTTTTATTTGCTAGATACGAGATGAAAATTATTTTATTACCTCCCTCTAAAACCTGCTTTCTCTATAAAATAGATAAATAATAAAAGATTATAACATTATCAAAAACCTTCACTGAATGAAAGGGAAATACGCATGCTTTCATCCAATTATAAAGTTAATTTATACTTAACGTCTACAAAATTATTGTTTTGTTGTTAACTTCAAGGATAAATTACCACCTTAGCTTGGTAACTATATTTTTACAAAGTTTTTAAAATCCTTTAAATGTTTCAAACCGATAAAAATAATAGCATTGGACTCTCAAACCCCATGGCATAATACATTTCCCCCAGTTCCGAAGTATTGTACGAGTAGCAAGCCAACTGCTAATGACTTTTGACTCAGGTTTCTTCCCCTGGGTCCCCGGGAAACTGATAAACACATCAAGAGGCGGAATCCAACTGTCAACCCACTCCTCCCAGCGCAGGGGAAAGCACACACGACACATGTCGCAGTGCCGATTTTAGACAGGAACTTGTGGACGACAGGGTCCGGGAAGGACGGCTGGTGGGTTAAGGGGTCTAAAAATTTCCAAAACCCGATTTTACAGAGCATAAACAAAGTTTTATATTTTCGAAGAAAAAAATACTAATAATTTGATATTTCGAAGCGACCGGTTAGTATTATCTTCTTAAGAATATTTCAAAGAAAGTAATTTCTGGATTTCTCGATATTCCATTCTGGAGGGGGTGCACGGGGATTTGAATATTTACTCCCGTTTTATGTTTTTGCATTCTAGCACCCACGTTATTAATGCGATTGGTATGAAATTTTAGCATGTTGCTCCTCACACAATCGGGAAGGTTTTCAAAAAAGAATTTTTAAAATCAAAGCATTCCAAGCAGTCTTTTTTGGACCTTTTCTAAATTCTTATGCGTAGCTTCAATGTTAAACTGATAACGGTTATTGTTCCATCCAAGTGACGCAAAACCACTATTGATGGAAATATTTATTTAAAAATATATAGCGAGTAGAATTTTTTTTAAAAAATCTGATAAAGAAATAATTTTTGATAAAATAATTTTTTTACAATTACCAAAAAATATTTAACCGAAAATTTTTAAATTTTTTTTCTAAGTAATAAAATTTATATAACAATAGTATTTCATCAGAAGCATTTTAGATGGTTGGTGTCAATTCAAATGATGCTTACATTTTTTTTATGTTGGAAGGCGATTTATTTTAGTGAATGAGTTGGTAATAAATCAACAAAAGGGGGTTCAGGGGGTCTCCCCCTGACCTTTTTTAAATTTTAATTTTAAAAAACCGGTTATTAACACTTTAATTCCCAAAGTTTCTTTAGGTTTTGTTTTACATCTTAGGAAAGTATATTTATTTTTTATTTGCTTTGAATTTTATGAAAACAGGGATGAAGGGAAAAATAAGTATTGAGTTCAGGGATGAAGGGAAAAATAAATATTGAAATTGCTGTTCAATAATAGACCTCTATCTTTATTTTGAAGCGAAGGTGGAAGATTTTGCCACAACTATGCATTACGAATTGGCGAAATAGATGGAGGATATTGAAGGGAACAAAGATATAGCACCTTGAAATAAGGGGGCTAAGAGGTTCTCCTTCCAACGTTTTTATAATTTGAAAAATTCACTCTTAAAAATGAGGATTTCACACATTAATTCTTAACAGGTGGTGTTTTTAAAGTTTTTTATGTCTTAAGGAAGTATAGCATGAAAGAAGAATTCTAGCGGGAAGCCAGTTGACCCTATTGCCCCTAAATGACGCGCCCAGGAAAGGAATATAGGGAAGAAAATAATTCTTATTTATTTTATCACCTAGATTGAAAATCCTTTTTTCCCCGAGCAACGGCGGGTATATCAGCTAGTAAAGTATAAAAATCTTGCAGGGATTGTGAAATACAGTACAAAACAATACGTCGGTCGCCATGGCCGTGGGACTAGCCGTCCGTCGTACGACGGTCGGCTAGCAACAGCCTTGAAAATACGAATAATTACAAATACTACGGATAACGGAAAACTACAGAGAAAACTTTTTGAAACGAGCGAACGCTTCCGAAGAAAATAAGTGTAAAATTGAAGAGATTCACTTTGTAGGTATACTGATTTTTCACTTTGGGAAAAGAATGAAAGAGCAGATCGATTATTTATCCTTTTAATTAATGAATATTTTATTTATAAAATATTTTATATAAATAATTTATTCTTGGACGTTGGGGACGGGCGTCTGATGGGAATACTTGGGATGGACTCTCCCTGAAAGGCGACCGGAATTCGGTTCTGGAAAATTCCGATGGGGTACCGGTGCTTACTTATTTCAACCATTGACTGTATGTAAGGGTACGTAAGATTTTTCAAACCCCTCCCACCCTATTCTTACGTAAGATTCCATTTCGTTTTTCAAAATAATAATAATAATTTTGTTTCGACTTTTGACAACCGAAAAATGGACTCAACCTAATGCTACTCCAATAAAAAAAGATACATCTGATATATCTTCATTAAAAAATAAAGCTTCGATAATATACCGAGATCGTTAGCATTTTTAAGTTTTACTGGGGTTATTCAATAGAATTTGATTAGAATAATTGGAATCTGTTTACATTAACTTGGAAAATCTTACGTAAGAATGGGTTTGACCCACCACCTCCAAGTCAGGGTATGTGGAGATTTTTCCAACGGCACTGTATATTTGGACGGCTTTTTTCAACTAAACTCTACTCTAATTTCCACGGCTAGGCTACAGCTCGGCGTTTCATTGGTTCAATCACTAAGCGCCGAGACTGCTACGTAATCACGAGACCTACAGCGCATGCGCCACTGGCCGTTTTGGCCGTCCAAATATACACTTCGTTTTCTTTTCCAACCCCCTCCTCCTCGGGACATTTACGAGATGTTAAAAATCATGAATATTGTTGCTAAAAGCTTTGATAAATATATTAAAAAAAAACAGCTAAGATGTAAATAAATAGGTTATTAAAGATTCATCAGCATTTTTTTCTTTCATAAAATACCCCAAATAAATTTAATAGTTGGAAAAATTTAGTTAAACTTTAGAAGGATATTGGCGCTAGTATCCATTGGAATTCTCCTGTTAAAAGTTAAAGCATTTCTCTCTGTGAGTAATAATTCCTCATTTATCGAACTGAAATGAGATCATTGTTGTTGTTTTCCAACTCAACTTCGCTCGCTCCGCAAACTTCCTTTTTCATTCTTAAATCCATTTCCATTACTTTTCAGCTTGTCGATTCAATTGAACTATGATTATGAAAATGATGTCTTGTGAAGACTTGTGAATAGCTGGGTCTGACAACTATTCTAGACTTTTATTGTTAGCCTTATTTTAGTCGAGCAAGCCAGCATGGATTTTAGTGTAGAAGAAGCGAATGCTGATGACCCACAAATCTCACAAGCTGGTCAAGTAATGATTTTCATTTAATTTATTTTGAGTTTAATTGTGAACCTGAGGTGTCACACGGAAGGAGCAACTGATATGCTACATTCAAATTAAATATAAAATAAAGCAGAACACTTGTTAGTCAATGAAACGTTTGCATCATGCATTGCTTATGCTGGGATGGCTTTTTGAGTGTGCAAAGCACCTAGTAGTAACATCTCTATTTATAGGCAGGTGATTAAAGGAAAGGAAATTTACACACTTGCAAACAGTAGTAATATATAAGGGTAATTCCATGGTAATGTAACATCAGTCAAGCATATATTCTCCCTTATTTCATACAAGATAACCTCCTGGGTTAGTCTAATCTGGTGGGTTAGACTAACCCACCAATTTGCAGGAGGAGGTTATCTTGTATGAAATATGGTAGAATATATGCGTGACTGATGTTACATTACCATGGAATTACCCATAATGTGGTTCTTATCAATGGTCTGTCCAGGGCAATTTTACTACCTTTTACAGGGGTTTATTTGAAGAAATTTCGGTTAATGAAGCGAATCCGGCCCGTAGATTTTAGTCGCCAAATTTTGGCGATCGCCGTGGCGATCGCGGTTTGTTTCTGGTCCTTCTCTCTCCTAGAGGTTCTCTTCGATCGCTCCGACCCCACCGGTTCCTCCATGGCAACCCCGCTGCTCTCTTATCGCTCTTTCTTCTTAGCCACGCCCGGCCCCGCCTCATCCAAGCTTATCGATGCTGTGTCCTTGGGTTTGACAGCTCCTTATCAAAAATCAGTGGTTAGAAATTTAAAAATGATTGGACCCCGCTTGTTTTAATTTAATTCAGCGTTCTCAATGCTTTTTTGCCCCTTGCCATTTCATTTCGCCGTGGATGCTGCTCTAGGGAGGTCGGGAGAATTTCGCTCTGCTGCACGGACAAAGGAGCACGCTTTAACGGTCCATCTTCGGCTCGGCATTTCAGGTACCAAATTTCTTGGATTTCTCTATGATTGCTAGATTTTCTCAGCTGTGATTCCAATGTTCTCCAAGAGTTATTGCAAATGCAAGTTTGTCTTGGTCAGCAATTTCTTTTTGGTGATACCAGTCTCATGAGTACATGCTTCTGGTACGCTGAGGACATGCTGGGGTACCAACAGGGTTAAGGATCTATTTGATTCTTATCCTGCTGAGTACGTTTGGATAGAGCTCCGTCTCACGAGCTGAGAAAATGCTATCATTCATCGAGATGTGCTCGAAATTGTACCCGCCCTAAGAGATGGATCCTCCGGCTGCTTCGGCGTCCGTTGACCCATCCACCTCAACCTCCGCGGATTCTCCCGTAGTATCAACGTTGTAATCTCCCCGGCGTGACATCAGCAGTTTTTTTTGGATTGTATTCCCTTTCAACGCAATCGGATTACTTACAAAAGGTAAGATCGCTGTTTTTAGCGATTTTTCATTAATTTTTCCATTCTGTCGCCAAGCATTCCGCTTGGCGACAAAAAAATCGCCAAGTAGCCAACCGGGCCGGATTCGCTTCATTTACCGAAATTTCAGTCATTTTCAATGTGAAAATGGAATCTTCCCAAAATATTTTACCCTTTGTAGACAACCATAATTTTTAACAATAATTCAAGTATGAGACACTATTTACAAAATCACTAAAACAGGCACCTGGCTGAAAAAACTTCACATTCACAAGAAGTGATTGCCTTTAATTACTTTCCATAGCTGTGCCCTTTTTGCAAAAATTTAGTGTCGAAAGAAACAACTGGTACTTTAAAAAAACCAAAAGTACCCTTATTGTCTAGCAGAGTCTCATCACTGCTAACTAAATTATTTTGATGTCGGGTCCTAATTGTGCTCATTCTTGTCAAATATTTTGTTGTTTTTTTATTTTGGTTTTAGCGGATAAGTGGTAGGCATAGGCGTAGCCAGGGAGGGGCAGCTTTCCCAAGTCCTGAGTGATTTACTTTTAGTTAAGTTAAAACCCAGTTTTTTAGGGTCAAATTTTCAAAATTTTTCTGGGGGAGGCACCCCATTTAGTATTAAAACCTTTATTATTCACACTTTTTTAATAAGTTAATTAAAATCAAAATTCCGCCTAAAAATGTATGTCAAAATTTGGGTTTATGTGCACCAAAAAACAGTTGAAGAAAGTGTTCTTAGGGTCAAATTTCCAAAATTTTTTGGGGTGAGAACCCCCAGACCCCCCCTTTGAAACTTAAACCTTTATTACTAAAAACCTTTCTTATACAAACTTTTCTTGGGCGCAAATTCTACCTAAAAAACTGTTGAAAAACTACAATAAACCTACTAATATGGATGAAAGAGACCTCATTGTTTCGCCGCTACCCACAAAAAACTTTTACATTAATTTCATTAAAGGTCAAAAACCCCTCTCGAAACAATACTGTAGCTACGGCCCTCTTTCACTGGGCTTTAAATTTGTTCTCCACAAATAAAAAAAGGCGGCCCTGCTTGGCCCCCCTAAGAGGCCCTGGCTACGCCCATGGTGGTGTAGGGGTGATGAATCAATGTTAAAATAGGTGGTCTGCAGACTTTTACCAAGTTCTTACTATAAAGTCCAAACTGATTACTATTTCTGTTTAGATTGAGGATGAATATGGGATAGACCAATCAAGTTCTGCTGAGTTTCAATCTGCTATTGAGTATGCCCACGCTACGTTTCAAGCAACGGAAGCCATCCTTCCACCGAGAGACTCTGGAATCGTACCGAAAGTTCAGTGAGTATGACACAAAGCGCCATGTCTTATATTAATAGGGTGGAAATTTTAGTGAAAAAAATACTGTATTTCAGGGCTGCCCCTGGCGACTTAAAGGATACTTAAATCAGGGTTGGGTTTTAGCCGTCAAAAACTAGTTTTTGACATGACAGAGGTTTAAACCAGGTTTTAACCGGTTAAAACCGTCAAAAACCCCAAAAAAAATTAAATACGTTAAAAATGAAAAAGAAGGCTGTTAATAATAGCAAGATACAGCATTGTTTTTGTTTAATTATAATGTTCCTCCTTAGTTTTAGTATACATTGAATATGAATTATAATTAAATATTAATTTACATACTTTTCTTTGGTTTAAGACTTAATTTTAAATTTTTTATACATATTATTACAAAATTATTGTGTAAAAGTTTTGAAATTTATACTTTTTATAATTACATCATACATTTTATTACACTTGTTTTCAATAAATTTAATAATCAAATTAATAATAAAAAATAAATGCTGCCAAATGGGATCAATTGGCCTTCTACCACAATTAATTTTTAAATTTGGAAATCAGGGCTTCTAAAACACACACAGCAGAATTTCAACAGCTGTTCTAGCAGCAGTTATTTTCTACTGTCCAAAAATCACTCATATCTGTGGGGAAACAAATCCTACAAGGAATTCTGAATGTACCAATCTATTTAAAACAAGTGTAACAAAACAACCAATCACTAAGTAGGTTGGAGAAATAGAAGATTAGAGTGGAAAGGAAATATTGTGACACGAAAACTTAAAAATGCAATAACTTTTGATCTAATATCCAGATAGTAAAAATAAAAACAGATTTGAAATCCTTGCAGCAAAATGTATAAATAGACACCAAATACTAAAGCATTTCACTAAGAAATAAAAAAGATATTAAAAATACATCCAATTAAGCAAGGTAATTAGTTAAAATTTGAACTTAAACTTAATAAATTAGATGAATTTTTATGAAATTTTATTTAAAATTTATTGATTAAAGTCTATCCAATTCTGCTAAATTATTTCCTTCATAATTTTTTTACAAATTAGGTTTTTGACACTTTTTGACGATTTTGACAGGGAGGTTTTTGACATGACGGTTTTAACCATGGTTTAAACCGGTTAAAACCGTCGCATGTCAAAAACCTGCCAACCCTGACTTAAATGCTACTTATTTCAGCTAAAGGAGACTTTTTTCGTAAAAAAACTATGAAAAGGGACTAATTTTGACTTCAGAGGCGACTTTTGTCGTCAAAAGGCGACTTTTTAAATTTATTCTACAAGTTTATTAATAAATTTATTAAGGTTTATGGTTTTAAACATAAAAGATATTGATACCTACTTCTTTTCCCTCTATTTTTGTTGTTGTTTTATTGCAATTGAATTGAGGCCCTTTCAAATACAAATACAAATTAAGTCGACCAACTACAGACAGGCGTAAGCCCAGCAAACAAATAGAGTATGTTTACGAATTTTAAAACTTCTTAAATCGCTCAAAATTAATTTTTTGCTCATTATACGTGCATAAATGGTGCTCAATAAGTTAATGTTAACTTTGCTGCTATATTTAAAACGGTGAATTGTAATTTTCTATCTCTTGTCTTTTTGCTTCTTATTTCTGTGACTGCTGCAAAGTTTTAGGTTTAGGTAAAAAAATTTCCAATTTTATAGAAGACTTTTTAGGCTTATTATACTGGAAGCAACTTTATTTGTCATTTAAGGGGGCTAAAGCAACTAATTTCAACAATGATATTTAGTGGCAGCCCTATCCATATATATAATTCCCTTACGTGGCTCACGAATTCGGCTGTATTTGTTACCCGCCGTTGGCAACGACCGGTTTGTTTACACTTTGCGAATTCGTGTTTATGTTTTCCGCGTCTTCCGATTCACGACGCCTTTCAACTTTTTAGTTATGTGTATGTCATGGATTTATGTAGAGCAGCAAACTATTTTCGTAATATCAAACGTAGAAGAATCTCGAGAAGTAATCCCGAGCAAGCAAGTATTCGCAGAACTAATCGGACCGAGTTTGATCGATTGCGGCGTGCGGCACACTGCATTCCTGAAATTTCATTGTTCAAGGAGCACCATTGTGGAGAATTAGCTATAAAATGTTTTTAGTTGAAAAAGTTGTCAGGATTAAATATTTTTAGGTGTTTAAATAGCACGTTAATTTTGATGGCGATTGAGGTATGTCGGCAACACGCATTGGTATCGCATTAAGCCAAGGTTAAGTATGAGCCGAATTAAAAATTTCCCCACTTTTGCAAGCATGAATCACTAACATTGTGGCCTAAAATTACCTCTTCCAAAAACACAGGACACTGCAATAAAAATGTGAGTGCTCCTTCCTAAAGTGCAGCCCTTTATTTACGGAAAACTTAAAAATATTGAAGGTAGAGAACCATACACATGAGTAGCGAAGCACAATTTTTGAGTGTGCGGTAAATAGCGTACACCCACGATTACTTTGCAGAAACAATCGAAAGTTATTTAACCATACAGCTGTAGGTAAGTGGTATTTTCACAGCAACGCGATGGTCTGTTGAGTCAATTTCGCAGTAGCTGCAAAACTTGAATTATTCTACTAAACTTGATTGCAACTTAAGTTGAGCCTGACGTCATGGCCGCGCGGAAGAAAATTTGAGTAAACAGAAAGCTTTCTGGGCTCTGTGAGCTCTTATTGGCTGGCAAGTTTTATTTGTACTACTACGCGCTGCGCCACTTTAAAAAATATTAATTCTCAACATTTAGCAAATCGGGATGAAAAGACGCATAATATACGTGGATTTAAAAATTAATCATATTTTAAAATTGAATCTCTTAATTTCACTCAAAATTCCGACACCGCACGTGGAACAACTTTCTTATGTTTCTCTCAGCATATTTCTACAGGCTCAAGTTAAGTCGCAACCGAGTATAGACAAAATTTTCTGTGATTCAGTTGGGTAAAAAAACTTTTTGCACAGAATAGTCGAACGCAATTTTGGTGTTGTACAAATGGTAACCATTATTAATGAATACTAGCATAAGAGGGTAGAAAACCATACATTGTGACAAAGCACAAGTTGGAGTAACGCGGTAAGTTTAGGTAACAGGGTAAGATAGTTTTTGGTCGACTTATCCAGTCATATTAAGAAATTATGTAACTTTCATGGACATGGTGTTTTACTTGCTCTTTCTTCACTTAAAGGGGTACAAATTTTCTTACTATTAGCAACGTGTGAAAAATTTTGATTTTAAGGATTTAATCATTTATACCATATTATTTGGTTGGTGCTATATATGCTCTTATTCAGCTCTTAAACACGGTATACATATATTTCACACACTGTATTTAATGTTTCCATGCTGCATATTTCTATTTATAAAACTTTATTTCCACCAATAAATTTAGTTGGTAATGAATCTCAGCTAGGCTATACCAGCGGATGGCGAGTGAGCGAAGCGAGCCAGGATCGCGAAGCGATCCTCCGCGAACTGCGAAGCAGTTCGCGCGGGGGTTGGCGAGCGATAGCGAGCAGGGGGCGGCAGCCCCCTAGTATTTAGAATTATATCAATTATTGATATTAACTAAAAAAGGATTTCTATAACTTAAAAAGGAAGTTTTTACCATTTTAAAAAATATGTAATATTTTTTTCCAGAAAAAGTTAGATTCCACTTGAAAAGGATAGATATATTGAAGTTTGTAATATTCAAAAATAATACTTTCAAAAATGTATTAGTTGCATTACACTTTTTTCCTTAGATATTTACTATCACAAATGAAAAAATTTGGTACTAACTAGGTGTAACACTTGAAATGTCTCAATTTTGCAGTGTTTCTTATAACTTTTGTTATATTTTTATGTGTAAATCTATATATATAAAATAGAAACCCGGAAATAGAGTTTGAAACCCGTGTGCTGTCGGGTTTGAGCATTTGATTGGTCGGAAAAAATATCCCTCCTTCTCTTGGAGTGGCCGATTTTTGAAAGATTTGTCCTCTCAGCAATCCCTAATGTGAAGACGGTAAAGATTAATCCTGTCTGTAAGCAACGGCGATTGTTTACTTCCTGTTCGGTTCTCTGCTATGGCGTCGCGGTTTGCTTTTTCGTGTTTATTTATGCGCTTCGTACTTTGCTCTTTGCATAAGTATATTTTTATTCCGCTTTTTGATTATACAGTTTCTTTTCATTCTGTCCTACGACGAATGTTTTGCTTTCTTTCGATTACATTTCCGTTTTATAAAATTGGCTCTCGGATGTCATTGTGATGCATGATCTCATGATCTTTATCATGTTCGTCGTGGAGGGCTTTTTTGTGATATCCAGTTACTGATTTTCATTTCATTACTCAAAACTAAGTATTTAGGCTTTCCTTTCCTTACGCTTACCAAAGTACTTTACTATGAAGTACTTACTTTTCATTGTATACTGTTGGATAATTTCTTCCAGTAGTAGGTAAGTACTACACCACACAGTTTGTTTAGAAGAAGCTCAGACTTACTTTTGTTTAAGTAGCCTCTTTATGTTTAAGTAACTCAGGCTAAATTTTGTTTACGGCTTACTTTTTTTTATTTTAATACTTTCATTTAATTCTTGCAGACTTGCATTTGTTAGTGCACTTCTTACACCAAGTAATGTTTTGTAGTTTGGTTTATTTTCTTTCAATACAGTTTATTATTTGGTAGTGATTTAAGGGCACGTTGCTAAGCCAGTCTACATCAGGAAAAATTTTTATTTCAATCAGTCAGGCGCGTTTCGGCCCATCAGACCCATTATAATAAGCACGAACAAAGCCCGTCTATGTCAGGGCAAATTTCCATTTCCTTTCGTAAAGTATGTTGTACGGGCAAAGCCCAGGGCCGCGTTAAGGGGGGGGGGCAAGGGTGCGCCCGCCCCGTTTGCCGTATTCAGGTATTCAATAGGGGCGCCAAATTTGTACTCGAACTTTTTTTGCAATCATCATACCCAACATATTAAGCACGAAAATTTACATTTCCTTTCATCAAGTATGTTGTACGGGCGAAGCCCGGGGCCGTGTTAAGGGGAGGGCCAAGGTCCGCCCCGGGTGCGATTTTTCCACAACACGGCCCTGGCGAAGTCCGTCCAAATTTTTTTATGGCAAATTTTATTTCATTTACTCGGGTGTGTTGTATGGGGGAAGCCCACCCAAATTCTCAGTTAAGCACGGGCGAAGCCCGTCTACTTTAGGGCAAATTGTTTTTTTTATTTACAACGCCCGGGTGTAGCGCTTTAGTTGTTTAGTTGATGTTTTCTTTCTCAATTTCATTGTATTTAACGTTGTTTCTAGCAGAACTTTTTTAAATTCTTTTTCCAGTTTTTGTCTGGCTTATGCTTTGAAGTTAATTTGAAGCAAAAGGACTGCTGTACGGGCGAAGCCCGTCTATATTACACCCCGAGCAACGCCGGGATAGCGCTTGCGCTAGTAATCCCAATATAGCCAGCCAAATTTATATCGGAAAATGCATGTTTGTGCATGTGGGATTGTTGGGTTCCCACAGAGATTATTTGGTACACTATCACTCTTTTCGAGGAGAAATGTATAAAACAATTTTTGTGGACTAGTAGTCATGAAACTAGACTCAACTCCAATTCTAGTTAGTATTACTTTCATTTCAATTTCGTATTCAAATAGGTGGCTTACAAATCTTGGCCTGCAGATGACAATGTTATTTTCTTAAATTTATTTCGCAGAATCAATAAAGAAAAGAATAATCCTTGAATATATATCCTACTTGTAAATATTTTAGATTTTAAACTGCACAATTTTTAACATCTCATACTTAATTCCTTAAAAATTTGGGAATAGTTGGATAAAATTGCATCTGTCTAAACTCTGTGAATTGATTTTTAATTCTATTAAATTGGTCAAAAATATTTGTTCCCATTCATCGTTACCGTGATTTGTAATTTTCTGTTCTCAATGTCGTTTTTCTTTCTCTTCAACAGCAATGTAGTGAGCTCTGTGGACATGGGCTGTGAGCTCAACTTGTTGAACATTGCCCACCGTTTGCGCAATGCAGAGTACAACCCAAAGCGCTTCCACGCAGTCATCATGCGCATAAAAGAGCCCAGGACTGCAGCACTCATTTTCAGGAGCGGAAAAATTGTTGTCACCGGTGCCAGAAGGTCTGTTTATTTGGTCTTTATTTATCAGCTGAAAACAGTTTAAAAAAACTTGTTTTAACGTAATATTTTGTTTAAAACATGCTTTATTTGTTTTTTTATCCGGCAAAATATCGAGTCTGCGGGACCCCGAAAATTCGAAAGACAAGATACGAAAAAAATAAGATTTTGGACAAGGAACTTTGAAATTGAAATTATATTTTCAAATTCAAACTAAATTAACGAAGCTATACTTTGAAATTGCTTTTTAAATGAGTTTTGTAAGTTTTCTTCATCACAGAATCTTGCTTTTTATCAAGCAATGTACAGTCTGTGACATGGCGATTTGTACCCGTTAGTTCTGGTACTCAGGAAGGCAATATTTTAAATTAAACACAAAAAGTTCTTATGATTATTATTGTTATACTGTGCTGTATTGGATCTTTATTATTATGGTTCAATTATGTGAGTTTTAATCAGTTTTTTTCTTTACAGCGAACAAGCTGCGAACTTAGCTGCAAGAAAATACGCAGTCCTCATACAAAAGCTGGGATACAACGTAAGTGATGATTTCTGTTACCTACAATCCTTTCTTTTAATAAACATGAATATTGCGATTAATTTTTGTTGCCACCAGGTGTTGACAGGAAGTTAAGAAAGATATAAGTGCAGGATGCCACCTGGCACTTAGCATTTATACCTGCAACTTTAAAATGTCAACAACTGGTGATTTTTGGAAGAAAAAGAATGTATTAAATTAGGGAAGTAACAGGGCTTTTGGAAAATCCTTTGGGCTGACATTTTGAG
This sequence comes from Tetragnatha versicolor, assembly GCA_024610705.1. Taxonomy (NCBI): domain Eukaryota; kingdom Metazoa; phylum Arthropoda; class Arachnida; order Araneae; family Tetragnathidae; genus Tetragnatha; species Tetragnatha versicolor. The sequence goes on from JANDEH010000006.1 coordinate 69,562,609, forward strand.
ATAATATGGCTATAATAAGAGAGAAACTTAAATTTCTGCTAGAAGGAGTTTTAAATTACTGCATTCCCAGATTTAGAAAAACTTATAATTTATGCCTCCGGATATTAGCTTAAGTTGTGCAGCTACCCATTGTTCCAAACAGCTGTCTATAGAAAGTAATTCTCCACTCCAAACAACTGAAGTGTTGGTCAAAGTTGTTTGTATTTAAAAAATTTTGGTTGGGGTTTAAATACTTATTTTTTTGTAGGAGATGGTTTAAAAGTGTGCCTATTTCTTTAAAAGAACAAATAAGTGAAATTATTATGATGTGTTTTAATTTTGCTTTATCTTATGCCTTTTTTGCTTAAGATTAAAATTATGAAAGTTTTTTGTTCTTAGAATATAGCCCTAATATGAGAAAACATTTCCCAAACTATCTATATACATAATTGTCTTGTATAACGCACAGTGCTGTAGTTGAACCAAAATATTCAGACTTGCATGTTCTTTTTCATATTTTTTAACTATTTGTGAACCCAAAGCACCATATTTCAGTGTAAAATATATCGGGGCAAATAATCATAAATAAGAGCAGCAAAAATATGCCTGTATTTCTTATTTGCCAATGGCAACATTTGGTTTGTTTAAGTTTTAACTGCTCAATTTGTTGTGCTTGAAAATATTAAATGGTTTTGTTATTAGTTATTCAATCATCAATATTAATAATTGCATTTCCTAATTTTATACTTAATTTTTACACAAACACATCCACATTTTTATAACAGTGTTAATAATTTTACAATGTATTTCTATTTCAGCTATTTAAGTTTATTCTGTCTGATTTATCCTTTGCTTGTGTTTAACCCATTAGCGCCCAGTGATCTATTTCTAGATCGCTAACATAACATCTAACATAACATCTAAACATAATGTCATAAATGCTCTCTTAAATTACCTTAAATTCACCCAACAGTAACAAAACTGCACACAGGGCAAGAGAAAACATCCCTCAATCCTAATACCCTGTGTTTTTTGCGTTTCCTTCATTTATTTTGTAATAGGGATGGGCTAAAGTTCGTCTTGGGGTTTCATTTTACAATTTTTTCATCTTCATTCGTGTTTTTCAAGAAAACAGTAAAGGTATACCACTTAAGGATTCCTTTTTCAGTTTTATTTTATCTTTAGCTATTGGGATATAATGCAAATTTTTGTCAAAATTTATTTATTTAGTGAAAAATCAAGTCCAAATACTGCTGATCTAAAAATAGATCACTGGGCGTTCGGGCGTCCATTTTTTCTGTGTTGCTTACAATACGATCATTTAGTTTTTCCACTAAAAACTGATAAAAATGAGTCTGAGAATACTCAGTAAGGTTCAAGATGAAGTCAACTATTGATTTTCTTAAGAAATTTAATATCATATTATTGCTAATTAAATTTTTTAGTATATTCTGGTGAATATACAATAGGAGGATAGGCTATTATGATTCATTACCAATAAAGCACAGCATTTCAACTAGCGGTATAAAATTATTGTTGTTTATTCACATAAACTTATTTTATACAACACAATTCAATACAAGTAGTTTTGAAATACTTCACAGGTTAATTTATAAGACAATTAAAGGTTATCAAGCATCCATGAAAATCTCAAATTGAGAATTGCAATTTTTTTTTTTAAATTTTTCCTCATCTAGCCTTCGTAACCTTAAAATTATGACAGAGTAAGTAGTTTATTGAAATAGGGTAGGTGAAAAGCTCTAACAAGTAGCAATTATGAATGTTGCCATGTAAGATCAAGTTACATTTTATTTCATGAGTATTATTTGATTTATGGTAAAACCAATCTGCAAAGTTTTCAAAAAATTAGCCCAATGCATTTTATTTTACTTATTAGTTAAAATTTTATTTCATGTCATATGTTTTCTATAATACGCTTATATAAATTTAAAGTTCTAGGTTCAATTTCCCCTATGATTACTTTCAACATAGGCTATTTGTGTATTTAATTGTGGGTAAATTATTTAATTTTATAACTATTTAATTATTTTTCCCCACATATTCATGAATAAATACGCGGTTTTTAAAGAGAAATACTAATATTTCTATTTATTTCATCATTTTTAGGATTTTTTGAAGTTCAACTAGTACTTAGCTCTGTGACAAAAAATATCCTCCGAACGCCCAGTGATCTATTTTTAGATCAGCATTTTTTAAAGAAACTAATGACTGTTTTGACAAAATTTGTTTATTTTTTTCATATTTAAGGCAAAATACACCAGATTCATGATTTTCATCCAATTCGCCCCACAAAAACATAATCTGGGCGTTAATGGGTTAAAAAATTGATAAACAAAAGATAAATGTGTTTTCTTTAAATAAGATTTGGATTATTACAGTTAAAAGTAAATTATATATATTTTAGTTTTGTGTGATACCAGGGACACAATGTTTTGTAATAGAGTATCATTTTACTATTAATTTTAGGAAAAAACTGATTGCATTTCCATATAATTTTCACTCATTCAAAAACACCTATATCATCATTTCATTAAGAAATCATGCCGTTTGAAAATTATTTTTTAGTTCTGAAATGTAAGTATATGGTAAAATTGGCCCTTATACACTTTGAGTCAATGCATTGTGATGAGATAATTTATCAGTTTTATAGAAAGTTTGGGGTAGTTTTTAATTTTTCAAATTTATAAACCTGGTGTAAGTAGGTTTATTTATTTAAAAGCTACATAAAAATATTTTGTTCATCATAGTTAACTTTTATTCAAGTCCTTTCTATCTAACTGGTATGAAAATTTGCTTTATTTAACTGTGTAAGACAGTGGTTCTCAGAGCAGTAACCAAACTTGTTTCAAGGGGTATTGACTCAGCATTATTCCTAAGGTATCCCCAAATGTTCCACATCATTTTGTTCAACTTTTACAATTACTACAAGTAATAAAGGGGGGTCTCCCCTAGAAAAATTTTGAAAATGGTGCCTCAAAAAGTAATGTTTTAGTTCATTTTGAGACATTTTTAGTTACACCCAAAGAGAACAGCTTCTTACAAAACAAAGAATTTTCAAGGAAAAAAATTGTAAATCAAAGTTAAAATTTTGAGGGGGTTAAGGGTCCTCCCAAAGAATTTTTTTTGAAATTTGCCCTATAAACTAGTGTTTATCTCATTTTGAATATCTTTGGGAAACACTAAAAGGTATCTTGAGTGTCCCCCAAGGTTACTCGTGGACCCCCAGGGGTCCACAGTTTAAGAACAGCTGGTTTAACCCTTTATTTACCAAATTCTTTTAGCCGCAAGTTTAGAACTGCTGATGCGCCAAGTTTTCAGCGATAAAAATCACTACTATATACTTACCCCAACTAATGTTAAGTGAATTATGTGGCTTCTAAATATGGCGCCAAATAGCCAAAACTCGCCAACCATCAGCGAGCCAGTGGTACTTACAAGTACCGTCAGTAAATAAAGGGTTTAGAGATAAAATTGTATGAAAAAACTCTCTAAACACTACTAAAAAATGGTTGCTAACAATATATCAGTAATCCTTGAATCTTTCATCTGAAAGCCTGGAAAAGTCCTTGCATTATTTCTTGCAAAAGAGTGTACAAAAACACACTAAACAAATTAAAATGTTGACTACAGTTGTTTTTCAAAAAATGTAAAAAATATCTATTTTCAGGTGAGATTCATAGATTTCAAAATTCAAAATATGGTCGCAAGCTGTGATGTTAAATTTCCAATTCAAATAGAAAATTTGTATACGAATCATTGCCAGTTCTCCAGGTATGGGATTTATGATCGTTATGTTCTGGACATGTTTTTAGTTTTGACTTAATCAAATTTTTAAAACTTACCTAAAAAATATTGCTATAATTTTTGTCTAGTAGTGTTATACTTATAATCTACTCATTAATTTCATTATGATTCATAATTATGTCATTATAAAAATAATCTAACATTATATGAATTATTGTCTAACAATTTCTTAATAGGAACTGTTAACTTTTAATAATTACTTCTATCATTTGGTTAATTTGTAAATTGTTGCATACTGTGAAATGTGTACATGTTAATTTGTGCAGATGTTAAAAAGCATGGGATGATAAAAAAAATAACTTTATTAAATATTAACTGTATTTACATTAAAAATGGCTCAATAAAGCTGTAATTAAGTAAACCCTAAGATGGTTTTGTTAGTTGCTGTAAACATTTCACATAATGCTTTAAATTGTTTTTTTTGGATTCATCGTTATATTCCTGAGTGTTGCTTCTGTTACTATCTACGAGTTAATTTCAACATTTTCAAATCCTTTTGGATAGACCACAGGTTATGTTGAATTACAACTTTCAAAAATATCTCAGCCCCTTGCCTTAGCTACCTGAAATCACACGAATAAAGTGAATATAGGGGGATGCTCTATGAGTTAATGCTAAATTAACTGTTTTTATTTACTCTACTCAGTTTTTATCTATATAAAACTGTATGAAAACTGGAAAAACATTTTTCTTTTCATTTTCTTCAATTTCAGACTTCCTTTAAATACTGCAGGCCAGGGGTGCAGAAAATGCTCCAGGATCGAAAATTTCCCCAGAACACTTTTTTTTCTCCAAAATATCCCCCAAAATGATATTTCATTAAAAAATAGTTTATTCAGTTCTTAAACTTCTTTCAGATTCAATAATTTTCACATGATCCATAAATTTAAATTTTAATGATCTTAACTCTTTTTTAGTCTTTCTTACATACTTATACTCTTTGCTCAAAAAACAGTTCGTCTTTCCCTAAAATATCAAAAATTTTCTACTTTTCTCAAATTTGAGCTACCTGTAAATTTCTCCTTAATGAACTCAACATTTTAATTAAGAACATCGATGAGATTAAACATGAACGCTATTAATAGTTAAAATTACCCATTCTACCACGGATAGATTATTTTTCCTGCACACCAATCGAAAAGCAAGGAAAAGCCAACATCCAGGTTAAGAACCTAGAAAATTAAGTTTTTTAGCGCAGATCCGTAGTTTTTCCCACTCTACATCCGTAACTCCGCTGTTTTCAAGTTGAAATTGGAGGTTATGATGCAGTCACAGCACAAAATATCTGTTTTTCAGCAAATTATGTTGGATTTATTAGTCCTTTTTGTATCTTGGGGAAAAATTTCCCCAGAGCTGCTAGAATTTCCCCCGAACATCGTTCGGGCGATCGGACATATTCTGCATCCCTGCTGCAGGCTTGATTTTTTCTTTCTTAAAAATATAGCAATCTTTTAACTGTAAGTTCTTTAAAAGATGTTCAATAAAAATAGCTTTATGACTATAAAAATTTCTTTTTAGATATGAACCGGAGCTCTTTCCTGGACTGATATATCGCTTAGTTAAACCAAAAGTCGTTCTACTAATATTTGTTTCCGGTAAAATAGTTATTACAGGTAAAAAAATATTAATATAATATGAAATTGTATAATATGAAAAAAATACTGTTCAGATGCTTCTTTAAAATAAGTGGGATAGTAGGCAAAAGTATTCTAACACAAGTTGTAAATAGAGATCCTCCATGTAGCAGAGACTGGTGCTCTGTGAATCTTTTTGCGATGTTAATTCGCTTTCTGAAAATTGTTAGATTGCTGTACCTAAAAATGATCTAAACTGTTTAAAAAAAGGTTGTTCATGGTTTATTTAGCTTACCTTTCTTATTATTTTAAATGTATTAAATCAGTTTATTCGAACAGGCACAGTTCAAAAGTCTGAACTAAGTATTCATCTGCATGATGATTTAATAAAATTATCTTGTAATCAGAGTATGAAGTTGAACTTCAACAATGCTTGTGTTGACAAATTCTGAAAAAGAATATCCAGAACTATTCAAAACAGTGATAAGGGTATCAATATCATTTGCAACATCCTACAGGTGTGAACAATGGATTCTCTGAAATTGTGCACTTAAAATCAAAGGCAAGAAATCGTTTGACACTTGAAAACGACATTATACTATGTGTTACTGACATTAATTAGGACTTACAAAGACTTATTAATTCCATGCATGTTCAAATTTCTCATTATTTTAATTGTTAAGGTCTATAAGTTTTGAAAATTGTCGCAACCCCCCTAGGCATGCCCTGCGATCCCCTAGGGGGTCGCGACCCACCGGTTGAGAACCCCTGGGCTAGTGACACGCCATCTATAGAATCAACGTGGTTATTAATTTTTAAGAAGTATCTTATTTGTATGTTCCTAACATAAAAGTTTTAAAAAGGTTTTCTCAGAGTTCACTATTAACTGCATCGATCAAATGAGGCATTCTACCAATATTGAGCTTAAGGAACTCGGACGTTTTGTCTGTTCTTTCACCAGACATCTTCAGTGATTCTGAGGAAGTCTATTTACAATTTTATGCAGTCCCTTTTTGTAGGATTTATATTTGTTTTAGTGTTTGGTTTCCCATCCCTAACCTTAAACTTAGTATCACTGAAGAATGATAGTTTATCTTGAAAAGAAGTGTGTAATAACAGAAGCCTTTACTGTTTTGAATTTTGAAGTTAAATTATTGTTTTTACAAATTATTATTTGATATTATATGCTGAGTAATGCCAAAAGTTGGTTCAATGTTGTTAACTGTACTGTTAAATATCTCCAAGATGATTTAAATTCCAATCATTCAAATATCAGCAAATTCAATTAAGTAATATACAGGGTGTTTCAAAATTGCGTTGCACCGCTTTTATTCGGAACCAACGCCTCCTAGGGTCACGGAAGTAAGGTCTACCCCTATGTAAGTGAGCCTGGAGATACCGTTGAGATGGGGGACTTACCCTTAGCGGCGAAATTAAAAAGTTTAAAAAATTAATTTGAAAACTAAAGGAGATGGAGCAAAAACCTTTATGAGAGTATTGTTTCCAACGTCATGAAGAACTCACTGAAATAAAATTCATGAAAATATCTTGAATATTTGCCAAGATATTAGCATGTGAAAATTGCACTTTTTCAGGGGTCAAAAAAGAAAAAGTTTGCATATTTGCAAGTTTATTTGATTTTTTGATTAAATTTTGTATTCATTCAACTAAAAAACACAAAACTACACAGTAACACTGAAAATTTTGCAAATATGAGAATTTTTCTTTTTTTGACCCCTGAAAAAGTGCTATTTTCACATGCTAATATCTCCGCGAATATTCAAGATATTTTGATCAAACTTTTTCCAGTGAGTTCTTCATGACGTTGGCAACAATACTCTCACTGAAGTTTTTCCTCTATCTCCTTTAGTTTTTAAATTAATTTTTTTAACTTTTTAATTTCACCGCTAGGGGCACTGTAAATCATCTCAATGGATTCTCTAGGCTCCTTTACCTAGGGTAGACCTTACTTCCATGACCCTAGGAGGTGTTGGTTCCGAATAAAAGCTGTGCTACGCAATTTTGAAACACCCTGTATAATTTATAATGCATTTGTTTACTATATTATTTCTATTATTCCATATCTATAAATGCTTGGAGATACCTAGCAAAACGAATAACAGAATTGATCCAAAAGGTTGTCACTATTGGTTATTCGATGCCATTTTCCTCTTTACAGGTGGAAAGAGTAGAGAAGATTTGAAAGAATCTTTTGAAGCAATATTTCCCATTCTGAAATCTTTCAGGAAAATATAGGAACATTTTTTATACATACTGTACATACTGTCACATTGTTTTTTTTAAATAAATGTTAAATGTTATTTTAAGTTTCAATGGTGTAACACGAGACACAACAGACTCTTATCTCAAACTTTGAAATGAGCTGTTGAATCCGATAAGAGCTCGTTGCTTCTGGAGTTAGTGAATCTTTTTTTTTTCGTAAGGAATCATTTTGGTTGTCACCAGTGTAAAAGAGAAGATTCCTTAACAGTCCTCACAACAAACCCTCAAGCGTCAAAATAAAATCAGGGTTTCGCAGATTTTTTTCACCTGCTTGCTTTTTTTTGGTTGTTAACGGGAATGTTATTTATGGAGATAATGTTGATGTGTTCTCTGGACTCATCAGCATGCCCTTCATGCTGCCAAAAATCGCTATTTTTAGTGCAGTAATCAGGGTTGGCAAAAACCCGGGTATTTTTGAAAAACCCCTGAAAAAACCCATATAAAACTGGGTTTTTTGGAAAAAAGTGTGTTATATTTCAAAATTAAGTGGTTTTCTGGAATATAGTCAGTGGTTTTTTTCAAATTTTAATGAGTTCTTTCTATGTTAAAGCGTTCTGCCAAAATAATCTGTTTTTTTTTCAAAGTTGAAACTTTTTATACTTTGGAAAAACCCACTGAAATTGTAAAAACACCCCCTATTTATTGGAACTTTTTTAAATTTTGAAAAAACCATCTAAAATTTTTAAAAATATCCTTAACTTTGAAAAAACCCACTGATATATTTAAAAAATCCTCCTTAATTTTTATACCTAGTTTGAACTTTAAAAAACGTCCTCAATTTTGAAAAAGCCTCATTCAATAATGAAAAAAACCCACTGAATAATGAAAGAACCTTTTTAACACACACTTAAAAACACCCTGAAATTGAAAAAACACCATTTAATTTTTGAAACCTAGTTTAAATTTTGAAAAAACCCACAACTGCAGTTCTTTGTATGTTATTTCGTTAAATGTGTGTTTTTCTATAATATCAAAACTGCCAAAATCTTGATTTTGCTTGAAAAATCTAAAAATGGGTCCAAAATGTGGGGGTTTTTTTCACTTTTTTTTTGACAAAACCCATTGGGTCCAATCTAGCCAACCCTGGCAGTAGTGTAATTTTATAGCTACTAGCCAAACCAAATGTTTACTTGCCACTGTTTGGAGGCTTTATATTTGAGCTTTGTGTAAATAATTATTAAAATGTAAAATTTACTTTTTAACAGGGTTGGCCGGTTTAAACCAAATGGTTTTTTACCAAAAAAACCACTTGGTTTTTTTAGAAATTATAAAATATTTTCAGGATTTTTTTTAAAGAAAGTGTTATTAAGTATAATCTTTTGCACAAAATTAAAAGGTCAGATTTATCAAAAAATTGACATTTTAAGGTGATTAAAAAATAAAAATCAGAAATCTTTTAATTTAATGGTTTTAATTATTGAATTATCTCTATCTAAACTTAACCTTAAATGCTTAAGTTAAACTTATTATATGTTGCAAGAGATAGTTTATTTATTAATTTCCTTTAAAATGAAACATTATTTCAAAGGGTAAATAAAGATACACAAAAGTTATGTTTTTCACTGATAAAAGATGGCTTGGATTTTAATTAATTGATAAAATCAAATTATCTTATTTTTCAGTCATAAAAACCAGTGGGTTTTTTACCTAAATTAATAAAAACAGTCGATTTCTTTAATGATAAAAACTTAAAACCAGTTGGTTTGTTCATAAACAGATAAAAACCAGTTGGGTTTTTTTACTAAATTAATAAAAAACTGTTGATTTCCTTAATCAGATTAATTATCTCAATCATGTATCCAATTTCAATTTACATTAGTTGCTTACATTTCACTTTTACTTCTTATTTAAAAAATAAAATTTTCTCTTTCTAAAGAAATTTCTTAAGTTCATAAATTAATCCATATACAGGGTGTCCCATAAATAGTGGGCCACACTTCTAGAGGGGATAGTAGACACCTAGACGAGTCAGAATCACATAGGAATCGGGGGTCCCAGACCAAATCCTAGGGAGTTAAAAATGGAGCGACACCCCAAAAAAATTATTGAAAAATTCAATCTGTAGAAGAACTACTATTGGTAAAAACTTAATCATGGTCTCAAATTTTGTGGTTTAACATGATCTTTAAAATCATTGTAAAAGTTTTCATTTTAAAAATTTTTTTACTACGAATTAAAGTCAAAAACCACAAAAATATGTGAAAAATCTGCCAAAACTTTATTTTGTATTTGGAAATCCTTTCTTTTGATTTGATTATCTGAAAGATCATATTTTAAAACCCTTAAGTCCAAAGTTTCACGTAAATACCATCAATATTAAACGCTTGAGATCCTGTTAAAGTTTGTATTTTGAGTGCGAAAACAGCTCCAGAAAACGAACGTTCAGGGAGAAACTACGAGTTACGGATAGATAATCGCTAACTTTCTTTTCTCTCCCAGTTTGGCGAAACATACCAAGCTCCTACAGATCGCCAAGACAGTTTGGGCGATTTGTTGTTGGCGAAAGTTGGCGAGGAATCTCGTATCGCAAATAATGGCGAGAAATTTAGCGAGCATCAATCCGTAATTCGTAGATTTTCCCTCAACGTTTCTTTTCTGGATCTGTTTTCGCAAGCAAAAATCAAACTTTAATTAGATCTCAAGCGTTTAATATTGATGGTATTTACGTGAAACTTTGGACTTAAGGGTTTCCAACTATGATCTTTCAGATTATTAAATCAAAAGAAAGGATTTCTAAATACGAAATAAAGTTTTGGCAGATTTTTCACATATTTTTGTGGTTTTTGACTTTATTTCGTAGTAAAAAATTTTTTAAAATAAAACTTTTACAATGATTTTAAAGATCATGTTAAACCACAAAATTTGAGACCATGTTTAAGTTTTTACCAATAGTAGTTCTTCTACAGATTGAATTTTTCAATAATTTTTTTGGGGTGTCGCTCCATTTTTAACTCCCTGGGATTTGGTCTGGGACCCCCGATTCCTATGTGATTCTGACTCGTCTAGGTGTCTACTATCCCCTCTAGAAGTGTGGCCCACTATTTATGGGACACCCTGTATAATTGAGATAAATAATTTGAATATTTCAACCATTTATCCAAGACAAATTAACACCGATTTTTATTCACCACAGATAGTCAAATATTTTAAAAACAAAAATTATTTTTAAAACAAATTAATTTAATTTTAATTAACTTATTAAATTAATTAATTGAAATATACAATTCATTTATCAATTATTAACAACCCCTGAAATAAATGTCTCATTTACAACTAAACTTCAAACATCACTGCTAAAATAACTTATTCTGAAAAAAAAATTCTAATAAAACTTGGTTTAAACAAAAAAAAACACAAATAAACCCGTTTTTTTTGGTTTAGAAAAACAGGTTTTTTGTGCTAACCCTGCTTTTTAATGTTAGTTCTCAAATGTTGGCAAGCAGGCATTTGGCACCCTGTGTGTCTGAGCTGACTGCCTTTTGTAGATATTTGCTAATAGCAGATTGAAGTAAGCATTTTAAACTGAGATTTGATCGAGTTAGCTCCTGACTTGATAATTTTAATCCAGTCCAGTGTGTGAAAGTAGGATGTCTTTCACACCTAAATTCCATGACCCTTGATTGTGTTACAGAGTGTCACTTAACGAGTGTGATCTGGATCCTATCAGATAGCCGAAGCACTATACAATATCTAAGAAATTGGAGACTAATTAAAAAGAACAAAAAGGAATTAAAATAAGGGGACATCCATAAATTACGTGAGGTCGAAAAGGGGGGGATGGGTTTGAAAAAATCTCACCAAGGGGGGAAGGGGGTTGATTGAAATCTCATGTCAACTTTTTAAGTTAGAAATTAAATCATTAATAAGGGAAAAATTTTAGGTGCTGTAGAGCACAAAATGCAAACGAATAGAATAGAAAAATATTTTTAAAGGTTGTAGATAAATCTCAAGTGGGGGGAGGGGGTCCAGAAAAATCTCATTAAATCTCACCAAGGGGGGAGGGGGGTCCAGATTTTGGAAAAAACACCTCACGTAATTTATGGATGTCCCCTAATAGAGAAGCTCAGAGATCTCTATCCCTCATCTGCAGTGGATCCCATTCTATGTGGATTTAAAAAATAATGATATGGCTGATGGACTGGCTAAAGAGGGATCTGCCATGCCTCATACCGAGAGGGATCCCTTAACATATCTTGAACTATACTTAAGAAGTAATAAGGCCTCTATAAACACCTCTTGGAACACCTTAGTCCACCTAGTGAGGGTCCTGGTGCATCGGTTAGCTTTGTTGGAGATAGACCAGACTGCTCTAGCTCGACTGCGCACTGGACATCTGAAAACCCTAAGGTTTGTAAATGGCACTGTACTTAATTACCTCAACTTTTTAGAAAAGAACATCGATGTGATTAAACAAGAACGTAATTTATAGTGAAAATTGCCCATCCTTCCACAAACATGTTGTTTTTTTAGCATACTAATTGAAAAGCAAGGAAAGGCCAACTTTCAGGTATTCACCTAGAAAACTAGGATTTTTTGCGCAGAGATCCGTAGTTTTCCCCCTCAACATCCGTAACTCCGCAATTTCACCTGATTTCCGTTGATTTGATTTTCTGGAGGTTATGCTGCAGTCATTACCCAAAATATTTGTTTGTCAGCTAGTAATGATTGGAATTTTTTTAGTTTTTCTTTCTATCTTGGGTAAAAAATTCCCCCGAGCTGCTTGGATTTCCCCCGAACCTTGTTCGGACATATTCTGCACCCCAGGAAGAACCTAGTTCCCCTAATCCCCCCTTCAGTGTAGTTAATAGTCAAGGATGAGATACACTTTGGAATTTCCCTCAAGCTATATATTTCAAACCCACCACTCAAAAAATCGTAAAAAAAGTTAAGGATCTGTTTCATTTCATCGTGCGGTATCTGCGCTTTAATCGTTACTTAAGAAAATTTAGCAAAATGTATGAATTAATTTACAGGGTATCCCATATATATATATATATAAATCAATGTTTGTATGTATATGTCCTTTATAGTTTTAAACTTTTCGAACCTACATTAACTATAAAACTATACCACGTTGATCTACTCGCTCCAAGGAAGGTTTCTGAATAAAAATAATTTAAAATCGATGCATCCAAACAACTTTTTTGGTCCATTTTATGCTTAAAACCCCATATTTCATGCCTAACTTCAGGGCAAAACCACATTGTTGTAAATATCATAAGAGAAGATGTAACTTTAATTGTTTTTTTTCGAATGGGCGGGTACAACTGGACATAATCCATTTACCACTGAAATGCCCTAAGAAGTACCTACTTAGCGTACACCAGCGAGCACCTGTGGACCGAAGCCACGGAGGTGAGGTACTGTTACCCGCGCCACACACACATTCACTTGCACAACCCCTTTTTACAGGGGGGCCACATTCATTCATCACACTAGGACAGAAATTAACATCCATGCCAAACGGGGATTCGAACCCCGGACGTACGGCTTCGCAGTCAGATACGCTAACCACTCGGACAGCACGTCGGCACTTTAATTGTTGTAGGCATATTATCGATTGTTGCAGATTGAATTCGATTGTTGTAATTTAAAATCCGTTGTTGTAGCATAAACATAAAATTGGCTCCTTTATTTAACTATTTCCACATTTGGACTGGCGAAGCCCATCTGTAACACACAAGAATAAATTTTAAAAAATGGACTGGCGAAGCCCATCTGTAACTCACCAGAATAATTTTCTTTAAAAATGGACTGGCGAAGCACATCTGTAACCCACCAGGTAATATTTATTAAAAAACTGAAGCCCGGGTCTAGCGCGTCAGCGCTAGTTACTAACTAAAAAGAGGATAAAAATTCGAGGTGTGCTGCATCCTACATCTAAAACTCTCAAGTCAGGAGTAGGATGCAACAAACCGCGTATTTTTCTTTTTTTTAGTTTTCGAGTTAGTTATTGATTTTTAAAATGTGTCGGTCTTTCTTGGGACGCCCTGTACCAGCTGTTACTGCTGAACCAACGATAGTAAAAGGGTCACGTTATTTTGACAACGCTGGAACTATAGTATTTCGGAGGGGAGACAGGTGGAAGTTGAGGGGTAGTTGATCGAAAGAGGAAGAGATATTTGCTTGTAATAGAAGCAAGACATCAACTATCACCGGTTACCCAACTATAAATAGGCCATGCAAAGTCTGTAAAAATCACGTGACCCTTTTACTATCGTTGGCTGAGCAGTAGTTAGGTAAATTGGTAGGAGAAAAGAGGAACATGTAATGATTATTTTCAGTTCATGTAACAATTCAAAAGGCGAGTTCAATATAGGATTGCCTCCAAAATGCGTTAGGATTTTTTCCACTAATATTTCATTTTATTTTCTATTATTGTTGTCAAGTATACCCTTTTTATTCGTTCATTTCTTCTGTTTCTCTCTCCAGTAGGCCTTCCTTGCCGATGCTGAACTCTGAGCTTTCCAAATGTGTAATCGCCAGGTAAATTCCATTATCCCCTTCTTCTTCTGACCGTTTATGCAAGGTGGTCATAAAATTAGCTATACTTCACAGCAACGTTTCCTGAACGTCACTACGCGGAAGGAGAAAGTGAGTAAACACAAAGCCTGCTGGGTTGATAGGAGGAATTTCGATACTCAAATTGTGATTAAAAGACACTGTTTGTACATGGGTTTAACGAAATAATCATATTTTAAAATGGACGTTCACTCGAAATTCAGACACCGCGATGGGAACTATTTTGTTTGTTAGTGACGTATTAGGTTCATCTTAAGTTGCTGTCTAGTATATTTTACCCTGTTTGAGCACGGGCAGTGCTGGTTCTAGTAGAGGACGGATGTTGGTGATATTTGGTATTATTTATTAACGTAAAAAATGGAAAATCGAAATACACAGTAACCTCCCTCCAGGCTTCCACTGTTTCTGTGAAAAATAGCTGCAAATCCCTTGAAAATTTTGTGGCTTCCACAAGGGCATCGAGTGTAACTCAAAAGATGTTAAAACACCACTTTCAAGGGTCAAATTATAGAATTTCAAGGTTCAAATGTATATAGAGCCCCCAATCCTCCTCTAAAAGTTTGACGCTTATTATGCAGTATTTTCTCTTATTGAAAATTCTTCCATGCCACATAAACTAAATATGCTTCATTGAAGTGAAAAATATAAATCCAGATCGTCGATATTAATTAATAACTCAAATAAATTTCTTTTGGACACTGTAGGAGGTTAGATTTAAAGGTAAACTATTGTATAATTTTGGTGCGAGGTAAAAGAAATGCTTACAAAAAGTTGATTTAGAAAATTTTGGAATTTGATAAGTTGCCATAGCTCTAGTATTATATGGTCTTGCTATAGTGTTAAATAGAGATTTATTACGATAAAGATATAGTATAACTAGCTGATTTGCCCGGCCTTGCACGGGTGGAGTGTATTAATTGCTTTTTTAAAGTTATCTGAAGTTATTAAGTGTCCGATTTTTCGTATCACCCATAACCCCGGTGTCCCCGGTAATTTTTCATAT
Organism: Tetragnatha versicolor; assembly: GCA_024610705.1. Lineage (NCBI taxonomy): Eukaryota > Metazoa > Arthropoda > Arachnida > Araneae > Tetragnathidae > Tetragnatha > Tetragnatha versicolor. The sequence continues at coordinate 69,577,795 of JANDEH010000006.1, forward strand.
CCCGGTTTTCCCGATAATTTTCATACCCAAGTGCTCCCGGTACCTTTTCATGTCCCGGGTTTCCCTATAATTATCATGCCCCGGTTTTCCTGTTATTTTTCATGGCCCGGTTTTTCGGATAATTTTCTTATCCCGGTGTTCCAGGTACCTTTTTATCCCGGTATTCCCGGTGCTTTTTTTCTCATCCCAGTTCCAACACTGTGATATCTCATTCCATCTCGACTTTTTAAAACATTTATCTATCCTTAATGATAAAATCTATCCAATTGAAATCATCTCAGTCATTTGAAATCCAGTGTTTTCTTGAAATATTCCCGCTGTCCTTTCAAAATTACGCGAAAATTCAATTTCCAAATAAAATAAATTTCAAAAATCCCTCGATAAAAATCCAGTAAAAAACAACTATTAAAAAAGCCAACTATTATTTTCTTATTAATATAACCTACTTCTTTAAAAACTACTTTTAAAAAGTAAAAACGGATTGCTAGAAATAATATAAATCTAGTGAATGTATAAGTTTAGTAAACCATGGCAATGAAATTTCAGCTCTGTTTCCATGGAAACTTTTTAATTCTGAAGTCAAATATGACACCCATTTTCCTCCATCACCTTTTGTTTTTAAGAGCATGCCCCCTAATTGTTATCCACAGCCGTGCATTTTTAACATCTTGAAACATGGAATCCTCACTCCCTAAAACCAGTCAGTTTTAAAAGAACTGAAGAGTTTCTACTTAGGATAGACCCAAATTATAAGAAAAACGTCATTCGTAATCTTTTCAAAATCATCAATATTAATTCCTCAGCTCGCGAGTGCCATCGCGATTCTGGAAGTCTTCCGAGCTCTTCCGCGGGGGCTTCTGGAGGCTAACACCTCAGCCGCTTTTAGTAAAAACTACTGCTGCATATTGTCATCAAATGTGGGTCCTTGGGGAAGGGTTACACGACCCTTCAAAGAGGAATTGAGTAAAAAATAAGCGAAATAAATAGGGTATAACAAATCCTACTATTTTTAACGATTATTTGCGTTTTTAGGGGGTAATTACCCCTTAAATCTATCCCTTTGTTATAAATTTATCATACTAGGGAGCTACCGCCCCCTGCTCGCTATCGCTCGCCAACCCCCGTTAACTGCTGACGCAGAAACTTTTGGATCGCTTTGCCATCCTCACAAAACACAGATCACAGCACTTACTCACTTTATAAAACATTCTTAAAACAGGGGAACTACCTCTCTGGGTTTTTTTTTCAAAAATGGCGGATATTCATTCAGCGGCGAAATTTTAACAGTTCCTTTTTGGCAATATGAATTGGCGGATCGCCATATAATTCCAAGAAAATTAGCAACAGAGCAGTGTTAACTTTCTTTTACCATTTTCCCTAGGTAATGTTTTTCTCACACAGATCCATTCAGAAGCACTGAAACATCTCCTGAATAAATTTTACTTTTTTATTTGTAATGATTTTCATCGATTGTCTGTGAAAAATGTAGTAATTATCGTAAACATCACTAAAATTTAGAATTTTGTCTTCATGAGAACAAATAAGCGTCGAAATTGTGTCAGTTCATAGCAATGACACGAATGTTCCGACTTCAAATATTTTCGATTTTTATCTTTATTTCTAAAACATTCACCCGCTATATCTAGTTTTGGGTTTTGGCATGATAAAAAAAGTTACATTTTACTACCTTAAATAATATAACTTACAAATTAATTATTATTGTAATAAATAAATGCAAAAGTTCAAAATTTCTGAAAGCGAGTTTATATTTTATTGTAAATATAGTAATGATTAGGTTACCACAACGACAAAGATAAATATAAAAATATGAATTAAATAATTAAAAATAAAAGATAAATTAATTATCCATTAGTTTTAAATATAATTAAAATCGTTTGAACAGCAAAAATATAAATATTGTTAAAAATAATCCAATATATATATTTTTAAATTAGTGTGATAAATAGAAATATGATTATTTAATGTATTTGAATGTTAATAAACCAGTGAAATATTCACATTTCAATTGTTTTAAAATTCATAGTTTCTTGCTTTGTAACTGCGACCTTATCCGAAATCTAAAAAAATGGAAATATTTTAAAATTAAGAACTTTTTTGAAAAATCGAAGGGCTTACTCGGAAATCCGAAAAGAATCCGGACATTTTGATACCATATATGTGTCAATTGGTTCAGTAATTAAAAAGCCTTTCTCTGGAAACCGTTGACCAAAAACTTTTTTTTAGAATAGAGAGATTTTATTAATTTGAACCTTTCTTGTCTCCTGGGGGGCAATTTGAAGACTAAAGCAATGCTTTTTGACCCTCGAGTTTAAAGTTATAGAGTCGTCGAAAAACGTAAAAAGGGGGGGTGCTGTTCCCCGAAAATCCTGAGTCAATTCGTCACCTTAGAATCAAAAACTACTATCTCCATTCGGCAAACTTCGGGAATCCCGATTCTTGGCGTTTAGATCGTTGTAGAAAATAATTTGATTGGTTTTTATCTTTTCTACTCGATCATGTCAGCTCTTACAAACCAAAAAACGAGCTTCTCCACCGATCTGGTCGCCAAGGATCGGGATTTCCGAAGGTTGCCGAATGGAGATAGTAGTTTTTGATACTAAGGTGACGAATTGAGAATTTTAATGGGGATTTTCGTACTCAGCGACCCAAAATCTATAAAAAATGACTATTTTCATCAAGGAAAAAATTTTGAAGGTCAAATTTGTTGAACAGTGTAATACATTAAGTCTGAATACAGTCTGTCAGTACAGTAAGGGGACATCCATAAATTACGTGAGGTCAAAAAGGGGGGAGGGGGGTCGATTAAAATCTCACGTCAACTTTTTAAATTAGAAATTATACGATTTTCTTATTTTTTAGTATAAAAAAGTTGTAGATAAATCTCACGTGGGGGAGGGGGGGGTCCAGCAAAATCTCACTTAATCTCACCAAGGGGGGAGGGGGGGTCCAGATTTTGGAAAAACACCTCACGTAATTTATGGATGTCCCCTAACAGTACTATTTTATTTTCCCCCTTTGAATACTCATCACCCCCCCCCACTTATTTATCACCCCCTTGATAACACCAAAAGTCCTTGACAAGACCAAAAGTCTTTATTTTAGATTCAAAACTGATCAATAGATACATTTTCCTTACTTATAAGTGCAAAAACATGAAGAATGGATTACATTACAAAGCAGTCTATTTAAAATTATTTCCAACAATAGAAAGATTAAAAATATTATATTTCCGTTTGTTACTTTCCATTGTATAACAACAATGCAAAAACAATATAAATTAGCAACAATGATGTGATGCTGTTTTAAGAAAATTACGACACAACTGATTATTTCTTGAGCTAGCAAATTGTGCGTTTTCTCAAGTGATATAAAAAAGCGATTAATATGGGTATGTCTACTGTTTTCGGTGGGTGTTTCGTCTTCCCGTGCATTTGGGGAGTGTGGCAGCTGGTGATGACAGCAAACCCAGCCTATGCAGTGTTCTTGCTGGTTGTTGGCACTGTAGTCAAGGCTTTGACTGAGCAGGTTGGCTCTTGTGAGCAGGATTCGGACAGCCAAGCTGAGGAGATTCCGGAGGACCAGATGACTGTCGACACTGTCGAGCTCCCAGCTTTGGGATTGGACGAGTCTGGTGAGGACCACCTCATGGCTGGTGACCTGCCAGACTGTACCAGCAAGCTGGTGGAAGCTCCAGCACCTGATATTCCCACCGTTGGAGATGCCTCTCCCTCTGGCCTGATGCCTACAGTTTCGGTGGAAGCTCCAGTGATTATGGAAGACACTTTTATAAAGGTGACCAAGGGACCAGTGGTCATCGAGGAGGAGCCGTTTCCCGTTGCCTGGCAACCAGTGCATGTCCAGAAGCACGCTGTTGTCGGACGCGGCCTCAACTGGAACAACGTGAGGAGGAAGGCAAACTTCGCCCCCAGCCTGTCCTACATAGAGGACGAGTTTTACGGAGGACCCTACTACGTCACCACGGCCAAGCGAGGAGTTCCAGCAGTGTCAAGACCCGAGGATGATCTTCCGGTCATTGATGTTGGACGCAAGCGGGGAGGAGTTAGGAAACTCCTGGGGTGGTTTTGCTTTTGCTGCCACTGATGAGATGTTTTGTATATATTGTATATATTTTTGATATTGTGTATGTGTTCAATAGCAATAGTACCATTCCATAGCCCGACCATCAATAGCAATAAGGGGGGGGTGGAACTCGACGTGCAGCCACCTCCACGTGGTGAGTTCTGGGCCGTTCTAACAAAACGGGCGAAGAGCTGCACAATGAAAGTAAATAATTCTTAAATCATTCGTCGAAGTACTCAACTTACTTGGGACTAACTCTCTTAAAGTTGTAAAAAATTTCGAAGTTTTCCCGTGTTTTTTTTTTCAAAAATTCTGATAGTAATTTATAACCTATTTTAAATATAGCCATTTGCTATCTTAATTACTTCCAGGGGTTCTCAAACTTTTGAACATCGCGACCCACTTTTTAAAAACAAAATCTAACGCGACCCACATCACCTTTAAATTATCTCATGCCCCTCAACAGAATTTTAACTTTAACTAATTTTTTAGTGTTCTTCTTAGTAGGGGTGTTCACCAACTATTTTGTTACAACAGTAAATCACTACATGTATATACGTATTATATAAGATAAATTAATTTTTTTTAGAAAAAAAAAGCGTGGTAATTAAAAGTAAATTTTTTAATTTGAGCGTATGAAACAGTTAAATTGTGAGTTAACAATGAACCCCACAATATAAAGGGGGTCTGGGGGCCCTCCCTCAGAGAAAAATTTGAAATTTGACCCTTAAAAACAGGGTTTTAACTTGTTTTTTTAATAATATGGAATAAATTGCAGTTGCATCATTTCCTAAGAAAATTCTTAAAATTTGCTTTGCTCCCCCCGGTGAGGATGGGGTTTCTACGTTTAGAAACACAGATTTTTTTAAAATCTTATTTGAATAACCGACTTGTCTTGCATAGAGATGTAAAGGCGGGGAAAAGCCGGGTTTAATCCCGGGATTAAACCCGGTTTTTTCCCGCCTTTATATCTCTAGTCCTGCACTATACGCACATTAATGCGAGTGACACGTGTATAATACATTAATTGCCTTTTCCGTTTGACACTAAGTAGGGTGGTTTTTCTTAAACCTCTCTTATTGCTCTTATTTTTATTATTTTTACTATATGGCAATTTGATAAGTCAATAACACGTTTGTAAAAATTATAAAAAAGATACTTACATATTCAGAAAAATTAAAAATCTTTTCGCGACCCAACAAAAACTGACTGGCGACCCACAGTTTGAGAAACTCTTAAACTTAAAAACTTTGAGAAAAACTTAAACTGTAGGAACAAAAAAGCTGCACTAATCATACTAGTGTGAGGAAGTTTCCAATTTTTAACCCCCCTCCCCCCTTGTCAGCAAAAGTAAGCAAACCTCCAACCCCCCCACCATAATTACGTAAGAAACTGCCGGACCCCCCCCCCCGATATTTTGACATCCTTTTAGTTGGTACTGGTTTTTTTCTCCTTGAAAATTAAGTGACTAATACAAGGAGCTGTCCTTTTCGGGTGTAACCCTAAAGGTTCAAACACTAAAGGTAAAGGAAAGGTTAAGAAATCCATAACATGCTTATCTCGTAAAAGGCCGTTCAAATATTACGTAAGCACTTTTTTGGTCATTTTAACCCCCTTGTCAGATAAGCAAACATCAACCCCCCCCATAATTACGTAAGAAACTGCCGGACCTCCCCCCCAAAAAAATTTTGACATCCTTTTTATAAGTACTGTTTTTTTTCTCCTTGAAAATTAGGTGAAATACAAGGAGCTGTCCTTTTTGGGTGTAACCCTAAGACAGGGGTCCCCAACCCTATGCCCGCGGGCACCATGGCGCCCGTGGATCTGTCTAGGTGCGCCCGCTGCTTGTGCCCAACGATAAAATATTTCAGTTTTCCACTATCCCATAAAATTCTAGAAATGAAATAGCAACATACATTTCAGAGTCTTCAAGTAAGGTGAGAATAGAAATTTTGGATCTTCAAATAATATTAATACTAATTATATTCATTAAGTTAAATTAATTTTTTAAATTTTGTGCATTATATGCAGTGTGTATTATTAACTATGTCCACCAACTATAAATTTATCTTGAAAAAATAAATGGTGCCCGCCATTCGACCGATATTCTGGTATGTGCTCTTAGGTACAAAAAGGTTGGGGACCCCTGCCCTAAGAGCTCAAAAACAGTCGAAACACTACTTTTCCGGGTTAAAGTTTCAAAATGTTTTGGGGGTCCATCCCCAGAAAAAAAGTGCTTACGTCCGATTTCCTAATTAATGTTTTGTAATTTTTTTTTTGGTTGAGTTTTTAAATTATTTATGCAAGAAACAAGATATTTTCGAAAATGCAGTATCTTACTTAAGCATCACTCATATCCCCCCTCCCCCCCTTGTCAGAAAAAAATAAGTGAAGAGCAAACCCCCTCCCCCCTTAGGTGCTTACGTTATATTTGAACGACCCCCATCCTATAGTTTCTGATTCATTGAAATTAACGCTAAACGCGAATCGATTATGTAAATTCTTTAGTCGATAAATACTTAGTTTATAACTACTATATTTATAAGCAAATATATTCAGTTTATAACTATTCTGAAAAGTGAGGTTTCTCAAGGTGGGCCATGTTCCAAGGTGCCCAATCCTCCCCTAATGATCTAATTCAATTTCATTATCTTTGCTTGAAGCAAAAAAATCTAATTTTAGATTTAAAAAAACATGATACTTTTGTATCGATCGCTGAAACTGATGGCGGTAAAGTTTTTTGCAATGAGGAAGTTGCAGGATTTTTTTTATTTTTTTAATCGATTCTTCTTGCAAAAGTAAGCAACTACCCAAAATTTGAGGCCGAACGAGAAATTTTTTGATTGCCAAAAAAATTAATATAAGTCCCCTTTTTAAAAGCCCGCGAAAACGCCAAGAGTTTGGATGTGACGTCATCTTATACTAAACATTGTTGTAAAGCAATGGAGTTGATGGTATTATTGTTGACGTCATCTTATAGTTTAAACAATAAACGTTTTCAGTCACGTGTTTTTTTTCTCTACTTTTAAATTAAAATATTTAATTACCTGTACATTTTTTTGAAAAACTGACTAGATATTTCAATTTACCATACAAAAAACCATACGGAACACTTGTTTGTTTTTGAAAATCTGACACATGCAACTTCCTTATTAACAATAATCTAATTTTATAACCAGCGTCCTTTTAACAATGCCGAGAAAGCGATACGTGATTATTAGAGTCAACTCGTGAAGTTTTAAATCGTGCATTGTATTGAGTTTTTTGAAAAGTAGTTGTGATGTTTGAAAATAGTTTTTAGGAAGATATATGTTCAAAATTCGTCGTTTAGATTAAAGTTAATGTTTTTTTTATAAAAGTCTTTTGATTATCTTTCCGAAGTGTTTGGAAATTAACCCGGAGAACCCCGAGGTATTTATCACAATTTTAGATAAAAAAAAACATGATACTTTTGTATCGATTACTGAAACTGATGGCGGTAAAGTATTTTTGCAATTAACAATAAGCGATTGTAGATTGTACTCATTCATATACCCTTTGTCGGCAAACCTTTTAAAGTATCATCCCCAAAGAAGCATATGTAATTTGCGAACGGCCCCCTGTATTTAAAGCTAAACAGATTAAAATAATTTCTTTCCATATTGTAATGAGATAATAGGAAGAAAATTCAATCAATATCAGCGCACCTGGACCACATCACCTGGTCGCATTGTAGCCCTTTTTTTAATCCAAGATGGACGATGAACATTCAGTCATCGAATTAACAACACCAAATTAAATGGCTGACACTCCAATATTTCGATCCCTCAAATTTCTCTTCTTCTTGTCCTTTTCCCCCTTCACTCTCAAGTTTTCAAATTATTCATAAGCAGATGCGTCAAACCGCTAGCTAATTGGACGAAACTCGATGTATCTAACTATAATGTACCCACGTGGTCTGAAAACCGAATCCAATCAAAACTGAAGATTCCACTGATGACGGATCGAAGTCACGAACACAACAGCAGACGATTTTCACACCTTTTTCGCGCCATTTGAGATCTTCTCTTCGTCGTCTGACGAGGTGATGGAACAGATTTGTGTAGGGATTTTAGCGTTTATCTACAGTTTAATTTATTTTGAAAGCAACAAGTTTCCTGGGACTTTTCTCCACAACTACTCCATGGATTAATTCAGTGTGGACATTCTTTTTTTGGTGATAAAGCTTATATTCGAGCATCTACTTCACCGGAGTTCAGGTACGGTCAAGAGCTGTGGTTTCTCAACCTGTGTTTGATCAAATTTCGGACTGAACCAAGATTATTGGTTATTCAAAGAAACACTCGCGATGAACGTCTTCACTATTAAAATTCCCTTTGGTTGAGAACCACAGCTTTCAATTTTGAAATGTTAGCTCATTTAACCAAAGTATTATTTATTTTTAATTTTTCTTTGAGTATGATTATTTGGTTCTTGCGTATTATTCCGTCGACCGTGCCGCAGAATAAAAAAAACTATTTACGTTCTTATCTATTGATGTGCTGCAGAATTAGACGGTCACTGAAAGGTCGACAGGATAATACGTAAGTACCGATTGTTATGGTATTTTTCAATTTATAGAAAAATCAGGACAGATTTTTCAATTCGGGTGTTTCAAAATATCATTGATTACATTTTGATGAAGGCATCAAATTGAATGGTATGGCATGTAGGATTGAAAGTTATTGTTACTTATGAAATAATCAATCAATTAAAATCAATTTAACGTCTAATTTTCTGGTAATCTGTTTGGAATTTTTCAATAGAATGCCATCTTTTCACGATCCTAATATGGTTATCTTGATTTCAGTGGATTGTTTTTGGATTTATATTCCCTACTGGATGCTATAGTTATCCGGTATATTGTTTAATAAATTGTCGTTTGGGTTTTAAGGTCCATAGAACTATTCCAACCTTTTCGGTAACTATTGACTTGCTGGTCTTGACGTTAGAGCTAACGTCCTCCTGTAGTCCATTTGCTTACTGTTCGATTTTATTAATCGGGTGTAATCCATGTTGATAAGTCCCGATCACTTTTACTTTATATAAATACCGTAAAACGGGGTGAATCGGATCACTTTTCAACTTTGAACTGCTGCCAAAATTTTAATATTAAATATTTTGGAATGCTTTGAAAAGAATATTTCGAGTCCCAATTAATACTTTAAGAACCCGTTGAAAAAATTTAATTATCTTGAACGATTTATTTTATACAAATTTTTAAGTGCCGTGATCCGATTCACCCTCAGGGGGGTCGATTAAAATCTCACGTCAACTTTTTAAGTTCGAAATTATAAGATTTTCTTTTTTTAAGTATGAGAAAGGAATACACACAGATAAGATACTGCAAATTATTTTAAAAAAGTTGTAGGTAAATCTCACTTCAGGGGGAGGGGGGTCCAGATTTTGGAAAAAACGCCTCACGTAATTTATGGATGTCCCCCTAAGGTAAAATGAATAAATTTTACTAAAATAAAAAAAAATTTATAAAATAAAGGTTTTCTGAAAAGCTGATACTTTTTTTTTACAAAATTTGTTTGAAATTTTTTTTGAAAAACTGGTAATAGGTGGATATTTCAAACGAAAGGGATTTTAATTTATGTATATTCAAGAATATAATATGTATAGTTTTGGAAGTTTTGGTGGTATTATTTCTTTTCAAAATGGGGGTTAGAAAAGAAGACCGCAAACGATGATTTTCGTAATTTTTTTTTTCGTCCGCTCCGGGAAGAATGCATTATTTATGGCTAATAAAAGTTTTGCGGTATATTTACAATGTTGACATTAAGATGTCAAAGTTTTGAAAAAATTTGATAAGTTTAAGATAGTAAATTTTAGCTTTAAAACTGCATATAACTTGGTAATTTTCCATAGTTTGTTAGCACTCTTCACTCGCTCCGTTTAGCAGCTGGTGTACGAAATAAAATGAAGACAGATGTTTTGCAGATGTTTTTCTGAAATAAAATAATTGTTGATTCGAAAGTCTTTCCATAACATTATTGTTTTATCTGTTTCCAGTTTCGAACAATAAGTATGGCTTTTTTCTTGTTTTTATATGAAGAAAATAATCGCTTCGTTTGCTTTTCGAAGCGGCTGAAAAAAATTTAACGAAAATCGTCATTTGCGGTCTTTTCTAACCGTCCTTTTGAAAAGAAATTATACCCCGAGAACTATCAAAACCATACATTATATTCTTGAATACACATGTACCAAAATTCCTTTGTTTGAAATCTCCACCTATTACCAGTTTTCAAAAAAAATTTTAACGCGCATTTTTTTGACTGATCCGATTCACCCCGCATCAGTTGTCGAAATGGACTTGTACTAAAAAGTTAAGCAAAAATCGGAATTACTATTTATTTAAATTTGATTGCAAATAAAGCTTTTTGGAAGAATTGGGAGCACGCGGGGGATATCAAAAACTGAGAAAAGAAGGTTATTTTTTTGGTGTAATAAGCAAAGTTTTGACAGCCAAGTTTCTAAAATGATGAAGTTTTTTACGGTTTTTTATCTTTTGAGAGTGTTGAATCCCAACATGAACTTAGCATAGAAAATTTCGGATGGATTTTTTATGAAAATTCGAAAAAACTAACTTTCACCACGTTTTTTTTTGCTTGTAAAACGAAAAATAAGTTTCTCAAAAAGTAAACGATTTATACAAATACAAATCAAGTCGACCAACTATAGGCGTAAGCCCAGCAAGGTTGGTCCAGTCTTTTTAACCCAAACTACCGGAATCCCACAATCTGTCAATTTTCCTCTTGAACTCGTTTACCCCACTTGAATTTACAATTGTTTCAGGCAACGCATTCCATCTATCCACTACCCTATTAAAAAATAATGCTTTCTACAATCCGTCTTAAATTTTCCTTTACTCAATTTGAAATTGTGACCCCTTGTTCTATTACCCGTATTGAAATCTAGTCCCTCTGTGTCCCCTTGCTTCGCCATTTTAAAAAGTTGAATCAAATCCCCTCTAATCCTTCTTTTCTCTAGAGTGAACATATTAAGCTTCTTTAATCTTCCCTCATAACTTAAACTGGATATACCCTTGACCATTTAAGTAGCCCTATGCTGAACCCTTTCAATTGAATCAATATCTTTTTTTAAGTAAAAATTATAAATAATAATTACATATTTTTGTTATTATTTATTTGTTAGATCAACTGTTAAGCCGTTTTATTTTAGCGTTCACATTTTACTCCATCCTCCACATTTAATTTATTGGATCAGTTTTCCGAGTTATCGTCAGATTCATTTTATTTTCTGCATTTCAGTATCTGCAATAATCGCTTGCCAATTTGCTGAACAAACAATTTGTTTATTTTTTACGTTCGGTTCATAAATTTCATGTTTTGATATCGGAATTTTTCAGAAAAATAACGGTTAAGTTAAAACTAGCTTATTGGGAAAAAATGTTAAGGTAGTAAATAGTGTTAACTCGATTACTTTTTAATACAACAGAAATTTATATATAATTTTTATAAAGAAATATGCAAATCGAAAATCAAGCTTTCACTTGTGCCATCGTTGCTTCATCTTTGTCATGTCTTTATTTTTTTGGAAATATAATTTTTATAAAAAAAAAATTCATGGAATTTGGCAAATTTAGTTTTTAGACGACCAACCCTATATAATGCGATATAAAATTTTGTGGACATTAAATGCTAGCCAAAGTGAGAGGAATGGATAATTGCATTCAAATTTTTTTTAATCTTAATGTGTTCAGAATGGCTTAAAACCTCCAAAAAAACATTTTATTTTCCTTTCAAAGCCCTAAATTTTCAATTAAAATTAGCTTCTTTTCTGTCCGAGCTGAAACAGCTTGTGACGTTAAAATCGTTAAATGTGCCTTGCTCCCGCTTGTTGTTATCATATCGCTTTGAAAGACTGGAAAGACTGAGCTTTAGTTTTTTTATGTTGATTTTTTGTCATATCTGTTAATTTTGTCTTAAAAACTAAAGGTTTTCACTCAGTTATATTGAGTTAATTTACTTTACCAAGTTCTTAATTTACTCGAAAAACCCACTTGCAATGCCAATTTGTTCCTATTTTAATATGTGCCATAAAAAATCCCCAAACAACCAACCTATTTTATTTCTTGATTCCCAGTAAAGGCATTTCCCCTTATTGAGTGGACAGCGTTTCCACGCACCTGATGGATAGTTATGAATTGGAGAAATTTATTTAACTAAACTCTGTTAACCCTCTGACTGAGCATCCCGCTATTTCCCCGAACACCTGTCTTTCTTCCTTTATTGAGGATCGTATCAAATATAGCGAATTAGCGATGAATCTGTTCATGATTCAATAAACTGAATGGCGAAATTAACCTTAATTCGATGGATAATTATAAAAAAAAATTTGTGATAACATCTGAAACTGGTTTATCTGGCAACTTATGATAAAAATCTATATAAAAAATATGTTCTAGATAGAAAAATGCAATTTTCAATTTACCAATATAAATGGTTTTAAAATATGAAAAAAACCCCACAATTTTTGAAGCGATTTCGGTTTACAAACAGGGTTCCCACGGGTCAGGGAATACCTGGAAAAGTCAGGGAATTTAGATTTCACTTAAAAAGTCAGGGAATAGTCCGGGAAAATTGCTAATAATGGCCAAAAACCTGGGAAATCATAAAAAATACCTGGAAAACGAAAATTTTTAATGTTTCTGTGTCAATTTTGGTAGAGTGAAAAAATAGTAAACTCTAGTAGAGTAAACTCTAGAATAGTCACTCTAGTAGAGTGAAAAAATAGTAAATTTATTGAAAATTATGTGTTCGAAAATTGCAACAAATATCCAAAAAATGCCGTGAATTGCTAGTTTTTTACCGAAAAATCTTAAAAATTGACCTGGAAAAGTCAAGGAATTTTATTTCTGAAATTGAGTGAGAGTGGGAACCCTGTACAAATTGGAGCAGTCAGAGAGAAGGGTTAATCGTGATAGACTGATATTTCATTTTTTTTCGCTAAAATTTTCGATAGTAACACGAAAGCATTGAATTAGGTAAGAAACATAGTACTTACAAGAAGTTGCAACATTAGCAACTTATTTTATGGAGAATCCGGTCCAACCATTGGCCCTAAGCACGATTACGTTTGTAAACTTTCATACTTTTAGAGCATTTCATTTTGGATTCTTAGATAAGGTTCGTTCAGTAGTTTGGATTGTAAATTTGAAGTCCGTTATGTAGTTAGTATTAGGCTTTAAGTAAAGATGAGCATAAACCAAGCTATGCTTACGGTATCTGTAATATTTTTCATGTTCAGTGTTAAATATTCCTACCATTATGTGAGCAGTTTCCAACTGCTACATAAAAGGTTTGTCTTAAATACATGTATGGGTCTCCTTACCAATAGTAATGGTGTAACATTTTTTATTGATATTTTAATTTAATTTTCATACTTGGCTAATATAGACGTGTACGCCCAGCGCGGAAGATTTTAGGATTTTAAAGAAAATCCTTTAAATTGAGTTTTTTCGATAAATGAATTTTTCTAACTGTTGCAGTTGAATAAGCATCATATTACATATCAGGTAAATAATGTGACTGTTAATGTGCAGCTAACCACAATTTAAAGCACTCTAATCTTCATAAAATATTTGAAGACATTTATGTGTGCGAAAAGTTTTTTGTTTTATCAAAGTCTGTTGATATTTAGAATTCATGTAAATAGTTATGAGGGGTTAATTCTTAAGTTATAAGTTGAAGGAATAGAGTTATTCTCTACTCCAAAAGAAATATTTCGTTCGAATTCTCTGCTGCGTCGAATTATCTTCTACGTCCTCTATGCTGAAATAGGATGACTCAGGATGATCCTCCTCAATTCCACAGGAAAGATTGTTTTTGTAATTTAAGCTTAAGGTATTTATTTATTATACAAAGGTAAATGAACCTCTTATGAAAAAAAACATCCATTCAGGTAGTTGTATTAATAATATTTTGGGAAACCGATCTTGGTTCGATATACAAGTTGCTTGAGACTATTCCTATCCAATAATGATTTTTATATCTGTTGCATTATTTGATTAATCTTATAATATTAATGTTATCTATTGTATTGAAGTTTTTAACTATTGTTACATTTAAGGATACGCAGACTTATGTTTCAATGTCTTAATTTGCCAATTATAAGTTGAAATAGTTTTTCTCTGTGCGAAATTAGCATCCTAAGAATTATCATCTAAATATATCTATTAAGTTCCTATATAGAAGAAATGTTGAATTCATACTAAACAGTCTTCTCTTTGCTGAGGACTTAAGATCTTTTAAGCCCTTCTCATCTTCAACATGAAAGAGAGTGGAGGAACTCATTCGGATATTTCATTACAATTAAAAGGTCCATATTCTAAATTTGAAAGAAAAATTTCAATAAGGTTAGGCCAGGTTAATTTCTTAATAATTTCATGAAGAACCAATATTTGGTTCGATTTATTCTAAATTGTCAGGAAACCTGAGGGACCTCTTCCGATCCTCTACTCTAAGCAGTGCTTTTGGACTGCTTATTTTCAATTTTTATTATACATATACCACATAACTATTATTGTATCATTAATATGTTATGAATACTTGTTGTTTCAGTGTCTTTGATGGCACCTTAAGAATTATTATAATTTACTATCATTCCCAAAAAAGAAATACATTTCTCTCATGTTGAATTCATACTTAACTGCCTTCCCTTTGCCGAGAGCATTACAGCTCAAGGTTCTAATGTATAATTTTTGAATTCAACATGAAAGAGAGTCGAGGAACTCATTCGGATATTTCATTACAATTAAAAGGTCCATATTCCAAATTTGAAACAAAAATTTCAATAAGGTTAGGCCAGGTTAATTTCTTTAATAATTTCGTGAAAGAACCAATATTTGGTTCGATTTATTCTAAATTGTCAGGAAACCTGAGGGACCTCTTCCGATCCTCAACTCTAAGCAGTGCTTTTGTGGACTGCTTATTTTCAATTTTTTATACGTATACATATTTGCCATAACTATTATTGTATCATTAATATGTTATGGAGACTTGTTGTTTCAGTGTCTTTGATGGCACCTTAAGAATTATTATAATTTACTATCATTCCCAAAAAAGAAATACATTTCTCATGTTGAATTCATACTTAACTGCCTTCTCTTTGCTGAGAGCATTAAAGCTCAAGGTTCTCATGTATAATTTTTGAATTCAACATGAAAGAGAGTCGAGGAACTCTTTCGGATATTTCATTACAATTAAAAGGTCCATATTCCAAATTTGAAACAAAAATTTCAATAAGGTTAGGCCAGGTTAATTTCTTTAATAATTTCGTGAAAGAACCAATATTTGGTTCGATTTATTCTAAATTGTCAGGAAACCTGAGGGACCTCTTCCGATCCTCAACTCTAAGCAGTGCTTTTGTGGACTGCTTATTTTCAATTTTTTATACGTATACATATTTGCCATAACTATTATTGTATCATTAATATGTTATGGAGACTTGTTGTTTCAGTGTCTTTGATGGCACCTTAAGAATTATTATAATTTACTATCATTCCCAAAAAAGAAATACATTTCTCATGTTGAATTCATACTTAACTGCCTTCTCTTTGCTGAGAGCATTAAAGCTCAAGGTTCTCATGTATAATTTTTGAATTCAACATGAAAGAGAGTCGAGGAACTCTTTCGGATATTTCATTACAATTAAAAGGTCCATATTCCAAATTTGAAACAAAAATTTCAATAAGGTTAGGCCAGGTTAATTTCTTTAATAATTTCATGAAGAACCAACATTTGGTTCGATTTATTCTAAATTGTCAGGAAACCTGAGGGACCTCTTCCGATCCTCAACTCTAAGCAGTGCTTTTGGACTGCTTATTTTCAATTTTTTATACGTATACATATTTGCCATAACTATTATTGTATCATTAATATGTTATGGAGACTTGTTGGTTCAGTGTCTTTGATGGCACCTTAAGAATTATTATAATTTACTATTATTCCATTTCACACAACAATTGCAATTAACTATTTATGATTTGCGTGCAAGTGACAAAAAGAAATTCATTTTAAAGGAATAATTGTAATAAAGGAATAATTATTCTCATGTGGAATTCATGGAATATTTTCTCCTAGCTGAGAAAATTAAGATATACTGCAGACGCTCTTATTATTTCCATAAATTCAACAAGAGAAGAGGAACTTATTTGGGAGCTTAAAATTGTTACTATCAGGTCCATATTCCAAATTTTGAAAAAAAAAATACACTAAGGATAGGGTAGATACATTTTCATTTAAATTTCATAAAGAACCAATATCAGGTTCATTCAATCCAAATTGTTAGAAACTTAGAAGGACCTCCTCCCATCCTCTACTCTTAATAGGTTCATATTTTCTTTAAATGATATTTTATTTTGCTATTTTTTACTTTACGATTTGTGTGCAAGTGTCAATTGAAATTCCTTTCAAAGGAATACTTATTATTATGTTGAATTCATTGCATATTTTCTCCTAGCTGAGAAAATTAAGATAAACTGAAAGCCTCTCTAATTATTTCCATATATTCAAGATGAAAGAGTAGAGGAACTTATTTAGGAGCTAAATTGTTACTATCGGGTCCATATTCCAAATTTTGAAAAAAAAATACACTAAGGATAGGGTAGATACATTTTCATTTAAATTTCATAAAGAACCAATTTTAGGTTCATTTAATCCAAATTGTTAGAAACTAAGAAGGACCATCTCCCATCCTCTACTCTTAACAGGTTCACATTTTCTTTAAATGATAATTTATTTTGCTACTTTTTACCTTATGATTTGTGTGCAAGTGTCAAATGAAATTCCTTTCAAAGGAATACTTATTATTATGTTGAATTCATTGCATATTTTCTCCTAGCTGAGAAAATTAAGATAAACTGAAAGCCTCTCTAATTATTTCCATATATTCAAGATGAAAGAGTAGAGGAACTTATTTAGGAGCTTAATTGTTACTATCGGGTCCATATTCCAAATTTTGAAAAAAAAAATACACTAAGGATAGGGTAGATACATTTTCATTTAAATTTCATAAAGAACCAATTTTAGGTTCATTTAATCCAAATTGTTAGAAACTAAGAAGGACCATCTCCCATCCTCTACTCTTAATAGGTTCATATTTTCCTTTCTTTTTACTTTATGATTTGTGTGCAAGTGTCAATTGAAATTCCTTTCAAAGGAATAATTATTCTTTTGTTGAATTCATTGCATATTTTCTCCTAGCTGAGAAAATTAAGATAAACTGAAGCCTCTCTAATTATTTCCATAAATTCAATATGAAGGAGTAGAGGAACTTATTTGGGAGCTAAATTGTTACTATCAGGTCCATATTCCAAATTTTGAAAAAAAAATACACTAAGGATTGGGTAGATACATTTTAATTTAAATTTCATAACGAACCAATATTAGGTTCATTTAATCCAAATTTTTAGAAATTTAGAGGGACCTCCTCCCATCCTCTTCTCTTAACAGGTTCATATTTTCTTTAAATGGTAATTTATTTTGCTATTTTTTACTTTATGATTTGTGTGCTAGTGTCAATTGAAATTCCTTTCAAAGGAATACTTATTATTATGTTGAATTCATGGCATATTTTCTCCTAGCTGAGAAAATTAAGATATACTGAAGCCTCTCTAATTATTTCCATAAATTCAACATGAAAGAGTAGAGGAACTTATTTGGGAGCTAAATTGTTACTATAAGGTCCATATTCCAAAATGAAAAAAAAATACACTAAGGATAGGGTTGATACATTTTCATTTAAATTTCATAAAGAACCAATTTTAGGTTCATTTAGTCCAAATTGTTAGAAACTTAGAGGGACCTTCTCCCATCCTCTACTCTAAATAGGTTCATATTTTCTTTAAATAGTAATTTATTTTGCTTTTTTACCTTATGAATGGTGTGCAAGTGTCAATTGAAATTTCTTTAAAAGGAATAATTATTCTTATGTTGAATTCATGGCATATTTTTTCCTAGCTCAGAAAATGAAGATATACTGCAGATTCTGTAATTATTTCTTCTTTTCTCTCAAGAGATGCATTGTCATATTGTAAAAAAATATTTGTTTAAAATTTATGTGGATCTCCAATCCTATTGTACCATTTAATGGTTTGGAGAAGTCCTTTTCTCTCATGAGACACGTTGTCATAAAAAATATTTGTTTAAAATTTATGTAGCTCTTCAGTCCTATTGTACCATTTAATGGTTTGGAGAAGCATTGTCAAAAAAATGTTTGTTTAAAATTTATGTAGCTCTCCAATCCTATTGTACCATTTAATGGTTTGGAGAATTCTTTTTCTGTCATGAGAAGCATTGTCATAAAAAATATTTGTTTAAAATTTTTGTGGATCTCCAATCCTATTGTACCATTTAATGGTTTGGAGAAGCATTGTCATAAAAATGTTTGTTTAAAATTTATGTAGCTCTCCAATCCTATCGTACCATTTAATGGTTTGGAGAATTCTTTTTCTGTCATGAGAAGCATTGTCATAAAAAATATTTGTTTAAAATTTATGTGGATCTCCAATTCTATTGTCCCATTTAATAGTTTGGAGAGGTCCTTTTCTGTCATGAGAAGCATTGTCATAAACAATATTTGTTTAAAATTTTTGTGGATCTCCAATCCTATTGTACCATTTAATGGTTTGGAGAGGTCCTTTTCTCTCATGAGAAGCATTGTCATAAAAAATATTTGTTTAAAACTTTTGTGACTCTTCAATCCTATTGTACCATTTATTGGTTTGGAGAAATCCTTTTCTCTCATGGAAACATTGTCATAAAAAATATTTGTTTAAAATTTTTGTGGCTCTCAAATCCTATTGAACCATTTAATGGTTTGGCGAAGCATTGTCATCAAAATATTTGTATAAAATTTATATGGATCTCCAATCTTATTGTACCCTTTAATGGTTTGGAGAAGCATTGTCATAAAAATGTTTGTTTAAAATTTTTGTGGATCTCCAATCCTATTGTACCCTTTAATGGTTTGGAGAAGTCCTTTTATCTCATGAGAAACATTGTCATAAAAAATATTTGTTTAAAATTTTTGTGGCTCTCCAATCCTATTGTACCCTTTAATGGTTTGGAGAAGTCCTTTTCTATCATGAGAAACATTGTCATAAAAAATAATTGTTTAAAATTTTTGTGGCTCTCGAATCCTATTGTAACATTTAATGGTTTGGAGAAGCATTGTCATAAAAATGTTTGTTTAAAATTTATGTAGCTCTCCAATCCTATTGTACCATTTAATGGTTTGGAGAATTCTTTTTCTGTCATGAGAAGCATTGTCATAAAAAATATTTGTTTAAAATTTATGTGGATCTCCAATTCTATTGTCCCATTTAATAGTTTGGAGAGGTCCTTTTCTGTCATGAGAAGCATTGTCATAAACAATATTTGTTTAAAATTTTTGTGGCTCTCCAATCCTATTGTACCATTTAATGGTTTGGAGAGGTCCTTTTCTCTCATGAGAAGCATTGTCATAAAAAATATTTGTTTAAAACTTTTGTGACTCTTCAATCCTATTGTACCATTTATTGGTTTGGAGAAATCCTTTTCTCTCATGGAAACATTGTCATAAAAAATATTTGTTTAAAATTTTTGTGGCTCTCAAATCCTATTGAACCAATTAATGGTTTGGCGAAGCATTGTCATCAAAATATTTGTATAAAATTTATATGGATCTCCAATCCTATTGTACCCTTTAATGGTTTGGAGAAGCATTGTCATAAAAATGTTTGTTTAAAATTTTTGTGGATCTCCAATCCTATTGTACCCTTTAATGGTTTGGAGAAGTCCTTTTCTCTCATGAGAAACATTCTCATAAAAAATATTTGTTTAAAATTTTTGTGGCTCTCCAATCCTATTGTACCCTTTAATGGTTTGGAGAAGTCCTTTTCTCTCATGAGAAACATTGTCATAAAAATATTTGTTTAAAATTTTTGTGGCTCTCGAATCCTATTGTACCATTTAATGGTTTGGAGAAGCATTGTCATAAAAATGTTTGTTTAAAATTTTTTTGGATCTCCAATCCTATTGTACCATTTAATGGTTTGGAGAAGTCCTTTTCTCTCATGAGAAACGTTGTCATAAAAAATATTTGTTTAAAATTTATGTAGCTCTCCAATCCTATTGTACCATTTAATGGTTTGGAGAAGTATTTTTCTGTCATGAGAAGCATTGTCATAAAAAATATTTGTTTAAAATTTTTGTGGCTCTCCAATCCTATTGTACCATTTAATGGTTTGGAGAGGTCCTTTTCTCTCATGAGAAGCATTGTCATAAAAAATATTTGTTTAAAATTTTTGTGTCTCTCCAATCCTGTTGTACCATTTAATGGTTTGGAGAAGTCCTTTTCTCTCATGAGAAACATTGTCATAAAAAATATTTGTTTAAAACTTTTGTGTTTCTCTAATCCTATTGTACCATTTAATGGTTTGGAGAGGTTCTTTTCTCTCATGAGAAGCATTGTCATAAAAAATATTTGTTTAAAATTTTTGTGGCTCTCCAATCCTGTGGTCCCATTTAATCGTTTGGAGAGGTCCTTTTCTGTAATGAGAAGCATTGTCATAAAAATATTTGTTTAAAATTTTTGCGGCTCTCCAATCCTATTGTACCATTTAATGGTTTGGAGAAGTCCTTTTCTCTCATGAGAAACATTGTCTTAAAAAATATTTGTTTAAAATTTTTATGGCTCTCCCATCCTTTTGTACCATTAATGGTTTGGAGAAGTCCTTTTCTGTCATGAGAAGCATTTTCATAAAAGTCAAGAGATTCTCAAATGTATTAAGTTAAGGTAATTTGGATTCAACATGAGTGAGTGGAGAAAATATTTCTCAAATTTCATTAATGATACTAGGTCCACATACCAAATTTGAAAAAAAAATCACTTAGGCTAGTTTTGTTTCTTAATGTTTTATGCAGAACGAATATTTGGTTCGTTCTTTTCCAAATTTTGAGGTATTTTTAGGGACTTCTCCCGATTTTCCACTCTACGCACGCAGTATATTGGCTATGTATAAAAGGACTAAATTTATTCCTTTAAATTACTACATTAAGTATTTTTATTTTGTTACTATTGTACTATTCTATTGGTATGGAGACAAATTTTGGTTGGTTGACACTACTGTATTCTTGTGAGGTGGGGATATCTCCTTAAAAAATTGTGGAGTAGAACATGAAAATTATTTCAGATTCCATATTTATAATTATACTAATAGATTTTCACCCCAATTAAAGTTGAACTTGCTTTCTTAAAAAAATATTCTCACTTTCACATATTATGCCAATTTTGAAATTTGATGTCTATACCTTTTCCTCTCTGTTTATGAGAGTAGACTTTTTTGAAATCGAACCAGGGGAAATACCTTTTAGGGAATTAAAAAAAAATCGTGAAAAACAGTGTTTTATCTACATTCTTTAAGATGTTAAATGTCTTTCCATTAGTGTCGAAAAATAACTTTTTGATGACTCGCATTTTGTGAAAGTGATTTATTTAAAGAAGTCTAACAACATTTCAGATTTCTCAAGCAATGCATATTTTTAATAAGGAAGCACTATTGTTAAAGTCCCTTCCTTCACTATTAAATTGTGACTTTTTTTATTAAGTTTAAAAAACGAATGTCTAATTATCTCAACTTTTCTTGCCTTTCCTTTAGTGTTGCGCTTATTTCATTCTCATTATTTTTCTCCCATTCGCTATTCTTTCATTATATTTTCATATCATATTCATTTTTAAATACGAAAGATCCTTTAATTTTAATTTTTGATCTTTTGACTATCTTGCTAAATCAAGAAGTTATGAGCTATGGCGGCAGTTGGGTGGTAACTAACTAGATTTGTTTAATTTAATGTTCTATTGCGTTTATTTCAGTCAGTATCACTTCTCTCGTTCAATCTTTTGTCTTTAATCCTCTTTCTTCCATTTGCTGTTCCTTCATATTCTTTCACTTCTCATTCGTTATACTCTGTACCTAGTCATTTTGTCACGTTCATCTTTCCTTCTGTTTCCCCTACTCTTGCTTCCCCATTTTCTTTTTCCTTTCCTTACTTATTTTCGTCTTGTGACGTTATTGACCGTCGCGTTTGTGGAATTTTTATTTGAAAGAGGTGGCGCAAATATCCATCCCCCATTATCACGTCTTCTATAAGATTTTCATGGTTATCGACACAGAGTTTAGAGCTTAACAGAGGATTCATCTCCATAGACGCTAATGGCAACTTTTTTTTAACAGGGCTTTTCCCACAGACAAACTTCGGTCCGAACGATCCACCTCCTTTAAACCACGTCATTCCTGCTAATTCTGTCATTCGCCCACCGAAGCTGTCACTCAAATCCAAATCGGGACTGGAGGGAAAAGAACAACACCGATGAAATTAAAATGCCGCTTGATAGAAGTTCCATATATCCAATCAGGAATCACTTTCGCACTTCACCTTCTCTGATTGGCTGCTAGTGAAATTAATTATAATCTGGGAGCAGGAATTAAATTAAGTACCTAAGGAGAAAAACTGCAGTTTGGAATCTCTGTGAGCTCTATATACTCTGTGGTTATCGAGGACCACCCTCCCTCGTGTCCCTCAAAATCCGTGCATTCATTTTGTATTATAAATTATACATTTTTTCAGAGCATATTTTTTTTTGTTAAATATGGCTTTTGATAAGATTTATCAGAGTGGCTGCAGAACCTGGAAATCAGGGAGTTCAGGGAAAAGTCGGAGAATTTCATTAATCTGAAAAAAAGTCAGGGAAATTCTTAAAAATATCTCAGCTCACAGGGAAATTTCCTGATGAGATATTGTTCTACAATTTTTCCCCATCTTAAACCTTGTGAATATTACTTACTTTTCTTAGCTCAATGATAAACACATTCTTCATCTCATACTATGATGCTTATCTCGTACTACTACTTGGACTCAAGCATAACTATGTCAAAATTAAGTTTTAATATTTTATTTGTATTTTTTTCATTTTAAATAGAAAGTAGCAATTTTTTAATTATCTTGTACGCACATAATGGTTCTGGGTACACAGAGTCAAAAGAGTAATGAGATTAGTTCGGTAAATCGGGTAAAAGCTGTAGGTTTAGTCCTGGAAATCGGGGAAAAGTCGGAATTTTTTTTCTCAGGTTCTGTAGCCACCCTGTTAATGTAAAAATTGTGAATGTGATGAATTTCGAGTAGAATAAATGAGTTTGTATTCCTTTCTAATGGATCTTTTATTTGAGTTCTCTATGGATGAGGTTTGTCCCGGATGATGTCTAATGATATTTGTGAAGTCAGCCAGTGCTCAAACCGAGGCCAACAACAGAACTCAAGAAGCTCTTGAGGCATAAGAAGGAACAAGGTCGGTAAACATTTAATTTAAAGTAGATAGATTTATTTTTCTAATTTTTCTTTGTATTTAAATGAATATTCACTTGAGAAATTTCACTTCATAATTCAGAAATATGTAAGTTGGTAGTTAAGTTTAATTTTATTCCATTAAATAACTTTTAATTTGTGGTTCTTTTAGGATTTGCTTTTCCCCAGCTGATTCCAGAGGTCAGTGAAACTGTGGATGACAAAGTCTGGCTACTGTTGTAAGAGGGAGGCCAACCAGCGTCTGCTGCTCTGGTGACATCATGAGGAAAAAGGAGTTTTCATAATTTAGAAATATGCATGTTGGTAGTTAAGTTTACTTTTTTTTACATTAAAGAGAACTTTTAATTTGTGGT
Source organism: Tetragnatha versicolor (assembly GCA_024610705.1). Taxonomy (NCBI): domain Eukaryota; kingdom Metazoa; phylum Arthropoda; class Arachnida; order Araneae; family Tetragnathidae; genus Tetragnatha; species Tetragnatha versicolor. Next base: position 69,601,640 of record JANDEH010000006.1, read on the forward strand.
TTTTTAGGATTTGCTTTTCCCCCCAGCTGATTCCAGAGGTCAGTGAAACTGTGGATGACCAAGTCCGGCTACTGTACTAAGAGTGAGGCCAACCAGCGTCTGCTGCTCTGGTGACATCATGAGGAGAAAGGAGTTTTCATAATTTAGAAATGTATGTAAGTTGGTAGTTAAGTTCAATTTTTTACATTAAAGAGAACTTTTAATTTGTGGGTTTTTTTTATTTGCTTTTTCCCCCAGCTGATTCCAGAGGTCAGTGAAACTGTGGGTGAGGAAGTCCGGCTACTGTACTAAGAGTGAGGCCAACCAGTGGGTGCTGCTCTGGTGACATCATGAGGAGAAAGGAGTTTTCATACTTTAGAAATATGTAAGTTGGTAGTTAAATTTTTTTACATTAAAGAGAACTTTTAATTTGTGGTTTTTTAGGATTTGCTTTTCCCCCAGCTGATTCCAGAGGTCAGTGAAACTGTGGGTGAGGAAGTCCGGCTACTGTACTAAGAGTGAGGCCAACCAGTGGGTGCTGCTCTGGTGACATCATGAGGAGAAAGGAGTTTTCATACTTTAGAAATATGTAAGTTGGTAGTTAAATTTTTTTACATTAAAGAGAACTTTTAATTTGTGGTGTTTTAGGATTTGCTTTTCCCCCAGCTGATTCCAGAGGTCAGTGAAACTGTGGGTGAGGAAGTCCGGCTACTGTACTAAGAGTGAGGCCAACCAGTGGGTGCTGCTCTGGTGACATCATGAGGAGAAAGGAGTTTTCATACTTTAGAAATATGTAAGTTGGTAGTTAAATTTTTTTACATTAAAGAGAACTTTTAATTTGTGGGTTTTTTTTTGGATTAGCTTTTTCCCCCAGCTGATTCCAGAGGTCAGTGAAACTGTGGGTGAGGAAGTCCGGCTACTGTACTAAGAGTGAGGCCAACCAGTGGGTGCTGCTCTGGTGACATCATGAGGAGAAAGGAGTTTTCATAATTTAGAAATATGTAAGTTGGTAGTTAAGTTCAATTACCGGATAAAATTCTTCCTTGAGTTATACTCTGTTAAGGGGTCATATGACTCTTAAAACATCAGTGCAGTGAAAAAAACTTTACATTTTCCAAAAATATTAATTACTTTTTTCTAATTTATCAAAAGACTCAGTTTAAACATATATTTAATCATCATTTCTTAAACTTTATGTAAAAAAATAATTGAATTCTTAATAGAGATAGTTTTGTTTATACATTGAGTCAAAAAAAATCAGCTTTGGCGGTTAAATATTAGGTTGCAGTGGCTTCCATGTAAGATAATTAACTAACTATTAAATGAAAATTCAAAATTTCAATTCACATATACAGGGTGATTTAGAAATAATCATCAATAATTGGGGGGGGGGAGGTAGAGGGGCCCTATACAAGCAAATTTCGAATAGGAATGGTGGGGCGCAGCCTTACCGTTAAAGAGCTAGCACCTAATATATTAGGTCATCCCGAAAGTTTTGTCGCTCTTGGGAGCATCTGTATATAAGATATTTTTGACACTTTTCCATTATGTGATACCAATATAAACTGTAACTTTATCTACCGTCAACTTGGCATCTTGGCTTGATTTTGGGGACTGATCGACAACTGGGCTTTCCTTAAATCTATGATAACATGTTACTTCATTTCTTTTCTGCTCAAAATTTTGCATATTTTCTAAAGTTAAGATTTTTAAATTAAAATTAACTGGCTATTTCCCTAAAACAATTAAAGTTTTAAGTATTTTTAACAAGTGTGGAAAGTTTAACTTAGATTTAAATTTTTTCTGAGGCATCCGGAGAGTTTGATCACAATCATCCATATTAAATTGCTGGATTGCTACTCCTAACCCTCTAATAGGAAAGATACGAATGATCATTTACAGGAATCTAGATCGCTGGAAATTCTACCGCCGCTCTACAAAAGTAGTATGAAATGAGTTTCAATTTATTACAATCTTAATATGACTTAAAATTAAAATTAAATTACTTTGAATTTTAATTTTGAAAGTTTTCAATTAATGGCAACTTGAAGTAAACAAAATCTTATTAATCGTAGAAACTAGGAAAGCTGGAAAAGTGAGCCAACAAAAAAGAGCCAAAATTCGTCAAATTGGCTTTAGATAGAAGTAGAAGTACTTTACTGATTTACCTTAATGGAAAAGTACCAAAAAATACATTGCATACAGATGCTCTCAAGAGCGACAAAACTTTCGGGATGACCTAATAGTGCGAGCTCGTTTCAAAAGGCCGTTTTTAGAAGGCCCGTGTGACGAAACAAGACATAATAAAATGAAAAACTCTATTGAATGAGGTAAGGAAGTATCCCTACTACTTACACCATGAATTCGATAGAATTTGAACCACTTTCTAAACCGTGGAGTGAGTTTTAAAACCTGCAATATATTAATCTCTTAGTCAAACAATGGAGGTCCTTAATGGTATTTAGAAAAATGATGATCGGGGAAGGAATTTTCAATGATCAAACAGTTTCAATAATCAATGTTAGGATAATTGAAAATTCCGTCCCTGATCATCATTTTTCTAAATACCATTAAGGACCTCCATTGTTTGACTAAGAGATTAATATATTGCACGTTTTAAAACTCACTCCACGGTTTAGAAAGTGGTTCAAATTCTATCGAATTCATGGTGTAAGTAGTTGGAATACTTCCTTACCTCATTCAATAGAGTTTTTCATTTTATTATGTTTTGTTTCGTCACACGGGCCTTCTAAAAACGGCCTTTTGAAACGCGCTTGCACTACATTAGGTGCTAGCTCTTTAACGGTAAGGCTGCGCCCCACCATTCCTATTCGAAATATGCTTGTCTAGGGCCCCTCTGCCTCCCCCCCCCAATTATTGATGATTATTTCTGAATCACCCTGTATACTTACTATATGAGTGTGTAATCAACCCCTAGCAGAAATTTTGAGTTTTACACTCAATTAATATATTTTATTACATATAATTTGAACTTAGGTGTCAAAAACACAAAAAAATTATAAGTTTACGATCTCAGAAAATAATGAAATATAGGTTCAAAACTCTAAAAACTGCTACGGGTTTATTGTCACTACTTATTATTGATGCTCTCAAAGTTTCAAATATATATTCTTATTACTTCAAATTTTATCATGCATGGAAGCTAACATTTAACAGTCAAAGTTTCTTTTTTTCGACTGAATGTATAAACTTAACTATGTCTATTAAGTATTCAATTATTTTTTTACATAAAGTTTAAGAAATGAGGATTAAAAATATGTTGAAACCGAGTTTTTTCATAAATTAGAAAAAAGTTATTAATATTTTTGGAAAGTTTTTTTCACTGCACTGAGTTTTAAGAGTCCTATGACCCCTTAATTTAGAATAGGCGCCTGAGACGTAATGTATTAGAACTGTACTATTGTAATTATCATGGAAAAAATTTTCTTCTGCAATGACAAGGCAACCTAAACAAAAGTAGTTAAAATACTGTAAAAAAACCGGTCACTGAAGTTGTGTGATGAGCGTTATTATAAGCATTATTGAGTGGTTTTTATCCTGTTTTTGGCGCCAGTTCTAAATTAACCGACTATAATGGCTGACTAATACTGAACAAAAGAAACATTCGTCGAACGGAGGGTGCCTTTTATTCTTATATCTCAAATTACTCCCTGAGAGGAACCGATAAGGCCTTTGTAGCTGTAATTGATCGGATTGTTCACGTTTTAATTTTAATTGTTTCTTATATCAGGAAAACTGGAGACATAGTTATAAAATTTTTTTTGTTAGTTATAGGTTTTCGGAAGAAGTATTCTATATCAGGAAGCAGTCTTGGAATGTTGACAAGAGTTCGTCGGATTCTTACGGTATGCTACTTTGGTAGAATGGTATAACATACTAACAGTTTTTTTTTGCAAACTGCCTGAGGATCCGATGGTACCACATGCCTGTTATATTGTTTCTTTACATGATGTCTACTCTTTTTACACTTTAGCTAAGAGATGAAGATACCTACTATACAAAGGAATATACTAGATTTAAATTAAAAGCCACGCCACCTTTATTATTAGTACCTGCAACTAAGGCCGTTTATTATTTTGTTAAGATTTTTTTTCAGGGATTATTTAGTGATTAAAATTTCGGCTGGCAGGCTTTAATTTTAAGGATAGTTAAGTATTATAAGGCATTCCATAGTTATTGTAAATGGAATGTCTATTTAGAAGGTGACTTGGATTAAGTTGAGGATTATTATGTGTTGTATATATTAATAAAGAACAAACGCCAAGAAGAAGTTAATAGGTTGCAGAACATACAACACAAACATAGATACCTATCAGGCCTGCACAACGGAAATTTTTCAGTTTCTGAAATAATTAAAAAATTGACTTACTGATGATACTTAGATATAAAGGGTCTGTGGCTTTTTGAAAAATTAATAGATTAACAGAGATCGGCACTGCCTAAAAAGGCCTTAGGCCTGGGCAGGATTTGGATACTGCATTAGCTAAAACTTTGAATAATACTGCACACTAAGTAGAAGTATGTTAATGGAAGGACAAATGATATTGAATGATTGTTAAGGTATATTTTGTTCAAGTCATTTAAGTTGTGCAAGCCTGTACACCATCGGATCCTCTATTTAATCATCAGACTATCCATAGATGGAGTTTTAGCTATTCTATACATCTCAACCCACTTTTTATGCAATAACTTTTCAGTATTTATTTAAAAATGTTTCTACGGAAAAGGTATTTTTTTACCTCTTATAAATCAATCAAAATGCAAGAGAAAGTCGGCTTTTTAGTTGTGTACTATATCTTTGTGTATAACCGTAGTGTTTCCCCTCCCCTTTGAATAAGGCTAAAATCCCCTCAAAGATTTATAAAGCGAACAATTATGCCCGGTATCTGAGACCGCGCGTCCCATGGTATGTTTTATTTTTATCTCGTTCAATGTTAAGGTAGTTTACGACGTTAAAATTTCTAAAACTAAAGCAATTTTTATAAGCTTTTATTGAAATTTTTTTAACTAATTAAAAACAATTATCTGTTAAGAAAATAAATGAACTGTTCCCTTTGACATTGTTTTTACATCGCTGTCGTAAATGAATGGAGAGACGGGGTAAATGAAAAGATTAAACTTGTTTTACTTTTAATTAAAAGTCTATATGGGTTTTAAGGATACATTTTCGTGTAGTTTTTTTTAAAGTATTGCATTTAATCTCCCCGTTACCCCCAGAGAAAATCACAAACAATTTAATTCAAGTATTTTATAGACTTTAAATATAATATGAGAACAGTGGCGGCTCGTAGCTAAAATTATAGGGGGTGCTGCACCAAGTTGAAAATGTGTATCTTAAGCGATATAATGCTAAATAAGCCTAAAAAAACGTGGATAAAAACTAAAAAACTTTACTAGGATTTTCTCATGATAAGACAGCAAGGAAAATTTAAGCTGTTGAAGTTCACTTACAGCCACAGAATTCAATTCTTTGGGATGCAATCCTACACTATTTCTATTAAACAAAAATGTTGAAAAAATCATAAAACACATGGGAACAATATTATAAGAACATTCACCCTCATTAAGTCAATTGTTTTTAAATTTTGAAATAACTCATAATTGTGTAATACAGACTACCTATAACAATTTTTGAAAGATTACCCCCAAAATTGAAAAAATCAAGGTTTTTCTTTACATTTTTCATATTTCATGAAACTTAGACAGAAAAGAGGGAATCAAAAAAGCGGTTCATCTGGTCACCATACACTTAATTAACAATCAAAAACATGTCACTTACCTATTAACTCATTAATCCCATCTTACCAAGATGTTCCTCGCGCTGAGAATGATATTAAAAACTACAGAGAGCGGATTCAGTTTGTTTTGTATTAAAAAACCCTGACTACTAAAAAGTAAAAAAAATATCCTTATTTATTGAATGGCCGAATCAGTTGAACATAATTGTTTCTTACGTTGAAAAGAAAATATAAATAAAAAATGAAGAGAGTGAGTGTAAAAAAGGTTTAGTACCGATTCAGCCGTTCCCGATTGAGCCGGTAATAAAATATTCTCCCGATTCAGCCGGTGAGGGTTAAACGAATTCTTATTTTGTGCCGTTTCAGCCGGTTAGTACCTTAGGTTACCCCAATTGGCTTACAAGCACGTTTAGCGGCGACTTAATCACACTATGAGATCATAATATGTTCATTTCAAATGTAGTATTCATTGCGCTACTGCTACTTAACATTTTGAAATCTTTTCAGACAAGATCATCAATATGTTGAATTTCCCGGGCGGGATGCAGGAAGAAGGAATATTTATTTTTGTTAATTATAACCTTATAATTAAAAATAACTTGTCAGTAAATTTATGGTAATATTTGACAAAAAGAGATGTTACACTCAGAGAGATTCACAGATTGATGTTATCTTGATATTAATAATTATAAATATTACAAACAATATTAGAACAATTAGAGATTAAGGCCTGATGATATGAACTCTACAGGTAGCACAAGGAACAACGATGCACCAATACTAGTTAGTATATCAGCCACTATCGGATCCAGGGGGCTCAAGCCCCCACCCCAAATTAAAAGTTTCAGACTTTTTAATATGGCATTTTATGCGTCAAAATGATTTCAAATTCTGTTATTTTAAATTTTAAGGTCAAATTTTCAAAAAAATTTTAAATTTGCCAAACGCAAAAAATCTATATCTTAAATTTGGATGAGGCGTACCAAAACGAGTTGAAAAAATGAGGTTTTTTTATTTAAAATTACAAAGATTATCGGGGGAGGACCCCCAGACCCCCATTTTAGTAGTTGGAGCAGGATAATTCACTACCTTTTCCGTATTAATATCAACAAGAAGATTCAATTTGATTATGAAAAATTCTTAGCCCCCAAAAACCAAATCCTGGATCCGCCACTGAGTATCGCAAATATCGGACATCGAAATCCAGATATCTGACAGTCTTAATTGATAATCCGTAATTTATTAAAATAGAGGGAGATAAGAAATACATTCAAAAACATTTCTAATAAAATTGTACGAAAATTAAATGAAAATAGAAATTAGACCTATTTACCCCTTTTTTGGTAAAATTTCTAAAATGATATCCTGGAAATAATTTTGACTAATACTGGAAAATGTTAAATTTAATATAGCTTTCTCCACTTTCTCTTTAGACCAATTAGAAAAAATAATAAAGGGTACCTTTTTTTCCACATTGACTATTTCGTATTTCCACAACCCCCTTGGTTTAATGGAATAAATACCTGAATCGATGGTTTGAATTCGATCTTAAAAAGTGTCAATTTCTACAGGTAGTTTTACATCTTCCCATGCTCACTAATAAAAACTCCTAGCTCATTAGGATTTAATTTTCAACCCCCCATTCCTGTGTGATTCTGAGTCGTCTGGGTGTGCCCTAGCCCTCCTAGAAGTTATGAAACACTTATCTGAAACACCCTATTAGGGTTAGGGTATATTAGGGTTATGATTCTAAGTATTAATCAAATTGCATCATCATTTTAATCATTTGATTGATTGATATTCTCAAATATTTAAAATGATGGACTTAAATAAAACCCTGAAAAAACTCATATTAAACTGGGTTTTTTTCAAAAATCAGTGGTTTCTCTACATAATAAGTGGATTTTTTTCAAATTTTAGTGAGTTATTTCTGTGTTAAATATGTTCTGTCAAAATAATGTCAGTTTTTTTTATAGGTTTCATAACTTTCTTTTTACTATACCTATGATTATAGAATTTTAATATGTTGTGCATCTTTATTAGCTGATTAAAACGGTGTATTGTATTACCGTTTGCGGTCATTATTACGGATTCCATGATAGTCCAATGCTTTACCGAAAAACGTCGATAATTCTTAAATAAAGCACAATATTTTTTAATAATGGTTTAAAAAGTGATTGTTTCTTAAAATATACGTCTATATGCACATCATATCCTATTTTCATGAATATACCTTCCATATTTAGTAAGTTATTAGAGTTTGAAAAAAAGTTCTCGGTATCGTTAAAAAACACAAGTCCGCATTTCGCTTATAAATCGATAATAATTATTTTAAAAAAATTTTTGCTTTTACTTTTGAGTAAAGGACCGTTATGGCAAAGTTTTTCCAGAATTACGGGTTGTCACGGCGATTAGCACGTATTTCAGGATTTTTTGAAGCAGAATGAAGTCTACTTAACTATGATGCCAATCACTTAATTTTTTCAGCTGATTTCGAGTTCAAAGTTTGTTTACATTTTGTTCGAATTACAAGTGTTATACATCGTTGTAAAGGTAATTAAAAATGCTTTTAGAAAATCAAAATTGCCAAGGGGCGTTCTCCATATTACGGGGCGTATTTCGGATCAAAGTTTGAAAGCATAGTGTATTTTCTCCCCAAAGTCATTGCCAATTTATGAAATCCTAGTATGTTGTTCAGGACATAGAGCTGATTACAACTATGTGTCGCACTAAGGAATCGGGTACATATTTCGTGATTTATATTAAGTTAAAGACGTTTCCGTAATACTTGAATAAAAGCATTTTTGCTTGCGATAGGTGCATGAAATTTTAATATGTTTTACCTGGCGTCAAGCGGTTTAAAACGGTGTTATTGTATTGTGGGCCTCACATGCAGTAAGAGCTCTACAATAGTCCGAAGTTTCTCCGTAATATTCAAATGACACTATATTAAAATTAATAAATCGATCAATAGTCAGCGGAATCTTGTAGTATACTTAAAGATGTGCATTTTATTCAATTTTATTTCAAATCACGCTATAATTATGGTAGTTATAATAGTTTGAAAAAAAGTCAACCGCGCTCAAAAAAATTAAACTTAGTTTAAAATTTTAAAAATATCCTAAACTTTGAAAGAATTCTATTGATCTTTGAAAAAAATACTGAAATTTTAAAAAATCCTTAATTTTTTATAACCAGTTTGAAATTTAAACTTCTTAAATTTTGAAAAAAAACCCCATTCAATAATAAAAATTTGAAATTTGAAAAACACTCCCTTAATTACTGAAACCTGGTTTATAGATTTTGGTGGAAAAACACCACTAGAATTAAAAAAATATCCTAAGTTTTGAAAAAAACCTTGATTGGTTTCAATAAAACCCTGAAAAACTTATATAAAACTGGATTTTTCAAAAAAGGTGTGGGTTTTCTCCTATATAGTAAGTGGGTTTTTTCAAAGTTGAAACTTTTTAAACTTAATAAAACCCACTGAAATTGTAAAAACATCCCTTTATTTATTGAAACCTGGTTTAAATTTTGAAAAAGCCCACTAAAATTTTTAAAATATCCTAAACTTTGAAAAAACCCATTCAATATTGAAAGAAATCTATTTAACTTTGAAAAAACCCATACCATATTGAAAGAAATCTATTTAACTTTGAAAAAACCAACTGAAATTTTAAAAAATCCTCCTTAGTTTCTTACATCATGTTCTTAGAACTTTAAAAGTCGTAAATTTTGAAAAAAAACCATTCAATACTGAAAAAACCCACTGAATAATGAAAGAACCTATTTAACTTTTTAAAAAACTCACTAAAACTGAAAAAACACCATTTAATTTTTGAAACTTATTTAAACTTTGAAAGAACCCATTAAATTAAGAAAGAAATCTTATTAACTTTGAAAAAATACTGAAATCTTAAAGATCTTCCTTAATTTTTATAACTAGTTTGAACTTTAAACGCCTTAAATTTTTGAAAAAACCCACAATAATGAAAAAAATTAAAAAACCATCTTAAAATTTAAAAATATCCTAAGCTTTGAAAAAACCATTCACAATATTAAAAGAAATTTATTTAACTTAGAAAAAACACTGAAATTTAAAAAAAATCCTAGTTAATTTTTCATAAAGTTTAAACTTTGAACTATAAACGTTCTAAGTTTTGAAAAAACCCATTCAATAATGAAAAAAACCTTAGTTATTGAAACCTATTTAAAATTTTGAAAAAACCTACTCAACTGCAGTTCTTGGTATGTTATTTCGTTAAATATTTTTCTTCAATATTAAAACTGCCAAAATCTTGATTTTTCTTGAAAAATCCAAAAATGGGTCCAAAATGTGGGTTTTTTTGGTTCCATGATGATACGGTATAACGGACTTCTTATGTAAATTAACTAATTAAAAAACTTAAAATTAAGTAGTATTGAACAGTTTTTTGAGAGAAATTGGGTTATGTACCCAAATAAGATCCAACAAATTTATTTTAACGCCAAACTTAGTTTGTATCGCCAAACAATGACTCACCGGCTCAATCGGGACTAACAAACCATCATAAAACATCACACCGGCTGAAATGGGAGAATTTTTGACAACCGGCTCAATCGGGAACGGCTGAATCGGCACATCACCTGTAAAAAAGCTAGAAAGGCAATGTGATTTATTGTTTGAAATCGGATATTTTTTTTCTTATCTCTACAAAGCTCGCGAAAGAAAAACGATAATTCTTTTTCTCGGCGGCGAGGGCTGCTGAGAAGCAGCCCCTTTTTCCCTAACAGATTCGCGTGCTAAATTCTTGATATTTTGATTTGATTAGATATAGCTAACTATCAACAGTTTCCATACCCTCGTTTGGTACATTTCCGGGGGCTGTCGACCCAGAAAGAAATCTATTGGCGAGACGGCGGCGGAGTATTTTGAAGTAATTTTTTGTGCGTAAGGGGAAGGAATGATTAATAGCATTACGCTAACAGCAGATAATTATAAATTTAAAAAAGGGGATTAAGAGAAAAATAAAGGGAAGATTTAAATATTTTTAAGTTAAAAAAATAGGAATTTTGGGCAATTTTGGTTGGGGGTGCTGCAGCCCCTATGGACGAGCCGCCACTGTATGAGAACATTATTTAAAATAACGAAGTGTCTAAATCCACGAAAGTGGTCCCATGCTGAAGTATTAGCGAAATGTGTTAGAGTTGAGTTGTTACTTTCGATGAGCTAGTTAGCACCACAGAGTACTAGAACAAAGAGTCCGTCGCCATAGGCGCTATTGGAAATCGAAAAGTTGGATGAGTGTGGGGCTATTTTGGAGCTTCGATCGCATCAACGTCACGAGAGGCGGGACGGAAAAGCCTGGATTGATTGAGAAACAGCCGTTCACAGCGTTGAGTGACAGCCAATCACAGGTTTGATCTCTCTGTCAATCATTTAGTTCATCGTGGCGCCCTCCAAACCATCCAACTTTTGAATATATCGTTTTGGACCCTCTGTTAGGATTTTTCTCTGTGGTTAGCACCATAGGTCTTAAGAGCAAAATTTGTTACTTTCGTGGATTTAAACTGCCATTTATGTAAAACTAGCTTTTATTGTAAGTAAAAAGCACTATTCGGGCCGTTTTTTACTATAAAACTTCAGTGACCGTATTAGGGAATTTCTAAATATTTTCTTACCCGGGAAACATTGAAAAGGTGGTTTATATTTATACAGGGTGATTCAGAAATAATCATCAATAATTGGGGGGGGAGGTAGAGGGGCCCTAGACAAGCATATTTCGAATAGGGATGGTAGGGCGCAGCCTTACCGTTAAGGAGCTAGGACCAAATGTAGTGCGAGCGCTTTTCAAAAGGCCGTTTTTAGAAGGCCCGTGTGACGAAACAAAACATAATAAAATGAAAAACTCTATTGAATGAGGTAAGGAAGTAATCCCTACTACTTACACCATGAATTCGATAGAATTTGAACCACTTTCTAAACCGTGGAGTGAGTTTTAAAACCTGCAATATATTAATCTCTTAGTCAAACAATGGAGGTCCTTAATGGTATTTAGAAAAATGATGATCGGGGAAGGAATTTTCAATGATCAAACAGTTTCAATAATCAATGTTAGGATAATTGAAAATTCCGTCCCTGATCATCATTTTTCTAAATACCATTAAGGACCTCCATTGTTTGACTAAGAGATTAATATATTGCACGTTTTAAAACTCACTCCACGGTTTAGAAAGTGGTTCAAATTCTATCGAATTCATGGTGTAAGTAGTTGGAATACTTCCTTACCTCATTCAATAGAGTTTTTCATTTTATTATGTTTTGTTTCGTCACACGGGCCTTCTAAAAACGGCCTTTTGAAACGCGCTTGCACTACATTAGGTGCTAGCTCTTTAACGGTAAGGCTGCGCCCCACCATTCCTATTCGAAATATGCTTGTCTAGGGCCCCTCTGCCTCCCCCCCCCAATTATTGATGATTATTTCTGAATCACCCTGTATACTTACTATATGAGTGTGTAATCAACCCCTAGCAGAAATTTTGAGTTTTACACTCAATTAATATATTTTATTACATATAATTTGAACTTAGGTGTCAAAAACACAAAAAAATTATAAGTTTACGATCTCAGAAAATAATGAAATATAGGTTCAAAACTCTAAAAACTGCTACGGGTTTATTGTCACTACTTATTATTGATGCTCTCAAAGTTTCAAATATATATTCTTATTACTTCAAATTTTATCATGCATGGAAGCTAACATTTAACAGTCAAAGTTTCTTTTTTTCGACTGAATGTATAAACTTAACTATGTCTATTAAGTATTCAATTATTTTTTTACATAAAGTTTAAGAAATGAGGATTAAAAATATGTTGAAACCGAGTTTTTTCATAAATTAGAAAAAAGTTATTAATATTTTTGGAAAGTTTTTTTCACTGCACTGAGTTTTAAGAGTCCTATGACCCCTTAATTTAGAATAGGCGCCTGAGACGTAATGTATTAGAACTGTACTATTGTAATTATCATGGAAAAAATTTTCTTCTGCAATGACAAGGCAACCTAAACAAAAGTAGTTAAAATACTGTAAAAAAACCGGTCACTGAAGTTGTGTGATGAGCGTTATTATAAGCATTATTGAGTGGTTTTTATCCTGTTTTTGGCGCCAGTTCTAAATTAACCGACTATAATGGCTGACTAATACTGAACAAAAGAAACATTCGTCGAACGGAGGGTGCCTTTTATTCTTATATCTCAAATTACTCCCTGAGAGGAACCGATAAGGCCTTTGTAGCTGTAATTGATCGGATTGTTCACGTTTTAATTTTAATTGTTTCTTATATCAGGAAAACTGGAGACATAGTTATAAAATTTTTTTTGTTAGTTATAGGTTTTCGGAAGAAGTATTCTATATCAGGAAGCAGTCTTGGAATGTTGACAAGAGTTCGTCGGATTCTTACGGTATGCTACTTTGGTAGAATGGTATAACATACTAACAGTTTTTTTTTGCAAACTGCCTGAGGATCCGATGGTACCACATGCCTGTTATATTGTTTCTTTACATGATGTCTACTCTTTTTACACTTTAGCTAAGAGATGAAGATACCTACTATACAAAGGAATATACTAGATTTAAATTAAAAGCCACGCCACCTTTATTATTAGTACCTGCAACTAAGGCCGTTTATTATTTTGTTAAGATTTTTTTTCAGGGATTATTTAGTGATTAAAATTTCGGCTGGCAGGCTTTAATTTTAAGGATAGTTAAGTATTATAAGGCATTCCATAGTTATTGTAAATGGAATGTCTATTTAGAAGGTGACTTGGATTAAGTTGAGGATTATTATGTGTTGTATATATTAATAAAGAACAAACGCCAAGAAGAAGTTAATAGGTTGCAGAACATACAACACAAACATAGATACCTATCAGGCCTGCACAACGGAAATTTTTCAGTTTCTGAAATAATTAAAAAATTGACTTACTGATGATACTTAGATATAAAGGGTCTGTGGCTTTTTGAAAAATTAATAGATTAACAGAGATCGGCACTGCCTAAAAAGGCCTTAGGCCTGGGCAGGATTTGGATACTGCATTAGCTAAAACTTTGAATAATACTGCACACTAAGTAGAAGTATGTTAATGGAAGGACAAATGATATTGAATGATTGTTAAGGTATATTTTGTTCAAGTCATTTAAGTTGTGCAAGCCTGTACACCATCGGATCCTCTATTTAATCATCAGACTATCCATAGATGGAGTTTTAGCTATTCTATACATCTCAACCCACTTTTTATGCAATAACTTTTCAGTATTTATTTAAAAATGTTTCTACGGAAAAGGTATTTTTTTACCTCTTATAAATCAATCAAAATGCAAGAGAAAGTCGGCTTTTTAGTTGTGTACTATATCTTTGTGTATAACCGTAGTGTTTCCCCTCCCCTTTGAATAAGGCTAAAATCCCCTCAAAGATTTATAAAGCGAACAATTATGCCCGGTATCTGAGACCGCGCGTCCCATGGTATGTTTTATTTTTATCTCGTTCAATGTTAAGGTAGTTTACGACGTTAAAATTTCTAAAACTAAAGCAATTTTTATAAGCTTTTATTGAAATTTTTTTAACTAATTAAAAACAATTATCTGTTAAGAAAATAAATGAACTGTTCCCTTTGACATTGTTTTTACATCGCTGTCGTAAATGAATGGAGAGACGGGGTAAATGAAAAGATTAAACTTGTTTTACTTTTAATTAAAAGTCTATATGGGTTTTAAGGATACATTTTCGTGTAGTTTTTTTTAAAGTATTGCATTTAATCTCCCCGTTACCCCCAGAGAAAATCACAAACAATTTAATTCAAGTATTTTATAGACTTTAAATATAATATGAGAACAGTGGCGGCTCGTAGCTAAAATTATAGGGGGTGCTGCACCAAGTTGAAAATGTGTATCTTAAGCGATATAATGCTAAATAAGCCTAAAAAAACGTGGATAAAAACTAAAAAACTTTACTAGGATTTTCTCATGATAAGACAGCAAGGAAAATTTAAGCTGTTGAAGTTCACTTACAGCCACAGAATTCAATTCTTTGGGATGCAATCCTACACTATTTCTATTAAACAAAAATGTTGAAAAAATCATAAAACACATGGGAACAATATTATAAGAACATTCACCCTCATTAAGTCAATTGTTTTTAAATTTTGAAATAACTCATAATTGTGTAATACAGACTACCTATAACAATTTTTGAAAGATTACCCCCAAAATTGAAAAAATCAAGGTTTTTCTTTACATTTTTCATATTTCATGAAACTTAGACAGAAAAGAGGGAATCAAAAAAGCGGTTCATCTGGTCACCATACACTTAATTAACAATCAAAAACATGTCACTTACCTATTAACTCATTAATCCCATCTTACCAAGATGTTCCTCGCGCTGAGAATGATATTAAAAACTACAGAGAGCGGATTCAGTTTGTTTTGTATTAAAAAACCCTGACTACTAAAAAGTAAAAAAAATATCCTTATTTATTGAATGGCCGAATCAGTTGAACATAATTGTTTCTTACGTTGAAAAGAAAATATAAATAAAAAATGAAGAGAGTGAGTGTAAAAAAGGTTTAGTACCGATTCAGCCGTTCCCGATTGAGCCGGTAATAAAATATTCTCCCGATTCAGCCGGTGAGGGTTAAACGAATTCTTATTTTGTGCCGTTTCAGCCGGTTAGTACCTTAGGTTACCCCAATTGGCTTACAAGCACGTTTAGCGGCGACTTAATCACACTATGAGATCATAATATGTTCATTTCAAATGTAGTATTCATTGCGCTACTGCTACTTAACATTTTGAAATCTTTTCAGACAAGATCATCAATATGTTGAATTTCCCGGGCGGGATGCAGGAAGAAGGAATATTTATTTTTGTTAATTATAACCTTATAATTAAAAATAACTTGTCAGTAAATTTATGGTAATATTTGACAAAAAGAGATGTTACACTCAGAGAGATTCACAGATTGATGTTATCTTGATATTAATAATTATAAATATTACAAACAATATTAGAACAATTAGAGATTAAGGCCTGATGATATGAACTCTACAGGTAGCACAAGGAACAACGATGCACCAATACTAGTTAGTATATCAGCCACTATCGGATCCAGGGGGCTCAAGCCCCCACCCCAAATTAAAAGTTTCAGACTTTTTAATATGGCATTTTATGCGTCAAAATGATTTCAAATTCTGTTATTTTAAATTTTAAGGTCAAATTTTCAAAAAAATTTTAAATTTGCCAAACGCAAAAAATCTATATCTTAAATTTGGATGAGGCGTACCAAAACGAGTTGAAAAAATGAGGTTTTTTTATTTAAAATTACAAAGATTATCGGGGGAGGACCCCCAGACCCCCATTTTAGTAGTTGGAGCAGGATAATTCACTACCTTTTCCGTATTAATATCAACAAGAAGATTCAATTTGATTATGAAAAATTCTTAGCCCCCAAAAACCAAATCCTGGATCCGCCACTGAGTATCGCAAATATCGGACATCGAAATCCAGATATCTGACAGTCTTAATTGATAATCCGTAATTTATTAAAATAGAGGGAGATAAGAAATACATTCAAAAACATTTCTAATAAAATTGTACGAAAATTAAATGAAAATAGAAATTAGACCTATTTACCCCTTTTTTGGTAAAATTTCTAAAATGATATCCTGGAAATAATTTTGACTAATACTGGAAAATGTTAAATTTAATATAGCTTTCTCCACTTTCTCTTTAGACCAATTAGAAAAAATAATAAAGGGTACCTTTTTTTCCACATTGACTATTTCGTATTTCCACAACCCCCTTGGTTTAATGGAATAAATACCTGAATCGATGGTTTGAATTCGATCTTAAAAAGTGTCAATTTCTACAGGTAGTTTTACATCTTCCCATGCTCACTAATAAAAACTCCTAGCTCATTAGGATTTAATTTTCAACCCCCCATTCCTGTGTGATTCTGAGTCGTCTGGGTGTGCCCTAGCCCTCCTAGAAGTTATGAAACACTTATCTGAAACACCCTATTAGGGTTAGGGTATATTAGGGTTATGATTCTAAGTATTAATCAAATTGCATCATCATTTTAATCATTTGATTGATTGATATTCTCAAATATTTAAAATGATGGACTTAAATAAAACCCTGAAAAAACTCATATTAAACTGGGTTTTTTTCAAAAATCAGTGGTTTCTCTACATAATAAGTGGATTTTTTTCAAATTTTAGTGAGTTATTTCTGTGTTAAATATGTTCTGTCAAAATAATGTCAGTTTTTTTTATAGGTTTCATAACTTTCTTTTTACTATACCTATGATTATAGAATTTTAATATGTTGTGCATCTTTATTAGCTGATTAAAACGGTGTATTGTATTACCGTTTGCGGTCATTATTACGGATTCCATGATAGTCCAATGCTTTACCGAAAAACGTCGATAATTCTTAAATAAAGCACAATATTTTTTAATAATGGTTTAAAAAGTGATTGTTTCTTAAAATATACGTCTATATGCACATCATATCCTATTTTCATGAATATACCTTCCATATTTAGTAAGTTATTAGAGTTTGAAAAAAAGTTCTCGGTATCGTTAAAAAACACAAGTCCGCATTTCGCTTATAAATCGATAATAATTATTTTAAAAAAATTTTTGCTTTTACTTTTGAGTAAAGGACCGTTATGGCAAAGTTTTTCCAGAATTACGGGTTGTCACGGCGATTAGCACGTATTTCAGGATTTTTTGAAGCAGAATGAAGTCTACTTAACTATGATGCCAATCACTTAATTTTTTCAGCTGATTTCGAGTTCAAAGTTTGTTTACATTTTGTTCGAATTACAAGTGTTATACATCGTTGTAAAGGTAATTAAAAATGCTTTTAGAAAATCAAAATTGCCAAGGGGCGTTCTCCATATTACGGGGCGTATTTCGGATCAAAGTTTGAAAGCATAGTGTATTTTCTCCCCAAAGTCATTGCCAATTTATGAAATCCTAGTATGTTGTTCAGGACATAGAGCTGATTACAACTATGTGTCGCACTAAGGAATCGGGTACATATTTCGTGATTTATATTAAGTTAAAGACGTTTCCGTAATACTTGAATAAAAGCATTTTTGCTTGCGATAGGTGCATGAAATTTTAATATGTTTTACCTGGCGTCAAGCGGTTTAAAACGGTGTTATTGTATTGTGGGCCTCACATGCAGTAAGAGCTCTACAATAGTCCGAAGTTTCTCCGTAATATTCAAATGACACTATATTAAAATTAATAAATCGATCAATAGTCAGCGGAATCTTGTAGTATACTTAAAGATGTGCATTTTATTCAATTTTATTTCAAATCACGCTATAATTATGGTAGTTATAATAGTTTGAAAAAAAGTCAACCGCGCTCAAAAAAATTAAACTTAGTTTAAAATTTTAAAAATATCCTAAACTTTGAAAGAATTCTATTGATCTTTGAAAAAAATACTGAAATTTTAAAAAATCCTTAATTTTTTATAACCAGTTTGAAATTTAAACTTCTTAAATTTTGAAAAAAAACCCCATTCAATAATAAAAATTTGAAATTTGAAAAACACTCCCTTAATTACTGAAACCTGGTTTATAGATTTTGGTGGAAAAACACCACTAGAATTAAAAAAATATCCTAAATTTTGAAAAAAACCTTGATCGGTTTCAATAAAACCCTGAAAAACTTATATAAAACTGGATTTTTCAAAAAAGGTGTGGGTTTTCTCCTATATAGTAAGTGGGTTTTTTCAAAGTTGAAACTTTTTAAACTTAATAAAACCCACTGAAATTGTAAAAACATCCCTTTATTTATTGAAACCTGGTTTAAATTTTGAAAAAGCCCACTAAAATTTTTAAAATATCCTAAACTTTGAAAAAACCCATTCAATATTGAAAGAAATCTGTTTAACTTTGAAAAAACCCATACCATATTATAAGAAATCTATTTAACTTTGAAAAAACCAACTGAAATTTTAAAAAATCCTCCTTAGTTTCTTACATCATGTTCTTAGAACTTTAAAAGTCGTAAATTTTGAAAAAAACCATTCAATACTGAAAAAACCCACTGAATAATGAAAGAACCTATTTAACTTTTTAAAAAACTCACTAAAACTGAAAAAACACCATTTAATTTTTGAAACTTATTTAAACTTTGAAAGAACCCATTAAATTAAGAAAGAAATCTTATTAACTTTGAAAAAATACTGAAATCTTAAAGATCTTCCTTAATTTTTATAACTAGTTTGAACTTTAAACGCCTTAAATTTTTGAAAAAACCCACAATAATGAAAAAAATTAAAAAACCATCTTAAAATTTAAAAATATCCTAAGCTTTGAAAAAACCATTCACAATATTAAAAGAAATTTATTTAACTTAGAAAAAACACTGAAATTTAAAAAAAATCCTAGTTAATTTTTCATAAAGTTTAAACTTTGAACTATAAACGTTCTAAGTTTTGAAAAAACCCATTCAATAATGAAAAAAACCTTAGTTATTGAAACCTGGTTAAAATTTTGAAAAAACCTACTCAACTGCAGTTCTTGGTATGTTATTTCGTTAAATATTTTTCTTCAATATTAAAACTGCCAAAATCTTGATTTTTCTTGAAAAATCCAAAAATGGGTCCAAAATGTGGGTTTTTTTGGTTCCATGATGATACGGTATAACGGACTTCTTATGTAAATTAACTAATTAAAAAACTTAAAATTAAGTAGTATTGAACAGTTTTTTGAGAGAAATTGGGTTATGTACCCAAATAAGATCCAACAAATTTATTTTAACGCCAAACTTAGTTTGTATCGCCAAACAATGACTCACCGGCTCAATCGGGACTAACAAACCATCATAAAACATCACACCGGCTGAAATGGGAGAATTTTTGACAACCGGCTCAATCGGGAACGGCTGAATCGGCACATCACCTGTAAAAAAGCTAGAAAGGCAATGTGATTTATTGTTTGAAATCGGATATTTTTTTTCTTATCTCTACAAAGCTCGCGAAAGAAAAACGATAATTCTTTTTCTCGGCGGCGAGGGCTGCTGAGAAGCAGCCCCTTTTTCCCTAACAGATTCGCGTGCTAAATTCTTGATATTTTGATTTGATTAGATATAGCTAACTATCAACAGTTTCCATACCCTCGTTTGGTACATTTCCGGGGGCTGTCGACCCAGAAAGAAATCTATTGGCGAGACGGCGGCGGAGTATTTTGAAGTAATTTTTTGTGCGTAAGGGGAAGGAATGATTAATAGCATTACGCTAACAGCAGATAATTATAAATTTAAAAAAGGGGATTAAGAGAAAAATAAAGGGAAGATTTAAATATTTTTAAGTTAAAAAAATAGGAATTTTGGGCAATTTTGGTTGGGGGTGCTGCAGCCCCTATGGACGAGCCGCCACTGTATGAGAACATTATTTAAAATAACGAAGTGTCTAAATCCACGAAAGTGGTCCCATGCTGAAGTATTAGCGAAATGTGTTAGAGTTGAGTTGTTACTTTCGATGAGCTAGTTAGCACCACAGAGTACTAGAACAAAGAGTCCGTCGCCATAGGCGCTATTGGAAATCGAAAAGTTGGATGAGTGTGGGGCTATTTTGGAGCTTCGATCGCATCAACGTCACGAGAGGCGGGACGGAAAAGCCTGGATTGATTGAGAAACAGCCGTTCACAGCGTTGAGTGACAGCCAATCACAGGTTTGATCTCTCTGTCAATCATTTAGTTCATCGTGGCGCCCTCCAAACCATCCAACTTTTGAATATATCGTTTTGGACCCTCTGTTAGGATTTTTCTCTGTGGTTAGCACCATAGGTCTTAAGAGCAAAATTTGTTACTTTCGTGGATTTAAACTGCCATTTATGTAAAACTAGCTTTTATTGTAAGTAAAAAGCACTATTCGGGCCGTTTTTTACTATAAAACTTCAGTGACCGTATTAGGGAATTTCTAAATATTTTCTTACCCGGGAAACATTGAAAAGGTGGTTTATATTTATACAGGGTGATTCAGAAATAATCATCAATAATTGGGGGGGGAGGTAGAGGGGCCCTAGACAAGCATATTTCGAATAGGGATGGTAGGGCGCAGCCTTACCGTTAAGGAGCTAGGACCAAATGTAGTGCGAGCGCGTTTCAAAAGGCCGTAGAAGGCCCGTGTGACGAAACAAAACGTAATAAAATGAAAAACATTATTGCATGAGGTAAGGAAGTATACTTACTACTTACACCATGAATTCGATAGAATTTAAACCACTTTCTAAACCGTGGAGTGAGTTTCAAAAGTGCAATATTAATCTTTTAGTCAAACAATGGAGTTCCCTTAATGGTATTTAGAAAAATGATGATCGGAGAAGGAATTTTCAATAAACGAAACATTGACAATTGATACTTTTTGATCATTGAAAATCCCTTCCCCGATCAGCATTTTTCTAAATACCATTAAGGGAACTCCATTGTTTGATTACGAGATTAATATTGCACGTTTTAAAACTCACCCCACGGTTTAGCAAGTGGTCCAATTTCTATCACATTGAGGATTTAAGTAGTACGGATACTCTTGTACCTAATGCAATAATGTTTTTCATTTTATTATGTTTTGTTTCGTCACACGGGCCTTCTAAAAACGGCCGTTTGAAACGCGCTCGCACTACATTAGGTCCTAGCTCTTTAACGGTAAGGCTGCGCCCCACCATCCCTATTCGAAATATGCTTGTCTAGGGCCCCTCTACATCCCCCCCAATTATTGATGATTATTTCTGAATCACCCTGTAGAAAGAAAAATTTTGGAGGGATGTTTCATTTCAGTTTTTTTTTGTATTTAGGTTACACCCTAATAATTGTCTTTTCATATGAGTCTAACGTCTTTACAGAGCATGTAGCAGTGGTCTCCTTAAAAAAATCATAGTGGGCCTCAGTCCCTTTAAGATACAGGGTGGTCCTTAATTCATGGTACAAACTTCTAGGGGTGTTAGAGTACACCTAGACGAACAAGAATTGGTATAGGAAGGGGGGTCGCAGTTACACCGTTAAAGAGCTAGGTCCTAATATAGTGCGAGAGCGTTACAAAAGGACGTTTTGCCAAGGCCCGTTTAACGAAAAAAAAAACAATGAAATGAAAAAATTTATTGCATGAGGTACAGCAGTATCCGTATTACTTACATCATAAATTTGATAGAAATTGGACCACTTTCTAAACCGTGGGGTGAGTT
Source organism: Tetragnatha versicolor (assembly GCA_024610705.1). NCBI lineage: Eukaryota > Metazoa > Arthropoda > Arachnida > Araneae > Tetragnathidae > Tetragnatha > Tetragnatha versicolor. The sequence continues at coordinate 69,623,615 of JANDEH010000006.1, forward strand.
TTAAAACGTGCTCTTAGTCAAACAATGGAGTTCCATTAATGGTATTTAGAAAAATGATGATCGGGGAAGGAATTTTCAATGATCAAACAGTTTCAATGATCCATGTTACGATCATTGAAAATTCCTTCCCCGATCATCATTTTTCTAAATACCATTAAGGAATGTGATTCTTTGACTAAAAGATTAATATTGCACTTTTGAAACTAACTCCGCGGTTTAGAAAGTGGTTCAATTTCTATCAAATTTATGATGTAAGTAGTACGGATACTGCTGTACCTCACGCAATAAATTTTTTCATTTCATTATGTTTTTTTTCGTTAAACGGGCCTTGGCAAAACGTCCTTTTGTAAGACTCTCGCACTACATTAGGACCTAGCTCTTTAACGGTGTAACTGCGACCCCCCTTCCAATACCAATTCTTGTTCGTCTAGGTGTACTCTAACACCCCTAGAAGTTTGTACCATGAATTAAGGACCACCCTGTATATTAGGGTGTATCGAAAAAAACTTTTTTTTCGATTTTGATGATGCCTTAGTGCGGAAAAGTTGTCTAAGGTGGCAGAGAGTACCTGTGAATTTTTTCAGAATTTTCGGATAATATCTTTAGGTGCCGCCAAGGCCCTGAAGGTCCCCATGTTAATCCAATGGAGCGCGCAAGCCAAGAAGGCCGAAAATTGGTTTTTCGCCCCTCATTTCTACCCTAATCACACGACGAATGTCTTCACTCGAGTTATGGACCCTATATGATCTAGGCTATCCGACAAAACTTGAATAATAGCCTAAATCTCAATATTATGTTGATTGTGGGCTCTGATTTGAACGAGGAAATAAGCGATTTTCGACGAAATTGGAGCATACAAAGAAACGTAATATAGAGATTTAGGCTATGATTCAAGTTTTGTCGGATAGCCTAGATCAGGGCTGGGCAAATAGCGGCCCGCGGGCCGCATGCGGCCCTCGAAGGGATATTTGGTGGCCCGCCAAGACATACGGAAAAATAAGAAAAAATCTGAATTTAATACTTCAATGTTTTACATTTCATGCATCGTTCACATTTGAATCAGCTCAATTTCAGTCTTGCTTTCACTTCTTGTAACGTCGTCTCGGCCCCACTTCACTCGCCTCCCACGAAAAATAATCCTCCAGATGCAGGTGGCGGGTCAAGGATCACTTGCACGGAGTGGATGCAGAAAGAAATGGGGGAGAAATGGCCGCGCGAGAAAAGACAGAGAGGGGGTTCAAAACATAAATAATTTATTAACGTCAAGACAGAGATCCTCCCTACCCCATCCACAAGTACACCCCCATTCCACCGTCTGGGATTTTCAGGGGTCATTCACTTCATTAACGCGACGCGTAGTTGTCACTGTGAATTCCTTGTCTTTCTTGACCGTGTTCTATTTAATTTTTGCTTAAGATTGTGGAGAGATTTTCTTCAGAAAGGATTACAGGCGCGAATTCAGAGGGGTGGTACTCTGGACAGTGTTTCCCCTTGGACCCAAAAATTTTCTCAAAATGAGTTAAAACCCTACTTTTACAAGCGAAATTTCAAAAAATTTCTGGGGGAGGACCCCCATACCCCCCTCAGTGGTACCACACTTGGGTGATCCTTTTTTTAAAAATCCCCAATATTTTTACATTTTGTGTTAAAAGAAAGGTGATGGTCTGGAAAAGTGACCCCCCTTCTTAGACCCACGCTGGATCAGCTCTTGATATACAGCATCACATTATTATTTCATTTTTTTCTTAATTATACTTGTAAAATGCAAAGTTAACTTGGTAATGCAATAATTTTACATAATCTGCGGCCCGCCGTTAGCTTCTTCTTTAATAAAGTGGCCCCCGAGACAAAACAATTGCCCACCCCTGGCCTAGATCATATAGGGTCCATAACTCGAGTGAAGACATTCGTCGTGTGATTAGGGTAGAAATGAGGGGCGAAAAACCAATTTTCGGCCTTCTTGGCTTGCGCGCTCCATTGGATTAACATGGGGACCTTCAGGGCCTTGGCGGCACCTAAAGATATTATCCGAAAATTCTGAAAAAATTCACAGGTACTCTCTGTCACCTTAGACCAGCGTTTCTCAACCTTTTTACACTCACGGAACCCTTTTGATAATGATCAAGCTCCGGGGAACCCTAGCGTCCATACAACAGTGGCGTATATAGAAATTTATTTCTGGAGGGGCCCAAAATTATTACTCAACACCTCAAAAGTATATTTAAAATAGGTTTAACCCAGCTATTTAATGCATTTTTATGTGAAACTAGCTGATATGCCCGGCCTTGCACGGGTGAAGAGTATAAATTTATTATTTGAGGAGTTTGCTATCAAAACCAGCTCATTCCATATTTTTCTGAAATCCACTTTTTTGCATATTTTGAAAGTTTAGAGGGTCCTTCATAACCTGGCGAAGTGATATAGCTCAAACCCAGCTCATTCCAACCCAATAAACTGGAAAAAACTACTTCACAACTTAATTGAACAAAAAAAAAACTGAAAAAAAGTATGAAAAATCGTGTTTTTGCATCAAAGTCAGCTCATTCTAACCTAATTAGAGTAAATACACCCAAGGTAATGCAACTGAAAGGAAAATGAAAAACTAATCAAATTCTAGGTGGTTATACCTACAATTAAAAATTTAAAAATAAATTTAGCTTCAGAACTGTGGACGTGAGAAGTTTTTTGTCCCTCCTGTAAAATTTCCAAAAATGGAATAAGCTGGTTTTGATAGCAAACGCCTCATTTTTAAGTTTTCCCAAATACATTACTAATTTTAGATAATCAGCATTTACCAATCATCCCGGTATCCTAGGCGTCTTTTTCATACTCCAGTATTCCCGGTAACTTTTCCTATCCCGGTGTTCTTAGTAATTTTTCTTATCCCAGTGTTCCCAGATGGATTAAAATTCTTTCAGTTCTCAAGCAATATATTTTTTGAATGATTTCCACATTTACATGGGAAAAATTAATCTAAAAAGTATTTAAAATTGCTTAGATCCCTTGATTAATCATATCTTCAGGAATTAACGTTTTCGGTAAAATTATTCAATAACTAAAGCTTATTCCATTTTGCAAATTAAGAAAAAAAATCAATCTTTTCTAGTTGAAAGGGAGTTTTAATATTTTTTTGTTAACCAACTTTCTTAAAAGCTAAAATATTATCACCTTTTAATTTTACATCTTCGTTTCCATGGAGACTGTTTTAACAACAATGGTATTCCATAAAGCTTTTAAAATATAAAAATTAGATAAAATCTCAAATAAAAATATGGTTAACTATATTAAACTTTTAAATTTCGTGGAAATAGATTTTTAAATTAGTAATATAATTTTTAAATAGACTTGCACCTAGTGTTTCTATTAAAAACTTATTTTTTAGCATTAAGTTTTCTTTGTAACAATGGGGTGAACAGAACTCTTTTGGAGGAGAAATAAAGCTATTTCAGCAAAATGACCATAAAAAGAACAAAAAAGGGGTCAAGGGGTCAATTAAAGTTTTCGAAACATAGCCTATGTTTTTTCTGGGATTCTTTTACGTAGGTATACCAAGTTTGGTGCAGATCGGAAGTAAACTGTGGATTTGTATAAAAGACAAACATACATACACACACTTACTTTTATTATATTAGACTAGCTGATATGCCCGGCCTTGCACGGGTGAAGAGTAAAAATTTATTATTTATGGCGTTTGCTATCAAAACCAGCTCATCCCATATTTTTTTAAAATCCCCTTTTTTGCATGTTTTGAAAATTAAGAGTCCTTCATAATCTGGCGAAAGGATATAGCTCAAATCCAGCTCATTCCAACCCAAAATTAGATTAAAGGGGATTTTAAACTATGATCTCAACTGTGAAATTTCAGATCATTTGAAAAAGTTAAGTGAACACAAATGTGGCCGCGGTGGTGTAATGGTCAGCGTGTCTGGCTGCGAGCATTACCGACCCAGGTTCGATGCCTTGCGGCTTCTCCTTGGGTAGCTGGTCATGGGTCAACTCAGCCCTTCATCCTTCCGGGGTCGATGAATGAGGACCAAGCTCGCTTGGGGAATCAACTGGGGGTTCAGCGTCGGGCTAGCCACTCGGCCTGGACACACGCTAGTAATTAGCACCCCAGGCCCAAAGGCTACAGAAACGGAGATGGGCACCGCCTGATGGGCCACTAGGCCCGGGCAGACTTTGATTTTTTTTTGAAGTGAACACAAATATTAACTGGTAAACTGGAAAAAACCAATTTCACACAACTTAATTGAACAAAAAAACTGAAAAAAAAACATGGAAAATCGTGTTTTTGCATCAAAATCAGCTTATTCCAACCTAATTAGTGTAATTACGCCCAAGGTAATGCAACTGGAATGAAAATGAAAAAATAATCAAATTCTAGGTGGTTGTACCTACAATTAAAGATTTAAAAAACAAATTTAGCTTTAGAACTGTGGACGTGAGAAGTTTTTTGTCTCTCCTGTAAAATTTCCAAAAATTTAATAAGCTGGTTTTGATAGCAAACGCCTCATTTTTAAGTTTTCCCAAATACATTTCTAATTTTATATATAATCAGCATTTACCAATCATCCCGATATCTCAGGCGTCTTTTTCATATTCCGGTGTTCCCGCGGTAACTTTTCCTATCCCAGTGTTTCTAGTAATTTTTCTTATCTTATCCCGGTGTTCCCAGGTGGATTAAAATTCCTTCAGTTCTCAAGCGATATAATTTTTGAATGATTTCCACATTTACATGGAAAAAGTATTAAAAAATTATTTAAAATTGCTTAGATCCCTTAATTAATATCTTCAGGAATTAACGTTTTCAGTGACATTATTCAATAATTAAAGCTTATTCCATTTTGAAATTTAAGAAAAAAAGTCAGTCTTTTCTAGTTGAAAGGGAGTTTTAATAGTTTTTGGTTTGTTAACCAACTTTCTTAAAAGCTGAAATATTATCGTCTTTTGATTTTACATCCTCGTTTCCATAGAGACTATCTTAACAACAATGACATTCCATAAAGCTTTTTAAAATATAAAAATTAGATAAACTCTAAAATAAAAATATGTTAAACTATACTTAAAACTTTTAAATTTCATTGAAATAGATTTTTAAATTATTAATATAATTTTTAAATAGACTTGTACCTAGTGTTTCTATTAAAAACTTGTTGTTTAGCATTAAATTTTCTTTGTAACAATGAAGTAAGCAGATCTCTTGTTGAGGAGAAATAAAGCTATTTCAGCAAAATGACCATAAAAAGGGTCGAAAGAAGGTCAAGGGGTCAATTAAAGTTTTCGAAACATAGCCTATGTTTTTTTCTGAGTTTTTTTACGTAGGTATACCAAGTTTGGTGCAGATCGGAAGTAAACTGTGGATTTGTATAAAAGACAAACATATATATATACACACATTCAATTTTATTATACTAGATTTGCATTCATGAGAACTTAATTTAATAAAAATTGTGATTAATAAAGTTCCGAGCAGGAAAGGGGGTTTGGGGGTGCTCCCCCAGAAAATTTTTAGAAATCCCACCCTAAAAACTAGGTTTTAACTCGTTTTTGGTACATTTAGTCCAAATTTTGGATTTGCATTCTTAGGTAGGATTACAATTTTCATGAAAGTATTAAAAGAAATTGAAAATAATACAATTTCATGTATTAAAGGGGGGTTTGGGGGCCCTCCCCCAGAAAATTTTAAAAAATTGAACCTATATATAACAGGGTTTTAACGTATTTTGATATGCCTAGTCTGAATTTCGGGGGAGGGCAGGGACCCCTCGGCCACCCTTATACGTGCAACACATAATTATAGGTCCACCTAAAAATTTCTTAAAAATTGAACAAAAACAATTTCTTTTTATAGTGTGAGTGCTAAAATAATTTTTTAACAATCATTAGAGAAAAACCAAAGCATTTTTATAATATTTTTATTTATGTAATTTAACAAATTTCATTAAATTGAGAAAAATCACTTATTACACTGACACCTAATTATAGGTCCACTGACATTAATAATTTATTTGACGGCCATTTCTGCGAATAACATCGAAAATTCTGTTTCCCATGCTCTGAGAAAGGTTTTTCAGTGTAAATTTATTTAAATTTTTCCAGGCTTTTATAATTGCTTTTTTTAATTCATCCACAGTAGAGTAATTTAAGTTATTTTCATAAATTTCACGAACTACGAGTCCCCAAACATTCTCCATTGGATTCAGGTCTGGAGAGCAAGCTGGCCAGTCCAAAACATCAATTTTGTTAACAGTAAACCATTGTTTGGTGCTACTACTGCTATGTACAACGGCATTGTCCTGTTGGAAAATATACGCCACTGCCATACAACAATATTTTTTCTTGCTATTTTGTCCTCTCTCAGAATTTAATTTTAAAATTACCCTTAAACTAGTGTTTAATCTCCTTAACTTTTTCTCCTGTGGAACACCCAAGGAGAAAAGCTACTTGAGACAACAGAATGTTCAAGGGAAAATCGCTGTATAACAGAAGTCAAAATTTTATACAGAAGTTTGGGAGTTCTCCCTAGAAATTTAAGAGAGTTAAGAAACTAAAGAAGAGTTTCAGTGTATTTTTAAGAACCTTTGGGTTAGACTGAAAAGAACAGTTCCTTGTAAAACACAGAATTTTCAAGGGGAAAAATATAATTAGCGCCAAAATTTCAAGGGGGGCAGGGGTCCTTCCTCAGAAATTAATTTTGAAATTCCCCTTCAAACTAGTGTTAATCATCTTTTGAAACTCTTCGTAGAACACCTAAGGGCTACAGAAGAAAATGTTCAACGGAAAGCACTTGCTCACATTTGGCTGGCTGATGCCTAATTGATTTAGATGGTTATTCTAAAATGTAAACCAGAACAACAACAAAAAAAGATTTTCGGATCCCTCGCGGAACCCTTGAGGAAGCCTCGCGGAACCTCAGGGTTCCGCGGAACCCCGGTTGAGAAACGCTTTTCCGCACTAAGGCATCATCAAAATCGAAAAAAAGTTTTTTTCGATACACCCTACTGTATATGCATGCACATTGCACGGCACTGGAAAGAAAAAGGCGACTCGGACCCTATATCTCCGGAACGGCTTGTGATTTTTTAAGATACAAATAAAGTTTCCCGGTCAGGAAGCGATCGCGCGGTAAGTTTCGGAATTAAAAATGCTATCTTGGAATCTATGGGCCGGGCCGCATATAAACTACCTTCACATTGCTACCAACCATTGAGTTTGAAAGAGATAGTTCAAAGGGATTTTCAGAAGGGATTTCTTTATTCTTAATATATTTTCATGCATATATGCGTTTTTTAGTTTTCTTTTTTAAAAACTAGTATAGTTCGAGTAATTAGACTGGTAATTTTTAAAGAAATTACAAACTGAAAAAAAAAATATTGCGGTCATACAAAAGAATAATAAATATCACAAATTTCCTTTCATTAAAACATTATTTATTTCCACTATTAACTTATTTTTAGCTTAATTCTCTTTATATCCAGTTAATTTTGACAAATTTGAGGTTATTTTTCTGAGTTGGGAGCATGATTATATGATTTGGAATACTTAAGACGATTATTTTTACATATTTCATCTAAAAAAACCTTTTAGATAATATTGAGAGTTCAATAGTATTTTTAAAATGCCACTTATACTAAAAAATTATTTTAATGCTTTTTAAAACTTCTTATACCACCTTTTAATATATTAATGAACAAAGTTTATGATTATCAAAGGATAGATAGATCTTGCCGTTGAGCTGATATTGGAAACACTTAATACTTGCTTTCTAGTAACAGTTTTTTTGCTATATTTTTAATTAAATTAAAGGAAATGTTTGCTTACCTTATCCATCTTCTTTCTACAATCTAATATATTTCCAGAAAATAAAAACTTTTAAATTAATTAAATTAACATACTGGATTTGCAATGATCATAACAGATAAACGTAAGTTTAGCAAATGCAATTCCGAATTACCCAATGAAGTTCTTTAAAATTGTGACCTCAGGGTTGAAAAAGGGATTTCAAATCAAATCAAATTTTAATAAGGTACCTGTGCCTAATATGGACACCCTAAGGAAAATGTATTTTTTCACCCCCTTGTACACGTCATAGGACTCCAAAAATGTATGACCACTATCTCTGGAATGTTGACTATCATTAAAATTAGCGACCTTGTAATTATTATAGTTTAATATCAATGATAAAAACAAAAAAAGTTTGCAAGTGTCCATATTAGGAACCACCTGTCCCTATTATGGACAGGTGGCTATTTATTGACCTTCTACACAGGGTGTATGGGAAAACCACTCTTCCAAGGGATTTTAGAGGAGAGGGTATTAAAAAAATATTTCTTAAAGTATTGCGGGGGAGGGGGGGTACAGTAAATATCTTCAGAACATGCACTTCGTAATGTTATGTACGGATACTATAATTAAGATTAAAAATACATATAAACATTAATTTATTATGAATTAGCTAAATAAAATAACATAAAACATGTAATTATTTTACAAATTTCTGAATCTGAAGATTCACTTGCTGTATTTCCAATGTGGACATATAAGGTGTCCATATTGGGAACAGGGCGTAGTTTTATTTAATCTTGTAATAAATAAACAAAGAAAATATTTTTAAGCAATATACGCAATAGCAAACGAAAATATGTTTTATCCGCTTTCTAAAACACTCCACGTTTTAACATTTAAAGTAATTTCACCATATCTAATAAGAATTTAAACTTAACCTGTAATTACTATCAGCACACCATGAAAACACAAATTTCCTTCAAAATGGCGAACAGCGCGCTTTTTTGCACTTTCCACACTAAATTATCTTTTAAACTGCTTTTCTTCAAGAACATGTAGTGCCAACTCTCGATCAAGTTTCCTACTTTTTAAGATATTAGGGGTGTCCATTAGGGCCCAGGTAGCACACGGACATTGGACAACGATGTACCAATACTGGCCAATATCGCGAATATCGTAGAATATCGGACATCGGAATCACGATATCCGACAGCTTTGATCGATATTGTGTAATTTTTTATAAGAGAGAGAGATAAAAAATATATTGAAAAACATTTTTTTAACGTCATTTGGATGAAAAATTAGTGTAAATATTTAATTGGACCTTTTTACCCCTGTTTTGGTAAAATTGCTAAAGATGATATCTGTGAACTGATTTTGATTAACATTGGCCAATATCCGAGAAGTCAATGTCGCCATGACGATTTCGATCGACATTATATGGCGTTGCGTAACCGGTGTCAGAAAAACAAGATCACAAGTCAATTCAAAGTCGTAGAAAGGATATTGGCCGATGTTTGGCAGCATTCTAAAATTTCTATTGTAGGTGGGATATTGATTGATAATGAGTGACATTTTTATAGCGATGAAAAAAAAAGTTAGTTGTGTATTGCATTTCCGAGTGATATTTAAAGCCTGTTTCGAATTCTGGTAGCATTTTTTAAAATATTCATCGCGAACACCGCATGACATCGATAGATCTCGTACAAGACGAACATCGAACATCCAGGGTTGATCATTAATGTCCAGGATTTATCAATACTGAACGAAATTGGCCAATGCTATTCGCGACATTGTCTGATATCGATAAAAACGAATATCGCAAATACGAGATTAATCAGTGTTGTTCGATATTATCTAAGGTCGAGCATCGCGATTGGCCGATATTCACGATAGGGTCATTTTGATGAAGGCCAATATCGTCCATACAATATCGATCGATTTTCGTGTGCTACATGGGGGTGGTTACAAAAACACCGACTTTCGAATTTTTTCGGGGGGACCCCCTAAAATGTGACAATGGGCTAGAAAATAAGATTGGCAAAGTTGAAGCTCAATCGGATAATATTAAGACCCGCCTCATTGAGGTCAAAGTTCAGAAAAAAAGCGAAAAAACGTAGTTTTTTGCCCATAAAATCGGAAATATGCGTCCTAAAAATATAGTTACCATCTCATTTCATAGTAAATTTTATTGGCTTGAAGAGAGATCTCCTAAACTTTTTTTATTAAAATTTCTAGAGCGAAATATCAACATTTTTGTCAGGTAAGGTTGAAGAACTCCCTGTAAAGTTAGCTTTCCAGCAAACTCGTAAAATCTTCTAATTATTCAATTAAAAAGGTTTTTTTGAACTTTTTTTGGTGTTTTTCACTTTGTGCATCAATAAGTGTTCTTCAGTTTGAAGCATGGACGGATGTAATGGGGCTCATGGGGGGCAGTGCCCCCCCAATTTTTTCAGGAAATTCCGTTTTTATAATGGAATATCATGTTTCCAAAGCCACCGGGGACATATTGCCCCCCCTCAAGGTTTCCAGTGTGCCCCCCAGGGTCCACCACCTAAATCCGCCCATGGTTAGAAGTATTTTCAAAAGAATATGCCACAAATTATTAATTCAAAGTATGTAGTAAAATTAGCAGTAAAAAAGAGGAAACGTTAATGTGGGAAATAACTTCAGGTAATCAAATATATTGAAGGAGATTACATTTATTTATTTAGAAAAACAATTTGATCCGTAGGATAAGTTGAAATAAATACAAACTAAAATAAAACATAAGTAGTAATTGATTTCTAGAATAAGGAAAAGGACCAACCCGAAAAAATTCAAAAATGAAAACATCTGGAATAAGTAATACCAATTTACAACAAGTGGCTGAACTGCAAATTAAACTTTATTTGAAGTTAAAATTTAAAATATTCTTCAATGTTTTCTATAGAGTAATGAGATATTTTCTGCATTTCTCTAAAATTTTACAAATCTTATATATAATTTAAGTAAATATAATTACATCTGTATTATTTTAAACTAAAACTTAAGGTGGTAATATTTTAGATATGGTAGATTTTGATGAGTCGGAAAAAATATGCCTACCTTCAGATACAACTTGTAACACAAACTGTCGCTGTTCTTCGTCTTTTGTCAAAGAAGAGTTGAAATCTTGGATTAGTTTTACTCCTCTCTCTGCAGTGTCATTAACAATCCTTAAACCTTTCACTATTTTTTGAGCGTTTAAATAATTTTCATTTTCACACCATACATGAGGTTCAGTATTTAAAAAATCAGTATTATTTTTTAACCGCAGTAAAATTTAGAGTTCTAGAAGAAACAAAATAATCGATTTCTTTATCCATTAATTCATCAACTTCTTGGAGGTTGAGTTTTACTTTCATTGGGTCTTTCATCACGCTCCTCTTTTTCATTTTCTACCTGGGACCTTAATTTTACTACCATCCTTTCTTTTACTTCTTTATCCAAAGTATCATCAAAAAATGGAAAGGAAACTTTCTCCGAGCTGAGGTACCATAGATGGTTTATTAGTTTCGACAATGCCTCGTTTGCCACCTCTTTATCTACTTTCTTGTATTCAACCAAAGATTTCATTAATTGAAGGTCTTGGTTGGGGACCAAAGTGGGTTTGTTGGCATTACACCATGGCATTATGTAAATATTAATGAGAAATAAGCAGATATCTTTCAGACCTTTCTTTTCCAAATTCGTCAAAGGAAATTGTTCTCTAAAGAGATATACTTTTAGAGAGTTTAGTTCTTCTAGTAGAAAACTTGTAACTTTATCCTGATTTTCAATTTTGATACAAGTGTCTTCACCTTCCATAATTGTTTTAAAACTGTTTTTGTCCAGAGAAGCCCATTCTGTCTGGAATTTTCTAAGGATATCCGTCTGAGGACCAGTGGATGTACCCATTTTGCAAAACTTCTCTTAAAACAATTTCTAAAATATGGTGGCGACAGGCTAAACACAGAAGATTTTTTTCTAAAAGAAGATTTTTTTCTTACCCTACTGATCAAATTGTTTTTCTAATTAAATAAATGTTAGTCTCCTTCAATATATTAGATTACCTGAAGTTATTTCCCACATTTACGTTTCCTCTTTTTTACTGCTAATTTTACTACTTTGAATTAATGATTTGTTGCATATTATTTTGAAAATACTTCTAAACATGGGCGGATTTAGGGGGTGGACCCTGGGGGGGCACACTGGAAACCTTGAGGGGGGGCAATATGTCCCCGATGGCTTTGGAAACATGATGTTCCATTATGAAAACAGAATTTCCTGAAAAAATTGGGGGGGGGCACTGCCCCCCATGAGCCCCCTTAAATCCGTCCATGCTTCAAACTGAAGAACACTTATTCATGCACAAAGTGAAAAACACCAAAAAAAGTTCAAAAAAACCTTTTTAATTGAATAATTAGAAGATTTTACGAGTTTTCTAGAAAGCTAACTTTACAGGGAGTTCTTCAACCTTACCTGACAAAAATGTTGATATATCGCTCTAGAAATTTAAATAAAAAAAAGTTTAGGAGATCTCTCTTCAAGCCAATAAAATTTACTATGAAATGAGATGGTAACTATATTTTTAGGACGCATATTTCCGATTTTATGGGCAAAAAACTACGTTTTTTCGCTTTTTTTCTGAACTTTGACCTCAATGAGGCGGGTCTTAATATTATACGATTGAGCTTAAACTTTGCCAATCTTATTTTCTAGCGAATTGTCACATTTTAGGGGGGTCCCCCCCAAAGAAATTCGGAAGTCGGTGTTTTTGTAACCACCCTAGTGTCCATATTGAGAGCCCTGTCCATATTGGGTACAAGTACCTTACAATTAACAAAATACAAAAAAGAGAAAAAAAGGTGGGAAATACACAAATCCATAATTTTTTTTATCCCAAAGGAGCAACTTGCTCCTCCATAGGTTTCAGGAATTTCAAAAATAAATGTCTGGTCAAAAAGGTGTCACGGACGTTTTGCCTACTGGAAATTTTTTTACCCCCTTTGATAACAAATTTCCAATCAAAAACCTACCTACCAAAAAAGAATAAAGGTGGGAAGGAAATTTTCCAGTAAGCAAAACGACCGTAGAACCATCAAAAACAGTGGATGAATAATACATAAAATCACGTAGAAAAAAAACAAGAATGGCTTAGCTGGCTATTATGTGTATTAAGATAAAGGTTAGAAAAATACAGATTGAAAATATACCTGACAAAAATTAAAATAGTGTTTGACATTATTTTGGTCTTGAATAAAGGCTATAAAACATTTATTGATTCATTGATTTCTAAAACATTTATTGATTCGAACACTTAAAAGCAAAGCTTTTATTTAATTTAAATAAAGCGGAATAAGATCGGATAAAAGATTTGTCAGAAAACCAAGCCATTTTCCGAAAAGAGAACTTTCTACTAATGAATATAAAAAAACATCGGCGATATTTTGAAAGCAAACAAAAAAGAAATGTAAAGAAAAACGGAGCGAACGGGGTATAAAAAAACATCGCCGCTCTTTTCAAAGCAAGTAAAAAAAGAAATGTGAAGAAAACCAGAGCAAGAATGGGCATAATTGATTTCTCGTAACGCCATCTCTTGAATGCCCTCGTAACTATATTCGTCCTATGGTTGGTAGCAATGTGAAGGTAGTTTATATGCGGCCGGGCCGGAGAGAAATGGGGACGGTGGCATCGCCTTGTAATTACCCCACACAATTAATTACGCCCGGTCAGGAAGCAATCCCGCGGTAACTTTAGGAATTAAAAATGCTATCTTGGAATCTATGGGCCGCAGAGAAACGCGGTCGGTGGCATCGACTTGTAATTACCCCCCACAAATAATTACGGCCATTCCGGAACCGATCGGCCTTTAAGTTTCGGATTTACGATCGCTATCTTGGAATCTATGGGCCGCAGAGAAACGCGGTCGGTGGCATCGACTTGTAATTACCCCCCACAATTAATTACGGCCATTCCGGAACCGATCGGCCGGTAAGTTTTGGATTTATGATCGCTATCTTGGAATCTATGCGCCGCAGAGAAACGCGGTCGGTGGCATCGACTTGTAATTACCCCCCACAATTAATTACGGCCATTCCGGAACCCATCGGCGGGTAAGTTTCGGATTTACGATCGCTATCTTGGAATCTATGGGCCGCAGAGAAACGCGGTCGGTGGCATCGACTTGTAATTACCCCCCACAATTAATTACCGCCATTCCGGAACCGGTCGGCCGGTAAGTTTCGGATTTACGATCGCTATCTTGGAATCTATGGGCCGCAGAGAAACGCGGTCGGTGGCATCGACTTGTAATTACCCCCCACAATTAATTACGGCCATTCCGGAACCGATCGGCCTTTAAGTTTCGGATTTACGATCGCTATCTTGGAATCTATGGGCCGCAGAGAAACGCGGTCGGTGGCATCGACTTGTAATTACCCCCCACAATTAATTACGGCCATTCCGGAACCGATCGGCCGGTAAGTTTTGGATTTATGATCGCTATCTTGGAATCTATGCGCCGCAGAGAAACGCGGTCGATGGCATCGACTTGTGATTACCCCCCACAATTAATTACGGCCATTCCGGAACCCATCGGCTGGTAAGTTTCGGATTTACGATCGCTATCTTGGAATCTATGGGCCGCAGAGAAACGCGGTCGGTGGCATCGACTTGTAATTACCCCCCACAATTAATTACCGCAATTCCGGAACCGGTCGGCCGGTAAGTTTCGGATTTACGATCGCTATCTTGGAATCTATGGGCCGCAGAGAAACGCGGTCCGTGGCATCGACTTGTAATTACCCCCCACAATTAATTACGGCCATTCCGGAACCAATCGGCCTTTAAGTTTCGGATTTACGATCTCTATCTTGGAATCTATGGGCCGCAGAGAAACGCGGTCGGTGGCATCGACTTGTAATTACCCCCCACAATTAATTACGGCCATTCCGGAACCGATCGGCCGGTAAGTTTTGGATTTATGATCGCTATCTTGGAATCTATGGGCCGCAGAGAAACGCGGTTGGTGGCATCGACTTGTAATTACAACCCACAATTAATTACCGCCATTCCGGAACCGGTCGGCCGGTAAGTTTCGGATTTACGATCGCTATCTTGGAATCTATGGGCCGCAGAGAAACGCGGTCGGTGGCATCGACTTGTAATTACCCCACACAATTAATTACGCCCGGTCAGGAAGCAATCCCGCGGTAACTTTAGGAATTAAAAATGCTATCTTGGAACTTATGGGCCGGAGAGAAATGAGGAAGTTGCATGATTTTTTTATATTTTTTTTATCGATTCCTCTTGCAAAAATAAGCAACTACCCAAAATTTGAGGCCGATCGAGAAATTTTTTGATTGTCAAAAAAATTAACAAAAATCCCCTTTTTAAAAGCGCGCGAAAACGCCAAGAGTTTGGATGTGACGTCATCTTATACTAAACATTGTTGTAAAGCAATGGAGTTGATGGTATTATTGTTGACGTCATCTTATAGTTTAAACAATAAACGTTTTCAGTCACGTGTTTTTTTCTCGACTTTTAAATAAAAATATTTAATTACCTGTACATTTTTTTGAAAAACTGACTAGATATTTCATTTTACCATACAAAAAACCATACGGAACACTTGTTTGTTTTTGAAAATCTGACACATGCAACTTCCTTATTGGGACGGTGGCATCGCCTTGTAATTACCCCACAAAATTAATTACGGCCATTCCGGGACAGATCGGCCGGTAAGTTTCGGATTTACGATCGCTATCTTGGAATCTATGGGGCGCAGAGAAACGCGGTCGGTGGCATCGACTTGTAATTACCCCCCAGAATTAATTACGGCCATTCCGGAACCGATCGGCCGGTAAGTTTCGGATTTACGATCGCTATCTTGGAATCTATGGGGCGCAGAGAAACGCGGTCGTTGGCATCGACTTGTAATTACCCCCCACAATTAATTACGGCCATTCCGGAACCGATCGGCCGGTAAGTTTTGGATTTACGATCGCTATCTTGGAATCTATGCGCCGCAGAGAAACGCGGTCGGTGGCATCGACTTGTAATTACCCCCCACAATTAATTACGGCCATTCCGGAACCGATCGGCCGTTAAGTTTCAGATTTACGATCGCTATCTTGGAATCTATGGGCCGCAGAGAAACGCGGTCGGTGGCATCGACTTGTAATTACCCCCCACAATTAATTACGGCCATTCCGGAACCGATCGGCCGGTAAGTTTCGGATTTACGATCGCTATCTTGGAATCTATGGGACGCAGAGAAACGCGGTCGGTGGCATCGACTTGTAATTACCCCCCACAATTAATTACGGACATTCCGGAACCGATCGGCCGGTAAGTTTCGGATTCACGATCGCTATCTTGGAATCTATGGGCCGCAGAGAAACGCGGTTGGTGGCATCGACTTGTAATTACCACCCACAATTAATTACGGCCATTCCGGAAACGATCGGGCGGTAACTTTGGGAATTAAAAATGCTATCTTTGAATCTATGGGCCGCAGAGAAACGCGGTTGGTGGCATCGACTTGTAATTACCCCCCACAATTAATTACGGCCATTCCGGAACCGATCGGCGGGTAAGTTTCGGATTTACGATCGCTATCTTGGAATCTATGGGCCGCAGAGAAACGCGGTCGGTGGCATCGACTTGTAATTACCCCCCACAATTAATTACCGCCATTCCGGAACCGGTCGGCCGGTAAGTTTCGGATTTACGATCGCTATCTTGGAATCTATGGGCCGCAGAGAAACGTGGTCGGTGGCATCGACTTGTAATTACCCCCCACAATTAATTACGGCCATTCCGGAACCAATCGGCCGGTAAGTTTCGGATTTACGATCGCTATCTTGAAATCTATGGGGCGCAGAGAAACGCGGTCGGTGGCATCGACTTGTAATTACCCCCCACAAATAATTACGGCCATTCCGGAACCGATCGGCCTTTAAGTTTCGGATTTACGATCGCTATCTTGGAATATATGGGCCGCAGAGAAACGCGGTCGGTGGCATCGACTTGTAATTACCCCCCACAATTAATTACGGCCATTCCGGAACCGATCGGCCGGTAAGTTTTGGATTTATGATCGCTATCTTGGAATCTATGCGCCGCAGAGAAACGCGGTCGGTGGCATCGACTTGTAATTACCCCCCACAATTAATTACGGCCATTCCGGAACCCATCGGCGGGTAAGTTTCGGATTTACGATCGCTATCTTGGAATCTATGGGCCGCAGAGAAACGCGGTCGGTGGCATCGACTTGTAATTACCCCCCACAATTAATTACCGCCATTCCGGAACCGGTCGGCCGGTAAGTTTCGGATTTACGATCGCTATCTTGGAATCTATGGGCCGCAGAGAAACGCGGTCGGTGGCATCGACTTGTAATTACCCCCCACAATTAATTACGGCCATTCCGGAACCGATCGGCCTTTAAGTTTCGGATTTACGATCGCTATCTTGGAATCTATGGGCCGCAGAGAAACGCGGTCGGTGGCATCGACTTGTAATTACCCCCCACAATTAATTACGGCCATTCCGGAACCGATCGGCCGGTAAGTTTTGGATTTATGATCGCTATCTTGGAATCTATGCGCCGCAGAGAAACGCGGTCGGTGGCATCGACTTGTAATTACCCCCCACAATTAATTACGGCCATTCCGGAACCGATCGGCCGTTAAGTTTCAGATTTACGATCGCTATCTTGGAATCTATGGGCCGCAGAGAAACGCGGTCGGTGGCATCGACTTGTAATTACCCCCCACAATTAATTACGGCCATTCCGGAACCGATCGGCCGGTAAGTTTCGGATTTACGATCGCTATCTTGGAATCTATGGGCCGCAGAGAAACGCGGTCGGTGGCATCGACTTGTAATTACCCCCCACAATTAATTACGGCCATTCCGGAAACGATCGGGCGGTAACTTTGGGAATTAAAAATGCTATCTTTGAATCTATGGGCCGCAGAGAAACGCGGTTGGTGGCATCGACTTGTAATTACCCCCCACAATTAATTACGGCCATTCCGGAACCGATCGGCGGGTAAGTTTCGGATTTACGATCGCTATCTTGGAATCTATGGGCCGCAGAGAAACGCGGTCGGTGGCATCGACTTGTAATTACCCCCCACAATTAATTACCGCCATTCCGGAACCGGTCGGCCGGTAAGTTTCGGATTTACGATCGCTATCTTGGAATCTATGGGCCGCAGAGAAACGTGGTCGGTGGCATCGACTTGTAATTACCCCCCACAATTAATTACGGCCATTCCGGAACCGATCGGCCGGTAAGTTTCGGATTTACGATCGCTATCTTGAAATCTATGGGGCGCAGAGAAACGCGGTCGGTGGCATCGACTTGTAATTACCCCCCACAAATAATTACGGCCATTCCGGAACCGATCGGCCTTTAAGTTTCGGATTTACGATCGCTAACTTGGAATATATGGGCCGCAGAGAAACGCGGTCGGTGGCATCGACTTGTAATTACCCCCCACAATTAATTACGGCCATTCCGGAACCGATCGGCCGGTAAGTTTTGGATTTATGATCGCTATCTTGGAATCTATGCGCCGCAGAGAAACGCGGTTGGTGGCATCGACTTGTAATTACCCCCCACAATTAATTACGGCCATTCCGGAACCCATCGGCGGGTAAGTTTCGGATTTACGATCGCTATCTTGGAATCTATGGGCCGCAGAGAAACGCGGTCGGTGGCATCGACTTGTAATTACCCCCCACAATTAATTACCGCCATTCCGGAACCGGTCGGCCGGTAAGTTTCGGATTTACGATCGCTATCTTGGAATCTATGGGCCGCAGAGAAACGCGGTCGGTGGCATCGACTTGTAATTACCCCCCACAATTAATTACGGCCATTCCGGAACCGATCGGCCTTTAAGTTTCGGATTTACGATCGCTATCTTGGAATCTATGGGCCGCAGAGAAACGCTGTCGGTGGCATCGACTTGTAATTACCCCCCACAATTAATTACGGCCATTCCGGAACCGATCGGCCGGTAAGTTTTGGATTTATGATCGCTATCTTGGAATCTATGCGCCGCAGAGAAACGCGGTCGGTGGCATCGACTTGTAATTACCCCCCACAATTAATTACGGCCATTCCGGAACCGATCGGCCGTTAAGTTTCAGATTTACGATCGCTATCTTGGAATCTATGGGCCGCAGAGAAACGCGGTCGGTGGCATCGACTTGTAATTACCCCCCACAATTAATTACGGCCATTCCGGAACCGATCGGCCGGTAAGTTTCGGATTTACGATCGCTATCTTGGAATCTATGGGACGCAGAGAAACGCGGTCGGTGGCATCGACTTGTAATTACCCCCCACAATTAATTACGGCCATTCCGGAACCGATCGGCCGGTAAGTTTCGGATTCACGATCGCTATCTTGGAATCTATGGGCCGCAGAGAAACGCGGTCGGTGGCATCGACTTGTAATTACCACCCACAATTAATTACGGCCATTCCGGAAACGATCGGGCGGTAACTTTGGGAATTAAAAATGCTATCTTTGAATCTATGGGCCGCAGAGAAACGCGGTTGGTGGCATCGACTTGTAATTACCCCCCACAATTAATTACGGTCATTCCGGAACCGATCGGCGGGTAAGTTTCGGATTTACGATCGCTATCTTGGAATCTATGGGCCGCAGAGAAACGCGGTCGGTGGCATCGACTTGTAATTACCCCCCACAATTAATTACCGCCATTCCGGAACCGGTCGGCCGGTAAGTTTCGGATTTACGATCGCTATCTTGGAATCTATGGGCCGCAGAGAAACGTGGTCGGTGGCATCGACTTGTAATTACCCCCCACAATTAATTACGGCCATTCCGGAACCGATCGGCCGGTAAGTTTCGGATTTACGATCGCTATCTTGAAATCTATGGGGCGCAGAGAAACGCGGTCGGTGGCATCGACTTGTAATTACCCCCCACAAATAATTACGGCCATTCCGGAACCGATCGGCCTTTAAGTTTCGGATTTACGATCGCTATCTTGGAATATATGGGCCGCAGAGAAACGCGGTCGGTGGCATCGACTTGTAATTACCCCACACAATTAATTACGCCCGGTCAGGAAGCAATCCCGCGGTAACTTTAGGAATTAAAAATGCTATCTTGGAATCTATGGGCCGGAGAGAAATTGGGACGGTGGCATCGCCTTGTAATTACCCCACACAATTAATTACGGCCATTCCGGGACAGATCGGCCGGTAAGTTTCGGATTTACGATCGCTATCTTGGAATCTATGGGGCGCAGAGAAACGCGGTCGGTGGCATCGACTTGTAATTACCCCCCACAATTAATTACGGCCATTCCGGAACCGATCGGCCGGTAAGTTTCGGATTTACGATCGCTATCTTGGAATCTATGGGGCGCAGAGAAACGCGGTCGTTGGCATCGACTTGTAATTACCCCCCACAATTAATTACGGCCATTCCGGAACCGATCGGCCGGTAAGTTTTGGATTTACGATCGCTATCTTGGAATCTATGCGCCGCAGAGAAACGCGGTCGGTGGCATCGACTTGTAATTACCCCCCACAATTAATTACGGCCATTCCGGAACCGATCGGCCGTTAAGTTTCAGATTTACGATCGCTATCTTGGAATCTATGGGCCGCAGAGAAACGCGGTCGGTGGCATCGACTTGTAATTACCACCCACAATTAATTACGGCCATTCCGGAAACGATCGGGCGGTAACTTTGGGAATTAAAAATGCTATCTTTGAATCTATGGGCCGCAGAGAAACGCGGTTGGTGGCATCGACTTGTAATTACCCCCCACAATTAATTACGGCCATTCCGGAACCGATCGGCGGGTAAGTTTCGGATTTACGATCGCTATCTTGGAATCTATGGGCCGCAGAGAAACGCGGTCGGTGGCATCGACTTGTAATTACCCCCCACAATTAATTACCGCCATTCCGGAACCAGTCGGCCGGTAAGTTTCGGATTTACGATCGCTATCTTGGAATCTATGGGCCGCAGAGAAACGTGGTCGGTGGCATCGACTTGTAATTACCCCCCACAATTAATTACGGCCATTCCGGAACCGATCGGCCGGTAAGTTTCGGATTTACGATCGCTATCTTGAAATCTATGGGGCGCAGAGAAACGCGGTCGGTGGCATCGACTTGTAATTACCCCCCACAAATAATTACGGCCATTCCGGAACCGATCGGCCTTTAAGTTTCGGATTTACGATCGCTATCTTGGAATATATGGGCCGCAGAGAAACGCGGTCGGTGGCATCGACTTGTAATTACCCCACACAATTAATTACGCCCGGTCAGGAAGCAATCCCGCGGTAACTTTAGGAATTAAAAATGCTATCTTGGAATCTATGGGCCGGAGAGAAATTGGGACGGTGGCATCGCCTTGTAATTACCCCACACAATTAATTACGGCCATTCCGGGACAGATCGGCCGGTAAGTTTCGGATTTACGATCGCTATCTTGGAATCTATGGGGCGCAGAGAAACGCGGTCGGTGGCATCGACTTGTAATTACCCCCCACAATTAATTACGGCCATTCCGGAACCGATCGGCCGGTAAGTTTCGGATTTACGATCGCTATCTTGGAATCTATGGGGCGCAGAGAAACGCGGTCGTTGGCATCGACTTGTAATTACCCCCCACAATTAATTACGGCCATTCCGGAACCGATCGGCCGGTAAGTTTTGGATTTACGATCGCTATCTTGGAATCTATGCGCCGCAGAGAAACGCGGTCGGTGGCATCGACTTGTAATTACCCCCCACAATTAATTACGGCCATTCCGGAACCGATCGGCCGTTAAGTTTCAGATTTACGATCGCTATCTTGGAATCTATGGGCCGCAGAGAAACGCGGTCGGTGGCATCGACTTGTAATTACCCCCCACAATTAATTACGGCCATTCCGGAACCGATCGGCCGGTAAGTTTCGGATTTACGATCGCTATCTTGGAATCTATGGGACGCAGAGAAACGCGGTCGGTGGCATCGACTTGTAATTACCCCCCACAATTAATTACGGCCATTCCGGAACCGATCGGCCGGTAAGTTTCGGATTCACGATCGCTATCTTGGAATCTATGGGCCGCAGAGAAACGCGGTCGGTGGCATCGACTTGTAATTACCACCCACAATTAATTACGGCCATTCCGGAAACGATCGGGCGGTAACTTTGGGAATTAAAAATGCTATCTTTGAATCTATGGGCCGCAGAGAAACGCGGTTGGTGGCATCGACTTGTAATTACCCCCCACAATTAATTACGGCCATTCCGGAACCGATCGGCGGGTAAGTTTCGGATTTACGATCGCTATCTTGGAATCTATGGGCCGCAGAGAAACGCGGTTGGTGGCATCGACTTGTAATTACCCCCCACAATTAATTACCGCCATTCCGGAACCGGTCGGCCGGTAAGTTTCGGATTTACGATCGCTATCTTGGAATCTATGGGCCGCAGAGAAACGTGGTCGGTGGCATCGACTTGTAATTACCCCCCACAATTAATTACGGCCATTCCGGAACCGATCGGCCGGTAAGTTTCGGATTTACGATCGCTATCTTGAAATCTATGGGGCGCAGAGAAACGCGGTCGGTGGCATCGACTTGTAATTACCCCCCACAAATAATTACGGCCATTCCGGAACCGATCGGCCTTTAAGTTTCGGATTTACGATCGCTATCTTGGAATATATGGGCCGCAGAGAAACGCGGTCGGTGGCATCGACTTGTAATTACCCCCCACAATTAATTACGGCCATTCCGGAACCGATCGGCCGGTAAGTTTTGGATTTATGATCGCTATCTTGGAATCTATGCGCCGCAGAGAAACGCGGTCGGTGGCATCGACTTGTAATTACCCCCCACAATTAATTACGGCCATTCCGGAACCCATCGGCGGGTAAGTTTCGGATTTACGATCGCTATCTTGGAATCTATGGGCCGCAGAGAAACGCGGTCGGTGGCATCGACTTGTAATTACCCCCCACAATTAATTACGGCCATTCCGGAACCGATCGGCCGGTAAGTTTCGGATTTACGATCGCTATCTTGAAATCTATGGGGCGCAGAGAAACGCGGTCGGTGGCATCGACTTGTAATTACCCCCCACAAATAATTACGGCCATTCCGGAACCGATCGGCCTTTAAGTTTCGGATTTACGATCGCTATCTTGGAATATATGGGCCGCAGAGAAACGCGGTCGGTGGCATCGACTTGTAATTACCCCACACAATTAATTACGCCCGGTCAGGAAGCAATCCCGCGGTAACTTTAGGAATTAAAAATGCTATCTTGGAATCTATGGGCCGGAGAGAAATTGGGACGGTGGCATCGCCTTGTAATTACCCCACACAATTAATTACGGCCATTCCGGGACAGATCGGCCGGTAAGTTTCGGATTTACGATCGCTATCTTGGAATCTATGGGGCGCAGAGAAACGCGGTCGGTGGCATCGACTTGTAATTACCCCCCACAATTAATTACGGCCATTCCGGAACCGATCGGCCGGTAAGTTTCGGATTTACGATCGCTATCTTGGAATCTATGGGGCGCAGAGAAACGCGGTCGTTGGCATCGACTTGTAATTACCCCCCACAATTAATTACGGCCATTCCGGAACCGATCGGCCGGTAAGTTTTGGATTTACGATCGCTATCTTGGAATCTATGCGCCGCAGAGAAACGCGGTCGGTGGCATCGACTTGTAATTACCCCCCACAATTAATTACGGCCATTCCGGAACCGATCGGCCGTTAAGTTTCAGATTTACGATCGCTATCTTGGAATCTATGGGCCGCAGAGAAACGCGGTCGGTGGCATCGACTTGTAATTACCCCCCACAATTAATTACGGCCATTCCGGAACCGATCGGCCGGTAAGTTTCGGATTTACGATCGCTATCTTGGAATCTATGGGACGCAGAGAAACGCGGTCGGTGGCATCGACTTGTAATTACCCCCCACAATTAATTACGGCCATTCCGGAACCGATCGGCCGGTAAGTTTCGGATTCACGATCGCTATCTTGGAATCTATGGGCCGCAGAGAAACGCGGTCGGTGGCATCGACTTGTAATTACCACCCACAATTAATTACGGCCATTCCGGAAACGATCGGGCGGTAACTTTGGGAATTAAAAATGCTATCTTTGAATCTATGGGCCGCAGAGAAACGCGGTTGGTGGCATCGACTTGTAATTACCCCCCACAATTAATTACGGCCATTCCGGAACCGATCGGCGGGTAAGTTTCGGATTTACGATCGCTATCTTGGAATCTATGGGCCGCAGAGAAACGCGGTTGGTGGCATCGACTTGTAATTACCCCCCACAATTAATTACCGCCATTCCGGAACCGGTCGGCCGGTAAGTTTCGGATTTACGATCGCTATCTTGGAATCTATGGGCCGCAGAGAAACGTGGTCGGTGGCATCGACTTGTAATTACCCCCCACAATTAATTACGGCCATTCCGGAACCGATCGGCCGGTAAGTTTCGGATTTACGATCGCTATCTTGAAATCTATGGGGCGCAGAGAAACGCGGTCGGTGGCATCGACTTGTAATTACCCCCCACAAATAATTACGGCCATTCCGGAACCGATCGGCCTTTAAGTTTCGGATTTACGATCGCTATCTTGGAATATATGGGCCGCAGAGAAACGCGGTCGGTGGCATCGACTTGTAATTACCCCCCACAATTAATTACGGCCATTCCGGAACCGATCGGCCGGTAAGTTTTGGATTTATGATCGCTATCTTGGAATCTATGCGCCGCAGAGAAACGCGGTCGGTGGCATCGACTTGTAATTACCCCCCACAATTAATTACGGCCATTCCGGAACCCATCGGCGGGTAAGTTTCGGATTTACGATCGCTATCTTGGAATCTATGGGCCGCAGAGAAACGCGGTCGGTGGCATCGACTTGTAATTACCCCCCACAATTAATTACCGCCATTCCGGAACCGGTCGGCCGGTAAGTTTCGGATTTACGATCGCTATCTTGGAATCTATGGGCCGCAGAGAAACGCGGTCGGTGGCATCGACTTGTAATTACCCCCCACAATTAATTACGGCCATTCCGGAACCGATCGGCCTTTAAGTTTCGGATTTACGATCGCTATCTTGGAATCTATGGGCCGCAGAGAAACGCGGTCGGTGGCATCGACTTGTAATTACCCCCCACAATTAATTACGGCCATTCCGGAACCGATCGGCCGGTAAGTTTTGGATTTATGATCGCTATCTTGGAATCTATGCGCCGCAGAGAAACGCGGTCGGTGGCATCGACTTGTAATTACCCCCCACAATTAATTACGGCCATTCCGGAACCGATCGGCCGGTAAGTTTCGGATTTACGATCGCTATCTTGAAATCTATGGGGCGCAGAGAAACGCGGTCGGTGGCATCGACTTGTAATTACCCCCCACAAATAATTACGGCCATTCCGGAACCGATCGGCCTTTAAGTTTCGGATTTACGATCGCTATCTTGGAATATATGGGCCGCAGAGAAACGCGGTCGGTGGCATCGACTTGTAATTACCCCCCAAAATTAATTACGGCCATTCCGGAACCGATCGGCCGGTAAGTTTTGGATTTATGATCGCTATCTTGGAATCTATGCGCCGCAGAGAAACGCGGTCGGTGGCATCGACTTGTAATTACCCCCCACAATTAATTACGGCCATTCCGGAACCCATCGGCGGGTAAGTTTCGGATTTACGATCGCTATCTTGGAATCTATGGGCCGCAGAGAAACGCGGTCGGTGGCATCGACTTGTAATTACCCCCCACAATTAATTACCGCCATTCCGGAACCGGTCGGCCGGTAAGTTTCGGATTTACGATCGCTATCTTGGAATCTATGGGCCGCAGAGAAACGCGGTCGGTGGCATCGACTTGTAATTACCCCCCACAATTAATTACGGCCATTCCGGAACCGATCGGCCTTTAAGTTTCGGATTTACGATCGCTATCTTGGAATCTATGGGCCGCAGAGAAACGCGGTCGGTGGCATCGACTTGTAATTACCCCCCACAATTAATTACGGCCATTCCGGAACCGATCGGCCGGTAAGTTTTGGATTTATGATCGCTATCTTGGAATCTATGCGCCGCAGAGAAACGCGGTCGGTGGCATCGACTTGTAATTACCCCCCACAATTAATTACGGCCATTCCGGAGCCCATCGGCTGGTAAGTTTCGGATTTACGATCGCTATCTTGGAATCTATGGGCCGCAGAGAAACGCGGTCGGTGGAATCGACTTGTAATTACCCCCCACAATTAATTACCGCCATTCCGGAACCGGTCGGCCGGTAAGTTTCGGATTTACGATCGCTATCTTGGAATCTATGGGCCGCAGAGAAACGCGGTCGGTGGCATCGACTTGTAACTACCCCACACAATTAATTACGGCCATTCCGGAACCGATCGGCCGGTAAGTTTCGGATTTACGATCGCTATCTTGGAATCTATGGAGCGCAGAGAAACGCGGTCGGTGGTATCGACTTGTAATTACCCCCCACAAATAATTACGGCCATTCCGGAACCGATCGGCCTTTAAGTTTCGGATTTACGATCGCTATCTTGGAATCTATGGGCCGCAGAGAAACGCGGTCGGTGGCATCGACTTGTAATTACCCCCCACAATTAATTACGGCCATTCCGGAACCGATCGGCCGGTAAGTTTTGGATTTATGATCGCTATCTTTTAATCTATGCGCCGCCGAGAAACGCGGTCGGTGGCATCGACTTGTAATTACCCCCCACAATTAATTACAGCCATTCCGGAACCCATCGGCGGGTAAGTTTCGGATTTACGATCGCTATCTTGGAATCTATGGGCCGCAGAGAAACGCGGTCGGTGGCATCGACTTGTAATTACCCCCCACAATTAATTACCGCCATTCCGGAACCGGTCGGCCGGTATGTTTCGGATTTACGATCGCTATCTTGGAATCTATGGGCCGCAGAGAAACGCAGTCGGTGGCATCGATTTGTAATTACCCCCACAATTAATTACGGCCATTCCGGAACCGATCGGCCGGTAAGTTTCGGATTTACGATCGCTATCTTGGAATCTATGGGGCGCAGAGAAACGCGGTCGGTGGCATCGACTTGTAATTACCCCCCACAAATAATTACGGCCATTCCGGAACCAATCGGCCTTTAAGTTTCGGATTTACGATCGCTATCTTGGAATATACGGGCCGCAGAGAAACGCGGTCGGTGGCATCGACTTGTAATTACCCCCCACAATTAATTACGGCCATTCCGGAACCGATCGGCCGGTAAGTTTTGGATTTATGATCGCTATCTTGGAATCTATGCGCCGCAGAGAAACGCGGTCGGTGGCATCGACTTGTAATTACCCCCCACAATTAATTACGGCCATTCCGGAACCCATCGGCGGGTAAGTTTCGGATTTACGATCGCTATCTTGGAATCTATGGGCCGCAGAGAAACGCGGTCGGTGGCATCGACTTGTAATTACCCCCCACAATTAATTACCGCCATTCCGGAACCGGTCGGCCGGTAAGTTTCGGATTTACGATCGCTATCTTGGAATCTATGGGCCGCAGAGAAACGCGGTCGGTGGCATCGACTTGTAATTACCCCCCACAATTAATTACGGCCATTCCGGAACCGATCGGCCTTTAAGTTTCGGATTTACGATCGCTATCTTGGAATCTATGGGCCGCAGAGAAACGCGGTCGGTGGCATCGACTTGTAATTACCCCCCACAATTAATTACCGCCATTCCGGAACCGGTCGGCCGGTAAGTTTCGGATTTACGATCGCTATCTTGGAATCTATGGGCCGCAGAGAAACGCGGTCCGTGGCATCGACTTGTAATTACCCCCCACAATTAATTACGGCCATTCCGGAACCGATCGGCCTTTAAGTTTCGGATTTACGATCTCTATCTTGGAATCTATGGGCCACAGAGAAACGCGGTCGGTGGCATCGACTTGTAATTACCCCCCACAATTAATTACGGCCATTCCGGAACCGATCGGCCGGTAAGTTTTGGATTTACGATCGCTATCTTGGAATCTATGGGCCGCAGAGAAACGCGGTCGGTGGCATCGACTTGTAACTACCCCACACAATTAATTACGGCCATTCCGGAACCGATCGGCCGGTAAGTTTCGGATTTACGATCGCTATCTTGGAATCTATGGGGCGCAGAGAAACGCGGTCGGTGGTATCGACTTGTAATTACCCCCCACAAATAATTACGGCCATTCCGGAACCGATCGGCCTTTAAGTTTCGGATTTACGATCGCTATCTTGGAATCTATGGGCCGCAGAGAAACGCGGTCGGTGGCATCGACTTGTAATTACCCCCCACAATTAATTACGGCCATTCCGGAACCGATCGGCCGGTAAGTTTTGGATTTATGATCGCTATCTTGGAATCTATGCGCCGCAGAGAAACGCGGTCGGTGGCATCGACTTGTAATTACCCCCCACAATTAATTACAGCCATTCCGGAACCCATCGGCGGGTAAGTTTCGGATTTACGATCGCTATCTTGGAATCTATGGGCCGCAGAGAAACGCGGTCGGTGGCATCGACTTGTAATTACCCCCCACAATTAATTACCGCCATTCCGGAACCGGTCGGCCGGTAAGTTTCGGATTTACGATCGCTATCTTGGAATCTATGGGCCGCAGAGAAACGCGGTCGGTGGCATCGACTTGTAATTACCCCCCACAATTAATTACGGCCATTCCGGAACCGATCGGCCTTTAAGTTTCGGATTTACGATCGCTATCTTGGAATCTATGGGCCGCAGAGAAACGCGGTCGGTGGCATCGACTTGTAATTACCCCCCACAATTAATTACTGCCATTCCGGAACCGATCGGCCGGTAAGTTTTGGATTTATGATCGCTATCTTGGAATCTATGCGCCGCAGAGAAACGCGGTCGGTGGCATCGACTTGTAATTACCCCCCACAATTAATTACGGCCATTCCGGAACCCATCGGCGGGTAAGTTTCGGATTTACGATCGCTATCTTGGAATCTATGGGCCGCAGAGAAACGCGGTCGGTGGCATCGACTTGTAATTACCCCCCACAATTAATTACCGCCATTCCGGAACCGGTCGGCCGGTAAGTTTCGGATTTACGATCGCTATCTTGGAATCTATGGGCCGCAGAGAAACGCGGTCCGTGGCATCGACTTGTAATTACCCCCCACAATTAATTACGGCCATTCCGGAACCGATCGGCCTTTAAGTTTCGGATTTACGATCTCTATCTTGGAATCTATGGGCCGCAGAGAAACGCGGTCGGTGGCATCGACTTGTAATTACCCCCCACAATTAATTACGGCCATTCCGGAACCGATCGGCCGGTAAGTTTTGGATTTATGATCGCTATCTTGGAATCTATGGGCCGCAGAGAAACACGGTCGGTGGCATCGACTTGTAATTACCCCCCACAATTAATTACCGCCATTCCGGAACCGGTCGGCCGGTAAGTTTCGGATTTACGATCGCTATCTTGGAATCTATGGGCCGCAGAGAAACGCGGTCGGTGGCATCGACTTGTAATTACCCCACACAATTAATTACGCCCGGTCAGGAAGCAATCCCGCGGTAACTTAATTACGGCCATTCCGGAACCGATCGGCCGGTAAGTTTTGGATTTATGATCGCTATCTTGGAATCTATGCGCCGCAGAGAAACGCGGTCGGTGGCATCGACTTTTAATTACCCCCCACAATTAATTACAGCCATTCCGGAACCCATCGGCGGGTAAGTTTCGGATTTACGATCGCTATCTTGGAATCTATGGGCCGCAGAGAAACGCGGTCGGTGGCATCGACTTGTAATTACCCCCCACAATTAATTACCGCCATTCCGGAACCGGTCGGCCGGTAAGTTTCGGATTTACGATCGCTATCTTGGAATCTATGAGCCGCAGAGAAACGCGGTCGGTGGCATCGATTTGTAATTACCCCCCACAATTAATTACGGCCATTCCGGAACCGATCGGCCGGTAAGTTTCGGATTTACGATCGCTATCTTGGAATCTATGGGGCGCAGAGAAACGCGGTCGGTGGCATCGACTTGTAATTACCCCCCACAAATAATTACGGCCATTCCGGAACCAATCGGCCTTTAAGTTTCGGATTTACGATCGCTATCTTGGAATCTATGGGCCGCAGAGAAACGCGGTCGGTGGCATCGACTTGTAATTACCCCCCACAATTAATTACGGCCATTCCGGAACCGATCGGCCGGTAAGTTTTGGATTTATGATCGCTATCTTGGAATCTATGCGCCGCAGAGAAACGCGGTCGGTGGCATCGACTTGTAATTACCCCCCACAATTAATTACGGCCATTCCGGAACCCATCGGCGGGTAAGTTTCGGATTTACGATCGCTATCTTGGAATCTATGGGCCGCAGAGAAACGCGGTCGGTGGCATCGACTTGTAATTACCCCCCACAATTAATTACCGCCATTCCGGAACCGGTCGGCCGGTAAGTTTCGGATTTACGATCGCTATCTTGGAATCTATGGGCCGCAGAGAAACGCGGTCGGTGGCATCGACTTGTAATTACCCCCCACAATTAATTACGGCCATTCCGGAACCGATCGGCCTTTAAGTTTCGGATTTACGATCGCTATCTTGGAATCTATGGGCCGCAGAGAAACGCGGTCGGTGGCATCGACTTGTAATTACCCCCCACAATTAATTACTGCCATTCCGGAACCGATCGGCCGGTAAGTTTTGGATTTATGATCGCTATCTTGGAATCTATGCGCCGCAGAGAAACGCGGTCGGTGGCATCGACTTGTAATTACCCCCCACAATTAATTACGGCCATTCCGGAACCGATCGGCCTTTAAGTTTCGGATTTACGATCTCTATCTTGGAATCTATGGGCCGCAGAGAAACGCGGTCGGTGGCATCGACTTGTAATTACCCCCCACAATTAATTACGGCCATTCCGGAACCGATCGGCCGGTAAGTTTTGGATTTATGATCGCTATCTTGGAATCTATGGGCCGCAGAGAAACGCGGTCGGTGGCATCGACTTGTAATTACCCCCCACAATTAATTACCGCCATTCCGGAACCGGTCGGCTGGTAAGTTTCGGATTTACGATCGCTATCTTGGAATCTATGGGCCGCAGAGAAACGCGGTCGGTGGCATCGACTTGTAATTACCCCACACAATTAATTACGCCCGGTCAGGATGCAATCCCGCGGTAACTTTAGGAATTAAAAATGCTATCTTGGAATCTATGGGCCGGAGAGAAATTGGGACGGTGGCATCGCCTTGTAATTACCCCACACAATTAATTACGGCCATTCCGGGACCGATCGGCCGGTAAGTTTCGGATTTACGATCGCTATCTTGGAATCTATGGGGCGCAGAGAAACGCGGTCGGTGGCATCGACTTGTAATTACCCCCCACAATTAATTACGGCCATTCCGGAACCGATCGGCCGGTAAGTTTCGGATTTACGATCGCTATCTTGGAATCTATGGGGCGCAGAGAAACGCGGTCGTTGGCATCGACTTGTAATTACCCCCCACAATTAATTACGGCCATTCCGGAACCGATCAGCCGGTAAGTTTTGGATTTACGATCGCTATCTTGGAATCTATGCGCCGCAGAGAAACGCGGTCGGTGGCATCGACTTGTAATTACCCCCCACAATTAATTACGGCCATTCCGGAACCGATCGGCCGTTAAGTTTCAGATTTACGATCGCTATCTTGGAATCTATGGGCCGCAGAGAAACGCGGTCGGTGGCATCGACTTGTAATTACCCCCCACAATTAATTACGGCCATTCCGGAACCGATCGGCCGGTAAGTTTCGGATTTACGATCGCTATCTTTGAATCTATGGGACGCAGAGAAACGCGGTCGGTGGCATCGACTTGTAATTACCCCCCACAATTAATTACGGCCATTCCGGAACCGATCGGCCGGTAAGTTTCGGATTCACGATCGCTATCTTGGAATCTATGGGCCGCAGAGAAACGCGGTCGGTGGCATCGACTTGTAATTACCACCCACAATTAATTACGGCCATTCCGGAAACGATCGGGCGGTAACTTTGGGAATTAAAAATGCTATCTTTGAATCTATGGGCCGCAGAGAAACGCGGTTGGTGGCATCGACTTGTAATTACCCCCCACAATTAATTACGGCCATTCCGGAACCGATCGGCCGGTAAGTTTCGGATTTACGATCGTTATCTTGGAATCTATGGGACGCAGAGAAACGCGGTTGGTGGCATCGACTTGTAATTACCCCCCACAATTAATTACGGCCATTCCGGAACCGATCGGCCGGTAAGTTTCGGATTTACGATCGCTATCTTGGAATTTATGGGACGCAGAGAAACGCGGTCGGTGGCATCGACTTGTAATTACCCCCCAAAATTAATTACGGCCATTCCGGAACCGATCGGCCGGTAAGTTTCGGATTCACGATCGCTATCTTGGAATCTATGGGCCGCAGAGAAACGCGGTCGGTGGCATCGACTTGTAATTACCCCACACAATTAATTACGCCCGGTCAGGAAGCAATCCCGCGGTAACTTTAGGAATTAAAAATGCTATCTTGGAATCTATGGGCCGGAGAGAAATTGGGACGGTGGCATCGCCTTGTAATTACCCCACACAATTAATTACGGCCATTCCGGGACCGATCGGCCGGTAAGTTTCGGATTTACGATCGCTATCTTGGAATCTATGGGGCGCAGAGAAACGCGGTCGGTGGCATCGACTTGTTATTACCCCCCACAATTAATTACGGCCATTCCGGAACCGATCGGCCGGTAAGTTTCGGATTTACGATCGCTATCTTGGAATCTATGGGGCGCAGAGAAACGCGGTCGTTGGCATCGACTTGTAATTACCCCCCACAATTAATTACGGCCATTCCGGAACCGATCGGCCGGTAAGTTTTGGATTTACGATCGCTATCTTGGAATCTATGCGCCGCAGAGAAACGCGGTCGGTGGCATCGACTTGTAATTACCCCCCACAATTAATTACGGCCATTCCGGAACCGATCGGCCGTTAAGTTTCAGATTTACGATCGCTATCTTGGAATCTATGGGCCGCAGAGAAACGCGGTCGGTGGCATCGACTTGTAATTACCCCCCACAATTAATTACGGCCATTCCGGAACCGATCGGCCGGTAAGTTTCGGATTTACGATCGCTATCTTGGAATCTATGGGACGCAGAGAAACGCGGTCGGTGGCATCAACTTGTAATTACCCCCCACAATTAATTACGGCCATTCCGGAACCGATCGGCTGGTAAGTTTCGGATTCACGATCGCTATCTTGGAATCTATGGGCCGCAGAGAAACGCGGTCGGTGGCATCGACTTGTAATTACCACCCACAATTAATTACGGCCATTCCGGAAACGATCGGGCGGTAACTTTGGGAATTAAAAATGCTATCTTTGAATCTATGGGCCGCAGAGAAACGCGGTTGGTGGCATCGACTTGTAATTACCCCCCACAATTAATTACGGCCATTCCGGAACCGATCGGCCGGTAAGTTTCGGATTTACGATCGTTATCTTGGAATCTATGGGACGCAGAGAAACGCTGTTGGTGGCATCGACTTGTAATTACCCCCCACAATTAATTACGGCCATTCCGGAACCGATCGGCCGGTAAGTTTCGGATTTACGATCGCTATCTTGGAATCTATGGGACGCAGAGAAACGCGGTCGGTGGCATCGACTTGTAATTACCCCCCACAATTAATTACGGCCATTCCGGAACCGATCGGCCGGTAAGTTTCGGATTCACGATCGCTATCTTGGAATCTATGGGCCGCAGAGAAACGCGGTCGGTGGCATCGACTTGTAATTACCACCCACAATTAATTACGGCCGTTCCGGAAACGATCGGGCGGTAACTTTGGGAATTAAAAATGCTATCTTTGAATCTATGAGCCGCAGAGAAACGCGGTTGGTGGCATCGACTTGTAATTACCCCCCACAATTAATTACGGCCATTCCGGAACCGATCGGCCGGTAAGTTTCGGATTCACGATCGCTATCTTGGAATCTATGGGCCGCAGAGAATCGCGGTCGGTGGCATCGACTTGTAATTACCACCCACAATTAATTACGGCCATTCCGGAAACGATCGGGTGGTAACTTTGGGAATTAAAAATGCTATCTTGGAATCTATGGGCCGGAGAGAAATGGGGACCTTGGCATCGCCTTTTAATTACCCCACACAATTAATTACGCCCGGTCAGGAAGCAATCCCGCGGTAACTTTAGGAATTAAAAATGCTATCTTTGAATCTATGGGCCGCAGAGAAACGCGGTTGGTGGCATCGACTTGTAATTACCCCCCACAATTAATTACGGCCATTCCGGAACCGATCGGCCGGTAAGTTTCGGATTTACGATCGTTATCTTGGAATCTATGGGACGCAGAGAAACGCGGTTGGTGGCATCGACTTGTAATTACCCCCCACAATTAATTACGGCCATTCCGGAACCGATCGGCCGGTAAGTTTCGGATTTACGATCGCTATCTTGGAATTTATGGGACGCAGAGAAACGCGGTCGGTGGCATCGACTTGTAATTACCCCCCAAAATTAATTACGGCCATTCCGGAACCGATCGGCCGGTAAGTTTCGGATTCACGATCGCTATCTTGGAATCTATGGGCCGCAGAGAAACGCGGTCGGTGGCATCGACTTGTAATTACCACCCACAATTAATTACGGCCATTCCGGAAACGATCGGGCGGTAACTTTGGGAATTAAAAATGCTATCTTTGAATCTATGGGCCGCAGAGAAACGCGGTTGGTGGCATCGACTTGTAATTACCCCCCACAATTAATTACGGCCATTCCGGAACCGATCGGCCGGTAAGTTTCGGATTTACGATCGTTATCTTGGAATCTATGGGACGCAGAGAAACGCGGTTGGTGGCATCGACTTGTAATTACCCCCCACAATTAATTACGGCCATTCCGGAACCGATCGGCCGGTAAGTTTCGGATTTACGATCGCTATCTTGGAATTTATGGGACGCAGAGAAACGCGGTCGGTGGCATCGACTTGTAATTACCCCCCAAAATTAATTACGGCCATTCCGGAACCGATCGGCCGGTAAGTTTCGGATTCACGATCGCTATCTTGGAATCTATGGGCCGCAGAGAAACGCGGTCGGTGGCATCGACTTGTAATTACCCCACACAATTAATTACGCCCGGTCAGGAAGCAATCCCGCGGTAACTTTAGGAATTAAAAATGCTATCTTGGAATCTATGGGCCGGAGAGAAATTGGGACGGTGGCATCGCCTTGTAATTACCCCACACAATTAATTACGGCCATTCCGGGACCGATCGGCCGGTAAGTTTCGGATTTACGATCGCTATCTTGGAATCTATGGGGCGCAGAGAAACGCGGTCGGTGGCATCGACTTGTAATTACCCCCCACAATTAATTACGGCCATTCCGGAACCGATCGGCCGGTAAGTTTCGGATTTACGATCGCTATCTTGGAATCTATGGGGCGCAGAGAAACGCGGTCGTTGGCATCGACTTGTAATTACCCCCCACAATTAATTACGGCCATTCCGGAACCGATCGGCCGGTAAGTTTTGGATTTACGATCGCTATCTTGGAATCTATGCGCCGCAGAGAAACGCGGTCGGTGGCATCGACTTGTAATTACCCCCCACAATTAATTACGGCCATTCCGGAACCGATCGGCCGTTAAGTTTCAGATTTACGATCGCTATCTTGGAATCTATGGGCCGCAGAGAAACGCGGTCGGTGGCATCGACTTGTAATTACCCCCCACAATTAATTACGGCCATTCCGGAACCGATCGGCCGGTAAGTTTCGGATTTACGATCGCTATCTTGGAATCTATGGGACGCAGAGAAACGCGGTCGGTGGCATCAACTTGTAATTACCCCCCACAATTAATTACGGCCATTCCGGAACCGATCGGCTGGTAAGTTTCGGATTCACGATCGCTATCTTGGAATCTATGGGCCGCAGAGAAACGCGGTCGGTGGCATCGACTTGTAATTACCACCCACAATTAATTACGGCCATTCCGGAAACGATCGGGCGGTAACTTTGGGAATTAAAAATGCTATCTTTGAATCTATGGGCCGCAGAGAAACGCGGTTGGTGGCATCGACTTGTAATTACCCCCCACAATTAATTACGGCCATTCCGGAACCGATCGGCCGGTAAGTTTCGGATTTACGATCGTTATCTTGGAATCTATGGGACGCAGAGAAACGCTGTTGGTGGCATCGACTTGTAATTACCCCCCACAATTAATTACGGCCATTCCGGAACCGATCGGCCGGTAAGTTTCGGATTTACGATCGCTATCTTGGAATCTATGGGACGCAGAGAAACGCGGTCGGTGGCATCGACTTGTAATTACCCCCCACAATTAATTACGGCCATTCCGGAACCGATCGGCCGGTAAGTTTCGGATTCACGATCGCTATCTTGGAATCTATGGGCCGCAGAGAAACGCGGTCGGTGGCATCGACTTGTAATTACCACCCACAATTAATTACGGCCGTTCCGGAAACGATCGGGCGGTAACTTTGGGAATTAAAAATGCTATCTTTGAATCTATGGGCCGCAGAGAAACGCGGTTGGTGGCATCGACTTGTAATTACCCCCCACAATTAATTACGGCCATTCCGGAACCGATCGGCCGGTAAGTTTCGGATTCACGATCGCTATCTTGGAATCTATGGGCCGCAGAGAATCGCGGTCGGTGGCATCGACTTGTAATTACCACCCACAATTAATTACGGCCATTCCGGAAACGATCGGGTGGTAACTTTGGGAATTAAAAATGCTATCTTGGAATCTATGGGCCGGAGAGAAATGGGGACCTTGGCATCGCCTTTTAATTACCCCACACAATTAATTACGCCCGGTCAGGAAGCAATCCCGCGGTAACTTTAGGAATTAAAAATGCTATCTTTGAATCTATGGGCCGCAGAGAAACGCGGTTGGTGGCATCGACTTGTAATTACCCCCCACAATTAATTACGGCCATTCCGGAACCGATCGGCCGGTAAGTTTCGGATTTACGATCGTTATCTTGGAATCTATGGGACGCAGAGAAACGCGGTTGGTGGCATCGACTTGTAATTACCCCCCACAATTAATTACGGCCATTCCGGAACCGATCGGCCGGTAAGTTTCGGATTTACGATCGCTATCTTGGAATTTATGGGACGCAGAGAAACGCGGTCGGTGGCATCGACTTGTAATTACCCCCCAAAATTAATTACGGCCATTCCGGAACCGATCGGCCGGTAAGTTTCGGATTCACGATCGCTATCTTGGAATCTATGGGCCGCAGAGAAACGCGGTCGGTGGCATCGACTTGTAATTACCCCACACAATTAATTACGCCCGGTCAGGAAGCAATCCCGCGGTAACTTTAGGAATTAAAAATGCTATCTTGGAATCTATGGGCCGGAGAGAAATTGGGACGGTGGCATCGCCTTGTAATTACCCCACACAATTAATTACGGCCATTCCGGGACCGATCGGCCGGTAAGTTTCGGATTTACGATCGCTATCTTGGAATCTATGGGGCGCAGAGAAACGCGGTCGGTGGCATCGACTTGTAATTACCCCCCACAATTAATTACGGCCATTCCGGAACCGATCGGCCGGTAAGTTTCGGATTTACGATCGCTATCTTGGAATCTATGGGGCGCAGAGAAACGCGGTCGTTGGCATCGACTTGTAATTACCCCCCACAATTAATTACGGCCATTCCGGAACCGATCGGCCGGTAAGTTTTGGATTTACGATCGCTATCTTGGAATCTATGCGCCGCAGAGAAACGCGGTCGGTGGCATCGACTTGTAATTACCCCCCACAATTAATTACGGCCATTCCGGAACCGATCGGCCGTTAAGTTTCAGATTTACGATCGCTATCTTGGAATCTATGGGCCGCAGAGAAACGCGGTCGGTGGCATCGACTTGTAATTACCCCCCACAATTAATTACGGCCATTCCGGAACCGATCGGCCGGTAAGTTTCGGATTTACGATCGCTATCTTGGAATCTATGGGACGCAGAGAAACGCGGTCGGTGGCATCAACTTGTAATTACCCCCCACAATTAATTACGGCCATTCCGGAACCGATCGGCTGGTAAGTTTCGGATTCACGATCGCTATCTTGGAATCTATGGGCCGCAGAGAAACGCGGTCGGTGGCATCGACTTGTAATTACCACCCACAATTAATTACGGCCATTCCGGAAACGATCGGGCGGTAACTTTGGGAATTAAAAATGCTATCTTTGAATCTATGGGCCGCAGAGAAACGCGGTTGGTGGCATCGACTTGTAATTACCCCCCACAATTAATTACGGCCATTCCGGAACCGATCGGCCGGTAAGTTTCGGATTTACGATCGTTATCTTGGAATCTATGGGACGCAGAGAAACGCTGTTGGTGGCATCGACTTGTAATTACCCCCCACAATTAATTACGGCCATTCCGGAACCGATCGGCCGGTAAGTTTCGGATTTACGATCGCTATCTTGGAATCTATGGGACGCAGAGAAACGCGGTCGGTGGCATCGACTTGTAATTACCCCCCACAATTAATTACGGCCATTCCGGAACCGATCGGCCGGTAAGTTTCGGATTCACGATCGCTATCTTGGAATCTATGGGCCGCAGAGAAACGCGGTCGGTGGCATCGACTTGTAATTACCACCCACAATTAATTACGGCCGTTCCGGAAACGATCGGGCGGTAACTTTGGGAATTAAAAATGCTATCTTTGAATCTATGGGCCGCAGAGAAACGCGGTTGGTGGCATCGACTTGTAATTACCCCCCACAATTAATTACGGCCATTCCGGAACCGATCGGCCGGTAAGTTTCGGATTCACGATCGCTATCTTGGAATCTATGGGCCGCAGAGAATCGCGGTCGGTGGCATCGACTTGTAATTACCACCCACAATTAATTACGGCCATTCCGGAAACGATCGGGTGGTAACTTTGGGAATTAAAAATGCTATCTTGGAATCTATGGGCCGGAGAGAAATGGGGACCTTGGCATCGCCTTTTAATTACCCCACACAATTAATTACGCCCGGTCAGGAAGCAATCCCGCGGTAACTTTAGGAATTAAAAATGCTATCTTGGAATCTATGGGCCGGAGAGAAATTTGGAATGTGGCATCGCCTTGTAATTACCCCACACAATTAATTACGCCCGGCCAGGAAGCGATCGCAGATTCAAAAAATTCAGAAGGGTGTTTTTTGTATTTTGTCTTAAATGGAACAAATATTAATTGCAAATGACTCCTTAATGTTCACCCTTTCTCCCTCTTTTATGCAATCAATGAATTTTCATTTTTGAACTTTTGAAAAAGTTGATCCTTCTAGGAAGGTGAATAGACTTACCTCTTTTATTTGTTCCATTTAAGACAAAATACAAAAAACACCCTTCTGAATTTTTTTTTGTTGAAGAGTATAAGATTTGCAATACTGTGACAAAAAATCAAAATGGTGAAAGTTGGGGTTCTACCTTAAAAAAATTCTTTAAAAAATATACAAAATATTCAATTTTTCACCTTCTTTAATTTTTTTTAATTAACCACAAAAAACACCATTCTGAATTTTTTTATGTTGAAATATATGAGATTTGCAACATTGAGAAAAAAAATCAAGAGGGTGAAATCAAGAGGGTGGGGTTTTACATTTAAAAAATTCCTAAAAAATTGTTTAAAAAATTCCTCCAAAATTTCTTTTAATGGATTTTTCTAAAAGTTGATCCACTATTCCTGGAATATTTTTGAATTTGTCATTTAGTTGGTATTTTTATTTTTAAAAAGACACCAAATTTATCTATATCAGATGATAAATAAGAAAGTTATTGAAGTTACAAACACGCATATTACTTCGTCTAGTGCCGCCATTTTGAGGATTTCAGTCAAATTCAAATTGGCACCACAACGTCAGATTTGATCGAAAAATTCTGAAAAAATTATTATAGCCTTTTTTCATCATGTTCTCTTCCACATAAAATTTTCAGGAAAATCCGTGACATGGTGGCAACACTCATCAGGTGATTTTAAATGAAATGACCCTCATAAGATTTAAGAGTCGAATCGATTTATCCAAACTAAAACTAACTAAATTATAAACTATCTAAATGCACCGAATTGGCATAAAAGGCGCAACTCGATGCCCTTCTGCTTCTCTTGGGAGATAATGAATTTTAATCACCTGACTGCTTGTTTGGTCAACACGATTTTTAACTTCTTACCTTATTACCTCTTGACAACTGTATTTCTGAGGCTTGTTTTTACTGGGCTGCAAGAATAGAAATGGCCAATGTGACCCATTCCTCTGCGTGATTTAAAGAATTATTAATTTTTTTTGAAACTTTTAGTCAAGTTTTGAATTTAGATCAAGTTTTTACTGTGAAAAAATGATATGAGACTGTTTAAAAAAATAAAGTAATTGTCCATTGTGAACTATAATCTGATCTAATTTAGAAATTATTTTAATAGGCATTTTAAAAGCTAACCTATGATTGAAGGGCTTGGTGGATGAAGGGGCTATGTTACAAGGCCTGTCCCGAACGTAACGAGACTGAATTCCAGTCAGAATTAGGGAATTCAGTCTCGTTACTTTCGGGACAGGCCTTATAGCATAGCCCCTTCATACACCAAGCCCTTCAATTACGTATTTTAAGTTCTTTTGACAGTATTATCATATACTTTTTTCATTTTTGAAGCGCTTCCAGACTATAGAAATTCATTAGGAAAATTTTCGTAACATTTATTGGCCGTTACTAGGCTGCCGACGTACGGCGGACGCCAAGCGCCAGGGCCACGGCTGCCGACGTACTGTTTTGTACTGTATTTCACAATCCCTGCAAGATTTTAATACTTTATAAGCAATGCGCATCCATGTGGACTTGATTCTTGCTGTTTCTATAAAATATTTTAGC
This sequence comes from Tetragnatha versicolor, assembly GCA_024610705.1. Lineage (NCBI taxonomy): Eukaryota > Metazoa > Arthropoda > Arachnida > Araneae > Tetragnathidae > Tetragnatha > Tetragnatha versicolor. The sequence goes on from JANDEH010000006.1 coordinate 69,664,448, forward strand.
AAAATAATTTTATTTTCAATAAATTAATAATTAAAAATTTAAAAAAAAAATTAGATAAAGTAAAACATTTAAAAAACACAATGAATTTAATGAAATAAGGAATGACTGTTAAACAAGAGCAATTAATTCTTGCAATTTTTAATGGAATCATAAAAATTTAAATTAAATTTACTGAAAAATAATCACTGGCTTCGAACCTACGACCTTCCGCACGCCAGGCAGACGCACTACCACTACTCCATCCGAGCTCTGCTAGATTCCATCCTAAATACTCTAAAACCACACCACGCCTTTAACCCAATCATGCGCACAACGGTTACCCGTCGGCAGCCTAGTCACTCCCACATTTATTCCCCAATATACACTCATTGCCATAAAAAATAGCGCACCAAGAAGAAAAAGAGGTATCAAAGCCAAATTTATTTCCTTGATTACCCATAGTATGAAGGTTAGTTGATAAAAAATTCAGCCTTCCTCGATGTTAGGGGGTCGAGAAAATCAGTAAAAAGTGTTGACTCCATAGGTGTCCATAACCGCCACCACCGGCCATGATATTGGGTGAGAGGGGGCTCTAATGGGCTTTTGGGGATTGGAGGACCATGATGCCTCCCCACGTAGTCAAATTTCATCTGGTGCACCAGCGGACGTTGCATACCGGACCTCGCATGCTTTTCCTCAAGACCGGACTTCTTTTGTGAGCATTGGTTTAAGAGAAAACGGGAGGGTCGGGGTAAAAATGCAACATAGGGGGGTAAGAAGAAAGCTTGGACATTGCGTGCAGCATTTGTTTGTGTATTTTTTTCTTGAAACTTGTCCATAGGCCAGGCCTGAAGGTAAAGACGGACAACCAGTTGCAAAACCTCAACCGTTCAGCCCTGGTTGGTCAATATACTGGTAAATCCTACTCAGGAGTTGCAGAAAGGGAATCCAATGCACCAGCACCCCGTTACCTTGAATCACCACCCCGTGTGATGATTAGAAAATGCACAGCTGAGCGCGCTCTCTCCATGGTGTCTTCGAACTCATATCCAACCATCGATGTGCTGCAGAACGAAACGGGATTCTCTCATAAACACAATTTCATGAATTGTGTTGAAATTGAAATTTCATGATCATTTCCTTATTTGGTGCACTATTGGAAACAGAAAGGCCTATGGTAAGTCCCATGTTTATAGACAAAGATGTACGAAGCTATGCGAACCAAACGCACTACCCACAATACTGCAAACGACATCCATTCCACTGCCGCATCTCCTGAGTATGATGTAACAGTAAATTTACCAACCAGAGCTGAACGGTTGAGGTTTTGCAGCTGGTTGTCCGTCCTTACCTTCTGACCTGGCCTGTGGACAAATTTTAAGAGAAAAATACTCATACACATGTTGCACGCAATGTCCAAGCTTTCTTCTTACCCTTCTATGTTGCATTTTTATCCCGACCTTCCCGTTCTCTTTAACCAATGCTCACAAAACAAGACCGGTCTTGAGGAAAAGCAGGCGAAGTCCGGTATGCCACGTCCTCTGGTGCACCAGATGAAATTTGACTACGTGGGGAAGCAGCATGGTCCTCCAATCCCAAAACACCCATTTAGAGCCCTTCTCACCCAATATCATGGCCTGTGGCGGCGGTTATGGACACCTATGGAGTCAACACTTTTTACTGATTGTCTCGGCTCCCTAACATCGAGGACGGCTGAATTTTTTATCAACTAACCTTCATACAATGAGTAATCATGGAAATAAATTTGGCTTTGATACCTCTTTTTCTTCTTCGTGCGCTATTTTTTATGGCAATGAGTGTATTTATAATTTTCTTTACGGTTGATATCGACTTATATTATTGTATTTCGATTTATGTTATAATTTATAGCCATATTCGATCATATAAGTTTATTTCATTTAAAAAGGTATGAGATTTATACATCTATGAGATTATTGCATATGAAATTTATCTAAGTTTTTCTTGAGTAAAAAATCTTACTCGAAATCATTATTATACACAAATGCTTGAAGCTCACGAGGAAACATTTTTTTCTGAGAAAGAATCTTCTAATTTAAAATTTAAATGAAGAAACCGTGGAAAAGTGGAATTTTTCTACCATTCTCCAAATGAAAAACTTGATATGAATGTTGAATTAGTTACATTTCTTATTATGTAATATTTTACTCTTTTGATCTTTTGTGTAATGAATAAGCCTTATAACCTACGGTTATGATAAAGTTTAGCCTTGTCTGGGGATAGATTTCTTGAATTAACCCACAGATGGTCACCCTAGCAGGACAAACGTCCAATAAGATTCATCCAACTTTTGTAATTTATATCCAAATTTCGTTGGCTTCTAGTTGCAGTTACGTGAACTTCACATATTTGGTAAGAGCTGGGCTATTAGGGTCTGTACTGTTTCCACTGGCTTCATTCCATGTTTCTTGTCCGAAATCGAACCCGATATTGTTTCCCTCATTTTCGGTCGTTTTTTATGTATTCGAACCCTAATGTCCGATATTTTAACCACGAGAAGTGATAAAATTTCCAAAGCAATCAACCAATCAGTGGAAGCCTACCTAATGGGCAGTTTAGTTATTGACTTAAACAAATTGGGTGGCAACCACCTAGTGATCTCGGTTGCTGTCGAAACACCTGTGCACTAGAATCCACTCCTCGGCTGCTTGACAAGTAAATTTCTATTTTATGATTTTTGTAACAATAATAGGCGTCATTAGTGTAACGTCACTTGCTTGTTTTGATACGTTGATTACATCCGTGATTGGTTCAGTACGAAATTACGTACAATCACGGATGGAATCAACGTATCCAAACAAGCAAGTGACGTCATGACTAATATCGTCTATTAGTTTCGATGTGATAGAACCTATTAAAACCATGCGTATAAACTTAAACTGCTAGCAGTGATAAACCATATACAGTTTTGGAATCATGTAACTGCATTTCAAATTTTCAAAATAATAGTACGGTGTGACTGGAGATAAGTAAAAATTGTAGGTACGCTGTACCTACATTTTGTACTAAATCCTAAGCTGTATCTGGTACGGCTTTAGAAAGAGTCATCCAACCGCCATGTTTACCCACAGCTCAAATAATGACAGCTGCTATTAATATAATCATTATTTGATACTAAAATAATAATCTATTAAATATTATCTCGGGATTCACTATTAAGGATATCAGTTAGATTTATATGGTTGTGTGTGATCACTTACGCTATGAATAAACATGGCGGCTATAGCTGGGTTGCATGGTTGCAGCTAGCTTTCAGTTACAGTAGACCCTCGCATATTCGCAGATTTCGATCTCAAAGTTTTTTTAGCAATATAACTTGCATATTTAGCAAAAAAGATATAATTGTTCGATTCCGGTATTTATTATGTAAAACCATTTTGAAAAATGTAACTTCTTCTTCTAAGGAAGTTTTTTTTAACTAGTAACGCTTTTGGTATTTACTACAAATTATTTACAGCTATTACATTTATTTACAGTTACTAAGAGGCCCTGCTAGCTATCGCTCACCAACCCATAATACTGAAACTACATATACCTATCTCTCTAGCTTATCAATAATTTAATTCGGACGACTACCTTGAAATTATCAAAATAAAACTGCTACTGAAATATTCTTGTTTTAACTTGTAAATAACTCTGGGGAACAGCCATTTCGTTGACTTAGAACTGTGACTTGTTTTTAAATCACTTTCAGCCCCTGAATCCAAAAGTATATGTAGTTTTTGTCTATCACGTCAACATTTTACGATACAGGATACCCCCAAAATTTGCATGAAAAGCAAAATGAATGACTTCAAACTCGATTTTCAGGGTCGTAAAAAACAATTACTTTAGTCTTTAAATTGCACGCTAGAGGACAAGAAAGGTTCAAGTTTCTAAAATATGAAAATTTGTAACAAATGGATAGGTTTAAGGGGTAATTATCCCCCCAAAATGCATAAAAACGTTAAAAAAGGATAGGTTATTTACGCAATTCCTCTTTGAAAGGTCTTAATAGAGCAAGAGCCCGTGAACCCCAGACCTTCGTTATTTTGTAAAAGCTGAAAACTTGTCAGGGCATGCTCCCAACTCAGGTAAGAACGATGGACCATTATGAAGTTTGGGTTACCCTGGCTTTGGCAGGTAAACGGTACTAAAGGTGTGTAAAATACCGATCTACTTTCGTCAAATTGTAAAGTATGATTTTTTGGTATTACCTTCAGAATATTATAAAAAATCACGTCATTCATTCCCAGACACTTTCCATAGTGGCAACCCCTTGCCAGACACCCCTAATGTTCATGAAATTATAATTCAACTTACGTTATATTGTAAAAGCTGATTTTTATATATAATACTTGGGTAATAGTTAGATAATGTTTCCTCATTAGCCAGACATTTTTGATAGTTCCAACCCCTTGCCAGACAAACATGTAGGGTAGCTGTAGAGCGAGCGCGAGAGTGTATACTAGGGTGTATCGCTAGCAAACTTAGAGCAAAAATGTGCACCTCAAAAAACTTTTGCATTTAAATATCCGTGCTCGCGACAATCTAGTGAACAGGCAAATATAAAATTTAAAAACATTAAACACGTCTGATTAAGACCTACGAAAACAATGAAAAAAATGAAACTTTGATGCTTAATAATTCCAAAACTAATTTGAATTTTGTAAAGAATTAAACGCCAATCTCTTTCTAAAAAATAAGAATATAAGTGCTTAAAAAATCATATTGATACCGTGATTAGTTTTCATTTTAGGTAGAAAAAAACGAAAAAGTGTCAAAAATTTCGAAAATTAAAAAATTAATTCCTCTAAACCAAATTCGAAATTCGAAAAAAGGGCAACGTAGTGCACATCTACATACTTCAGAGTATTAGGTTGCAAAAAATCATAGTTCTGCTGCTAATAGATTTTGCTGAACTGGATTACCGACGAAAAAAGAAAAACTTCAACTTTGACCTTAAAAATACCCCAGAACTAATTATCACATCAGTTAGCTTTTTGTTCTAGAATGTGCCCCAAATATTCCACTACAAATATTTCAAATTTCATAAACTTCTATCTAGTAGTTTTTGCGATATGAGAGTTCAAACAGTTGAAAAATTAAATTTTCTGAAACAGCGGCGGCGGTGACAGTAACTTTTTTTTAATATAGAGAGAAAAAATTAAACTTCCGCCCGGCCGATTTTGGCCGATTTTTAGTATGTTATTATTGAGGTCATTCCTAAGTGAAAACCGTTGAGAAACCTTTTATTGCAATTTGTCCGAGGTTCAACTCTATTTTCAGTGGACTATTATTTTTGCGTGAAAAATAGATTAAAAAACTAAAAAAAACTTATGTAGTTGTAGCATCGAATGTCTTTTCTTGAGATGTTTTTGAGATTTACACAGATTAATAGTTGTATAAATCTGTGCCAAAAAGTTAATTTGCATAAGTCATTGTAATCATGCCATCTCACTCGCACCCATCCATAGGATACTGTCTCGCGCTCGCTCTACAGCTACCCTACATGCTTGTCTGGCAAGGGGTTGGAACTATCAAAAATGTCTGGCTAATGAGGAAACATTATCTAACTATTACCCAAGTATTATATATAAAAATCAGCTTTTACAATATAACGTAAGTAGAATTATAATTTCATGAACATTAGGGGTGTCTGGCAAGGGGTTGCCACTATGGAAAGTGTCTGGGAATGAATGACGTGATTTTTTATAATATTCTGAAGGTAATACCAAAAAATCATACTTTACAATTTGACGAAAGTAGATCGGTATTTTACACACCTTTAGTACCGTTTACCTGCCAAAGCCAGGGTAACCCAAACTTCATAATGGTCCATCGTTCTTACCTGAGTTGGGAGCATGCGCTGACAAGTTTTCAGCTTTTACAAAATAACGAAGGTCTGGGGTTCACGGGCTCTTAGACTATAACCCTTCCCCAAGGATCCAAATTTAATAAAAAATAGGCAGCAATGATTTTTACTAATAGCGGTTGGCGTATTCGCAAAAGTGCCCCCGAGTTGGGACGGCTTGGCAATATTTGGGGAGAGCGGCTGGCGGCGTATGATTTTCTGGCAACCACGCGGAGAGCGACGCGCTTTCGCGTTATTTTCATTCCGATTATTCTAGATTCTAGTTTTAAAATTGAAGTTTTCTGGAAGCCGGAAAAAAACTGGTTTTTACCGGAAAAATTGGAAAAGGTTTTTGTATACGCATTTTTTGGAAACTAAATAATCATTCATGGAATAAAAATTAATCATTAGTTCAATAAAAAATATTATAAATTAAAATATAAATTAATCATTAAAATCATTTTATTATTTTACTTCCAAAATAAAATTTCAATTTTTCAAGTAAAAATAAACCCATTTCATAAAAACGTGGGTTATATTATATGGTTTCAATTTTATTTTTAAAGTAGTGGATTTAATAATTGTTTATAAAATTATCAAATATATCCGAAAAGGGACATTCCATGAATGATGAAACCAAAGTACCAATTTTTTAAAGTTTATAAAACCTATGATGTATAATACATCATTTTAAAGCTTAAGAGTTGAATTTTTCTAAAACATCCTTAAAGTATCAAAAACTAAGTTATAAATAAGATTTTTAGGCCAAAATAGTGGAACATTACAAAATTAAAAATACTCCACATAAAGTTAGTAAAGTTTGACTAGGCTTGCTGATATTAAAAACAACCTGTAGAAATTTAATTGGGGCTAGTTTTTATCTCTGGCAATTCTACTTATAGGTAAGATAATAAAATTTTAAGATATATTAATATAATAATTAAAAACTTTAAATTCATTATGTTATGTTCCTATATTACATGAAAACAGATTACAAACTCACTGGTAATCTCAATCAAATTTTAACCATATTTTCTCTTTATAAATCATATTAACATGCTTTTAACACTATTACATGAATTTTTGATACATATAAAAAATTGTATGACAGTTACAGACATAACATCTGATTTTTAATTTTCCTATTAGGACACCAAAAATCCTTTATATTCCGAATTTTTTTAGCCAACATGTATTTTTTCTTATTTTAAGGGTAAGGAATGTGATTTTGGACTTTTTTGTTCCAATATGGGTATTTTCAATTTTTATCCTGCTCTTTTCCCCCAAATTAAGCCAAAAATGAGCAATAAAAAGAAAAGAGTATTTAAAAAAGATAACATTTAATAAAAGGCATAAGATTTTTAATGTCAAAGCAATAGAAAAGAAAAGCCTTATTGCTATTTGTCAATTATGTGAAAAAAATGCAGTCAGTCAGCAGTAGATTAGTAAAACGTTTGAAGAAATTTCATTATAAATCAGTTTAGGCCATGGAAAAAGCTATTTCACTAAAAAAAATTTTAAATACATTGAAATTGTGTTTATACATGAGACTAGAAGCAAAAAATAATCATTTTAGTTTTAAAAAATGTAAAAATAAGTAAAATAATGCAAATTACGCTACGTAATCCAAGAGGTTATTTTAACGTTTTCTCAAAATCTTATTATGTAGTCTATAAAAACAATTCTTATAAAAAAAATTTCCAATGCCTTGATAATAGTGTTTTGTTTGATAAATAAATTTATATTGAACAATTAAATGATTTTATTTCATTAATAATGAGTTATAAATCAGACAGGTTATGTCCATAACAAGCGAGTGTTACGTCCGTAACAAATTAATTAGGCCATAGATTAATAAATAATTAAATTTTTGCTTCTACAATCACTTTTTTTAATTTCATAAACCTTCATAATGAATTACTGAGAAAATTTTTTTAAATTTTACTCTAAAATTCACAGGGATTTGTCAACAACTTCGAAAGGTGAAATATAGACAGTTCTGTGAGTTACCTCCGTAACACTTAGTTTTCAATTTTTTTTAAATTTTAGAACCATTGTTCAGTTGTCATAATTTAATATTTTATTAATCTACCTCTGATATCTTTAGAAAAAAATACCATAGTTTACAATTCATTTTTACATTCTTTACAAAGCCTCAAAAGTTTCTATTTGTTACGTCCGTAACCATGGAATGGCCCAAAAGTGCAACTGTTCTGTGTTCATTAATATAATTTTGAATGCACATTTTTGTTTATGTAGAAAAATAGCAAGTAAAACTTTGATGTATATCAAAATTAGTTTATCACTTGCAGATTACATTTTTAAGTTCAATGTATTCATGTGTGACATTAAATACCTAAAGAAAAAGCATTGCAAAGTAACTGTAATATGTTTCTGAAATCATTCTTTTCACAAACTTAAAAATTTTTCAGTTTTTAGAGTGGAATCCAACTTTTTTGGGAAGAAAATGCTCAATATATGGTTGAAACTTCATTATAAGAATATCATGTAAAACATTTTTAATTGATATCGGTAAAACAATTCTGTAAAAAGTATTTGAAATTAACATTTCAACTTTCCCAGAAAGAAACAAACCCTTCGAAAAAAAAGTTTTTTCCCAAAGTTTCCAGGTTCTTCCCAGCCATTCCCATCTCTACAATTTACGCAGTGTATTCATGTTCACTTCGGACTTGGAGACTCCTAATGTATTCCTTTTTTCTTGAAAATGTAATGTACTGATTCAAAAAGTTCCATTTAAAATTAAACAAGCATTCGAACCCAGAGAGCAAATAAAATTTTTATTTATGGTTTCAATTTATATGTAAATTACCATATACCAAGAACTTTTTGTACATCAGATGTTTTTCAATCAAAATAATTTTCTGGGTTTTAATTTAATGGGACAACTAACACTTGGTTACTTCTTTAAAAACAAATTCTTAATTATTTTTCTCTAGTAGAAAAATATTTTTTAACTAGAGAAAAGTTCTTCTTTTGAAATACTGCACTGAAGAATTTCTCGGGTATTTATTTTTATTTAAAACAAGAATTCCAAAACCCCATAGACGAGTAGAGCCTTCTTTAAGAAGAATGTTTATAACCTTATTTTCATTTATTTATTTTGTCTATGTGTGAATTGTGTATGTTCTCTATTATTTGTTAAATAAATTTGAAATATTGCTCTGCGACTAAAAAAGTTAAGGAACCAAGGGCCTTCTCAATTTATAAAATGTCCTATGTGGTTTTCAACTGTTGCATACCATTGGCGCAGCAACTCAAATAATCATGTAGTCAGTTATTAAGTGTTCAAATGTTATTTACAAAGAAATTCTGAAACAACTCAACTAACTGATGTTGGGGATAATTTCCAAAGTTTTGGTTGAAGTACTTTTTATATTACATCCAAGATTATACTACTAGGTTTTACCCAAAAATTTTATAACATTTGGTTGCTATATTTGCAGTTTTCTTAAAAGACATAGTAATTGAATGATTTGTATTTGAAAAAAAGTGTAAATAAAAACAAAAATTAGTGTAAAATTTTTTTTCTGTATTTTCTTTGTAGGTATAATCATTAAAAATTAATGTCCTTAACAAAATTTCATTGTTTTATCCTATCTACAACAAAAATACTCTTAAAGAACTAAAAATTGTTCAGAGTGGTTGGCGGCAGCGCGAGAAGCTTTGGTGGCAACCTAGAAGTTGTCGTTGCACTAGTCGTAATCATAATTTCAAACCATAGTAGTTTTTATGATCCAATTTGTTTAAACTGCTTTGTTTCAAACTTGAATTTTTACTAGGGTAATTTAGAACTTATTAAATTCAAAATAAAGGATTTAATTTAAGTTTAATCACTGAAAACACCTATGCTATTGCTGTCTTAGTATGTGTGATCTATGCAATTTAAACTTCATGATAACTTCTTTTCACCAAATATAGACATAGTAAAGAAAAGTGGTAAATAAATATTTTACTTACCCATTGACTAGGAACTTACTAAAGGGTATGTTAAACTAGTGAAAAAGACAGATTTGCTGCTGTCATTACACCATGAACCATCTGTATTATTAACTTAGTATTTATCTGCTTTAATTTTTTAGCCAATTTTAAGAGAGAATATACGAAATTTAGAAAGTATTCTAAAAGTAAACTGTAGTAACTAATGATTTTATTTCCATACAGTTGTATTATATGATTAATAGGCTCTGTACACTTGTGTAGTATCTATCCTTAAAATTTTAGTTTTTGTCATACAAACTCAGAATGTGAGAATAAATAAGGATAGTTAGAATATTAAAATACAAAAATAAGTTGAGTGTTTTTAAATTCTTACTTGTGTAAATAAAATAATAAATTAAACAACATGATGGCAAGTTACCCAAGTCCCAGAACATATCGTTGGTAAATGACAAAACAGTAAATATGCAAATTTTCTATTTTGAGTAAACGTTCGGAATGACCCATATCTAGCTTAATGTAGTGAAAAGGGGTTTCCAAAAAAATTGCATTACTTCCGAGAAACTGTCAATGCTACCATTTGTGCAAAAACAAAAACCCAAAAGTGAAAACTCGACGGCAAAAGCCTGAAACCGACAAATTTGCATTTATGTCTGTTGAAATTGGTCATTCATCACAATTATGAAGGAAGGGGTTTACTAAATAATTTTTCAATTAAATAATGCAAACATAATCGGCCATTAACTTTACTTATTTTATCAATAATGGTTGTTCTTAATGATTTAGGTGCGTTTAGTTCAAATGTATTACGTTAATATGTTTTTCGTACCCCTTGTCAGCTAAATAAGCAAAAACCCCTCTCATAATTATGGGTATGTTAACTTTAAGATAGGAAAGCAATAGCAAGTATCTTAATGAAAATAATTCTCAAAACAAAGTCAGTATGTGACTTGTTCTTGGGTGTTGTCATCATGTCTACAAAAGTTCCTTCAAGCAAACACAATTTTTAACATTACCTATTCAAATCAAAACTTTAGTTAATACTTTTAACATCAGTAACGCAAAATCACTTGAAGAAGTTGTAATTTAGAAAGAAATTACATCATGACAGCATAATTGTTGCAATAATTTTGCATAATTCCTATCGTAGGTTAAATACAAGTAACTTTCTAATTCAATTGAGTAGAAAATGGTGGTTATTAGTTTGTAAATAAAACTAAAAAACTATTAGAATTGCGTGTGGCTCCATCTATCTATTCTAATAATGGCTAATTTGGGCTAATGTAGGGCTTGACTTCTGTGAAAGGAAAGGATTAATTACATGACAGTAAAAATTAAAGGATGGCAATTTTTTTGAAAGATTCTTTATTTTGTAAGCTTATAATACAATTTCATAGCATTTTTCAGTATGACAGTGACCTGCTTATTCTTTCAGGGTCCTACAGTATATAAACAAGTTTCACTACATTTTAAATTTTTAGGGCTATGCTTTAGAATTTAAAATAAATTTTAGTGAACAAATATTTAACTTCATTATTTTATTTGGTATTTATGTACTTAGCTCATAAACCATTTACTGCAAATTAAAATCAGACACCAAGTGTTTTGGGAAAAGGCTTAAATGTAGTAACTGCCAAATTAAAATTTACAATGAAGCTTGTTAACTTTATCAGCATTCATACATTCCTTGAACTATAAGTATGACTTAAAAACATTGAAGGGAAATAAAACAAAAATTAACGAAACCAACTCAAAATATAAACTATTGTTTTCTAAAATATTTTAAAACTATTAGAATTAAATAATTATAATATTTAATGTTAGTAAAAACATTATGATTTAGTACTATACTAATTAAAAAGTAACTAAATTAATTACTATATTAATATTTATTTGATTTTTTTTACAAAATTTACATCACTAGAATAGGAAAAGGTAGGGTTTTAAAAGCGTCCTCCCGCCGCCATGTTTAATCACAGCTCATGACCACTGACAACCATAGATATAATTATTATTATCATTATTTGATCCTAAAATAATTGTATAATTAGTGTACTATTATTTAAGGATCTAAAAATATGTTCCTAGAAAAAATAATCTTTAAAACATTACTAATATTACATAAATAATTTTCAGTTCATTTTTAAAAAGTTTCAATAATAATAACTAGATGAAGCAGTTCTAACCACAGAGTATAGAGCTTAACAGAGTGTTCATCACCATCCATAGACGCTAATGGCAACTTTCTTAACAGGGTTTTTCCCATTGAAAAAACCTTAGGCCAAACGAACCCGCCCCCTTTAATTCCACGTCATTCCTGCTAATTCTGTCAAACGCCCACTGAAGCTGTCACTCAAATCCAAATAGCCAACAATCAGAGTAAAAATCAAATCAAATACATTTTGCGTTCTCTGATTGGCTGCTAGTGAACTGAATTATAATCTGCGGGCTGAATTAAATTAATTACCTAAGGAGGAATACTGCCATTTGACATCTCTGTTAAGCTTTATACTACTCTGTGGTTCTAACTGATATTTGAATATTGATACTAATTTCACTTCTTTACAAAAACAAACTTTCCTTGATCTGACTTGCAGATATGCATTAAATTAAAAACCTTAAAATACAGTGAATTTCGAGTTTTTCTAAAAAATACTTTTTAATACTCATTGTAGTTTTATTAACTAATTAACTAAAGTGTGTTCACCAAAATGGAAAACAGTGAACATTGTTTTCCATGCTTATAAAAATTATATTTACATTCTATGTAATTTTATATTAATTAGATTTAGTAATTTAGATTTTTTTCCTAATTTTCAAAAATGATGACAGTTGTTGATCATAGAAATCATTTTTAAATCATAAAAAGCTTATACAGTAAAGCACTGTTTATGCGTCTCTCGTTGATTGGTCTTTTCAATTTATGCATTGTTTTTGTTATGTCCCCTTTCATTCCTATTCAATTTGATTAAAAAATAATCATTTTATATGACCTGCAATACTGATTATATGTTGTTTCCTACCGTCTCAAAATTCCAAAACATTCTTTATCAGTTGTTACTTGCTACAGGTTAAATTTCTCCACACCAGATGTAGTATGTGAAGAAATTACTTCACCCTCCACAACAGAATCAATCAAACATATTGAAAAGCTTAGAGCTTATTTTTCCTATGTCGGAACACTAGTGAAAAAAAATTTCACCAACTAAATTCGCTTCAGAACACTGTAATGCAAGACAATCTTCAATTCAAATTACAATGAAGTTGAAGGACTTCTTCAAAACAGTAGAATAAATTATATTTGATGTGAATGTAAAGCAATAATGGATTCGGATGTATTAAGGATGTGCAATGTGTACTCAAGATGTGGTAAATAAACTAATAGTTAGGATAAACTAATGAGATTAGTTCAATGTTATAATAGAATTTTAAAGTTTAATTACTATTGTTACTTTAATAATTACTATAAGCTACTTATGTTCAGTAATTTAATACTATGTGAAAAAAATTCTATCCAATAGTATTTAAATTTGGGATAGGAGTATGAAAACCCAAAATGCAAAGTTGTTTTAACTTACATGTAATGACGGTCCCTTGAAAGAAGTTTACACAGACGGTGCTTTACTGTACAATGTTCGAATCAAAGTAGAGTTTTTTAAGAAAAGGAAAATCAAAACCACTCTTATTTGAACAATTACTTTGGAGGGCTGTCTCTCAGACCCCGCTTGCTTAAGAGCATAAAAAGTTGATAAACATAATTCGGAACAGGTTTAGAAAGAGTCCACCAGCTTCCATGTTTACCACAGCAACATGAATGTTGTCAGCATTAATATTACTATTAGATCTTTTAGTTGTCTTATAGCTTACTATTAGATCTCTTATAGCAATTTACTAATTTTTTATTATTTTAGTATCTAATACTAATAATATTGATTATTAGATCTCTATGATTGTCAGTCAAAATTTGAGTTGTGGGCAAGGCAAACATGGCGGCTGGTGGACTCTTTCTAAAGCTGTACCCATAATTCATATAACAGTTGTTGTCTAGCCATAAATTTGGACGTAAAGCCATTTTAAAATATCTGGATTATTCTATCACTTTCAATTTGCTACTATAGCGTAAAAAATTTCACCACTTAAAGACTTGTACTATGGTATTCAAGATTTAAAACACAAAATAAAGCCCAAAACAAATCAATACCACCCATAATTCATATAACAGTTGTTGTCTAGCCATAGATTTGGACTTAAAGCCATTTTAAAATATCTGGATTATTCCATCACTTTCAATTTGCTACTATAGCGTAAAAAATTTCAACACTTGAGAACTTGAAATATGGTATTCAAGATTTAAAACACAAAATAAAGCCCAAAACAAATCAATAACCCAGAATTAAAGAGAGGTATCAAATATACACTCACTGTATCAAAATTACGTAAAGAGATTAGCAATAATCTGGGTAAGTATGTTTGTATTCTGCCGAACACTTAAACTATTTGTTTAGGCTTTGTCCGCCATTAGTGTTTTGTTTTGCGATGTCTTTGCGCCAAAGTTTCCCAGCATGGCGAGTTATCCCTGTTCAACTCGAACAATGTTGCCAAGCGACCCAACTCGGGGGCACTTTTGGGAATACGCTAGCGGTTGAGGTGTTAGCGTCCCCGAAGCACCCGCGGAAGGGTTCGGAAGATTCGCTGGTGCTTCGGGAACGCTAACACCTCAACCGCTATTAGTAAAAATCACTGCTGCCTATTTTCATTAAATTTGGGTCCTTGGGGAAGGGTTAAGACCTTTTATGAGTAATTCCGTAAAAAATAAGAGAAAAATAGCGTAAAATACCTTTATTCTTTTTAACGTTTTTTTTTACATTTTTGGGGAGTAATTACCCCTTAAACCTATCCATTTGCTACAAATTTTCATATTTTTGAAAATTTAATCACTGAATTACATCCGAGAGGACAAGAAGGATGGGTTTTGACCCTGAAAATGACCCCGAAGCTGCAGAGAGTCTTCTGAACCCTTCCGCGGGTGCTTCGAGGACGCTATCACCTCAACCACTTTTAGTTAAAATCATTGTTTCCTATTTTCATTAAATTTGGATTCTTGGGGAAGGGTTAAGACCTTTTTACCCCTTAAACCTATCCATTTGTTACAAATTTTCATATTTTAGAAATCTGAACCTTTCTTTTCCTCTAGCGTGCAATTTAAAGACTAAAATAATGGTTTTTTTACCCTGAAAATCGAGTTCAAAGTCATTCATTTTGCTTTTCATGAAAATTGTGGGGGTACCCTGTATCTTAAATAGTTGACGTGGTAGAGGAAAACTAATAACGGTTTTATAATCAGTGTGCCCATTGAACTCTAAAATAGCAAAAACATTTAACTCAACAGAAATTATGTTAAAAATTGTTCCTCAGTGTAATTTAATCGAAATGTTTTTAAAATATCCAGCAAGTGTACTAATTATCATCAACCATCTTAGAGAAAAAAAACATGCCATTGAAAAACTTTAAAATTTATAAAATGCACGTTTGTATCTAGTGCAGGGGTTCTCAACCTTTTTGACTCCGCGACCCTCTTTTCAGGGAAAATATTTTGGCGACCCCCTCAGACCTAAAATATTAAGACACTTCTTCTCTCTCCCTACTCATATCATCTCATCTTGAATGAACAATTCTAAGATTATATTCCAGCAAAGAATATGGATGAATATTTACGGGTAGTCAATCCGTTTAATGAGCAAGGTAGGCCTTAAAATTAGAGTTTCTAGTTACTGATTTTCCGGGTTTTTTTCCCCTTCTCAAAATTCCTAAGATTTCCCAAATTTGAAAAGATTTTTGTTCATTATAGATTGCTATAACAAATAAACTTTGAATAATTGTGTGCGAAAATTCAATGTGATGACTAGTAGGGTGGGCCGAAAAAAACTTTTTATTTTATTTTGAAACGCTATACCGCGGAAAACTTGCCTCTGGGGTAGAGAAGAAAAATGCAACAAAAATTTTTAAAATCGGGTAAAAATTGCATTAGCGCATTGGACCTAAAGTTTGAAAAAATTAGGCTATTTTCATAACGTTTCAAAAAAATCAAATTAAATCAAATTACTTCTATACAACGAATCTAAAGGCATATACTAGAAGAAACATGTGGAGAAAATATATTTTATTGAAAAAAGGTGGTATTTTACAATTTGTTGGTAGCATATAACATTTTAAAAATACACGTTTTTACCAGAAATCCACATATTTCGTATAAAACAAAAAAATTGTGAAAAACAATTTTTTATTAATATACTACCTTGCTAGCTATCACTCACCAACCCCCTTAACAGTTAAACAGTTTTTTACAGATCGCTTCGCGATCGGAGCTCGCTGGTTGCGCAACAAAACTGCATCAATATCTCTCGCCGAAAAAAAATTATTTTTTATTTCGAAACGCTATACCGCGGAAAACTTGCCTCTGGGGTAGAGAAGTAAAATTCAACAAAAATTTTTAAAATCGGTTAAAAATTGCATGTACATTGAACCTAAAATTTGAAAAAAATGCTATTTTCATTACTCTTAAAAATCAAATTAAATCAAATACCTTTTATAAAAAGTATCTAAAGGCATAAATTAGAAGAAAAATCTTAAGATATTTAATGGAAAGAAAGATGATATTTTACAATATAAGATTGCACTATAAGGTTGCAATATTAGGTAATATAAGAAAAAGTTAAGAAAATTATTTGAAATCATTGACCCAGTGATTGAATGAAATGCCTTTTTTGCTCATCCTGAAAACTTGCTCTTGAGCATAATCGTAGATAAAAGGGATATCAAATAAGAGAGTTAGGTTTCAGAAGAAGAAAAGGCTAGAAACTCAGCTTCTAAAAGAAAGTCAGTTAGTTTCTCTCACCCTCACCCAAACTTAATTTGCAAGCAGACCGTATTTAAATGATTAGCTGGAATACTGCTTCTCTCCCCCACATATACTACGAAGATTCACCAATCAAGATATATTATCTATGATAAAATCTAATGGAACAGCAGATGACTGGAACTTTAACAGATTCCTATGTCACACACAAACAAACAGTGGAACTTTGTGCAAAATTGGTAACAGAGGCATCACGAAAAATCGTTGGTATGAATGCCAGAGACGGGTTTATAACTACTTTTCTTTCAAGATCTTCTATACCAAATTTTTCAAGTAAATCTTCTTTCTAACTACCAAAAGAAGTTACTAACCAGTGAAGAACTACATTTTATTACACATCAAACTATGCAACATCTGAAAACAACTTTTTAATTCAATGAAAAAAAGCGATTTTTGAAAAAAAAGGCGAAAGCCAATTGCAACCTTATATTGTAAAATATCATCTTTCTTTCCATTAAATATCTTAAGATTTTTCTTCTAATTTATTCCTTTAGATATTTTTGATAACAGGTACTTGATTTAGTTTGATTTTTTAAGAGTAATGAAAATAGCATTTTTTTTTCTAATTCTAGGTTCAATGTGCATGCAATTTTTAACCGATTTTAAAATTTTTTGTTGCATTTTACTTCTCTACCCCAGAGGCAAGTTTTCCGCGGTATAGTGTTTCAAAATAAAAAAATATTTTTTTTTTCGGCGAGAGATATTGATGCGGTTTTGTTGCGCAACCAGCGAGCTCCGATCGCGAAGCGATCTGTAAAAAACTGTTTCACTGTTAAGGGGGTTGGTGAGTGATAGCTAGCAAGGTAGTATATTAATAAAAAAAAATTTTTCACAATTTTTTTTGTTTTATACGAAATATGTGGATTTCTGGTAAAAACGTGTATTTTTAAGATGTTATATACTACCAATAAATTGTAAAATACCACCTTTTTCAATAAAATATATTTTCTCCACATTTTTCTTCTAGTATATGCCTTTAGATACGTTGTATAGAAGTAATTTGATTTAATTTGATTTTTTTGAAAAGTTATGAAAATAGCCTAATTTTTTCAAACTTTAGGTCCAATGCGCTAATGCAATTTTTCACCGATTTTAAAAATTTTTGTTGCATTTTTCTTCTTTACCCCAGAGGCAAGTTTTCCGCGGTATAGCGTTTCAAAATAAAATAAAAAGTTTTTTTCGGCCCACCCTAATGACTAGGGCTATGATTTATATGTAATTACATATTTGTTCAGGAATCTGATAAAGTGTGCTCTTGAATTCTATACGTTTTACAAGATTTTGAATTGATTAAGACCATGTTTATTTTACATATTTTCACATATTTCGGTTTATTTACATATTTTTACATATTCAACCTATAACTACATATTTTTATTACATATTTATCCCTTTTTCAAGTTTTTCAAAAATAATCGCACATTTGACCGATTTTCCAATTAAAGTAACTCATAAAATGAAATACGCATTCAAATTGTAGTTAAAATTAGTGCACCCAATGCTGAATTTAACTTTTAAAAGGTTGTGAAATCGGGATTGTCAGATAAAATGTATCAGGCGCGCCGAGAAGGGAAGTAGACACATGGTTTTCGTTTTTTTCTCACGACAAGACAGCATAAAAAACATGATCTGTCGGCAAATAGCGAAAACCACCCTTCCCTGCTATGTATACTTGCGTAATATTTAGAGCCCCTTTAAAAAAAATTACTTAAAATTTTCTTTTTATTATTACATATTTGGCATTTTTTAATACATATTTTGCTAAAATAAACACATATTATATGTACATATTTTGGATTTTTAGTTACATATAAATCACAGCCCTAGTGATGACATTTTCTTTACTATTTTCCTACTATCTTTAATACCAAATAAAATCGATGTGACTCACAAGGAATCGATGTAACTAAGGATCAAAAAAATATTTCGATTTGATTCCGGAATCGATTCCTGAGGCTCGATTCTATAAAACAGGGGTTGATCCAGGTTTTAACTTTTGGGGCCTGTTTTTCATAATTTTTGTGAAAATGAAATTATTTTTTGTGAAAATGAAATTATTTTTTGTGAAAATTAAGTTATTTTTGTGAAAATTGTGGTTTTTTTTTGTGAAAAAAATATTTTTCCGTAATTCATTGCAGAGCATATAGTGCGGACGCATAGCACAAGAAAACACAAAAATCTGGCAATTCTGGCTACCAGCATGAAACTTGGCACACTTGTTCTTTATGATATAAGGGTCTAAAAACCACCGGGACCCTAGCTGGGGGACCCTCCGATAAGGAGGAATTCAAGATGGCGTCAAAGATGGCGCCGACATCAAATTTGGTCTATTTTTGGATTATTTATGTCGATTTTGAGGTTTTCAGCTAAGCAGATTTTAAAAACAATCATTATGAAGCTCTTATTTTCAATCTAACACATTTTTTATCGATCTGGGAAACGAAAACCAAGATGGCGGCCGAAATTAGAGAATTCGGTTATAACCGATATTTTGGACAATAATTATGTTTTAAATAGTCCAATTCTGTAAAAATATGTAAAACTAAACCATCGGCGCAACAGCCCTAGTGGGCCAAGGCCTACGATGCCCATCTTCGTTTTCGTGACCGTGGGGCCTGGGGTGCTAGGCAAATGTCCCAGTTAGGTGGTCAGTCTAACTTGAGACCCCCAGTGTTTAGTTCCCAAGCATGCTTGGTCCTCAGTTTATCGACCCACCGAAGGGATGAAAGGCTGAGTGGACCCTGCCCAGCCCGGGATTTGAACCCCGGACCTGTGGCGTGGAAGCGCGATGCACTACCACTGCGCCACTGGGCTTAAAAATATGTAAAGGAATATAAAAATACCTACTTCCGTAAAGTTGGGTACATGTCAGTTTACAAAGGAATTCAAGATGGCGTCCAACATGGCGCCAAAAATCAAGTTGGTCAATTTGCGCGTTATTAAAGTTGATTCTTAGGTTTTCGACTATGCTGATTTCAAAATTAATCATATAAAAACTCTAAAATCTTTCGGTACTTTCGTATTAGCCCGTCCATCGTTTTCGCCAACTTCGCCAAATTTCGCCAAAACGCGCCAAAATACGGGATTTCATCAGAATCGCCGAAAAACACATTTTTTAACATCAGAAACATCTTTATAACATCAGAAAATAAAAAATAAAAGTTTCATGTGGTTGGGGGGGGGGGCTGCCGCCCCCCCAAACCCCCCCTGCCCTATCTATAACCAAACTCGTTGTGGGGGTAATCAGACACAGTAAGGATTCAGAAAAAGGGGAATCAGTATTCTTGGATGAACCAAAACTACGGATATCACTCGGTAAGAGCATAAAAATAACTTTTTTAGCACTAACTTACTTGCAAAATGGTCGATCCTACCGCCGGCGATCCTTTGTCGATTCTACCACCTGCGTGCATACGCAAAACATTGAAAGACTCTGGGGCTCGGCAAAATGGCGCAACAAAGTTCACCGTGGAACGACACGAAAGTATTTAGACTCCTACCTTTCAGATGCAGTCTTCGTTCTTACCTTGTAAACACTGTTGAATTTACGTTCAAAACAACCTGCGTGGTGCGCACACATTATTTCACCCATGGGCTTACCGATTTAAATTGCGCGCACATGCGCCAGTGATCGGAACTAGCGCGATTTCGCTACGTTTTCCAGGGTTACCAGAATCAACTGTAGTTTTGCGGGGTTTACCAGACTTGGCGACTTATCGCCCCTGTTGGCGAATGGACGGGCTAATACGAATGTACCAATCTTTCTTTTCAAAGTTATTTGCGTTTTTAGTAAGAAGAAATTTAAAAGGAAAATCATAATTTTAATAATCCGTTTACGGCCGTTTCACGTTTTAATCCATAGTGAATCTTAAAAATAGATTTACGTTTTAATCCATGGTGAATCTTAAAAATATCTAGAAATAATAAAAGCTTACCCCCTTAAAGTTATATCCCTCGGTGTCTTAAACGAAAAGAAGCATTTGCAATCAGGCGCGGATCCAGCAGGGTCCCAAAGGTAAGCACTTTTTCAGACCATCACCTTTACCTTTAGACCCAAATAAACAAAATGTTGGAGTTTTTCTAAAAAGTATCACTTAAGATCCCTTGTGGTATTTTGTTCCGCCCCATACCTATTTTATCAAAAATAAAATCCAGGGAAACAATATGTATCATAAACTATCATTGCATAGTATCTTTGAAGAATGTAAACATTTTGTAGACAATGTAGCACTATTTTAGGGGATATTTGCCCCCCCCAGAACGTTTTTGGGAATTAGACCCTATTTAACTTATTTTTGATCAGCTTAGGCGCTTAATTAGCATAAAACCCAAGTGAAACTGACTTGGGAGGATTGACTGCAAATGCAGTCAAATTTAAGCGGCAGAATTTTCTCAGAAAAAAGGAGTTTATAAATAGACGAAGGTGGAGGGGGTTTGAGAGTCTTCCCCTAGGAAAATGTTTGAGACTTGGTCCTTAAATCTATAGTGTTTTGATTCATTTTGAAACCTTTTGGGTTATATTAAAAGAGTAGTGTAGGGGGTATGGGAGTCCTCCCGCAAATTTTTCTTTTTTAAATTTTACATATTGGTTTAAACTAATTTTGAGAATCTTTGGGTCCAAGGGGCCACTGTCGAGAGTGCTTCTTCCCTTGGATCCGCGTCTGATCGCAATCATGTGTGAATTTTCATGAACTACCAAAGAGATTTCAAGGATTCCCCTAGGATTATTTCGAAGTTAAAGTCTTATGAAATTACTGTTTTATAATGTTAGTAATTATGTTAAGTGATTATACATAACACAAGTTTAGTACTTGGAATTTAATATCTACGAAAGCTGAATCATTTCTGCAATGTTAGTGCTGGACTTCATAAGGGTGTATGACTTAATGAACCTGATCTAGCCCTGCAAGATTTCGAGAAGCCACAACAACATAAACTGGAAAAAAAGCCAAATTAGTTGTATAATAGGAGGCTTCCATGTTGTCCAAGACATTCTCCATATTGGTAAGGTTTAGGGAGAAGTGCTATGAAGGAGATAATGATATGATTCTCGAAATTTTTGTACATCTAAAAAGGTTTAGAGTACTTGTACAGAGAAATTTAGATATTCATAATTTGCATATAAGAATCCAATATCATAATGAATTTAATAAGAAAATAATTATTGTATACCTAAACCTATACAATTATTTTTCCTCAATGCAATAGGTAACGTTTTAAAGATATCAGATGGGTTAATACGTATAAGCATATTGCTTGTAAAAGGTTTTTTGTGCATAACAAACAATGGGTGGTTACACAGAGGGTCCCATGAGGGAGCATTAACCTTTCAACTTTTTTAGGGAATCCTTTTTTTTAATGGAAAAAATATTCTTAATGCTATCAGGGATAGAATACCTTCAAACCTCTGATGGCTTACACTATGAGATTTTCTTCTTGAATCCACCCATAGTTAGAAATACATTCTTTTTTATTAGATGATAAAATAAAAGCATTTGGCAAATTTGAGGCCCAATGCGGCTAGTAGGAGAGTTACAATGTGTCCTTTTCAAGCTTCTTAAAACGAATTTTCAGAAAAACAAATGAATAATAATTTTTATGTGGCGTCCCAGGTTCAGAAAAATATTGTCTGACTGGGCATGTATTTTTAGGAGTATCGGAACTATATGGGGAGTGCATCTTTTCCAAAATCTTTTATAACGGTCAGTCTTTTATAATCATTTACAGAGGTCTTAAAAGTTTTCAGTATTTCTAGAAGCGGAGTAGGAAATTTATTGCTGGAGGTGCCAAAATAATTCTGAAATTTAGTTCTTATCAAGCCTCAAGCTAGATTTTTGCAGAGGACACCCAAAATCATACTTAGCCCATCCCATGTAGTATATTAAATAAGCTCAATGTAGCTTCTTATATTTATGAACGTAATATAAAAACAATGAGAATAATAGAGTTCTAAGTAACCAAAGGGCGGTCTATGGGGGGTCCTCCCTAAGAAAATTTTGGGAAATTTGATCCTAAAATCAGGGTATTAACTTCAGAATTGGACTAGTTAAAACATAATAATTGTCCAAAATATCGGTTATAACCGAATACTCTAATTTCGGCCGCCATCTTGGATTTTCATTTCCCAGATGGATAAAAAATGTGTTAGATTGACAATAAAAGCTTTATAATGATTGTTTTTAAAATCTGCTTAGCTGAAAACCTCAAAATCGACATAAATAATCCAAAAATAGACCAAATTTGATGTCGGAGCCATCTTTGACGCCATCTTGAATTCCTCCTTATCGGAGGGTCCCCCAGCTAGGGTCCCGGTGGTTTTTAGACCCTTATATCATAAAGAACAAGTGTGCCAAGTTTCATGCTGGTAGCCAGAATTGCCAGATTTTTGTGCTAAGCTGCCGCACTAATAGGGTTGCCGGATTGAAAACGGAAACTGCTGTTTTCGTCGATCTATGGATTGTATGGTTCTTTCTCAATACCGAAGAATCGCGTTCGTTTCGGGGAATATTTGAAGGGCTTCGTTTGAAATTTGAAAGTGGTAATTTTTTGCCACTAGAAATTTTGTGAAAGGGCCGATTTTACGAAGTTTATTTTTGTGAAGAGGCCGTTCTTCCGAAGTTTATTTTTGTGAAGGGGCCGTTCTTCTGGAGTTTATTTTTGTGAAGGGGCCGTTTTATCGAAGCTAATTTTTGTGAAAGGGCCGCAAAACGGCCCATATTTTCGCCTGGATCAACCCCTGTAAAATCTCACCAACAAAGATGAGTCAAAAAGCTACATTTAAGGGTAAAAGTTCCAAACAATTTCTGGGTGTAGGACCGACCTCCAAACTCCCCTAAAATTTTGGAATATATTATGTGCAGTTTTTCCTTGAAAATTCTGTGGGAGGAGAGAAGTTCCAAAAAGTGAATTAAAACAATTACTTTATGGGGAAAATATCCAAAATTTTTCCTGAAGTGGGATGCCCACCCACTCTCGAAATTTTTCTGTTTATTATACTACTGTACTATTTTCCATTTAAAATACATCCCCCGTCCAAATTTGTAAATTCTGCAATGCAAATAAATTGAATCGTCAGTTGGAAGAAGGGAATAAGTCCTAAAACCAAGTTTTGAGACAATCGAAAAAACTGTATAAGTATTAGAATTTTCATTGTATAAACACGAAATTTTTACTGGAAGTTCAGAACTCTATTAAGAAAACAGAGCAATCACCAAAACAAATATAAGTATATTCAAGAATATTTTATAGTGAAAATAAGTTGATGGACCCCTTGATGGATTCCCTTCTTCCACCTTACGAAATTTTATGAAAAAACCTGTAAAAAACCCTTAAATTCACATTAAAATTATATTTTTCCTTATTTTACACCACAATAAAAAGAATGAGGCAAATATAATTCAAAATTATAGTGAAACTGAGTTATTAAAGCAGTATCAAAATGCAGTGAGTGAATATAAATGGAGTCAAATATTCCCTGCATAGAAAAAAGTTTGAGAAACATTGAAATTCAGAGGAAATTTTATTTTAACTTTGTTTATAGCATCAAGAATATGAAAAGAGAGACAAAATAACTTTAATTCTAAATCAGTGGTTCCCAACCTGGGGGCGATCACCCCCAGGAGGGCGATTTGTGTTATCAAGGGGGCGATAAATAAGTGGGGGCGATTGGGGGGCGATGAGTATTCAAAGGGGGAAAATAAAGTAATACTGTACTGACTGACTGCATTCAGACTTAATGTACCAAAACAAGTTAAAACCCTGTTTCTTAAGGTAACTGCCTTTGTTGAAAACGTCATTTTCGCCAAAAATATCAAATTTTGTTTTATTGTTTTATTTTATAGCCTGTTTAATAAGCTTTCCAAAACTACCTTACTTTAAACTCTCAGTAATCTAGAACAGAAGTTACAGCTGTTTTAGTACCGAGTAGTACCAGGATTAACATGCAATTTTAAACTTAGAAGCCGTGTTCTGAAGAATGACATTTTTGTATATTTCGGATCACGGTAACAGTGATTACTCTTAAACTACTTAAAATATTCTGATGCTTTTTTTCTATTTCACTCTTCATATTATAACGCATGTTATCTTCTACAATCTAAGAAAAATATTTGAATTAAGGTACTTTTTAAAGTGTGTAAACTTGATTTAAATTATTTTTTTCATGAATTTTTACTTTTTTCGATTTCAAGTGCCTGTATTTCTTTTCTATTTTAAAAATCTCAGATTTTTTGTAGATAGTAACACAGATTAGTGTCTTAGGATCAAAATCCTGCCTATTTTACCTATAAAAGAACATTTTCAGGAGTTGTTGGCGCAAAATGAAATTTTAGCCTTATTTTCATTGAAATTTCTCGATATTTTAAAAAATGATTTTTTTTAAATTCTATTTTGGATGATTTTCATTGTTTTAAAACATTAGCTCTCAGAAAATAGCAATTAAATAATTTTTTAGTTAATATTTAAAAAAAGGCCTCCCAACGCAGGCAGTTACCTTAAGGCCAAATTTCAAAAAAATTTCTGGGGGAGGACCTCAAAACCCCCCTTTTGTACTTGGAACTTAATTTTTCAAAACTTTTTTACTTTTTTTTATTAATAATATTCTACAACTCCTCATGCTCCACATGGTATAACATGAGGCTTACAGATGTAAGTAGCTAAGTACAAAATACAATTTTAAAAGAACAGAGCAAATTTAAAAGCCTAAACTATAAACAAAATTCCCCAGAGCGCACAGTGTAACGAGCAATGGACAAAAATCAAAATTTTGACTTTCAAAATTTTTATTTTTGGTGTGCTAGCTGGATTAAGAAGTGTTCAAACCATATGAAATCGATAATAGAAAAGAAAAATATTTCTTTTAATATTCGCAAACGATAATTTAAATGGGAGAAACCAGCTGCCACGAAAACAACAGTAAGCAAAGGAGTTCGTATTTCGGACAGTTTAAAACGTTTAATTTTTGAAATAAAGGTGAATATTTCTCACTTCATTCTTGTTTTATAGAATTGTCTGAAAAAAATATGGGTAAATACATTTTTATTACTTTTTTTGACCGCATTTTTAGATGTAAATAAATTTTGTAACTTACTCATTTTTAATTAGACTTTTAAAAAAACTATCGAAAGATACCTCCGCCATTTTTTGACACACTTATGATTATGTTCCAAACTTTATATTTATCATATTTTGGCTTGCCGAAACTTGCCGATTTAGCGATAATCTTATTTTGAAGCGCGCAATCTCTTAACGAAACTCGCGAAAAATGAAGCACCATTTCGACCGCTCCATACGAAACACATTGATTTCAGCTTTTGAAAGTTATAACACTTTTTTTATTTGATATCAAATCATGTTGCGCTTTAATTACACAGTGAAATTAAGTGTAAATGGTGTCCTGGTTTTTTGTATTTATATTTTAAGAGGTTTTTTTGTGATTGATTTGTTTTTTCTAATTGATTTCAAGAAATTGAAACAGAGAACTATGAAGGATCTGAAAGTCGTTGAATAAGCTTATACGTATTAGTGGTTTTTGGAAATCAAAATAGAAAATATGCTGTTAGCAAAACACCTGCTATTAAACAGCTGTTTTTTTCTTTGTTTTTAGTAATTCCAAGAGGAAAGACTAGGATCCAGGTGTAAATTTTATTAGTTTTCAATTAGTAGTACTAGTAGAAAATAACAAAAGAAGGGTCCCTATTGAGATAACATTCAGCATTGATTTCAACACAGAATATTTATGCAACGCGTAATATGACTAAAGTCTAACCCGAAAGGAGTATTAAAGGGTTAAAATTACTATTTAATGGTTAAAATTATTTTTTTTCCAATTTTTAGTAGATTTTCCTTAACAGAAGTTACGAAAGAATAACCCCCATTGAAATAACATGGAGTTAAGATATAAATATGGTCTATTTTTAAAAAAAATTATTATTCCAATCAAATTTTTCCTCGGAATTGATTGTTAAGGATATATTGATGGCATAACATAATTAAAATGATTTATTTTTAAATATTACGTCGTAGAGGATTTTTGTCCTCTTCACCCATAGACTCGTTACACTGTGGAGCGTTTGCATTTAGTTCATCAAAATGCAAATACTACCTAAAATTATGTCGGTATTCGGAAGAGGTGTACCATAACTTGTTAAAAACCTGTTTTTTGGAGTCTTATTTCCAAAACTTTTCTGGGGGGGACCCCTGGACATAAAATTGCTTTATTATTTAAACTTTTTCAAATTAAAATTATACATACAGTAAGAATGAAAAGGGGGCGATAGGTTTTAGTCAACCTCTAGAAAGGGGGCGATGGGCCACAAAAGGTTGGGAACCACTGTTCTAAATTAACTTAACATATACAATGATTGGACATCGATTTCACAACTTCAAGGGGCGATATCTCCCTGTAGGGGTTAGTTATTTCCCCCCTCTTTTCACTCATGTGTAGAGCAAAGCTTGGAGATCGTTTTGAGCACAAAAAGTCAATTTGTCTTTTTTTTGACTTATTCCCTTCTTCAAACTGACGATTCAATTAGAGTCTTGGAAGCATGTGTTCTTTGAATGCAAAGTATGCGATCCTTATCGTGCAAAATACCTCTCCTCGCTAACTAGTTACCGAAATCAATTATTCCTAGGATTTTTTTGGAGGAGAATGTGAGTATGCTATTTAGTTTTTAACAATTAAAGAATATGTTAAGTATTTGTAGAAAATGTTAAACGAATTAGAAAAAATTAAAACAAAAACAAAACAATCTAAACAAACAATTAGTAGAAAATATAAAAGTTGGTGTTTTGAGTAGACAAAACATGTTAGTTGTTTTTGGTAGGGCTCCATGCATTTTTTAAGCTTAACCTTTGTTGAAAATTCAAAGCGTGAAAATGCTCCTGGCAAGTCTTTTAAAGGGTATTTCCGATTTTCAATGCGTGAAATACGCTCTTAAGGGCGTTAAAATTATCACTGCCTAATAGCATATTTCATCAAATCCGCTCAAAGAATGAACCGGTTCCTGTTGGAGAGCCTTTATTTAAAAGATTCAGTTTAATTTATTTTTATTTATTGTTGTTATTGTGTTTTGTTTAATATTACTTATCTATCACTGTGATTCTCATTGATTTCAGACTGTTATTTTAGTTCTGTTTACGTTGTTGTTTCTTATGCAACTTGGATTATCCAAGCTCCATTCGCAGAGCTCTGTTTATGATATGAAAAGGGAGTATTTTACCACTACCTCTGGTTAGAGGAATATGTGAGAAAACTCCAGCTCTCAAGCGTCGCCTCCAACCGTGGACCGGTTTCGCCCTTGTTAGGGCTCATCAGCACGGTATAGGAAGGTAACGCAAGAGAAGAACTCTCCATCCGCTCTCTTGCGTTACCTTCCTATACCGTGCTGATGAGCCCTAACAAGGGCGAAACCGGTCCACGGTTGGAGGCGACGCTTGAGAGCTGGAGTTTTCTCACATATTCCTCTAACCAGAGGTAGTGGTAAAATACTCCCTTTTCATACCTGTGTCCTTTCGGGAATTAAATCTGTTCTATGGAATGCGCAGTTCATTCCGGCAGATAGTGGAGGACTAGTCAATAGTCACCACTTTTTCCGTTATAGTCGGCTAGACTAAAAGCTCTCCCTCCGCTCTGTTTATGATGTATGTGTATAAATCTTCGTAAATGGGCTGCGGTCTGAAACGAACAAATTTCGTTTTGTTCTACTTTCTTCTAAAAATTCTGCCACCTAAATAATGAACAGTGCTCTTAGGGTGCAATCTAAAATGGCATAAAAATGATCTAAAACGCAATTTTGAAGGGGAAATATCCAAATTTTTTTTTCTGGGCGAGGACCTCCAGACCCTCTATTTTTTCTTGGAATTCACAATGTGTAATTTTAGAATGTGTATGTAAGTCATCTAAAACTTAATGCAAAAGGTATCTAAAAGGAGTTACATCAGAAAAAATGTTGGGTCAACGTCTCTAACTCTAACTAACTATAAAATAACTCAACTTCTTACAGGACATGGAAATTTTAAAAATTATTTAAACAGATTCAATTTAAGTTCAATATCTCACTGTGACTGCAAAATAGACTGCTGGAAATTGAAAAATAAAACATCGAAGAAGAGGCTAATTGTTCGCATTTTCTTGTTATCCCACTTCACCTCCCAAGTGAACAATGGGAGGATTCATTTTTCTGGGGGGGGGGGTGAAAAATTTATCTAGAAGATGCCCTTCAGTCTCTCTTTTCTTTTTTGTTATGCTCTCGGAAAGGCTGCTGGTTTCCTGCTCGGTCTACTACTATTCGGCCTGGCCCTTTTGGCGCGGGGATGATTCGGCATGAGAAATAAAATAAAGTTAAATAGAACTCTTTCAAAATCATTCTAAAAAACTAGAAAAATATTTTTTTGTCTCGTGCCAAATCGTCCCATTCCGCTCCTGCTTCCTGGATTAACTTTGTTTGCATGAAGTATAATGTCCCAAAAAGAGGTATGTTTTTTTCATAATTAATTTTTAAAAAAGGAGTGAGGGGATTTATGATTTCTTAAGATTTTATCTCGATAATTACAATGGATTTTTATGTTTTTTCATTTCTATGACTTAAAAATTATCCCATTTTCCCCCAAAAGGGTTAAAAGCTGTTTTTTTTAACTTTTCACTCTCTTGAAAGCCTTTATGTACAAGATTCTATGAAAAAATTAACTTTTTTTAAAGTTTTTTTTTAAAATGATCGAAAAAATTTTCTGCTAATGTTTTTCCCTAAGAAAAGACCTAAATAATGACACACTAAAATTGGTAAAAATGGGACAAGTAAAATAAATTAATTTTTTCAATTTGTTTGGCCTTAAAATCGATCTTTTTTAAAAATCCTGTTATTAACTTTTGAGGCATTTGTCGAGGTCATTTTTCCATGAATATTGTAATTATAACATAAAAAACACAAATGGTGATTAAGTTATTAGTTAATTAATTTATTGTAATGACCTTATTTATGAAAAAATGAAAATATTTTGACAATATTGGGTAACAAATCATCTAAAAAATAATTAAATTTTACAAACAAAAAAATATTTTTAAAAATTTAAATTTGAAGCAAATTGAATTTTTAGGAAAAATGTTTTTGCAATATTTGGTTACAAATCATCTAAAAAATAATTAAATTTTACAGACAAAAAAATATTTTAAAATATTTAAATTTGAAGCAAATTGAATTTTTAGGAAAATATTTTTGCATGTGATACATGTGTATAGAATAGACCAGTGGTTCCCAACCTTTTGTGGACAATCGCCCCCTTTCCCCCTTTTCTTTCTCCTTGTATGTCTAATTTAAATTTGAAGTAAAGTGTAAATAATAAGGCAATTTTATGTCCGGGGAACCTCCCCAGAAAATATTTGGAAATAATACTCCAAAAAAACAGGTTTTCAACTAGTTATGATACACCTCTACCGAATTTCGGACATATATTTTTAGGTAGAATTTTGATTTTCATGAACTTTTCTCCCCTAATGGATGATAACCCTTTTACAGTTAAAAACTCTCTCCAGTTTATATCGAAAATTCGCGAAATCCAGCTTAACGATCACATTATGGTTTCTTTTGATGTGAAATCCCTGTTTACTAATGTCCCTGTGGACGGAGCCTTGGTATGTTTGTCAACCAGGTTACACGAGTTCCATTTTTCTCAATTTGAGATCGAGAACTTGTTGCGGCTCACTAGTTTATGTCTTGAACAAAGTACTTTTGTGTTTGATGATAAATTTTACTGTATGAACAACGGTTTGGCTATGGGAAACCCCTTAAGCCCTATTTTGAGCGATATTTATATGAATTTTTTTTGAGATTAAGATGTTTAAATTAATTCAATTCCCTTTTTATGTTCGATATGTTGATGATTGTTTTGTTCTATTAAATCCTGACCTGAATATAGACGAGGTTCTTTCTATTGTTAATTCAATTGACCCGTGTATACAATTTACTTGTGAAATCGAGGATAATCGCCGATTGGCATTTTTAGACGTTTTGATCATGCGTAATGATAATGTTTTCTTGACCACGGTTTATCGCAAATCATTTGCTGTTTCATTGCCCCCTCATAATAAATCTAATCATCCCTTGAATCAGAAAGAGGCTGCTTTTAATTCTTTTGTTTTCCGAGCTGTCAACACATGCTCCAATAATGATTTACTTAAAATTGAGATAAATTACTTAAAGGCTGTTGCTGTTGATCGTGGCTTTTGCCATACCATGATAGACCGGATACTTGGTAGAATTTTAAAAAAGAACCCTGTTGAATGTACTAAAGAAATCCCAAACAAATTAATTGTTCTTCCATATTTTTCTAAAATTAATTTCAAACTATCTAATATCCTTATAAAATTTGGCTTTTCGACTGTTTTTTCCCCTACAAATAAAATTAAATTTTCTAACTTGAAGGATCCGATTCCTACGCTCAATAATTGGGGTATTTACAGAATATTTTGTGAATGTGGGTTATCCTATGTTGGTCAGACTAGACGCGCCCTAAAATTTAGAATTAAAGAACACATCAATTATGTTAAAAAACAAGAATTTGACAAGTCATCCATTGCCCGGCATGTTTGGGAAAATAACCATACGTTTAACTTTTCTTCCGCTACCCTTATTAAAAACTGTAATTCAACACTTGACCTTGATTTTTTTGAAAGTTTCTACATTAATCAGTTCTCTAATGATCTTGTAAATGACCTGTCAAGTGCACCTTTTTTCTCTGAAATTTGGATGTCGTGAATCACCATAAAATTTTTCTGTATCTGTATTTTCATAGTTTTCTTTTCAATTTAAATATGTTTCTGTATTAACTGTAACTGTGTTTCTTGTTGCCTATATATATTACTGATGCCATGGGTAAATTTTTTCTTACATCGTCATTTCACTGACGAAGAGGGTTCAATACACCCTCGAAACATGTCTGATTTTAACATCTTTAAATAAACAATGTGCAAATGAAACGTCGTTTTTCTAATTTTATCCTATTTTGCACAGTTTGCCAACTATATTTGAACTATATTTGATTTCATGAACTAATTTAAAATTCTCTTTTTGAAATTTGAGTTCCATGTACAAAAGGGAGGTTTGGGGGTCCTCCCCCAGAAAATTGTTTGGAAATTTGACCCTAAGAAACAAGGTTTTAACTTGTTTTGGTACTTTAAGTCTGAATACAGTCTGTCAGTACAGTACTATTTTATTTTCCCCCTTTGAATACTCATCGCCCCCCACTTATTTATCACCCCCTATGATAACACCAAAAGTATTTTACAAGACCAAAAGTTTTTATTTTAGATTCAAAACTTATCAATAGATGCATTTTCCTTACATATAAGCGCAAAAATATGAAGAATGGATTACATTACAAAGCAGTTTATTTAAAATAATTTCCAACTATAGAAAGATTAAAAATATTATTTCCGTTTGTTACTTTCCATTGTATACCAACAATGCAAAATAATATAAATTAGCAACAATGATGTGATGCTGTTTTAAGAAAATTACGACACAACTGATTTTTCTTGAGCTAGCAAATTGTGAGTTTTCTCAAGTGATATAAAAAGCGATTAATATGGATATGTCTACTGTTTTCGGCGGATGTTTCGTCTTCCCGTATATTTGGGGAGTGTGGCAGCTGGTGATGACAGCAAACCCAGCCTATGCAGTGTTCTTGCTGGTTGTTGGCACTGTAGTCAAGGCTTTGACTGAGCAGGTTGGCTCTTGTGAGCAGGATTCAGACAGCCAAGCTGAGGAGATTCCGGAGGACCAGATGACTGTCGACGCTGTCGAGCTCCCAGCTTTGGGATTGGACGAGTCTGGTGAGGACCACCTCATGGCTGGTGACCTGCCAGACTGTACCAGCAAGCTGGTGGAAGCTCCAGCACCTGATATTCCCACCGTTGGAGATGCCTCTCCCTCTGGCCTGATGATGCCTACAGTTTCGGCGGAAGCTCCTGTGACTGAGGACGAATCTGCTGTGATGATGGAAGACACTTTAGTCAAGGTGACCAAGGGACCAGTGGTCATTGAGGAGGAGCCGTTTCCCGTTGCCTGGCAACCAGTGCATGTCCAGAAGCACGCTGTTGTCGGACGCGGCCTCAACTGGAACAACGTGAGGAGGAAGGCAAACTTCGCCCCCAGCCTGTCCTACATAGAGGACGAGTTTTACGGAGGACCCTACTACGTCACCACGGCCAAGCGAGGAGTTCCAGCAGTGTCAAGACCCGAGGATGATCTTCCGGTCACTGATATTGGACGCAAGCGGGGAGGAGTTAGGAAACTCCTGGGGTGGTTTTGCTTTTGCTGCCACTGATAAGATGTTCTGTATATAGTTTTGATATTGTGTATGTGTTCAATAGCAATAGCAATAGTACCATTCCATAGCCCGACCATCAATAGCAATAGGGGAAGGTGGAACTCGA
Organism: Tetragnatha versicolor; assembly: GCA_024610705.1. NCBI lineage: Eukaryota > Metazoa > Arthropoda > Arachnida > Araneae > Tetragnathidae > Tetragnatha > Tetragnatha versicolor. The sequence continues at coordinate 69,697,601 of JANDEH010000006.1, forward strand.
CGTGCAGCCACCTCCACGTGGTGAGTTCTGGGCCGTTCTTACAAAACGGGCGAAGAGCTGCACAATGAAAGTAACTTTCCAATTATTCGAAAATTTCTCATTTTTCAAGCAAAATTACGCAAATATTTTTTTAAATAACCATTAAAAAAGTTTTTTACTGTTTTGAACTTTTATAAAAAGGTTAAAAGCGAGAATATTTCTTTAAATTTTATTTAAATATTATCTTAAAAATTTTGAAAAATGTTCTAATTTCTAAGCATTTTTATAAACTTTGAGCTTGATGCGCGAACTGAAGATATTAACCGATTTAAAAAAATTTTACGCAGTTTTTCTTCTTATTACATCAGACAACTTTTGTCTTAGGTATCTTTTTGAATTTAGAATAAAAAAAGGTTTTTTTCGCTCCAACCTATGGATACTTTTTGAAGTTTTTTTATCAATACAAATTTTATAGAATAAATAATCAATTAAAATTGATAAATTTCACTCCCCACGATCGGATACACTTTTGAAGAATCGTCCAAAAGCGTGAATTGGCGTTTCCTTCACTTTAGATCCATACAAAGAAAGGTTGATCTTTTAGACGGCAAAAGAAATAATAAAATTGAACGTAAGTAAAGTTCCTTCATAGTTTATCGAAAAACTAGACATTTTTTTCTTCCTTCGTGCCGAAACGGCAACGCCGAATAGTCCCATCCCTTTCCAAAGCAAAATTAAATGGATGGTAGCACGGGGGCGTCGTTCCCGGGTCACCCCCAATAATTAGGAACATTGTTTATAAATTTTTTTTTAATTTTTGAGGAAAGACCGAAAGTTTTCTGAATGTTTTTTCCAACCTTTATTCATAAAAAATGGCGCCAACTCACCAATTACCAGGCGCATAAGGGGGACGGACTTTCCATGATTTAGAACCCTTTTTCTTTTAGAATAGGTTGTGAAGCCAGTGCCGAGTTTGGGGGACAATATTTCAATAAAAAATTTTTGTTTCGTGCAAAAAAAGTGCGTAATAATAACGCGAGCCCTTCTCCCAGAAAAAAAATCCAGCTACAGCACTGATTGAAGCATAGAAATTTGATTTTGAAATTGTCTAATCAAATAACCCTAAAAATGAGTTTGACCCTGTTTTAAAAGGTTAAATTTCAAAAAAATTTCCCCCAGACCCCCTTTTTTAGTTAAGAGCATTTCACAAAAACTTGAAGCAAAAGTTAATGAATTGATTCACAAAGCCACCCTAAAATCACTGGTAGAGGATTAATCAAAATAATAGATTTTTTTGAGGGTAGATAATCATGGTTTTGTAAAATCTCTCTGTGGAGGAATCCCAAATCCTTGCTCGTTAAACCTGTAGGTCCGAAAGTCCTGTGGTCAGACATGGTGCAGTTTACCATGGGTCCAGGTGTCTTGAGACTATTTCCCTGCCCTTCAGACGCATGGCAAAATTGTGGAGGTGGTGATAGATAGTGGCAGCATCTATCATAAGGCAGAAGTCGGACTCCTGCCATTTATGGGCCTCTCCACAAGGATTCAAGGCAAGCAAAGGAGCCGTACCCCCTTTGCCTTGAATCCTTGTGGAGCTTGGGTATTCTAAGTGGAACACGACGACAACAACAACAGGTGCAGATAAGAGGAAAAGCCATTAAAAGATGTAACGGGTATTAAAATTCTTCATTCTCCCTTTCCATCTAGGCTTGTTTTTTAGGCTAGGCCATAAATTTTTCCTAATTTTTAAAGAGGTGAAGCACAGGTATCGTTACTTAAAATAGAACTGGCTTTTGCTTTTCATTTTTACGTAACTCTATTTATGTAACATATACATTTCTGGAATGTGTCTCAACTAACTAATAAACCCATATACCTAATCTTTTTTGTTTAATAGAAAAGCAATGAAGAGTGAAATGCAAGGTTGTAGATTAAGTAAAATAGTTTGAAGTTTGTTTTGGTCACCATTAAAAATATTATGAAAAAGCTTAAATTGAGCGACCTAATTATTAAGAGATAGTTCTGCACATCCCTTCCATCTAGGCTTGCTTTTACCTTCATATATGTTTCCTAATTCTTTGAGAGGTGACTAAAGCACAGGTATCGTAACTTAAAATTTAATTTGCTTAAGCATTTTAAATTTTATGTAACGGTATTTATGTAACGTATTATCCGTTTCTGGATAATACGTTACATAATCTAAATCATCATACAATCTAAATCATTTTAGGTTAAAAGTTTCGTGCACCTTATAATACGCAAAATATGCATCCAGCTCTATAAGACGTGGAAGGAACAAGGAAATCCCTCCTTGGCCAGTTCATCTGCAATCCGTAAAGGTCGACATAAGAATTTTGCCGTTTGTTTTACTGTATAATTTTTCCTGAAATATTTTCCGCTTACAATGAGAGGGGTGCATTTAAGGTGCAATCTATAGGGTCTGAAATTGTTTGTTTTTTAAACAGTTTTAAAGGGCAACTTTCCAAAATTTGTCTAGGGAATGACTTCCACATCCGCCATTTAATTGAAATTCCCATTGTTTATATACATTTTTGAAATATAGAGTTCCCCAAAATTAAAATTCTATGTAAGTCATCTTAAAACCTTAAACAAACGAAAAAAAAAAACTCGAGTCAACCCTCCTCCCGAAACAAAAGTCTAATACAGGTCTTCTTGCCCTACTAAAAAGACAGACTGTTGGTATGGCGAGTCGAGTAAAAGCGCTGTTTGGGATCATCCAGTAACATTTAAGGCCCAGAGTCGTCTTGGCTTGCTTCCTGATGAGAATACAGGTGGTGTGGAATAGGCACCTTCCAATTATTGCTTTTTGGCTTTTCCCAAGGAGTGTAAGGAGGACCAATGTAGAGGGAGATCCTCCTTGGACAGTTTATCCGAAGTCTCATTATGAGAAGGTGTCCACTGAGAAGACGATGTGATTATTTTTGGCCAAGATACATGCACCTATATCTGTGTGAAAAGCAAGGTGAAATGGATGGTAGGGGTCAAGAGGATTGTCAGGGGGTGCTTGGAGAAAGAGGACTTGTGTATGCCAGCTAGCGCGAAGAGGGTAAGAAATATTAATAGAATTAGGGAGGAAGGTTCTCTGAATCCTTCCCTTTAGGATTGCATTTATCTTGATAAATAGTTCCCAATTTTTCGAGCGGTGACTAAAGCACTGTCGAGGAATTTTTTGCAATTTGCGGATAATGGAGAGACTGGTTTTGTTAACCTTATTGAAGTCTAATTGTTTAGATGTAGGAGAGAGAGAGCTTTGGATGTCAGGTAAAAAGTTCACCAAAATTCTGCTCGTCAAGGACCGACTCCAGTCAGTACTCTCTATAGCTTAGAAAGCCCGAAAACTGATTGCTGACGTCAGTAAGAGAAGGCTGAAGTTCGCCTCGCCTCTCCAATCAGGGATCTTACCTTCTGTAGCTGAGCCTCTTAACTACAGAGGATAATGCCACTGATAGCTACTGAGCCTCTCAGCCTACCTCTGATTGGAGAGGCGGGGCGATTTTTAGCCTTCGCTTGCTGACGTCAGCAATCAGTGTTCAGGCTTTCTAAGCTATAGAGGGTACTGCTCCAGTCCACTGTCATCAATGTTTTGTAATTCCTAAGTTATCTAAGTCCATTTTCAGGTGCATCTGTAGAGTCCTTTTTGCGATTTATTCGCTAGCGCTATCCTTTTTTGGAGTGTCAACTAATCTTTAAGTATAGAAACACTAAAGAGTGAAATACATGGTGGTAGACCAAGTTAGTTTTTTTTAACCCCACAGATTTTCAGTCACTGTTAAAAGTATTTATTTGGAAAAGCTCAAACTGAGCAACTTCCCCTAATCCTTGAACGTTTCCACTCATCAGGAGGACTAAGTCCACTTAGTTAAATGTTCCTCTAACTATAACTTTTCATTCATCATGTGTACCTCATCTATAATAAGAAGAAGTTCTATGTAAGAAGAATCGTGTCAAACGAACAGAACAAATCTTGAAGAAAACCTGATTTATTAACAAGCTGATAGAACGTCAACTTTTCATGTCTGAGAGTAATACATCCTTTAACTCCCGGAGAAGCCAAATAAAACAATCTCTATACCGCTGAAAGACACTGAGGAGCAGAATTTATGCAAGTACTCCATCTCACCAAATTCGAATAATATTCGCCATAAAATACCAACCAACCAACCAAGTTCGGATATGCAAATTTCAAATCTGAAACTCGTCAACCAAGTCAAAAATGACTTTCAGTTACCACTTTAAAAATTAAGAAAAATTCTACGAGTAAAAAGCCGCCACTGGGTTGGTTGGTGGGGTTTGGGATGGAAGACTCTTTCTATATCTTAGATTCTTAAGTCTCTTTAGTGTCCGTCGAAGACAGAAAAGGTAGAGTCTTTGGAATTTTCACAAAATAAAGAGAAAAGTCTTCAAAAATAGTAGTATTTTTGAAGAAATTGACTGGTACGGTTACAGTTAACTTTGAATAGGGGAAAAATTATGTCCCCCCGTTAAATACGCAGGAACAAATTTATAAATACCCAACTGTATTTATGTCCGAGTACTATACCCGGTGAGAGGCTCAGACTCGAACCGAGGGAGGTTCGACCTGAGGGCCTTTTTGAGATGGATGATGGTACGTGCGCAAGCACACCAAGCCATCGGTTCCTGCAGCTACTAAAGTCTTCTAATTAATTTGAAGTTGACATTCACCATGTAAGCAAATAAATGTATTACATTAGTATGCACATATACTAATACGTAGTATACACATACACTTAGTGTGTATATATTAGTAGTGTATATATATTTAGTATGCATACATTAGTATATATTAGTAGTGTATATATATTTAGTATGCATACATTAGTATATATTCAAGATTGATTAAAAAATACAGCATATCGGAAGCCAGGGTTCGATCCGAGAACCTTTCGATCCGAAACATAACGGTCTAGCACACAAGGCCATCGGTTCCTGCAGCTAGTCAGGTCTTCTAATTAATTTGAAGTTGACATTCACCATGTAAGCAAATAAATGTATTACATTAGTATATACATATACGTAAATACATAATAGTAGTATATACATATTTAGTATGCATACATTAGTATATATTCAATATTGATAAAAAAATACAGCATATCGGAAGCCAGGGTTCGATCCGAGAACCTTTCGATTCGAAACATAACGGTCTAGCACACTAGGCCATCCGTTCGTATGCTGGAATGAATTGAGAGAACTATTGACTTTCAAATTTAACAATGCAATCGATTATGAATAAGTCTAATCGATTCTTATCAACAATGAAGTCTAAACCTTTAGAAATTTCCATGAAGGAATTTAACTAAGTCTAACCCTTTTCTGGAAACCTTAAAATAACGCTAAGGCATAAAATATTTCGTTTAAATGAGACCATAACTGCCAGATTTAATAAATAAAAACATCCCACTCAATTGCTTCTATGTCCAGTCCAAGGTTTGAACCTAGGTCTAAAGCATCCTAGCCATACACGCATCCCCAGAGCCACCGACTCATTCAACATGTGAATTAAATAAAAGCTATGATATTTAAATTTAAAATATTTTAAATAGTATAATCTGGGATCGAACCCTGAAACTAAGCGTGCCAATCAAACACACATCCACTGAGCCATCGGTTCATACACAACAGCAGATTGAAAAATAGCTGCCACTATTTCATCTTTTACATTTTAAATAGGAAAAATGGAAAGGACTAATGGATGAAAAAAATACTTCATATCGGTAGCCGGGGTTCGATCTGATAACCTTTCGATTCGAAACATAACGGTCTAGCACACTAGGCCATTCGTTCGCATGCTGGATTGAACTGAGATATAATTATTAACTTTACATTTTTACAATGTAATCTATTATGGAAAAAGTATAATCGATTTTTTTATCGATATAGAAGACATTTTTAACCTTAGAAAACTTCAAAGAAATTTAATTAAATATAAACACGATAAAAATACATTGTATCGGTAGACGGGGTTTCGGTTCCAAACATGAAGCTCTATCACACCAGGCCATCCGGTCATATGCTAGAATCATTTGAAAGAACTAGTGACTTTTAATTTTGACATTGTAATCGAGTACGAAGAAGTCTCATCGAGGACATACTTAAGCTCAACGTAATTTCTAAGAAACAATTTAACTAAATTAACCCCTTTTCTGGAACCTCAAAATAACCATTAAGCTACAGTTAACTGTGACCATAACTGCTAGCATGTATTAATAAAAATAACCACGTGGTTGCTCTTAGCATACACTAGTAGAACTTAAGATCGAACCCAGGAACTTAGCGTGCAAACCACACACGTATCCGCTAAGGCTTAGCGGATACGTGTGAGTCGATGGCTTAGCGGCTAAGCCATTGACTCACATGTCACCAGACACAATTATATATGTGGATTTTAAGGGTTTTTTTTAATTTTAAACTAGGGGGCTCTGCCCCCTGCTCGCTATCGCTCACCAACCCCCGGAACTGCTTCGCAGTTCTTTGAAGATCGCTTCGCGATCTTTGCGAGCAGAGCTCGCTTGTTTCATCTCAACTATCCAGTACAACCTGGAACTTGTGTGCTTAGTCTGTTCATTTAGGATAGGCGCCTGAAACAGGATAAAAAACGCTCAATAATGCTTATCAGACAACTTCAGTGACCGATTGTTTTTACAGTATTTTAACTACTTCTGCTTAGGCTGCCTTGTCATTGCAGAAGAAAATATTTTCGACGATAATTGGAATAATTACGCTTCTAAATACATTACGTCTCAGGCGCCAATTCTAAATGAACAGAGTATTGTTAATGATCATTTAATATCGAAACTTTTTATACCTCAAACTTTTCAATAATTTAATTCGGATCATTACCACAAAATATCAAAATAAAACTTACTGAAATATTCCTTTTTAAATTATCAATATAATTTAATGGATAGAGGGCTACCGCCCCCTGCTCGTTTACGCTCACCAACCCCCGTAACTGCTATGCATCTCTTTACAGATCGCTTCTTGATCTGTAATATCTGCAATCGATCTGCAGCAGAGTAAAACAAACTTCCCGAAAATCTTCTTCCTTTCATCGGCACAAATAACACTCAATAAAGTTAAATTATTTATTTCTCTAGTGGTTCAAAAAATATCGAAGTATCTTTAAAATATTATTAACCAAGTCTATACTATAACGCTAGCAAACTTAGAGCAAAAATCTGCACCTCGAAACTTTTAAATTTAAATATCCATGCTCGCGACAATCTAGTAAACAGACAAATATAAAATTTTAAAACATTAAACACGTCTGATAAAGACCTATTAAAACTATGAAAAAAATAAAACTTTGATGCTTAATAATTCCAAAACTAATTAGAATTTTTTAAAGAACTAAAAGCCAATCTCTTTCTAAAAAATAATAATATAAGTACTTAAAAAATCACATTGATACCGTGATTAGTTTTCATTTTAGATAGAAAATAACGAAAAAGTGTCAAAAATTTCGAAAATTAAAAAATTAATTACTCTAAACCAAATTCGAAATTCGAAAAAAGGGCGACGTAGTGCACATCTTCATACTTCAGAGTATTAGGCTGCAAAAAATCATAGTTCTGCTGCTATTAGATTTCGCTGAACTGGATTACGCGGCGAAAAAAGAAAAACTTCAACTCTGACCTTAAAAATACCCCAGTACTAATTATCACATCAGTTAGCTTTTTGTTCGAGAATGTGCCCCAAATATTCCTCTACAAGCATTTCAAATTTCATAAATTTCTATCAAGTAGTTTTTGCGATAGGAGAGTTCAAAGAGTTGAAAAATTAAATTTTCTGAAACAGCGGCAGCGGCGGTGACAGTAACTTTTTTTTAATATAGAGAGATAAGAAAAAATCTGGGATCGAACCTAGGAACGTAGCGTGCTAACCACACACGCACCTAGAGCCATGGACTCATTCAATAGAAATAAATAATAGCTGTGGATTTAAATTTTATTTTAAATAGAAAAAAATCTAGGATCAAACCCAGGATCACATAGCGTGAAATTTTTACAATGTAATCGATTATGGGAAAATGTCTAGTAAATTTTTTATAATTTCAATTTTTACTTTAAAACAGTGTTTCCCAACCTTTTTCAGTCCATGCCCCACCAAAGCCTTTCTAAATTTCCCATGCACCCCTGGTCTAAGTGGCATATACAGAAATATATTTTGAGAAGGAGCCAGAATTATTTCTTAGCCTCCCCCTCCTATGCATATTTAATAAGTCTAATGAAGCTTTTTAGAACATTCTTATGTAGAATTTTCATGCTAAAGAACTAAATCAAGTTATGAGTAATTAAGTTCTAAGTACCAAGGGGGGTCTGGGGGTCCTCCCACAGCAAGTTTTGGAAATTTGACTCTAGGAAGCAGGTTCTTCACTAGTTTGGTATCCCTAGTTGGGATATTTGGATATAAATTTTTAGCTAAGATTTGCATTTTGATGAACCTAATGTAAAAAAGTTTCAAATATAAGAGTTCTAAAAGCAAAGATATTTTTGTCATCCCCCAGAAAAGGTTTGCAAATTAGACTCTAAAAACAGGGTTTCAACTTGGTTTTGATACAAACTGGTCCAGATTTCAGACAAACATTCTCAGATAGGATAATAGGATCAGATTTTTATAAACTTTTGTTTAAAAAGTTTTTTTCTTTAATTTTCCCCCTGGCTTTGCCTACCTGGGGGGCAATTTGGTTGAAAATTTTCAAATTGCCCCCCAATAAAATGATATTGCCCCCCGGTGGGGCGTGCGCCCCACGTTGGGAAACACTGCTTTAAAATGTCCAAGAACTGTCCACATCAATTTCTTTCTTTATAAAACGTTTCAAATTTCATAAATTTCTATAAAATAGTTCTTGCGCTGTGAAGGTTTAAAGTGCTGAAAAAAAATTTCTGAAACACAGCGGGGGAAACTTTTTTTAAGGTAAGAAGGTCCACTCAAAGTACGCCACTCTTAGAAAAGTTATCTAGATAGAATTAAAAAAAATGTTCAGCCCCATTATCCGCATATAATAAAAGTATATTTTCTTCTGAATGTTTCGAAGTATCTTAGCAACCATTTGGATGAAAGCTGCTGCTTCAACTCTGGACAGGGCAATGCGAGATTTTTCAATTGCACGACAGGACATCCCAATATGTCCCATCACACGATACGCTACTAGAACATCGTCTCGAAACACGATTAGAAACATTTGTTTCCGCGTGTTTCTAAGGGGGAAAAAACCTATAACTTCGGTTTTTTTACAATCACAGATGAAGGACTTCAAGCCAGACGATTCGCAGCCGTTTCTTGCGAATGTTCCATTATGAGGGAAGATAACTCTGATTACTTCCCTTACTTCACACACGCCATCGGGTCGAGTCTTCTATTGACTCTTACACAACATTATTTATACAACTGCACAGATACTGTCATTCAAAACACCTAGACAGTCAAAACAGGGATAACCATTCAAAGCAGGAGGAAAAAAACATGTTTTGTATATGAAGAGTCAAACGAAACAGCAAAAAAATTTTCTTTGAGTCCCAGACTCCTTTTTTGCATGGAGTATTGCACAACTTTTGAGTAATACACAACACATACATAACCTTTTTCATTTGTCTCTCTAGGGGAGGGTTTACAACTTAGAGATACCGTTCCAACGCCATTTGTTTTTTTCACATCAGAGATCACATTGCGAGAGTAAAAAAGGTGGGCTAAATTGTTAATTAAAAAAATTAACTTTGACCGTAACTGACAAAGTTTAACTGCTCCACCCCATATCATTCTCATCCGCATCCTCCCAACAAAATTTCCTTCAATTCCGATAAACGGTTTGGTTGCAAGAGGCCCTTGAATCGTATAAATTATTTTATGGACACCCTATATGTATTCGCAAAAAATAAACAATAAAAAAGATAAAAAACCGATTTTGAGCGTAAAATTTACCGATATTTTTTTTTGAAGAAGGACCTCACACAAACCCCTTTGATATTTTGGCGTCTATCTATTATGCTTTTTTCCCATGAAAATTCTGTGGTTCACAAGAAACGGATCTCTTAGGATGTAACCCAAAATGAGCTGAAACTTTACTTTTAGAGGAAAACTTTCAGGGATGACCCCCAGACTCCTAATCTTCACTTGTAAAATAACTTCAACTGTAAAATTTTGGCAGAATGGGCAATATAATTCAAACACTACTATTAATATACATATAACATTTGTATCAAAAATATATATTTTTAAAATTATACCTTACCTCTACACAGGTGAAGATATTTTAACCAAATTGAACTGATATTTTAAAGTCACCAAGAAGAAAAGAAAGGATCGATTTAAAAGAAAAAAAAAGCTTTTTATTATCTAAACAATACTGGCAGTTCAAGCTATCAAAGCACTAACACAAACGTATTTAAGTACACCAAAAGAGCTTTCAAAAAATAAGTGAGATAATATTGCACATAAAGTTTCACATTTGATTTTCCACGAATATATTTTATTCGTAAAAAACGGCAGTTTAATCGTATAATCAACAAAGCCAATCGGTTTTACTTAATTTTAAAACCAAAAATTTTGCAAAAGAACTAATAAGAGGTACCAAGTCATTGAACTATTTCAATCATATAAAAATATCGAGTTTTTTTGTTTAAGTATAGAAAGTAGCATTTCCATCATAAAGTAGCATTTCCATAGATTGTTCTTTATTGTATGCATCTTTTAACGAAAATAAGGTTGTACCCTCTTAACTCCTGAGTGAAGAAGGAAAACTGTTTCAAGAAACAAAAATTTTTCCGTATAATAAGGAAGTTGCATGTGTCAGATTTTCAAAAACAAACAAGTGTTCCGTATGGTTTTTTGTAAGGTAAAATGAAATATCTAGTAAATTTTTCAAAAAAAAATTTACAGGTAATTAAATATTTTAATTTAAAAGTCGAGAAAAAAAACACGTGACTGAAAACGCTTATTGTTTAAAGATGTCAACAATCATACCATCAACTCCATTGCTTTACAACAATTTTAATCGTATGATGACGGCAAATACGATGATCCCAAACTCTTGGCGTTTTCAAAAAGTAGATTTTTGTTAATTTTTTTGGCAATCAAAAAAATTTCTCGATCGGCCTTAAATTTTGGGTAGTAGCTTATTTTTGCAAGAAGAATCGATTAAAAAAAATCATGCAACTTCCTCATTGGTACGAAATGGGTTTCAATGAAATAATCGTAGGAGAGAGGGGACACATATATCTATGTTGAATTCAACTTAAAAATCAAGAAGGTGGCTATATTATAACATCTTTTGCCTGAATTTTCAAAGCAGTGGGTACATTGGAACCCTTAGAGTTTGAAAATTGCCTGCTTTGGAAGGTGCTAAGTAAAATTTTCTTCTCCTTTTATTCGAGTGAAAATTCAATCGCGTAAGCCTATTCAAGTAGCCTTTGCCTTCTATTACGGCATCAATCAAGTCCAAAAAAGTTTTGAGAGACATTAAATCTATTTTTTACTCTTAAAATTCTTGTTACTAATAAAATGAGTTTTGTATTATTTAAATGGGCGTTCAAATGTACCCCTCCAACTGTAGCACATTAGATTTTTTTTTTTTAGAATGATGATTCAAGTTGGAAATTTTTGATGAATGCATCTAAAAAGTACCAAAAAATTTCAAGAAAGTTGCACAAACTTAAGAGTAAATAAAATTCTGTTTCAATATCTTCTAAATATATGAAGAAATAGTCAAGCATTTACTTTTTGTTCTCCAAATGTGCCCCCTCTCCCTAACCTATTTTACAAAGCGTCTATTAGGAAATTTTCGAACTATAACCTCTGATTATGAAACTCGAGCAATCTGAGGTAAATAAAAGATTGCGAGCGGAAAAATCAGGAAGCCTGACCATGAAAGTTCGTAAAAACAGGCTAAAATCGAAAATAAATAAGCTAGCAAGGAATATCATTGCTAGGCTACGAGATAAAAAATAGACAATCTCGGGCTTTGCCAATAAAGACGCAACATATGATTCCATTGGCACAAAAAAGCATGTAACTGTTACATAAGTCATATAAAATACTTTGAAACAAAAAATAAATTTTTAAATCTTAAAACGCAACATTGAAATAAAATTTAGTCTATGAACCAAAACATGTCTTACCTCTTAAAGAAGTTTTTCTACATAAAAAGGATTATCGAAGAGTGATAGAAATTTTCAAACTTAAAAACGTCAAAAATGAAAAAATAAATGATTTTGTTTGCAACAGCAGAGTTTGTTATATCTAGAAAAGGGTTTTATGATGAACAGATAATTTAACCTTAACAAGGTTGGTATAGTATAGTTTTTAAGTAAATCGTTGCACATAATTATTTACGCATTACTTCAAGTACAGTAGAACCCCGATTATCCGCGAGCGGATGATCCGCGAGGCCAGGAAAAAAGGTTTTAAATGATGAGAGCAAATTTTAGATGAGATTAGAGACATTTTAGATGTAGAGCAAATGTTTCTGCTGTACTTCACCTATTTTAAAAGTTTTACATATCATGTTTAAGTACAATAAAAGATAGTTTATAAGCTGAAATATTTTTTTCGTGTTTTCACATCATTTTTAGTCTTTTTTCGGGTTATCCGCGATTTTCGTTATCCGCGGTACCCTTGCCACCCAATAGCGCGGATAGTCGGGGCTCTACTGTATAGTAATTCAGTTTCAGCACATATGATGGAAATACATACCTTGGAATACATTATCTCTAATCAAAGTAAATATTTACTTCAAATCTTGGAGTTAGTGAAATTGCATTTTTCCTCTAAAATTGCACAGATGAAGATTTCGTCTGGTAAATTAAATGAACTCGTGAAAGTACTAATCAATAGCAGGGGCGTACATAAGGGGGCGTCCACCAAAAGGTGCACCAAGCGGAATTAAAAACTATTTTTTAAGGTCAAATTCCCCAAAAAAATTCTGAGGAAGGACCCACAGACCCCTCCTTTTATACTCGAAATCCTATTATTCTCAATTTTTTTAGTAAGTTAATCAAGATGGTTGTCTCCTGGAATTGCTCTCTACGTACGCCACTGCTGATCAATTGCATTTCACGCGAAGAGTCATGGCATGACGTCACAATCGAAATACTGTACAACAAACAAACGTAATGCATGATTCCTCATTCTCAAAAAGGCAGCATTTATATGTAAAAATCACAGAGAAACTAATAAAAAGCAATAAATACGTTTTGATATATATATAAAACTTTTGAAACAAATATAAAAATAAGTAAAGAATAAACATTCACATTAAAAACAAGCAGTGGAAACAAGCATTTCAAAACAAACATTAAAAAAATAATCTCTTATTATAGCCAACTACATTATACTCTGTTCATTTTGAACTGGCGCTTGAAAATATTTCCTTCCCCCACCACCGATCAGTAACCATAGCAACTATCCTCGTCAAAGTGACGAAGAAGGCTTACGATTGGCTGCTCGAAGATCGTAACTATGGTTACGCTTCTAGCGTGGGGGAAAGCACTATTTCTCAAGCGCCAATTCTAAATGAATAGATTATAGAACGTGGGCTTACGGGAGAAAGGCACGGCTCAACTCAACTGACGAGCCAACTTCTATTCCAGACCTCCCCCTCAAAATACTGTTTTCCCTTGAAAAATTTATAGAAAGTTCAGCTTTGATGGGTCTCAAAATTAGTTAAAGCACTACTTTTAGGAGCGAAATTCCAAAAATTTTCCGGAGTCGGAACTTCGCTTTTTTGAAGCAACTTCTGTCCAGAAATGTAGCAGTCAGAGGGTTAAGGGATAAATGTTTTCAAAAAATTTTATGGACTATTTTCCCGTCCTGCCAATTCAACTTGGGATTCACACTTTTGAGTTAACTCCCACCGGAATAAAAGTCCGTTTTCTAAGTTCTATTTTAATAAACACAGTACAGAGCCTGCTGCGAGAGCTTAAAGGCTTTACTACCGCTTTCAAAAAAATCTGCCAAAAGTGGCTTTCTCCCCTAAGCCGACGATTATAGAATATATCTCTATTATACAATCTATATATTTATCAGCACTTCAAGAATAGTCCTTTTTACATCGCATATATTATGATTCCATGAAGTCAACAGTATATACGGGCGTGGTTAAAAAACTAACTAGTCACATCGATGTCTTAATTAAGAGATGGGACAACTAAGCAGATAAATACACACAGGTGACTCAGCTTAATGAGATCAGTTAAATCAATCTATTTTTCTTATTAAAGTTATGACTGTGCAGTTAAAGCATTTAAAACGAATTTAGAGTAGATCGTAGACTATTTTCTGTTATCTAAGGGGAAAATACAAGTACATGTAACACTAATAAATTAACGAATCCCTTTGTAAAATAACTGGAAACGGGCTTTTTTCGTCGGGGATATGGAAGAAATTTTGATGAACATTGAGCGATGAGTTGATGCAAATAAGTCATACATTGTGCGTAAAGTTAAATTGAAATGACCGGGACCTGTTGATTGCATTAAGCGGAGTCGACCGTATGTGTTCCCCCTGAGAAGGATTCTAATAAGAACAACTTAAGCAACGAAAAATAGTTAGGAATAATTGGGAGATTCCTTTAACATATAGGTCTTTCTACGCGTTTTCTTTTAAATGGCACTATACTCTTAAAAAAGTTAATTAATTTCTTCTATTATTTTTTCTTACAGGCCTCACAGTTACTCCTTGTTACGAGCAAAGTGGCCAGTCATTATTAATAATGCCCGAAGTGAGGCGGCAACGCGATAAATGTAATGACATTTTTATCATTTTGCCCGAAATAATCGGGCATTATTAATATTGACCGGTTTACAACATTGCCCTTAACATATACTATACATGTGTAATTAACAAAGATTGTAAGTCTGAAATGCGCGCATGTGGAAAGCAATCTCGCAGCTATACTACAAGAACATTTCATAAATATCACTCGCGAACGAAAAGAGCAAAATACACGACTGACAACTATAAAAATCACATAACGTTTGTGTCCTATTCACCACGACTGAACAACAACAGTCCTTATCGGTAAAAAGTTTTTTTAATACGCTTCCACTCTGAAAGTTCAATTTTAAGTATGGACTGATTCATTTTGACCGAGTTTAGGCACTAACTTAAGGAAGAACAAGCATACTTGCCAACTTTTGAAAACGTACATCCGTAAAACTTTTTGCGTAACATTACAAAACTACAACTTAAAGCTTTTCGCGCATTAACAAGCCTGAAAAACATAAAAGCGAATTCCAATCCCGGTAAAGTTGTTTTTTCCGCACTATAAACGAAACACGAGAAGAAGCAAACTTTATGGGGAGTGAGTGTCAAGACTCGCCGGCGGGCACGGCAAATCCGAAAAAAAAACTTGTAAAAAAGCCAAACTTCACTCAATAAAAGGACCAAAATTAAGAAAATCGTAAGGAAAGGGATTAGTAGAGGAACCTGGTTTTGAAGTAAAGATACAATAAGAGAAAATCGTTTAAGTAATGAGTGTTTTGCGTTTTCACGGATAGTTAAGTGAACAAAAACGCAAAATCCGTAAAACTAAAGAAAATCCGTAAACATTACGGACAATCCGTAAAAGTTGGCAAGCATGAAAAAGGTACAGGGTGTCCATAAAATAAGTAACCCGATTTAAGGGCCTCTAGATTTCTGTTCAAGCTAGACTAGTGAATGGTTAAGAAAATATGACTAGTATCAGGAAATAGCAATAAAAACTAATGAACTCACAAGCACACTTTGATTTTACTAGTTTAAATTGCTATTTCCTGATACACTAGTCATATTTTCTTATCCATTCACTAGTCTAGCTTGAACAGAAATACCAGTTTCAATGCTGTTTTCATTTGTCTCTCTAGGAGCGAGTTTTCAACTCAGTCAGAGGTACCGTTTCAACGCTATTTGTGTTTTTTCACATCTGGGATCACATAGCGCGAATAAAAAAGGGGGGTTACATTGGGAATTTTCAAATTTTTTTTTCACTTTAACCGTAACTGATAAAGTTAAACTGTCCCACCCCATACCATTCTTGTCCCCATCCCTCAAAACGTCTTCCACCAAAATTTCATTTAATTCCGATGAACGGTTTGGCTTCTAGAGGCCCTTAAATCGGGTTACTTGTTTTATGTATATTAAACTTTAAAAACCTTTTTAGATGGTCAAAAAAAGCGGCATTCACACGAATCAAGTTATCTTCTTTCTGCTATACTCGAAAGAAAGACGTAATCTCACGGCCGCTTTCTGATCAGCGTTGGTTAAACAGCATAGCAATCAAAGAAAGCGATTCCTTCTTTGATTGGTTGGTTAACTGCTGATCACAGAATACGGCCGTCAATGTCGTTGATAATAGTCTAAGAGCCCGTGAACCCCAGACCTTCGTTATTTTGTAAAAGCTGAAAACTTGTCAGCGCATGCTCCCAACTCAGGTAAGAACGATGGACCATTATGAAGTTTGGGTTACCCTGGCTTTGGCAGGTAAATGGTACTAAAGGTGTGTAAAATACCGATCTACTTTCGTCAAATTGTAAAGTATGATTTTTTGGTATTACCTTCAGAATATTATAAAAAATCACGTCATTCATTCCCAGACACTTTCCATAGTGGCAACCCCTTGCCAGACGCCCTAATGTTCATGAAATTATAATTCTACTTACGTTATATTGTAAAAGCTGATTTTTATATATAATACTTGGGTAATAGTTAGATAATGTTTCCTCATTAGCCAGACATTTTTGATAGTTCCAACCCCTTGCCAGACAAGCATGTAGGGTAGCTGTAGAGCGAGCGCGAGACAGTATCCTATGGATGGGTGCGAGTGAGATGGCATGATTACAATGACTTATGCAAATTAACTTTTTGGCAGATTTATACAACTATTAATCTGTGTAAATCTCAAAAACATCTCAAGAAAAGATATTCGATGCTACAACTACATAAGTTTTTTTTAGTTTTTTAATCTATTTTTCACGCAAAAATAATAGTCCACTGAAAATAGAGTTGAACCTCGGACAAATTACAATAAAAGGTTTCTCAACGGTTTTCACTTAGGAATGACCTCAATAATAACATACTAAAAATCGGCCAAAATCGGCCGGGCGGAAGTTTAATTTTTTTCTCTCTATATTAAAAAAAAGTTACTGTCACCGCCGCCGCTGTTTCAGAAAGTTTAATTTTTCAACTATTTGAACTCTCATATCGCAAAAACTACCAGATAGAAGTTTATGAAATTTGAAATATTTGTAGTGGAATATTTGGGGCACATTCTAGAACAAAAAGCTAACTGATGTGATAATTAGTTCTGGGGTATTTTTAAGGTCAAAGTTGAAGTTTTTCTTTTTTCGCCGGTAATCCAGTTCAGCAAAATCTATTAGCAGCAGAACTATGATTTTTTGCAACCTAATACTCTGAAGTATGTAGATGTGCACTACGTTGGCCTTTTTTCGAATTTCGAATTTGGTTTAGAGGAATTGATTTTTTAATTTTCGAAATTTTTGACACTTTTTCGTTTTTTTCTACCTAAAATGAAAACTAATCACGGTATCAATATGATTTTTAAGCACTTATATTCTTATTTTTTAGAAAGAGATTGGCGTTTAATTCTTTACAAAATTCTAATTAGTTTTGGAATTATTAAGCATCAAAGTTTCATTTTTTTCATTGTTTTCGTAGGTCTTAATCAGACGTGTTTAATGTTTTTAAATTTTATATTTGCCTGTTCACTAGATTGTCGCGAGCACGGATATTTAAATTCAAAAGTTTTTTGAGGTGCACATTTTTGCTCTAAGTTTGCTAGCGATACACCCTAGTACAGCGTTTCTCAACCTTTTTACTCTCACGGAACCCTTTTGATAATGATCAAGCTCCGGGGAACCCTATAGCGCCCACACAACAGTGGCGTATATATAGAAATTTCTTTCGGGAGGGGCCAAAAATTATTACTCAACATCTCAAAAGTATATTTAAAATAGGTTTAACGTAGCTTTTTAATGCATTTTTATGTGAAATTTGCATTCATGAGAACTTAATATAATAAAAATTGTGATTAATAAAGTTTCGAGTAGGAAGGGGGGTTTGGGAGTACTCCCCCAGAAATTTTTTAGAAATCCCACCCTAAAAACTAGGTTTTAACTCGTTTTTGGTACATTTAGTGCAAATTTAGAATTTTCCTTTTTAGGTAGGATTACAATTTTCATGAAAGCATTATAAGAAATTGAAAATAATACAATTTCATGTATTAAAGGGGGGTTTGGGGGCCCTCCCCCAGAAAATTTTTAAAAAATTGACCTTATATAGCAGGGTTTTAACGTATTTTGATATGCCTAGTCCGAATTTCGGGGGAGGGCAGGTCCCCCTCGCCACTGTCATGCAACAATATTTTTTCTTGCTATTTTGTCCTCTCTCAGAATTGATTTT
Organism: Tetragnatha versicolor; assembly: GCA_024610705.1. Lineage (NCBI taxonomy): Eukaryota > Metazoa > Arthropoda > Arachnida > Araneae > Tetragnathidae > Tetragnatha > Tetragnatha versicolor. The sequence goes on from JANDEH010000006.1 coordinate 69,716,015, forward strand.
TAAAATTACCCTTAAACTAGTGCTTGATCTTCTTTCAAACTTTTTCTCTTGTGGAACACCCAAGGAAAAAAGCTACTTGAGACAGCAGAATGTTCAATTGAAAATCGCTGTATAACAGACGTCAAAATTTTAGATAGAAGTTTGGGAGTTCTCCCTAGAAATTAAAAAGAGAGTTAAGAAATTAAAGTAGAGTTTCAGTGTATTTTAAGAACCTTTGGGTTACATCTGAAAAGAACAGTTCCTTGTAAAACACAGAATTTTCAAGGGGAAAATATAATTTTTAGCGCCAAAATTTCAAGGGGGGCAGGGTCCTTCCTCAGGAATTAATTTTAAAATTCCCCTTTAAACTAGTGTTAATCTTCTTTTCAAACTCTTCGTGGAACACCCAAGGGCTACAGAAGAAAATGTTCAACGGAAAAACACTTGCTCACATTTGGCTGGCTGATGCCTAATTTATTTAGAGGGTTATCTAAAATGTAAACCAGAACAACAAAAAAAAGATTTTCGGATCCCTCGCGGAACCCTTGAGGAAGCCTCGCGGAACCCATACACTCTTGCCAGGGGCGTCATTTCAGTTTTTCGTTGGGGGGGCAAGGATTTTTTTTAATGGGTCTGGACCTTGCTGTAACTAGTTTTTTTGGCGGGGGTTGCCTCAACTTCATTTTCAAGGTAATATCATGTCAAAATTTGACAACGTGAACTCTAAGGAAAAATGGGGGGACTGGGGGTTCACCCCCAGGAAAATTTTGAAAATTTGTCTCTTTAATTAGTGTTTTAGCTCGTTTTGAGACCCTTTGGGCTGCATCCAAAGAGAGCAGTTTCTTGTAAACCACATAATTTTCTAGGGAAAAGAGTTGTAAATAAATGTCAAAGTTTTAAGGGGGCTAAGGGTCCTCCTCCAGGAATTTTAATTCCCCTTTAAACTAGTGTTTTATATCTTTTTCACAAATGGGGAAAACACTAAATAAGAGACGTTGAAATTTTAGAGGGGGGCTGGGGGTCCTCCCCCTGAAATTTTTTGAATTTGAACCCTCAAAAGTAATGTTTTACCTCCTTTTGAGACATTTTGAGTTGCACCCAAAGCTCCTTGTGAAAGTTACAGAATTTTCAAGGAACTTGCAGCTATTTTTCCTATAACAGTAGAAACCTTGGGGGGGGCGGTTGCCCCCCCCTGCCCCCCCTAAATGACGCCCCTGACTCTTGCGCTCGCTCCTACAGCTACCCTACATGCTTGTCTGGCAAGGGGTTGGAACTATCAAAAATGTCTGGCTAATGAGGAAACATTATCTAACTATTACCCAAGTATTATATATAAAAATCAGCTTTTACAATATAACGTAAGTAGAATTATAATTTCATGAACATTAGGGGTGTCTGGCAAGGGGTTGCCACTATGGAAAGTGTCTGGGAATGAATGACGTGATTTTTTATAATATTCTGAAGGTAATACCAAAAAATCATACTTTACAATTTGACGAAAGTAGATCGGTATTTTACACACCTTTAGTACCGTTTACCTGCCAAAGCCAGGGTAACCCAAACTTCATAATGGTCCATCGTTCTTACCTGAGTTGGGAGCATGCGCTGACAAGTTTTCAGCTTTTACAAAATAACGAAGGTCTGGGGTTCACGGGCTCTTGCTCTATAAGAGATTCTGCAAGTAGATGACAAAGTACTTTAGTCAACCTTCTGAGCGTTCTGCCCGAACCCGATTTTTGACCACAAGCCTCTTTCATTCTTTGTGCATTTAAAATTGATTTTACTCTACGGAATGACCATTGTAAAATAACAGACAAGCTCCAAAGAATGACAGTTTCTTTAGAATAATCGAACCTCAAGAATAAAATATTCTGCAATCGTTTGAGTCCATACTCAACCGGTGGCCTCTTCATACGAAACAACCAGCGAGGATTTGATTTTCGTAAGAATGGCTTACCCACCTTCTTCGACCCTGGGTCAAGCAGTAGAGAATGCGTTGTAACTGAGTGTGCAGAAAGAACACTTAAGGGTGTGGATGGTGTCCAACCATCACAAGATAGGATGTTTCTACACACAAGCCTCTGACTTATTTCCTGTGATGCTACTGGTCAGTTATTAGGACAGCTAGAAGCTTGCAGAGGACAGAATGAAATGACCTTTCTTTGGAAATCTAGATGACGATAACGAGCTCGCGATGATTTAAGATTAGGTTTATAGACTTTGGTTTTATTGCTCAAGGAGAGAAAAAGGGAAGATAAATAAAGCAAACAAGATCGCATGGGAGGTCTCTTTCGCTCTCCCTAATACTTATTGCGTCAAAACATGCATCAGGCGGGTTTTTGAGCCAGACTTTGGTTTTATCGCTCAAAAACACGCTCTTCCGAGTATTGGGGATAGCCACACAAAGAGGCGAGCTTATAAATCGAATGCGAATCTCCGAAAGGCCCCAAATCACGAGGGAATCGGGAAAGTCAAAGCGTTTCTCTCTTGCACAGTTTCCACGTTCATCGATGCATAGGTTGACCGAGCCACTGGCGCTCGTTTACGGGATCATAGTCACCTTAGACGTTTCCTCATAGCGATGAGCTGTTCTGTCTTCAACGACCATCTCGAAAAGCACGTGCATTTCTCTTCACGTGATTGCTGCAGTTTTCGTCGCGTGCGTTGGGGTTTCACCAAACGATCGCTTAAGAATCTTGCACTAAAACAGTGACTTCCGAGTGAGTATTTTAGGTTACTCAGCACCCATTAATATTCCGCTCGATATAATTTTTTTTTAATCTTTAACAATTGATAAGTTTTGAAGATCGACTTAAGAACTGTTCTTAAAACCACAAATCAAGAAAAAATAACATTGGGTCTTAAACTTCTCCCATTCTGAACTTTACCGGTGAAATCAACTATTATCCTACCCCATTCCCCAGATCTCAAGAATTTCTTTATTTATCTTTTCTTATCTAAGAATTTCTTTGATTGTTCTGACTTCTGTGTTATGACCTCTAACAAATTTAGGATCTGAAACGTGGCTTCTCTGCATTGCCCCGGAAATCTGTAGAACCCGTTTCACCACGGTGGTAGTCTTTCGGAGGAAAAGCCAACTCCAAGGGGCAAACCTAGCTCTGGTGTGGAATCTAGGCTGTTGTTCTTTATTTGTTGTTTTTATGTATATGTTATATTTTTGGAGAATGCAAAGATTTGTTGGTTTGTACCCAGGCCTTATATCTGACACCAATTTTTTTAAATCTGTCTGATCCCCACAGGAAAATGACGAGTTTGTTGCCTAAATAAAGGGAGCAACTTGCTTAAAAATATATGTATAAACAAGGTTTTTTTGCTTTGTTTTAAACGACTGTTTTAAACTAAGTGTTTTAAACGTAACAACCCTGTTTCGAACAATGTTGTTTTTTTGCTTGGTTTTAAACGTGTTTAAAACAAGTGTTTTAAACGTACCGACCCTGGTCCCGGGGTGCTACTGACTTTAACTCAAAATTCCGGAAAACTATTATTTGAGTAAGGAACTTTTATCCGGAATATCAAATGGAATTCTCCAAAATCCGAAACATTTTCAGATGCAATCGTGCTTAGAACCTATAGAGGGCCCGGGTTCCTCATAAAAGGTTGCAGACAAGCTCTACTTTTTAATTAGACCTCATTTTGCGCTTTCTATACTCCATTGATTTTGAATATATAGGTGCCTGAGTACATTTCCTTCCCCCACCACTGAATCGGTAACCATGGCAACTATCAACGTCAAAATGACGAAAAAGGCTTAAAATTTGTCTACCGTCGCTTGGCGGAGAAAAATCGGTTTCTCTGCATTGTGGAAGGCAGAGAAAATCGGTTTTCGTCCACCTTCCGACGGCAGACAAGTAATACTATTGGCTGTACAAAGAGAGTAACCATGATTACGCTTTTACCGAGGGGGAAAGCATTATTTCTCAGGCGCCAATTCGAAATGAACAGAGTGTAGTTGAGCTCACGATTTTCGAAAAAAAAAACAGAAAAATTCATGCTACTGAAAAACAACAGGATTTCCATGGCCAGAAGTAGCATCCTACATGAGTTAAAAACAAATTTTTTTCCTTTGTTTAAAAAGTAACAACCTTTGTCTCAATGCAAAATTCTCGCGCGATCGTCGGATGACACAGAAGAGAAGGATGATGGGGGTGGATCACGAGAGCTCCCCGATGGGCGCGTTCTGCAGCCACAGGTCGTGCATGAAGTGGTAGAGCTCGTCCGAGACGGACACCTTGTAGGGGGTGGGGTTGAGGTTGCGCTTGATGTCCGAACGGAGGGTGGACAGGGACTCCTTCACCCTCTGTCGCACTTGGCTCAGCACCGGCAGCTCTTGACAGATCTTCCCCTCCGCAAAGTACAGCTCTTGCAGGTCCTGCACTCGAACTGGCTGCACGTAGGCGCGCTTGGACTCCTGCAACCAAACAAATTAATATACCTATACAATCATATAGTAACGGACCCTTTATCCGGCAAGCATGGGGCCGACATCATCCCGGACTTCGGAATTTTCCGGATTTCGGGTCCGTTCCGGAAAAAACGCCGTTAAAGACGCAGCTGATTTAGTGAAACGAAAATACCCGCTGAAACGACATAGTCCGTTCCAATCGTAACGGATCCAGCAAAAAAAACTTCCGGCAAAGCACGTGGGCAAGAACCGATAGCGAGGCAGCAGCCAATTTTGGAACAGTCGTTTAAGCGCGGGGACGATACGATTCGGCCGCGTCGAATCGTCCCATTCCGCACCGAGACGATGTCACAAAAGGTGCGGCGCATCCAATCGTAACGGATCCAGCAAAAAAAACTTCCGGCAAAGCACGTGGGTCGTTGCGGCAAGAACCGATTGCGAGGCAGCAGCCGATTTTGGAACGGCCTTTTAAGCGCGGGGACGATACGATTCGGCCGCGTCGGCCCGCGCCGAATAGTCCCATTCCGCACCGAGACGATGTCGCAAAAGGCGCGCGCAACCATTGCGCGTCGTAACAGCATTTACTCACTAAAAATTCTTCAAAATATAAAAAAACAAATTCTAAACGCGAGCCGGATTTCGGGTCCGTCCGGATTTTGGGTTCCCGGATAAAGGGCCCGTTACGTACTACTTCACAGCAACGTTTCCGGAACCCAGTACGTCACTACGCGGAAGAAGAAAGTGATGAGAGTAAACACAAAGCCTGTTGGGTTGATAGGAGGAACTTCGATACGCGAATCGTGATAAAAAGACACTATTTATACATGGGTTTAACGAAATAATCATATTTTAAAATTGACGTTCTTTGTTTCACTCGAAATTCAGACACCACGAGGGGAGCTACTTTGTTTGTTAGTGACGTAATAGGTTCAACTTAAGTTGCTGTATAGCATAGGCTTCTTTTGATTACACAGATCGGCAAAAAAATGTTTTTCCGGGGCTGTTGTGCCGATGAATTTAGTTTCGTTTAGACTTTTTTTGATAACCTGTTTTCGTGTTTGTGGAACTATATTACTTTAACAGAAACGTGCAGAAGCATTATCAGTGTTTTTTACCTGGAAGGGATGCCTGACGAGAACTCGCTGCCCGGGCACCGGCGGGGGCTCGTGGGGCAACTGAAGAAGGTCCACCAGAGCTCTTCCGTCCTGTCCGAACAGCCGGAACGCCACTTTGCGGCCGGGGATGGTCACCTTGCCCGCATCCAGGCTCAGCTTGATGCACGGCTTGGTGCCAACCTACAGAGAAAGACCATCATGTAAGGGCATGATATACCTAAACATCACTTTTATGACTACTAGGGGTTCAAAAGTTAAAGAGGGTGGACACCATGTATACGTCATCAAGTCATCACCCGACGACCGTATTCTTTGCTATCCCAGGGGAGCATCCAGGTTTGAATTCTGGAGAGGGGGGGGGCGCACCAAGATTTTTAAAACATCTGCCGCAGCAAAAACTACGATATTTTAAAAGAATATTTAATGGTAATATACACTTCTGGCCGTAAAGTTATACATTTAACATTTTCAAAGATTCAAAATTACGTTTTACTAAAAACGTTATCTTTAGAAGTCATTTTTAATCAAGTTAATTTTTTTGCACTTTGGGGGGGCACCCTCCTGGATCCGCTACTGACCTGACCAGCTGTAATCTAGTACTCAAGGAAGGAATTGCTGATTATAACTGCTGCTGGTTATAACCACTGGTCAGGTAAATACGCTCGCCATCACTCGCAGCTGTGTTCTTTTACCAGCAGCTGCTAACCACCAGTCTAGGTCTAAATTTCCGGATCTGATTGGTGGAATCATTCTTACGGCGGTATTTTCCGCTACCAGTAGTAGTCAAGGGTCAACCCCGTACGTCTATGGTTATCGAATCCCCGTTTGGCATGCATGTTAGTTTCTGTTCTTGAGTGATGAATGAATGTGGCCCCCTGAAAAAAAAGGGTTGTGCGAGCGAATGGTGACTGGCGCGGGTAACAGTACCTAACCTCCGTGGCTTCGGTCCACAGGTGCTCGCTGGGTGACGCTAAGTATGTACTTCTTCGGGCAGTTAAAGGATAATGTCCAGTAGTAACCGCCCATTAGAAAGAAAAAGGCCAAATATCTCCAGTTTCTCGGAATCGGACAAAGGGGAAGCAACACACAACGATCCATTCCGAAAAAAGCGGGACTCCGTGTTAATTGACAGACCCCCGCTTTCCTTTCGGGGTCTGCTTTTGGGGTTATTGAATGGGGTGGTTTGTTTTTACTCCTATTCCGAAAAAAGAGCTGAACTGATGCCGTACATAATAGTAGGGGAGCCCATGATGCTAAATGTGGATTTACTCAAGCGCGTCAGATAATCATAAGGGGGTACAAAAGGATTATGAAGGAGAGCATTATAGAAACCTGGTCAGATGAATACGGTGGTTCAGAGAAGGGTGAATTAACAAGGAAATATTTCCCGACTATTGGCCATCGTATGTCTTGTGCTCATTTCTATGCTAACTTTAAAATAACTCAATTTCTAACTGGTCATGGAGGGTTCAGGAGGTATCTTCATCGTTTTGGTTTGGCTCATTCTTCGTCTTGTGACTGTGGTTTTGGTGAAGAAGATGTCCATCATATTGTTTATGATTGCCCTAGATTTTCATCCCAAAGAAAAGTTTTGAGATTGGCCTTGAGAAAATTGCACATCAATTGGCCAGCATCTCCTTTTGCTATGATATTTAATAGAGAAACTTTTACATTATTTGTTAATTTTGTTGAAAGTGTTTTTTGATTCTGTTGTTTTGTTCTGATTATTATTTTTATTTGAGATTGTAACTTACTTCTGTAAGCCCCATGTTATACTCTGTGGAGCATGGGGAGATTTTAAATTCAATTAAAAAAAAATCATAAGGGGGGATACCTGGCATGCTTTTGAGTAACTCCACCAAATATAAGCTCTCTATGTAGGGCGTTTGTCTAGAACAGCCCGTCAGATTTAAAAAAAAACTAGTTACATTGACATACTCGAGCGCTTCAGATTGGCTACCAAGGCATTTAACAACTAGTTGAGACTAGTTTCCTGGCTACTAGTCTATAAACATTTTGTTTCGTGCATTTTTCTCGAAAAGAGCGATAGCGTCTTACCGGTCTTGGCTTTACTTTGCAACTTTGTAACCCTCCCACTCCCTTGCCCACCGCTCAAATCGGCAGATTTTAGAAAATGCACACTTTTTAGCTGGTAACTAACTTACCTTATCTTTATCTGACGCGTTCGAGTATGTCCATGTAACTAATTTTTTTTTAAAAAATCTGACGGGATGTTCTAGACAAACCCCCTTACATAGAGAGCTTATATTTGGTGGAGTTACTCAAAAGCATGCAAGGTATCCCCCCTTATGATTATCTGACGCGCTCGAGTAAATCCCCAAAAACACTCTGGGCTCCCCTACCATAAGCTAGCCCTAACCGCCTAGCGAGGAAAGACAATAACCAGCAGGCTAGCTCACCTGTACGAGCTTGAAGACGCATCCTAAGGCGGGCTGCTTCTGGCAGGTGACGAGGTGGGTGCCGATGCCCAGCCCGCTCAGCCGATGCCCTTGCTCGTTCAGAGAGACGATGGTCTCTTCGTTGATGTCGTTGCTCGCCACGATGGCCATGCGCCCGAAGAGGCCTTCTGCGCCGTACCGCGCACCCACGGCGCAGAAGGTGCGGTGCGCCGCCGCGGACAGGTAGGCCAGGTCACCGCTGTCGATGCGCACGCCCAGCGCTTCGTACCTGTTATGGAGGAACAATTAATTCGTATTGTTTTTGTCACAGAGTATAGAGCTTAATACCCCGTTCTCACTGGCCTTTATTTTTGCCTCTATTTTCGTTAGCACTTTGTTGTCATGGAAACACACTAATCAATTCACTAGTCAATTAATAATCTTTTATGTGTTTTTACTTGTATTTTTGGTGATTTTATTCATTAGTTTTAAGTTGTATTGAGAAATTAAATTTTTAATTATTTTACAAATCATGCTGTTATTGTTTACACACAGTAAAGTGCTTATTTTCGTCCCTTGTCAGTGCAAACGCCGTTTTCAAAAGATGGGGCGATTTTGCCTTTGTTTCCATGACAACAAAGTGCTAACGAAAATAAAGGGTCTTTTTTCTGCCAGTGCGAACGGGGTATAACAGAGATGCCAAACGGCCGTTTTCCTCCTAAGGTAATTAATTTAATTCAGCTCGCAGATTATAATTCAGTTCACTAGCAGCCAATCAGAAAAGGCTAAATGCGAAAGTGATTCCTTATTGGATATGGAACTTCTATATCAAGCGGCATTTTAATTTCATCCGTGTTGTTTTTACCCTCCAGTTCCGATTTGGATTTGAGTTACAGCCTCAGTGGGTGAATGACAGAATTAGCAGGAATGACGTGGTATTAAAGGAGGCGGGTCCGTTTGGCCTAAAGTTGGTCTAAGGGAAAATCCTTGTTAAAAAAGTTGCCATTAGCGTCTATGGAGATGAACACTCTGTTAAGCTCTATACTCTGTGGTTTTTGTCACAGAGTAGAGAGCTTAACAGAGATACCAAACCGCCGTTTTACTCTTAAGATCCTTAATTTAATTCAGCACGCATATTATAATTCAGTTCACTAGTAGCCAATCAGAGAACGCGAAACGTATTTGATTTGATTTTAACACTGATTATAGGCGATTTGGATTTGAGTGACAGCTACAGTGGGCGAATGACAGAATTAGCAGGAATAGCATGGTATTAAAGGAGGCGGGTCTTGAGGCCGGAAGTTTTTCAATGGGAAAAGCCCTGTTAAAAAAGTTGCCATTACTGTCTATGGAGATGAACACTCTGTTAAGCTCTATACTCTGTGGTTTTTGTGAGCAAGCTGTTCAAACGGAAGTGAAGTAATCTATGTAATTTTTTTATACATACAGGGTGCTTCAAAAGTCTGTTTCGCGGCTTATATTTGAAACCAAAGTCTCCTAGAGTCATGGAAGTAAGGTCTAATCCTAGGTAAGAGACCCTGGAGAATCCATTCAGATGACTAACAGCGCCCTAGCAGCGAAATAAAAAAAAGTTTAAAAAGTTAATTTAAAAACTAAAGGAGATGGAGCAAAGACATCACAGTGAGAGTATTTGTATCCACCGTTATGAATTTAACTTCTTTATTTCGCCGCTAGGGGCACTGTAAGTCATCTGAATGGATTCTCCAGGGTCACTTACCAAATAGCCAAATAAAAGCCGAGAAACGGAGTTTTCTCCTTGATCATCTGGTATGGTTTTTCTCTGATATTTTGTAAATAGTATAGTAAATTTTAATCTTCAAGAAAATGGGAAAAATGCGGTCACAAAGAATTTTTTGAAGTTCCGCACGAAAACAGGTTCAACTTATATTTGTGGATGAACCTGTTTTGCTTTCAAAAATGTTGTTATAAAGGGGTTTAGTCACGAATTTGAGCTTTTAATATCTTAGTGAGATTATATCTGTCATATTACGGTCAGTCATTACATTAGTCAGTTGGTGCAGGGCGACAGCACAGTACTCTACACAGGGAATATTATCAATGGGGCATACACTTCTATATAGGTGGGGTGGAGCACACCTGGACGGACGACTCAGAATCACATAGGAGGAAAGGGGGGGGGTCGGAAATGCACCTCTAACGATCTAGGGGTTTTATAAGCGGGCATGGGAGGTTGTGTTATCCCCAGTGGAAAATTGACACTTAACCTTTTAAGATCGAAATAAAACCAACAAGCTCGTTCAATTTAGGCATTTTTGAAAGTAAAAAACAATTTAAGACCTGAAATTTCAGTAAATGTTTAACCGGACCAATCGTAAAAGCTTGTGACAAATCGAAACTGATTTTAAGCCTAAGAACCGATAAATTATGATTAAAATTTCCGCTCTTCCAATTGGTTCCATGTACTTAATAGCCCTAATACTACGTTCACACACGAAAATAAACTAGTTTAACTTAAGAGAGAAGATATCTCAACTTAAACTATCTTATTTTTACCCGTTCACCCTACAACAATCTTAAACCCAGATGACGCTACGAGTGAAAAAATGGCGGCCTTCCAAGAGCTCGTTTCTAAGCCTTAACACTCCACTTAAACTTTTTTACTGTGGACTTAGGTGCAAAACACACTGCGCTTCTTATAGACGCTATTGCAATCAATCTCCATAAAAAAAGCATGGAGAAAGACTAGTCCCCTATCTTGACAGGAATGAAGATTCCCGTCAAGATAGGGGGAGTCTCAGGCTGAACTCCATGCTTTTTCCCCTCTTTGATTAATTGCAGTAGCGTCTTATGGTCGCTAGGTCTGACTTGGGTCTTACACTTGCAGAAAACCAATTTTTCTTCTTGTGTTGTCCAATTTGCTATCGAAATGTACCTAATTTCAAAAATATATTTAATTTAATAACGGCTCCGCGCCGATGCGATATCAAACAAATATAAATAAGGTAGATTTTCCCCCTCTTAGTAGATGGCACCAAGATGGATTTTAAACTATCTTAGGATTTAAGAGAGTTTGGGGCACTATCTTCAAGTTAAGACGGTTTATCTTCGCTAAACTAGTTTAAAGCTAAGACAATTCGTTCACACATACTTTACATAAACTAGTTTAACTTTTCCTGGGTGAGCGTAGTAGTACATGAAGGACCTGGTCCAAACCATCAGAAAAGACCTTTGGATGGAAGAAGAAGATCAGTGGAGGATCACAAAATACTTTCAAGACTTCCATTACCTAAATGACCTGACCCCATAAATTAGAAAACACTCATCAAGCAGGAAAGGAGATGTACTTCTAGCACGATACAGAACAAACATGTTGGTAACTTATAATCTCTTATACCGCTTCAACATAATCAACTCTCCCAATTGTATTTTTGGAGAGGTGGAAGATCGGAAGCATATTCTGTGCCACTGCCCTGTCTATTATGCGGCTAGAATGGAACTGCTAGAAGCTACTGCCCCAGATCCATTAACAGAAGAACTTTTTTTGGACTACAAATCATACAACTACAAGACACAAAAAGCTCTAGAAAAATTCCTGATTACGGTCGATTCCATTAAAACGTAAAAAAAAAACATAACAGAGGAACAATAGTGTCGAAGCCGGGTTGATACCTGCAGCAAAGCACACATACCAACTCAACTCAACGTAGTAGTATAAGGAATGTCTTCTTCTTACCCCAGTTGGTGCAGGGCGAGCGCGACGGCGCAGAAGTTGAGGAGTCCGCTGCGCAGGACGTCGTAAGTGTCCACCAGGGCGAGGAAGTGGTCAGGGAAGGCGACGGCGTACGCCACGAACGCCCCCAGCTCACCGTCGCTGGCCTCCTCCTGCAGAATCTGTCGAGAAATGTTCAGAAAATCAAATCATTTTGTAGAAAATTTAGTGTGCTTTCATTCAAGTGGTTTGTGCGTTTCCGACCCCCCCTAGTCCTATGTGATAGGTTTAATAGCACTGGGGAACATCAATTTCGTTGTCTTAGAACTGTGACTTGTTTTTGAATCACTGTCAGCCCCTGAATCCAAAAGTAACTGTAGTTTGTCTGTCACGTAAACTTTTTAAGATACAGTGTACCTATCCCCAAAATGTGCATAAAAAGGAAAATATAAATGACTTTGAATTCGATTTTCAGGGTCAAAAACCATAACTTTAGTCTTTAAATTACACCCGAGAGGACAATAAAGGTTAAAGTTTCTAAAACATTAAAATTTGTAGCAAATGGATATGTTTAAGGGGTAATTACCCCCCTAAAATGCAAGGAAAAAACTGCTAAGAATTATAGAGGTTATTTTACGTTTTTTTTCTCTCATTTTTTACACAGTTCCACTTTAAAAGGTCTTAACCCTTCCCCAAGGACCAAAATTTTGCTTTTTATGCACATTTTGGGGATAGGTGCCCTGTATCTTAAAAAGTTGACGTGGTAGAAGAAAACAATACGCTATTCATTTTGAACTGGCGCCTGAAGAATAGTGCTTTACCCCTCACTAGAAGCGTAACCATGGCTACGCTCTTCGCGCGGCCAATAGTAAAGCCTTCTTCGTCGCTGAGAAGTTGATAGTTACCATGGTTACTGATTGGGTGGTGGGGGAAGGAAGGAAATATTTTCGGGCGCCAGTAAAAAATGAACAGAGTATTATATAACAACAGTTTTGAAACCAGTGTGCACATTGAACAGCAAAAAAAATCGAACTCAACAGAAATTATGTTAAAAATTGTTCCTCAGTCTAGTATATCACTTATTGTTGTTGTTGTCTTATGCCACTTGGAATATCCAAGCTCCACCGCAAAGCGTACAGGATTTAAGGCAAAGGGGGTGCGGCTCCTGAGAAAGTGAGGCCCATGAAAGGCAGGAGTCCGACTTCAGCCTCGGATGATAGATGCCGCCACCATCTATCGCCCCCCCCCCTCCACAATTTTGCCATGTCTCTGAAGGGGAGGGAAATAGTCTCCAGAAGACCTGGACCCATGGTAAACCGCTGCGACCGACCACAGGACTTTCGGACCCACAGATTTAAAGAGCACGTACTCCGCATATACTCGGTGGGTCTTCAGCGGTGTCAGGAATCGAACCCGGGACCCTCCAATCCTAAAGCCGATGCCTTAACCACTAGGACCCCCACGGCCTTATATCACTTATTAAATACCGTAATATAACCCATCATAAATGATCGTTTACCTGTAGCTGCTCCGACAGCTCAGTTCTGTAGTTGAGGGAGAGCTGCATCAGGTCCCTGCCCTCTCCTCCTCCACCCCCTCTGGGGGCCAGGGTGCGCATCTTGCAGTCGTCCAGCGAAGAGTACGACATCACGAACGAGTGCGCGTGAGTGCCTAAGGATACGAAGAAGGAAGACACGAGTGAAATAACCGTCGACAAAAGGGCACAAAAAGACCCCAGAGCTTTTCTGTACCTATATTACACAGCAACAGTGGCGTATACAGAAATTTATTTCGGGAGGGGCCCAAAAATATTTGTCACCCCCACCCATGTATACTTAATAGGTCTATACTCTGTTTGTCTGATGGCTTTGGAAACATGATTTTCCCTTATAAAACTTAATTTTTTTCAAAAAGTTAGAGGGGCCACCCCCATAAATTCGCCCAGACTGCCATTGAACCCTGTATAAGGAAAATTGGGGTGTCTACTCGCCTTTGACGGGAATGTCGTACATCTTGCCCGCGAGGACGTTGCTGGTGCCGTCGAATCCACCGACGTAGACGTACTTGGAGGCGGAGAGCCCCCCGTCGGGGCCCTGGGCCCTGCGCAGACCGTACTCCAGGAGCTGCAGGTCGGGGCCAGCGGCAATGCGGTACCTGTGTCAAAAAGCTAATGGTTATCAACAGACTATGAATATACATCATTGTGAATGGGAAAACTTCTAGGGGAGGTAGGGTACATCATAAGGATTGCATAGGAACCCTTGGTCCCCCCTAAGGGGCATTTTGAAGCTACCCAAGCGAGCAACCAAGTAAGCAGGGATCGTGTCGGTCATCCTCCATCACATCATGATCGACACAATCCAATACTTATAAAAGAAAAAGTTCGTAAATTTGCCAATTTTTCATTGTTGTTGAGTAATTTTGGTTTTTTTTTTAGCTGAATGAAGGCAAAACTTCATAAAAAAAAGTGCAAACTTTTTCTTTTTTGAGGCCTGAAATAGTGCTATATTTTCACATGCTAATATCCTCTATAGAAATTTAGCCCATTCCTAATGATACAACCTCTACTACAGGGCCGGATGCAACTACGTTCTGCGGCGACGCGTCGTTCAAACCGGTAAATACTCTTCAAGATAGGAAATCTTCGCCCCAGCCCATAGTCCCACGTGGTATTACCCACGTGATCCGCTGCCATCCTGAGTGGCCCGTGCCTTCTCCACTTTGTGTGCGCGCACAGAACGATCGGAAGTCCCGCCCAGATCGTTGTTAAGTCCCGCCCAGACGCCTGGTCAGGAGCAGGCGTTTTAAAACGTGACGATATACGGTCCCCTAGAACGTTTCTACGGTTCCTTGACACGTTACAAAACGTTGTTGCCCTACAAAACCCTACAAAACGTAGTTGCATCCGCGGCCCACAGTTAACAAGAATAATGTACCTCGCGGCGTTGGTGGCCACCAGGCTGGCATAGTTGACCAGGGTGAGGAGGGCCGTCTCGAGGAGTTGCACCACCGGAAGCGGACCTTCCACGCGGACCAGTGGTACGCGAGGGAACACCACCGTTCCTTCGGGCACAGCGTACAGCCGAACCTGCACAACGAAGTAGTGTTATACTACGTTCACACATAAACTAGCTTAAGTAATGTACGTGTAAACGAACTGTCTTAGACTTAAACTAGTTTAGATAAACTGTCTTAACTTTAAGTTAGGTCTCTTAAGTTTTAAAGTAGTTTAAGTTATCGGGGCACCATCTACTAAGAAAAAACTATTACTATCCTCTTATACCCGGTTCACACATAAAAAGCTAAACTAGCCAATCTAGCTTAAGTCGAGCATGTAATTTATGCTTCGACTTAAGCTAGATCGGCACTTAAACTAGTTTAACTTTTTGTGTGAACCGGGTATTAGGAGTTTACAGTGTGAGGAAAACTGTATGAAATGATGGTTAAAGTGGGGCCGAACTGATTTTTTTGTGATCAAAAATATATGAATCGTCAGTTCAAAAGAGGGAAAAATGACAAATTTACTTTTTATGCGCAAAACAATCTACAAACCTTGCTCTATAGTCCACTGAAAATAGAGTTGAACCTCAAACAAATTGCAATAGAAGGTTTCTCAACGGTTTTCACTTAGAAATGACCTTAATAATAACATACTAAAAATCGGCCAAAATCGGCCGGGGGGAAGTTTAATTTTTTTCAAATTTTTAAAAAATGGCCGAAAAAAAATGAAAAAAAACCCAAAACAATAATATAGACATGTGATACAAGTTTATAGGTTATTTTTGAGTGCTGAAACCGAATATTGCATTTAGTTTGGAAAAAAAATTGAAATTTCAATTTTAAAAATTAATTTGAATAATTAGCTATATGAAAAAATTAAAAAACCCCTAAAAACCTAACAAAAACATCCAAAGAGATAAATCCAACGGTTTTCATTTAGAAATAACCTAAATATTAACATACTAAAATTTAAAATTTTTACGAGTTAAAGAAGTAAAATTTTTTTTCAAATTTCCATTTTTTTTTGCGAAAAATGCATTTTTTTTTCAAATTTGTGCAAAAAATTTTAGAGGCTTTTGAAAAAGGTCATTTTTCGGTGGATATTGTCCACAGATAGTTATATAATGGAAAACCGGTGGAATTGACCCTCAATGAATTAGTTAATTATTTTATTTAAAATTTTGAAATTGGTAAAATGTAGTACAAATGTGAAAAAAGGTAATACTTTGGCATATTTACATCAGAATTTAAAATAATAACCTAATTTATTGAGGGTCAATTCCACCGGTTTTTCATTATATAACTATCTGTGGACAATATCCACCGAAAAATGACCTTTTCAAAAGCCTCTAAAGTTTTTTGCACAAATTTGAAAAAAAAATGCATTTTTCGCAAAAAAAAATGGAAATTTGAAAAAAAATTTTACTTCTTTAACTAGTAAAAATTTTAAATTTTAGTATGTTAATATTTAGGTCATTTCTAAATGAAAACCGTTGGATTTATCTCTTTGGATGTTTTTGTTAGGTTTTTAGGGGTTTTTTAATTTTTTCATATAGCTAATTATTCAAATTAATTTTAAAAATTGAATTTTCAATTTTTTCCAAACTAAATGCAATATTCGGTTTCAGCACTCAAAAATAACCTATAAACATGTATCACATGTCTATATTATTGTTTTTTTTTTTAATTTTTTTTTCGGCCATTTTTTAAAAATTTGAAAAAAAATTAAACTTCCCCCCGGCCGATTTTTGCCGATTTTTAGTATGTTATTATTGAAGTCATTTCTAACTGAAAACCGTTGAGAAACCTTCTATTGCAATTTGTTTGAGGTTCGGCCCTATTTTTCGCTATTTTCAGTGGACTACTACACATGAGCGGAAAAATAACTATTCGCTATAAAGAGATCTAGTCCCTTAAAGTTGAGAAATCGATGTAAATCCATTGAATTTTTTTTAAGTTAATTTAGATCAAAAACTAATTTGTCTTTCTCTTCTTATTACAGTGTGCTCTTAATTTAAAAGTGTTTCCAATTTTTTTTAATTCAGGGAATGTTTGACTCCATTTATATTCACTTACTCCAATGATACTGCTTTAATAACTCAGTATCATAATAATTTTACAACGTTTTTATAAGGTTGCTTTCAATCTTGTCTGTCTATCTGTCTGTTCGGGTGGAATTTAGTAATCAATTTTAAACTAACTTCCCAATGAGCTAGAGCAGGTATGGGTATGGGCAACCTTTTTGAATCTGCGGGCCGAACTCAAAGATTATAATGACGTGGAGGGCCGTAGAGTAGACAATAGGTAATTGTAAAACATTATGGTCGGTTTATTACACATATTTATAAAGTTTAATACTAAAGTTAAACATTAATCTGGACTAGAATAATATTCAGGGCTCATAGTTCCCATTCATGTTTAATGTCCAATGTAGGTTTTTAATAAATTTTTAGGTACTACAGCGTCTGGGTTTTGTAGAACTTAATGGAAGAAAAGTTATGATTAATGTAGTTTCAAGTACTAGAAATTTTTTAATAATAAAATAAATTTTTTTAAAAATTGACTCTAAAATCAGGTTTTTAACTACACTGCTCAAAACAATTAAAGGATATTGGTAGTTTTGGTACATATTGGCAAGCAAATAAAAAAATTGCATTGGTTCAAGCTTTTTGGTTCTACGGTCATTTCGCCTACTAGGAAATTTCCTTCCCCCCTTTCTTCTTTTTTGTAATAGGTTTTTGTTAGGAAATTTGTTATCAAGGGGGTAAAAAATTTTTCCAGTAGGCGAAACGTCCGTGACACCAGCTTTTTTCATAAACTTAGGATCATTTAAAAGCTAAGTCCATGCAGTTATCAAAATAAAAAATTTTACTTTTACTTTTTTTATCAATATTGGAAATTGCCCATTTTGTGTTAAGCAAAAAAAGTGAAAAATCTGTCAATGCTTAATTGAAAACCCATTTCGCTTGGAGTATGGTTTCTCCTGACTTAAAACAATGTTGTGGGTCTGTTTGCCACCAGGTTTATTTGGTTATTTTTGAGGGGCTGGGGTATTTTCTCCATTTTCCCCTTTTAGAGCATTTCTCAGCACCTGAACTGTTTGGGAGGTATTGGAAGGGCAGAAATTCGTTTCTCAAGCATGTCCTAGACTTGTTCTAATGAAATCATGTCGAGAGAACGGAACGTGCTGGTAATAAAGAGAATTGGCCCCAATAAGTAATATAAATGAAAAATGATAAAAGCTGATGAATTAAATACCTACTGCATGATACCCACATACCCACGTTTTTCGTTTTACAAGGAGTTACAAAAAATTATTTTCTACTTTTTCGTCCATTTTAAAAACGTTATTTTTAAAAAGTTTTTTTCATTTCATTAATTATTTAAATTTCATTTGTCTTAATATTTCTATTTCTCTTTTTTGTGTTGTGAACTAAGCAGAAATATAATTTAAACGTCAATTTAGTGTCAATTGAAAAACAACGTTTATTTTTACACAATTTATAAAATTTTTTAAAACTGTAGACAATTGTTTAAATTATTGATTTGATGTTTATTTTCGTCTTTTTGTACTGAAGAAGGGGATCCATTGATCCCCGAAACAATTGTCTACAGTTTTAAAAAATTTTATAAATTGTGTAAAAATAAACGTTGTTTTTCAATTGATATTAACATTTGCACAAGATTCTTTTCGCTGTCAATTTAGTGCTTTTTAAGATTTTTTTCACTTAAAATTTCATAAGGTTGAAAAAAGGAATAAGTCCATCAATTTTTTTCCAACTGTAAAACACATTTGAATGTAGTATACTAATATTTGATTCGATGATTGCCCTTTTTCTAAAGGGTCCTGAATTTCCAGTAAAAATTTGATGGTTGTACAATATTTATCGATATATATTATTTATAGATTTTCTCAAAACTTGGCTTTTGGACCCTTTTTCAAACTGACGATTCATATCTTAGCTTTGCTCTACACATGAGGCTAAAAATTACTACCCGCTACAATTTTAATTAAATTACAATTTTGCACCAAATTTACCCATATTTTCATTCCAGTTTATGTTACTGCTAAACAGGGTTGGCCGGTTTAAACCAATTTGGTTTAAACCACGGTTTAAACCAAATGTTTTTTTTACCAAAAAAAACACTTGGTTTTTTTAGAAATTATAAAATATTTTCAGGATTTTTTTAAAGAAAGTGTTATTAAGTATAATCTTTTGCACAAAATTAAAAGGTCAGATTTATCAAAAAATTGACATTTTAAGGTGATTAAAAATCAGAAATCTTTTAATTTAATGGTTTTAATTATTTAATTCTCTCTATCTAAACTTAATCTTAAATGCTTAAGTTAAACTTATTAGTACTATATGTTGCAAGAGATAGTTTGTTTATTAATTTCCTTTAAAATGAAACATTATAGAGTAACTAGATACACAAAAGTTATCTGTTTTTCACTGATAAAAGATTGCTTGGATTTTAATTTATTGATAAAACCAATTTGTCTTATTTGTCAGTCATAAAAACCAGTTGGTTTTTTTTACTTAATTAAAAAAAACTGTTGATTTCTTTAATGATAAAAACTAAAATCCAGTTGGTTTGTTTGTAAACAGATAAAAACCAGTTGTTTTTTTTCTAAATTAATAAAAAACCATTGATTTCCTTAATCGGATTAATTATCTCAATCATTTATCCAATTTCAATTAACATTAGTTGCTTACTTTTCACTTTTATTTATTTAAAAAATGTTATTTTCTCTTTCTAAAGAAATTTTTTAAGTTTATAAATTAATCCATGTAATTAAGATAAATAATTTGATTATTTTACCATTTAATAATTAATCAAATTAATTATCTCAATCATTTATCATTTATCCAATTTCAATTAACATTAGTTGTTTACATTTCACTTTTACTACTTATTTAAAAAATAAAATTTTCTCTTTCTAAAGAAATTTCTTAAGTTCATAAATTAATCCATATATAATTAAGATAAATAATTTGATTATTTCAACCATTTATCCAAGATAAATTAACACCAATTTTTATTCACTACTACAATAATATTAGATTTTCAAATTGGAATATTTTAAAAACAAAAATTATTTTTAAAACAAATTAATTTAATTCTAATTAACTAATTAAATTAATTAATTGAAATTTACAAATCATTTATCAATTATAAACAACCCCTGACATAAATGTCTCATTTACAACTCAATTTCAAACATCACTGCTAAAATAACTTATTCTGAAAAATAAATTCTAAAAAAACTTGGTTTAATCCAAAAAACCTGGTTTAAACCAAAAAAACCCGTTTTTTAAACCAGGTTTTTTGCTAACCCTGCTGCTAAATCAGAAGAAAGTTTTTTTTTATAAAATATAGTTTTTGTTGTTTAATATAATATATAATATATAATAATATTGAATAGTAAAACTACTATTCTCTTTCCTTTTTATAAGTCAAAAACATTGCTGTGATTAAACAAGAACGCGATTTTTAGTGAAAATCACCAATTCTGTCATGGATACATGGTTTTTTCTGCATATCAATCAAAACGCAAGGAAAGGTCAACTTTCAAGGTAACTCATTTTTACGGAGTAGATCCAGTTTTCACCCTATTTTTCATAGAATTTGGAGGGTATTCTAGAGTCACCAGTCAAAATATTTAATACCAATAACAACTTGGATTTGTAGTTTTTTGTTTTAAACTGGGGCAAAAATTTCTCCCAATGTTTGAATCTCCCCTGAACCATGTTTGGGTGTTTGGACATATTCTGGATCTCTGCATTCATGGTAGTTTTTTATTTAATTTGGAACTAAAACTAATGTGTCTTTCTGTTCTTATTCTTTGGGCCGTAAAAACTAACCCAAAATAAAATTTTATTTTAATTTAAAAGTGTTTTTAACTTTTTTTATCCAGGGAATGTTTGACTCCATTCATATTCACTTAGTTTATGATACTGCTTTAAAATCTAATAGTACTCAATGTAAAGCTCTCAAATTTTAAATTTTATTCATCTGTTTATTACTTCTTACTTTTGTGCTGTGAACTGAGGAGAAATATAATTTTAATATCAATTTAAGTGGTTTTTAAGGTTGAAAAAGGAAATAATTCCATCACCTTTTTTCAAGTGTATAATATTTTTGAAAGTACTTTTTGCCTCATGGGACAACCCGGCCCTGGAACCAAACGCACACGGTTCAATATTGTTCATTTCCCATTAAATAATCCAATTTGCTATGCAGGGTTGTTACGGAATCAGTGGCGGATCCAGGATTTGATTTTGGGGGTGCTAAGAATTTTCAAAACAAATATCGTCTTCCAATTCCCTAAACAGGAAAATTTTAGTCCCAAAAGCATATTTTCAACTCTTTTTGGTCCACCTAATCCAAATTTCGGACATACATTTTCATGAATTTAACTTACATTTAAGTAGGATTTTTGCATTTTGACTAACTTATCACACAAAAGTTGTAAATCACACAATTGTTTCAAGTACCAGAGGGGTTTTGGGGGTCCACCCTAGATTATTTCTGGATATTTGACCCTAAGAACTGGATTTTAACTTGTTTTGGAGTCGCTTCCCCTCTTCCCCTGAGTTCCGACCTCCCCTTTTTCCTTTTGGGTGGGGGGCTAAAGCCCCAACCCTGGATCCACCAGTGAATGGAATTGAACCCAGCTCCCATACTAGGATTAAGCCCAAGTATTCCAAAGTGATTCAACCAATTTTTAGCGAGTCAACAGGTAGCATAAATACCTCTGCCACCGTGAGCTGTGCGAGGTAGTCGAAGAAGCCTTCCTCCACTGACGCCGGCAGGATCGTTCGCAGGTAGGCGAGGTCGCTCTCCGAGTAGCGGAAGTTCTCCAGGAACTTGAGGCACTCCTCCAGACCGGCGAACACCGTGAACTCGCCGTTGAAGGGGTTCTTGCGGAAGAACAGATCGAACACGGCGGTGTCCGAACACTTGCTGCTCTTCCAGTAGGCGTAGGCCATGGTGATTTGGTACAGATCTGTCAGAAGCGGCTGAACCACACCGTTCAGTTTCGGAAGTTCCTGTTTTTCCATTTTGTCGGTGTCTGTTTCGATGGTAGACATCGATGCGCTCTCTCCGGAATCTACAGCTGTTTATCGGAGAAAACGATGATTTTCATTGTAAGGAAATTAAGATAGTGTGACAATGATGAGACCTTTGACATCTAAAAGTCACGGACGACGAGCGAAGGACGAATACGTCTGCTACAGATTAGTTAAAAACATGTTTTGAAAAACAAAGTTGCCTTGTTGCCAAAATAGTCTGCAATCTTATTGCATGTTGAAGTGAAACTAATTTTACAAAAGTAATGATGAAATATCAAAGAAAAAAAAGGAGAAATAAATTAGTTTATCACATTTATGGTATCCTTTTTTTTTCAAGAACATTCATTTAAAATGGAAAGATTGACTAAAAGCATTAAGTAGGACAAACTTTCCGACGACTGTCAAATTGGAAAGTTGTTAGTAACCAGTAAAGATACTGGAGAACTGGAGAGTTGACAAGAAGGACAAGGAGATGTTTCAGACGAGTTTTGATTTATTTCGGGAAAAAAAGAGAAATAAAGATATTATTGATTTTGATATTAGATTACTTCAGCGCCACTCTAGTATTGAACCATTGAACCTCGAACAACGCATTACGATAAAAAGAAAAAAAACCGATTAAATAAAGATAAAAATATGATAAATGATTATTTGTTTTATTTACAATTGATTTTATGTTTTCAAGCAAAATGGAAAACGTTTTAAATTTGATTTTCTAAATTTATCTCACCTTCATTTTTGCTTCCTAACTGCAACACTTCATTTCTATTGTTTACATATATTCCGAACGAACGGCAAATTTTGTCAGCCAGGGGATTTGGAAGGTTTAAAACTTAAAAATTAACCATGGTTTACTACTTGGATTATAATGCGACTACTCCTGTAGATGCAGAAGTACAGGAAACTATCTGCAGTACACTCAAAAATTCCTGGGGAAATCCAAGCTGCTCTTATGATGCCGGAAAGGATGCGAAAAGTGTGATAGAAGATGCTCGTCGGAAAGTTGCCGAAATGATTGGTTCTGCCCCCCACGAAATAATTTTTACGTCCGGTGGAACAGAGAGCAACAATATGGTAATCGAGACTGCTATTCGGCACTTTTATGCCACGTTAGAACGAGACGATGTAATGTCAGACCGCAAAGGTGTGAAACCGCACATCATAACGTCCAACATCGAACACGATTCTATCCGTTGCCATCTCGAAAAGCTGGTGGAAGAAGGCAAAATCGAAGCTACTTTTGTCCCAGTGTCGAGGTTCTCTGGCATGGCAGTTGCCAGCGAAATGGTGAACTTTGTCAGATGTAACACATGCCTGATTACTCTGATGCTTGCCAACAACGAAACCGGCATCATTCAGCCCGTCAACATGCTCCGATCGCAACTCAGGGCCCTGCAGTCGAACAACTCGGAGAAACAGCGACCGCAAACGTCGGTCCTCATTCACACGGACGCCTCCCAAGCCTTGGGGAAGATAGAGGTGGACGTGGACAATCTGGACGTGGATTACTTGACCATCGTGGGGCACAAGTTCTACGGGCCTCGGATCGGTGCTTTGTACTTCCGGCACGGGCGACCCCTGTATACCCTCTTCTACGGCGGTGGACAAGAAAAGAAGTACCGCCCTGGTACCGAAAACACATGCATGATTGCCGGACTGGGTAAAGCTGCCGAACTGGTGACGTTGAACCTTACTAAATACAGCACCCACATGGCTTCGGTGCGAGACCACCTAGAGAAGTCCCTTCGCACGGCGTTTGCCAGAACGGTCGTTTTCCACGCCCGCAACTGTGAGGAACGTTTGCCGAACACCGTGAGCGTCGCCTTCGACTTTGACTTCTTGACGGGCGAGAGGCTTTTGGCCGAGGCGAAGGAGGTGTGTGCCAGCACCGGGTCGGCTTGCCATTCGTCGGACGAATCGTCCGCTTCTTCCGTCTTGCTGAACTCTGGAGTGTCCTTGAGGCTCGCCAGCAAAACCCTGAGACTCAGTGTCGGGAGAGAGACGGAGGAAAGGGACGTCGAAGCAGCGGTCAAGTGCTTGCAGAAGGCAGTAAGGAAACTTCGCAGGATATGACATATGGACAGGGCATTAGACGAACTCTTGTCCTGATCAAAACGAAATCGGCTTAAGCATAGCCGATAAACAAGCAGACACTCCTCAGTGTAGTACTTTTCTGGGTATCCAGTGATTTAATAATTACTGCATCGGACCAAAATCACTCAAAAACACCTATTTCTTTTACATTTTTTGTCATCCTATTTAAACTACTGTGGATTCAATTTAATTAGTGTAAGCAGTCAATGAAGTGTTCAATCATCAGTCAATGAAAATATTTATTCGTTTTTTAATACAGTAGAGCCCCGATTATCTGCGAGTCACACTGAATTCCTTCCGCGAGTTACACCTTTTGGTTCTTACGTATTATCCCGTCAACCCTTCCGCTGAATCCGAAAACGGTAAACAATTCATTGACTTTTGTATGGTTGTGCCGCTGAATTCCTTCCGCGAGTTACACTTTTTGGTTCTTGCGTATTATCCCGTCGACCGTTCCGCTGAATTGAAAACGGTAAACAATTCATTGACTTTTTTATGGATGTGCCGCTGAATTTGACGGTCACTGAACGGTCCAAGGGATAATACGTAAGTTTACCCACTTTTTTACTACAGTATATATTGTTATTTGTTTACTGTTCTTTATTTTAGTGAATTAGATGTGAAGCAAAGGTTTCTGCTGTACTGTACATATTTTAAAAGTTTTACATATCATGTTTTTTGTACAATAAAAATAAGACAATTTTTATGTTGAAATATTTTTTTTGTGTTTTCACCTCTTTTTTAGGGTTATCCGCGATACCCTTGCCACCCAATTCCGGGGATTATCAGGGCTCTACTGTACTTGAATTTTTTATCAGGAAGAGTAAGCATGCTTGGAAACTAATCACAAGGGTCTCGTGTTTGGCTCATCACCTTACCGGCCGGCACATACCTTTTTGCAGTCATTTAAATGTTATAAGACTAAGCAAGTAAGAGGTTTGTGGGTTTGCTATAAGCTTATTTTTAACAAGAAGTCAGTAAGTGATGTGTTCATATGCCATTAATGGCTATTTGCAGCTTCCCTAAGACAGATATTTTATGAATCAGGTTTTTTAATTTTATTTCCAATTCAATCAAATGTTCTATGGAAAATTGCAAAAAAATAATTAAATATTGAGATAAAAAACCTTCTAAAGGATTATGAAATAGAAATGTTTAATCAAGCAGTGGCGTAACCAGAAAAAAATTTCGGAGGGGGATATTGATATTTTTTGAGGGGATATGGAGTATTTTTAGTGGTTTCCTATGGTCAAAAAAGAAAGTTTCTGAGTTTCGGGGGTATATCCCCAAATCCCCCCCTCTGGCTACGCCACTGTAATCAAGTATTTTTATGAATACTACTGTAAAAGATTTTTAAACTATATAGATACATTCCAATAAAATCTGTACAAAAAAACCTGTATAAAAGTTGAATAGACATACAGTATGAATTAATCAGATTAAGAGCTCATAAAATATAATGTAAACTAATTTGTATAATAAAAGTTTTAAGTGATTCCACTGGAACCTTTTCTCAGTAATGAACATACTATCCTTTCAGATTCTGGTAGTGTTAGAAAGAGCCTCGCTACGCTATAATGTCACTGAAGAAGAGTTCTAAGTCAGGTAATGCAGTAAGTAACATCATAAGAAATTAAAATAAGTAGTTTATCCTGATGAAAAATTAAGCTGACTTTACGCAGTGGAACGGACATTAACTGTCTTACATTTTAACTAAAGCAGACACTCCTACATTTAATGAAGTTTTACAGTTGAATTTAATGAACCCGTTATCAAGAAATCTAATTTCCAGAACTACCCAATCTACACACTTTATCTTTTAAAAATACCCCCCTTAACTTGAAGGTATTTCGGTACAGCTTTGATAAGAGTACCAGCCGCCACAAACCCCCCCTTAACTTGAAGCCATGTTTACCCACAGCTCAAAGGATGATACACAACCATATAGATCTAACTATTAATATCATCATTATTATTGAATCCTAAGATAATATTTTGTTCTCGTGTATTATGCCGTCGACCGTGCTGCTGAATCCGAAAACGTAATCAAATCCTATTGACCATCCTATACCTGTACCACTGAATTTAACGGCTGCCGAACGGTCGACGGTTTATTACGCAAGTACCTAATATTATCTTATTAAGATTATTATCTTAGGATCTAATAATCATGATATATAGTTAAATATCTACGGTTGTCTGTCATCATTAGAGCTGTGGGTAAAGATGGTGGCTGGTAGACTCTTATCGAAGCTGTGCCGGTATTTATCCTGCAAACTTATGCCATGCCCAATGATTCTGCTCTGGTGAGAATCTTGTTGACTATGGGGAATCTGTAGTAGTTATTTAAACCAGGGGTTCCCAACCTTTTTGCACCTGCGTACCACTTGACTTTTTGAGAAATTTTGGCGTACCACCAGTACCTTCTAAAAGTTTTCAAAGGCTTTTTGAATTAAATTCCTGAGAAAATTCATTTTTAAAGGTTAGATATTTGTTTATTTATTACATGCTTATAAAAAAGAAGAAATATTAAGATGAAAATGGTATTAATTTACAGTTTTATTTATTATACCCCATAGGTCTAAAAACATACAAATATATCGCTTTCACTCATGCGTACCACCTAAAACGTTCCCGCGTACCACCGGTTGGGAACCCCTGATCCAAACCATTCTTGCCAAGTCTATCCAGTGGGTTCAGAACCTGAGGTTAATAAGGAAGTGATAATGAAAGCCAAATGAGTACTGGCTTAAAGTGTTGCTGCATATGGAACTATGTAACACTGTGTAAATAGAGCCACTTGTGGGTTCTACATTCCTCCATTACATTTATGTGAATTATTTTATGTTGATGTTTCTATGAAATAATAAACCATTTACTTAAATATATATTATCAATACTAATAATACTTCTCTTCAATTTTATTTCAGAGCTTTTTCTATTTCACAACTGACTTCTTTATAACAAAAGTAGAAGTAAATGTAGAAAAGGTGGTAAAGGTATAGCTGACAACCTACTGCTTGGTAGCTAATCTCTTAGAAAGCACTCCTTATACAACTAAATCATGCTGGGATATTTGTAAAGGTATAAATTTTTTATTGTCCATGACTCTAAAAATACCATTGGGAAGATTCATGTACCTAGGACTGCCTATTTTCAATCCCCCATAACTAAACCAGACACTTGTTTTATGCTGTGTGAAACTGATTATACACTCATCAGAATACTAATTACTTAGCTTTTTGATTACTAAAAATACATTAATAAGGATATTAACTAAAGTAATAGAAGGGCTTTTTTAATTTGGAAATGTCCCTAGGTAAAATTTGTAATTTCAATTTGTGACACTTCATAAAAGTTTAGAATTACTCTAAAAACAATAGCAAAAAGGTGCACACTTCAATTTTAATGTGTAATAATTTACTAAAAGTATACTACTAAAGAAAAAAAAATATGTTGTAAAAAACTACTTCTTGATAATTGTTCATATACTCAAACACAAGGAACTACAATTCAAGGAAAAAATTTTGCATTGAAGTCAAAATTTTGAGGGGGCTGGGTTCTCCCCCAGAAATTTTTTAAAATTTGCCTCTTAAAACTAGTGTTTCATCTAATTTTGAAACTCTTTGGGGATCTAAAAGTAGCTTGAAGAATGCCTTAAGGTAACTAGTGGACCCCCAGGGGTCCGCGGACCACAGTTTAAGAACTGCTGATCTAGAGAGAAATTGTGTCCGTTTTGGGATTCTTCACAAAATTCTAAACAACAAAAAAGGACCTTTCTCAAAATTCCAGTTCCCAAAAAGGGACTCTTCACAAAAGTCCAATAACAAAATATGGTTTGAAAATTGTTTTCAGAATGTGATTCGGTCATTTTAGAATGGGATTTTCCAGTTTTGGGGCCATTTTAAAAGTTATGAATGCTATTTTTGTTATACAATCCCTTCAATTTCACAAATTTCCATTTAATTTTTCACAAAATCTCATAAATTTTCACAAAATTCCTAATTCTGACACTGGCAGAAAAACCTGGATGAATTCCTGATAGTCTTAGGTAAAAAGTCAGCATTTTTCAATACAAAATGTCTTCATTTGAAGTGAGAACTTCTTTAATGTCTCAATAACCTAAGAAACCAAAATTATGACTAAAATAGAAAGAAAATTATTCACCTGATTTTTTTGTAAAACATTAAAAGAGCTAATTTTTCATAATGTAATTTTAGACCCAAGATAAACTATTTTAACCGAAATCTAGGCTCATTATTCTCCTGACTGGTTTGAAAATTTTTTACTATTATGGGTATTGATGTTGCCTCTCACCCAACAAAACATAGAACTAAATATTATACAAATAAATCGGGGTGACTCTAGGTACACTGATCACCCCTTATTATTGAGTAATAGAACCCATTTTTAAAGCAGTAGGTTGCACGCTACATGTCATTACCAAAAAGTAGAGTTCCCATTTAAACTCCTAAAAGTTTTGTAATGTTATTGTATGGGATTTACACCAAAATTTATTGTGTCACTTTATGCAGTGTTTGTCCAACTTGTAAGTTATAGTTATAAAGAGACATTTGGACTGGTTTTTTAATAAAAATGGTTTGTTGTATTTTTTACTTTGAGTTTCCAAACTATGAAATCTGTATATTCACTGCAACTACTGAGCAATGGATAATTGCAGCTAAATTTTTTAAGAATCTAAATGTAATCAGAATGGCTTAAAACCTCCAAAAAACATTTTAATTTACCTTTCAAAGCCCTAAATTTTAGGTTATTTTTAATTAAAAATAGCCTTTTTTCTGTCTGAGCTGAAACATCAGCTTACTTTGAGTTTCCAAACTATGAAATCTGTATATTCACTGCATTTACTGAGCAATGGATAATTGCAGCCAAATTCTTTAAGAATATAAATGTATTCAGAATGGCTTAAAACCTCCTAAAAACACTTTAATTCACTTTTAAAAGCCCTAAATTTTAGGTTATTTTCATTTAAAAATAGCCTTTTTTCTGTCTGAGCTGAAACAGCTTGTGATGTGCCTTGTTTACTATCATTCCGCTTTGAAATATACTGAGCTCTAGTTTTTTTATAGCCTAGTGTTTCGATGAAAACGGTGTTTTCCACATTTCCAAGAGGCACATGTGACGTCACACTGTTAGGCGCTTTCTGTAATAAAATTTCTCATAATTAACTGGAAAAAAATTTCTGGGAAAAGATGAGCATATTTTTGTAATCGGGAGATAATTTTTAATAATTTAAAATTGAATATTCAGTTTTAAGAGATGCTAGAATTCTCCATTGACAACTTAATTGAGTGAAACAAGTTACACATTTCTATGCACTTTCATTATACAGTAAAATCCCGTTATAACAAACTTCACATGACCTTAAAATTGTAAAGGTATTTTGATAATTCAAATAAAAGCGACTTTCAGACTTTTGTAATAACAGGATTTTTGGTTGTAATGGGATTTCAGTGTAAAAGCTCGCATATTCAATTAAGAAGAAATTTGCTTTTCTTTTAATAACAGTATCAGACGTGCCAACTCTCAGGTTTCTAGCCGGAGACTCAGTTTTTTTCGCTAAAACTCTGGCCTCCGGCTTTTCTTGTGTTTCCTCCGTTTTTTTTCCTTTTGAACCAAGTTGATCTTGAAAGTTTGAAGTTAACAAGTTGGCAGGTCTGCAGTATACTTATCACACAAATGTTTAACACTTAACAAATGAAAAATTATTGCTCAGTCAGTTAAGGAACCACTAGAATTTGTATAGTCTTTACATTTATTAACAAGTGTAGTTGCAGTCCAAAAAAGGACAATCTGGCTCTGATCTTATTGGCAGTGCTAGAAGTGTGGAGGGATGCGGGGTGACGCGTCCCCCCACTTTTCATAAAAATACCCATCCATCCCCCCACTTCTATTTCTACTAAACTCCATCCCCTCACTTCTAAAATCCCTCCTTCCATTAAAAAAACTCTATAAAATGTTACTCTAATATTTCTTGTTAGTATAACCTGCTTAAAAAAATAAGTTTTTCACAAGTTAAAATGAGTATGAAACTAAATTTATTGCATTGAATCATAGGTAATTGAGGGCTGTAATAAGGAACAGTAACATTTGTAAATTATACATGTTTAATTGTTTAGTCAATTTAGAAAAACCTTTGATATCTTGCATTCAACTAGGGTTGATTGTTGATTGAGTTATTAATCCAAGGTTCATACAAAAGCTACATTTTTCATTTCAAAAGAAAAATTTAGAAGAATCTTTAATTTAATAACTTCAGGTAAAATTTAAGCAGTGTTTTAATTAAGTTCTTTTAATGCTTGTAACGCAAAAAATTTAAGGATCACACCCTACTTTTAGAAAATGCATGAATAAGACGTATTTGATAAAATTAAGACGAGCATCAATATTTTCAAAAAGGGGGAAAGGCACTCTCGGGGGGGACTAGGGTTTGGCCATCCCCCCACTTTTGTTTGACCCACTTCTACCACTGCTTATTGGCCAAAATATTGTCAATGTATACTTTCTGGATATTGTCTGGGAGCTAAAGTGAAATATTATAAATAATTATAGAATAGTAGAGAAAAGGAACACTTACAGTTTATTTTCAAAATAACCCCCAAATTTCAATGAAACTCTTACTTTTCTTTTGATGACATTCTTTCTGTATTTTTAAATTGGGGTGTAAAAGAATAGTTTTTTAATTTTAGTGTCATTCAAAACTTGTCACAAGGAATGGATCAGTGATCTGTTCAGAGCAATCACTACCTTTTTTGCAATACCTTCACAAATTTAACCATTTGCTAAATGGGTAGTACTTTCACAAATTCAGTAATAGGATCAAATATATTTTTAAAAAGTAAGTTCTCTAATTAGCCATATTCTCTTAAATATTAAATTTTAGCCATTCTAGACAAAGTTTTCTTTTGTTTTTGACGTTTAAAAAGTTATGTGCATGTTTTTATGTTAATTTTCAATAACATTTTCACAAATTCCTAAAATAAGTACCTTTTAAAAAATCTAGATAGACCTCTGTTTATGTTATGTCTAGTAAATACTGGATTGTTGTTTCATACTAGTTGCATTCAAACACCCAGTTTCTTTCATTGTAGTATATTCATTACTTTTTGATTTCATTATTTTTGCCTTTTGTTAAGTTTTAAAACTAAACTCTGAGTGTTGCCGATTTTCCAAGAGTTGTCCCATCATAGACAAAGTTATTTATGTTCACCGGGTGGAAGCTTAATAAGACCAGTATTTAAAAAACACAATTGTTTAATATTGATAATTTAGTTAGAAGTTACAGCCATAATTACTCACACATCAAAATAATTTCCTAACATTAAACATTACCAATTGAATCGTCAGTTGGAAGAAGGGAATAAGTCCAAAAAATGTTAAATTGACTTTTTGTGCTCAAAACAATCTCCAAGCTTTGCTCTATACATGGGTGAAAAGTGGGAAAAAATAACTAACCCCTATAGGAATATATCGCCCCTTAAAGTTGGGAAATTGATGTCCATTCATTGTATTTTTTAAGTTAATTTGGAATTAAAGTTAATTTGTCTTTCTTTTCATATTCTTTGTGCTGTAAACTAAGTTAAAATAAAACTTTCTCTTAATTTCAATTTTCTTCAAACTTTTTTATGCAGGGAATGTTTGACTCCATTCACATTCACTCACTCCATTGATACTGCTTGAATAACTGTGTCACTATAATTTTGAATTTTATTTGTCTTATTATTTTTATTTCACCCTTTTGTGGTGTAAACTATGGGGAAATATAATTTAAATGTGAATTTAAGGATTTTATAAAGATTTTTTATCAGAAAAATTTCATCAGGTGGAAGAAGGGAATAAGTCCATCAACTAATTTTGACTGTAAAATATTTTAAAATATACTTATATTTGTTTTGATGATTGCTCTGTTTTCTAAATAGGGTTCTGAACTTCTAGTAAAAATTTGGTGATTATACAATGAAAATTCCATTACTTATACAGGTTTTTCGATTTTCTCCAAACATGGTTTTTGGACTTATTCCCTTCTTCCAACTGATGATTCAATTCTACTATAATATTTCTACATTATCTTCAAAACTCTCTGATCAAACTATTTAAAAACATACTAAATTCAAATCTTTTACCATTATCCATTCAAACAAGTTGCCAAAAAGTTATACGTAATAAATATAAACAGATCAGTTAACTATTCCCTATACATACACTAGCTCCCCTTTTTGACAAGTATATTGCTAAAAACTGCAAAACTAGTTGGTAATTTGCATAGTTGTTGCTTCCATGATAAAATCTCCTGATTAAACTGAACTTGCAAGATCTGATGTCAGTGAGAATAGCAAAAAAGTCTGTCCCAAAAGTAATGTGTTCGATATACTTCTGACTTGGCAAAAACCCGGAAAAAACCCATATAAAACTGGGTTTTTTTTTGGAAAAGTGTGTTTTTTTCAATTAAGTGGTTTTCTCCTATATAGTAAGCAGTGGCGTAGCTACGGGGGGGCGGGGTGGGCGGTCCGCCCCGGGTGTCACCCCGAAGGGGGTGACACCCAAACTAGTACATGGCACTTTTTTCAAGTTGTATGCTTTCCTTGAAAAAAATTTTAAGTCACTCTACTAATGAAATAAATTAGGGTTTAACAAATCGGGTGTCACCCCTCAAACTATGTGGGAGAGTGATACCGAAGTCTTCGAATTTTGCCCTAAGTTGGTAAATATGCTTTTCTTGAACAAAAAAAATTGATCATCCTGGAAAATACTCATTTGGCTGGCTACCTAGGAGGGGTGACACCCAACCCACCCAAGCTTAAAAATTTCGAACGTAGTTTTAAATATAAACGTAAGAAATATAAGTGTAAGAATTGATTTAAATAATTAACAGTTTTTAGGGGTATAACTGGGGTTTCACTCATCGAGCTTTATTTGGAATTTAGATGATACAAACTTTCTCGATCACACATAAATGTTTTTATTGAGCGAAAAAAATCATTAAATAAATAAAAAATTATTAAATGAGTTATCAACCCATTTTGAGAGGGGTGTCACCCCTTTGGCTAGGGGGGACATCAAAGTTTTACAAGTAGTTCAACAAAAAAAATTCAACTGAAAACTACTATGAGATATAAACCCTTCAACCCGGGTGTCACCCATTCAGCTAGCTGGGAGGTGACATTTAAATTCAAACTCTAGTTTGAATAGTTTTAAAAACCAAGGTAAAGGGTTGGCAGAGAAAAAAGTCTATCACACAGATATTTATTTTAATCTTAAATGAGTAAATTTTAAATTCACATTTTACCTCAGGAAAAATCTGAATGCCCCTACTGTTTCATCTTCTGGTTTCGCTAGCCATCGTTTGAAAATTTTTCCAACATAAGAAGGGTTTTATCAGGGGTGTCACCCAGTGTCACAAATATCCAAATATAAGTTTGTTCACTATATTTAAAGATTACATTTCAAAAAATTTTCTAGGGGAAGGCCCCCAGACCCCCTCCTTTGATTACTTGGAACTCTATTAACTGCAATTTCTATTATATTAAGTTCCGCAAAATGCTAATTTTAGCTACAATTAATGTATGAAAAAGCTAGATTGATCCTATTATAAATGCTTTAAGAATAATATTTTAGGCCCCTCTCGAAAGAAATTTCCCTGTACGCCAATGGATTGAAAATTATCCGAATATATTGACCAAGGGCGTAAAAGGGGGAGCCCGAAATTCGGACTACATTGTATACAAAAACAAGTTAAAATCCTCTTTTTAGGGTTAAATTTCCTGGGAGAGGACCCCAGACCCTCTTTTGTACTTGGAACTTCGGTTAAAATGCAAATCCCACCTAAAAATATGTATCCGAAATTCGAGCTAAAGGCCTCAAAACTAGTTAAAAATTTGATTTTTGAGTCCATTTTTCTAAAATTTTCTGGGGGAGGACCCCCAGACCCCCCTTTCGTTGTTCGAATTTTATTATACACAACTTTTCCTATATTAAGAACTTCATGACAACGTCCACCTAAAATGTATTAAGAAGCTACATTAAACCTATTAAATATGTATGAGATTGAGATATGCTGAGGAATAATTTTGGGCCCTTCCTGAAATAAATTTCTATATACGGTTTGGACTGAAGAATAGCTAACATCATAACTCGTTGTTGCTAAGTTGGGAAATTAAAGGCAACGGTAAATTAAAACTTTTTAAATAATAAATTAAATGCCATAAGAACACAAATATAAAATGGGGTTCCACCTGAGACCCTCAGTTCTAGACTGGACTGGTGTCGCAAATTTTATTATTTTTTATAACCGAATTCCAAAAGGGGGTGACACCGAGAGCTTCCGCCCCGGGTGACACCCAGGCTAGCTACGCCACTGATAGTAAGTGGGTTTTTTCAAATTTTAATGAGTCCTTTTTATGTGAAATGTGTTCTGTCAAAATAATGTCAGTTTTTCCATAGTTAAGTGGGTTTTTTCAAAGTTGAAACTTTTTATACTTAGAAAAACCCACTGAAATTGTAAAAACACCCCTTATTTATTGAAACCTGGTTTAAATTTTGAAAAACCCACTAAAATTTAAAAAATATCCTAAACTTTGAAAAAACCCATTCAATATTGAAAGAAATCTATTAAACTTTGAAAAAACCCACTGAAATTTAAAAAAAAATCCTCCTTCATTTTTTTATAAAGTTTAAACTTTGACCTTTAAACGTCCTAAATTTTGAAAAAAAAAATTCAATAATGAAAAAAACCCTTAATTATTGGAACACACTCAACTCAACTGCAGTTCTTGGTATGTTATTTCGTTAAATGTCTCTTCATTATTAAAACTGCCAAAATCTTGATTTTTCTCAAAAAAACCCCAAAACGGGTCCAAAATGTGGGTTTTTTCACATGGGTTATTTTGAAAAAACCCATTGGGTCCAACTCAATTGGGTCCAATCCAGCCAACTCTGTTTACTTCTGACTTGGCTCAGAATGGGTCTCGATAACTTCTGACTGGAGAGCCAACACCAACTTGCCCTCATAGTTGTGGAATTTACACTTCTTGCTTTCATATGATCGCTGCTTACACATAAAATTTTACCTCATTTACTTAACCTTTTTTCTTACATGTTTTTTTTAAAGAGAATTACTTATGAGTTTGTAGATTTTATATCATCAACTTGTTTTTATGGACTTTTGAAATTGGGGTGTCGAGTACACCTGACAGTGGCCTTCATGCCTGCTGTTCAAAATCTTTTACCGTCTCTTGGCACTTTTGTCCATTATTTATTTGGACATAATGCCATTAAACCCTAAGTAAAGGTAGGTTTTGCTGGTAGATTAAAGATCTCTAGAGCAGTGGTTCCCAACCTGGGGGTGATCGCCCCCAGGTGGGCGATTTAGGTTATCAGGGGGGCGATAAATAAGTGGGGCGGCGATGAGTACACAAAGGGGGGGGGAAATAAAATAGCACTGTACTGAAAAACTGTATTCAGACTTAATGTACCAAAAAAAAGTTAAAACCTTGTTTTTTGGGGTCACATTTCCAAATTTTTTCTGGGGTAGGTCCCCCAACCCCCCCCCCTTTTGTACTTGGAACTTAATTTTTTAAAACTTTTTTATAATTAGTGCATTAAACAGAGGCGTAACTAGGCGTCGGCGACGTCGGCCCCCGCCGACGGCCTCGCACTTTAAGGGCCTCGCAAGAATTTAACCTATTTGATTCCGTGTTTAACTTTAAAGTTATAATGTCTGTTCAATTACTTTTTTTCATGTCTTCATGTTTCTGGAGCCCGTGCGCGAGGCCTTTTTGACGAGCCCAGGTGCGAAGCTTTTTTTTTGAGCTGAAGCGCGAGGCCTTTTTTATGGCGGCTTAACACCACGCGATTTGCGACAGCGATTCTGCGATTGCGACAACCGCAGAAACTCAGCGACCTCTCAACCTCATAATTTTTGTGTGGATGCGCAGCACCATCCAGAAAATCTTCTCTCTAAATATTTTTTTAATGAGCTCTTAACCAAAATAAACCCTCGCTTTCTTCAAAACCATCAAAATTATAACTTCCATTCCAAATAAAGGGTTATGTGGGGGTGCAGCACGGTCATCCTCGCCAGCCGCGATTGGATTTCCCTTTCTGAAAATGGAGGGAAGCAAGGAAGAAACCACCGCATGCATACAAGCTCAAAAACTTCATACAAAAATAAAAAGCTACTATTACACAGGGCGAACAATATCAGAAGAATGCCAATGTCGTATATAAGGTATCATTATTGAAAGTATTTATTATGTGATAGCCAAAGTAATGGTAAAGATTTTTAGTTTAAATATTTTCATTAGATTATCTGTAAAATTATACATATTTTTGTTTCTTCAAATTTACTTTTGTAATGTAGTGACAAGGGGATGAAGAGTAAACACACACAGTTATGACATGAATTTATTTGTAGTTTTCAGCTTCAACAAAACGCTGTGGAATATTAAAGAAGTTAAAAATTACGGATTATCAGACACTTGATGGGAATCAAAAATTTCTGCTGCAAGAGCAATATTTTTCCAATTTGAAAAAATAAATGCCATAATAGATCCGAAAAATTATTTTGTTAGGTAAAATTTGCTATGACATCCCTTTGCAATTAAAAAAAGATAATAATAAAAGATATATAAGAGGGACAAGGGGACACTGCCCTCCCCTGAAATCCGGACTTAGTGTACCAACACAGGCTAAAACCCTGTTTTTTAGGGTAAAATTTCAAAACATTTTCTGGGGGAGGACCCCCAGACCCCCCTTCGTACTTAGAACTTTATTATTTAAAACTTTTTATAATAAGTTCATCAAAATCATAATCCTACAGATGTTCAAAATTAGGTCTAGGTATCAAAACCAAGTTGAAACCCTGTTATAACCCATTAATGCCCAACTTTTTATTTTTCCTAAATATTTGGTAAAAACATAGTAAATAGCTCCAAAACAACTGGAAAAATAGTGAAAAGAATTCCAGGTTAACATTTTAATTTCTACACCAAAATTAAAAAACGTCCCTAAAAAGGGACGTCAGGCACGAATGCCCCCGTTGTTTTTCCCTATACTGCCGTCCTAAGCGAAGGGACTATTATTAACGAAGGGAAATTTAAAAAAAAGCACTTTTCTGAAAAATTCCATCTTCCAACTTTAAAAAAGTGAAAATTTTTTAAAGTTCTGCTTTCTTCTTGTGTTCTTTATGTTCTATGATGATCAGAGATACATCGTTGCAAATTTTGATTCAAAGGAACAATTTTTGTAGAAATAGGAGGATTTTTAAAAAACGTCCCTAAAAAGGGACGTCAGGCAGTAATGGGTTAAGGGTCAAATTTCAAACATTTTTTGGAGGAAGACCCCCAGATCCCATTTTCTGCTTTGATTTCTATTATTTTCAACTTTTTTATTACATTAAGTTCACCCAAATGCAAATCCTATCTAAAAATATAAATCCAAAGTTCGGATTAAGTGTGTAAAAACTAGTTAAAAACCAGTTTTTTGGAGTCAAATTTTCGAAAATTTTTCTGGGGGAGGACCCCCAGACCCCCCTTTGGTAAGGGACTAAATCATTCACACCTTTTTTAAATTTAGTTCTTTAAGATGTAAAATTCCAACAAAAAATGTATAAAAAACTAAATTTGGACGTAATAAATTTTCTATAGTATTAGGTATTTTCTGGTATTAGGGCCTCGCAAACCTGTTTCGCCGACACTGCTTGGGGTACTAGAAACGCCACTGGCATTAAAATCCAAATCCAACCTAAAAATATATGTCCGAAATTCAGAATAGGTGTACCATAACTACTATTTGAAAACCTGTTTTTTGGAGTTTTCTTTCCAAAAATTTTCTAGGGTAGAACCCCGGATATAAAATAACTTTATTATTTGCACTTTACTTCAAATTAAAATTTGACATACAATGAGAATGAAAAGGGGGGCTATAGGTGTTAGTCAACCTCTAGAAAGGGGCGTTGGGCCACAAAAGGTTAGGAAACACTGGTGTAGAGTGTTTTCAGGTGACGTCACGACCATTTATTTTCTTCCTTGCTGTAGGTCAAACAGTCTGTTGCTAAGGCCGTTGCTAGGTGCGGCGGTATCTGTTGCTGTCATGTGATTAAAAATGCTCCAATAGAAGCATTTCATGACCAGTTACTTTCTTTTAACTGTTAACTGCTGTACGTAAAACAATCTGTTGCTAAGGCCGTTGCTAGGTCCGAGTCATGTGATTAAAAATGCTCTCTTGCATATTTTTATATTGACCAATCAAGAACATGAGTTCCTTTTTTTTGTCTCCAAAGTAAGGATTTTTTATCAAATAAATGTGGATGGGCTTGTGTGCAATGTTTGGCAAAGCATTGTGATAGTTTAATTCTCACAAACACACCAGGATCAGTGAATCGGTAAGGTCCAGACAGATTATATTTCTCAATCTTCAAATCTGCATTAACTGTCCTATGCATGGACTGTGCTCTATTCCCCCTGTGTTTAAAAACGGCTGAGTGTCACAAACCAAAAAAAGACATCAGAAAGAAAGATACAGACAGAAAAAGTTTTACATCATACTCAAAGATTCTAGAAGTTCTTTTTTAAATTTCTTTCCCTTTTTAATGTGAAATATTTTTCTTTGTTTGAATTTATTTTATTTAAAAGTTTATCTTTTTCTACTTTCAGGATCATTTCAATCAATCTCTTCCTCGCCTAAATTATGCTTTCTAAAAGGTACATCTTATTGCTTAATTTGTTTTGTTATAAATTTAACCACTAGAATGTAACCATTTTTATTAGTTTATCTGATTTGTTAATGCATTTTGAATTAGGTCTAAAACTAAGTGTAGTATTAATATATTGTGTGCAGTTTCCAGACTATTATTTTTTTAGCTTATATCATTCCTTCAATGTATAAGTTTTGTAGCTTATGGTCTATCCACACAGATTCCATCCAACTCATTTACTTACAAATGTCCCTTTTATGGATTTAAGCAGAAATAAGATTTTTTTGGGTTCTTTCTCAAACGGCTTTTGGAATTACAAAGGTTTTTGCAAATTCTGCAAAGGGAAATCAATTTGTAAACATGTAAAAAAATGGCAATTTCCTTACCAGCCAATCAATATGGATGAAATTTTAAAAATATTTATGACTCAGGGGACATTTATAAATTTAGAGAGGTTGAAAAGGGGGGAAGGGGTCCAGCAAAATCTCACGCCAACTTTTAATTTAGAAAATATGCTATTTTTTTATTTCTAGCACAAGTTTAGGGAAAATGTGCAATTTTGTCAAAACAGTGAATCATAAGCTAGTTAGTCATGATAATTACAAGTTGAGACCATGTTCTGGATTTCAACATGGGTTTGTTATAACCCTTTAATTACCGCATTATGATTCGCTGCAATTTTTTTCGTGCAAATACTTTTTTTGAGTCACTAAATTGAAAATTAAGGGATATACATAAATAAAATAATCATCTTTGGAAAATTGAATCCGCTAGAGCCAATTACTTAAATTGATACTTTTGGGTACTGTCAGTAC
Source organism: Tetragnatha versicolor (assembly GCA_024610705.1). NCBI lineage: Eukaryota > Metazoa > Arthropoda > Arachnida > Araneae > Tetragnathidae > Tetragnatha > Tetragnatha versicolor. The sequence goes on from JANDEH010000006.1 coordinate 69,755,323, forward strand.
ACGGAGTGCTAAAATATTCTCACAATACAAGAAAAACATAGCTTTTTTTATCGCAGTAATAAGTCTTAAAAAATAACACACTTAACTTTTGACTTCGATGGGTAATGATTTTTGGACTAGTGAGAAATCAAGATTGAATGTTGATACTCTAGCTGCAGCACTTACCGTAAAATTCAATATGAAGGATACTTCTTATTTCGAAATTTCCAATATGCCTAATATTGTTAGAAAATGATACATTGACAAAAAATATTCATTCAATGGAAAAATACTCGTTTAATTAAAAGATATGTAAGCAAAATTAGTGTATTTTTGTATGAATTAATAAAATGTTCATCACATTTATTAACGCTGTACTTTTTCTTAGATTATTTCGTCCTCTTTTTTATTGAGAAAAAATTGGTCACCTTATCAATGTTGTGTGTTGTTGTTTCCTATGCCACTTGTGTGGAATATCCAAGCTCCACCGCGAAGGGATTTAAGGCAAAGGGGGTGCGGCTCCTGAGAAAGTGAGGCCCATGAAAGCAGGAGTCCGACTTAAGCCTCGGATGATAGATGCCGCCACCATCTATCGCCACCTACACAATTTTGACATGCATCTGAAGGGGAGGGAAATAGTCTCCAGACACCTGGACCCAAGGTAAACTGCGCCATGACGGACCACAGGACTTTCGGACCAACAGATTTAACGAGCACGCATATACTCGATGGGTCTTAAGCGGGAATCGAACCCTCCGATCCCGATGCCTTAACCACTAGGTCACTGTACCTTTTATGAATGAACAGTTGAGGAAGTTTAAAAGCCCTGTGTTTTTTGTAAGGATCTATTTTTTAAGAAAGTTTTACTTTTGGGATAAAATGGGACACTGGTATAATGGACTGACAAAATGGACTCTTTGAGGGTAATTTAAAGCTTCTCAAAATGAGTTGAAACACTACATTTAGGGTCACATTTTCAAACTTGTTCTGAAGTAGGACGCCAAACCCCCCCTCGAAATTTTACCGTTGATTATACTATACTGGGTTTCCCTTGAATACCTCTGTTTATAATGAGCTGTCCTCTTTGAGTGTTATCCAAATGGTCTCAAAATTAGAAAAGACACTATTTTGGGGAGAAATTTTCCAAAATTTTTTTGGAGTATTCAAATTTTACTTTGAATTCACATAGTTTATAAATAAGGAAGTTGCATGTGTCCGATTTTCAAAAACAAACAAGTGTTCCGTATGGTTTTTTGTATGGTAAAATGAAATATCTAGTCAGTTTTTCAAAAAAATGTACAGGTAATTAAATATTTTAATTTAAAAGTCGAGAAAAAAACACGTGACTGAAAACGTTTAGGGTCATTCCATGCCAAATCATCCAGCGAAAACCCAAGTTGATACCCTAGGTTCTCAGACTTTCATGAAATTTTGTATGCTTAATGTATCAATAAAGATTAGAAAAATTATCAATATTCATCCAATTCTATCAATTACTTTCGGAGTTATGGCTCCTTAAAGTTTTACCCATCTTTGTTTTAAGCCGACGACTAGGTTTGGTGTTCAATTGCGTTATACCTTATCAAATTTTTATTTATGTAGGTAAAAGCTTCAAATTTCATTTATTTACAGCCAATAGTCTACAAAATAAAATAGCGGAGAAAAATTTAAAATTGAAACACTTTAGCGTGGTTAAAAAGTCGTCTAAACACGAAAAAGATGTTTTTCATAGTATCTTACAAAAACGCATGAAGCACAAATCTCTATGAATATTTTCTTATAAACTATGCATTAATAGAAAGAAGAAGAAATTTGCTTTCAAACAGTGCAAAAAAATCAGTGGGGTTCGGGTTTTAAAGGGTCTTTTTGGATCGTTGAAAATTAGAAAGTGGTTCTGATTAAAAACCACCTTAACTTAAGTACCAATAAAGAAAAAACTACTAGATATAAACCTTCTATTTTGTAGGAATAACAAAAGTACTTTATCAAAACTTCTTCTGTCAAGTTTGATAATGTTTGGTCAAGTAGTTTTTGTTTTATGGTCATTTCTGTAGAAGTCAATCCAATTTGTTAAACTAATAAGATCCAGTCACGCGTGAGTAGGAAATTTGACTTCACATCGTGGTGCCATCTATTGGGAAAGAAGAAAGGCTCGCGGAAAGTAAGCTTATCTGTAACAGACTTACGCATGACTAAGTCCCCTTACCTCTTAGTTGTGTGTTTTCAAACTACTTTTTTTTTGTATAAACGTGAAATCCCAATCCTTCTTTAAACTATTATCAAGTTTAGTGATATTTGGACCAGTAGTTTTTTCTTTATTGGCACTTAAGTTAAGGTGGTTTTTAATCAGAACTACTTTCTAATTTTCAACGATCCAAAAAGACCCTTTAAAACCCAAACCCCACTGATTTTTTTGCACTGTTTGAAAGCAAATTTCTTCTTCTTTCTATTAATGCAGTGTGGTCCAACCCGTGGCACGCGGGCCACATGTGGCACTCGAAGATATTTTCATGGCAATTGGCTACAAAATAATGTCCTAATCAAATTAAAAAGAAGCTCACTTTTCAGTTTTAGAAATGTTTCAGTTTTTCTTTTTTCAGAAATGTGTTAAATACCCGCTTTTATTGGTTCAATTTTCCAAAAACTTTACAGGAGAGAACCCCTGAATCTCCTTTGAAAAACTTTTTTTTGGATATGAACTAATTTAGAAATGACACTTTTTCCTGCAAAACACCAAAACCTTTAAAACTTATTGATCTTTCATTTTTAAAACGTTGTGAATCACCAATTTTCTAATAATAACGGTTTTATCTTTTAGGAGCCGCACCCCCTTTGCCTTGAATCCTTGTGGAGCTTGGGTATTCCAAGTGGCACATGACAACAACAATAGTCCAATTTGCTTTTATGCATATCTTCAATTCGAAAAAAGAAAGAAATAATAATTTTTTTAATTTTAATTTTATAAATATGAATATCCATTAAAATAGTGTTTTAATTGTGAAACAAAATAATTCCCTTGAATAAAAAAAGTGTGTTAATTAGACTTAGTCAAAATTTTTGCATTGCATTTTAAATGTAAGAAAGATATTCCTTAAGTAAAATGTGTCTTAGTAAATCTTTATAGTTGTAGTAGATGTTCCAGTGTTTGAATATTTACTTTGATTTGCCTGTTTTAAAAGAGTAAAATGTAATTTTTACGGTCTTTGGCACTCGGCATCCCTATTAAAAGTTTAATTGGCACTCGGGTAGCTAAAGGTTGGACAACACTGTATTAATGCATAGTTTATAAGAAAATATTCATAGAGATTTGTGCTTCATGCGTTTTTGTAAGACACTATGAAAAACATCTTTTTCGTGTTTAGACGACTTTTTAACCACGCTAAAGAGTTTCAATTTTAAATTTTTCTCCGCCATTTTGTTTTGTAGACTATTGGCTGTAAATAAATGAAATTTGAAGCTTTTACCTACATAAACAAAAATTTGATAAGGTATAACGCAATTGAACACCAAACCTAGTCGTCGGCTCAAAACAAAGATGGGTAAAACTTTAAGGAGCCATAACTCCGAAAGTAATTGATAGAATTGGATAAAATTTTGTATTTCTTCTTATATTTATGCATACATTAAACAAACAAAATTTCAAAAAAATCTGCGGTAGGTGGGTATACCATCCTGGATGATTTGGCGTGGAATGACCCTTTATTGTTTAAACTATAAGATGACGTCAACAACAATAATACCATCAACTCCATTGCTTTACAACAATGTTTAATATAAGATGACGTCACATCCAAACTCTTGGTGTTTTCGCGCGCTTTTAAAAGGGGATTTTTGTTAATTTGTTTGGCAATCAAAAAATTTCTCGATCGGCCTCACATTTTGGGTAGTTGCTTATTTTTGCAAGAAGAATCGATTAAAAAAATAAAAAAAATCATGCAACTTCCTCATTAAGTGAAAGAAAATTAAAATACTATATGTTAGTATCTAAAACTTAACACGTAAGCGAACTCGATACTTCAGGAATAATAATGTTGAGTCAAATGCCCCAGTTGAAACCAAAGTATGGGCCAGATAGGAACATAAGTTTTTTTCTATCAACGGGGGTAAGTCTAGGTATTTTTAAGGATTCATGTGGCTTACGGATTGCCTTTGGCCCTGCGTAAACGAGGTTCTCATTGTCGCTAAAAAAAACTACTCAAAATGTCCGTCCATTGTTGCTCATACATTAGAAGCTGAGTCCACTCAAGGGTGGTGAGTTAATCGCTGGGAGCTAATTCGTTCCCCCGTTATTCCAGACGATAAAGCCCCTAACCGGACTTTTCTTTCGGGGAGTCTTGTTTCCTTGTCATCCTTCCTCAGCAGTGTATACAGGGTGTATCTGAAATGGTGCAACAAACTTTCAGGGATGATAGTAGACACCTAGACGAGTCAGAATCACATAGGATTTGGGGGTCCCAGACCAAATCTTAGGGAGTTAAAAATGGAGCGACACCCCAAAAAAATCATTGAAAAATTCAATTTCTAGAAGAACTACTATATTTGTAAAAATTAAATTATGGTCTTAAAAATTGTAGTTTAATATCGTTACCACCACGCCAAAAACACGAATCTTTTATTAATTACGGGCTCAAGTCTAGAAGTGGGTTCAGTCGCCAAGCGAAGTAGTATCGCCAATGCGTGCCTAAGTATCAAAGCGAAGTTGGCGACAAAAAAATCCTCAAGAAGCGCCAACCCGAACCCACTTCTAGGATTTTGCCTAATTAAGAATGCAGATTCGCGTTTTTGGCGTGGTGGTAACGATATGATCTTTAAAATTATCTCAAAAGTATTCACTTTAAATTTGTTTCATTATGAAAAAAGTTAAAAAAAAACACAAAAAATGTGAAAACTCTGCCGAAACCTTATTTTGTATTTCGAAATCCTTTCTATTGATTTGATAATCTGAGAGATCATAGTTGAAAACTCTTAAGTCCAAAATTTCAAGTAAATACTACAATCGATATTAAACGCCTTGAGATCCTGTTAAAGTTTGTTTTTTGCGTGCGCAAACAGCTGTTCTGGAAACAGCTGTGACTCTGACTCGTCTGTAGGTTAGAGAGTACACGAGAGAGAGGCGACAACTCGCTTAAAAGCGTCTCTGCGCATCCAGTTCTGTCCAAACTGTATCATGCCGCTTGTCTCGCGTCCCATGCTAATCCTATGGAGGGAACCATAGGATTAGCTATACTGAGTTGTCGCCTCTCTCTCGTATACAGGCTCTCTAGTCTAGGTGTCTACTATCATCCCTGAAAGTTTGTTGCACCATTTCAGATACATCCTGTATAATGCTAGCGACACCCGATAGATTAAGAGAAAGGCCGGAAGAGACTAGGACAAGGATTTCCAACTGGGTGTGGGTCAAAATCCCGACAGATCAGGTTCCCGACACGCGACGGTCGAAATCCCGACAGGTCGTCGAAATTCATTAGCTCCCAAAAAATACTGTTTTACTAATTTAGGCCCTGTCTAAATCCACGAAAGTAACAACTCAACTCTAACAAATTTCGCAAAACATTTAGCATGGGTCAACTTTCGTGGATTTAGACACTTCGTAGAATTTATTGGTAGCTCTCAATCACGCCCACAGAGAAAAATCCTAACAGAGGGTTCAAAACGATAATTTCAAATTCTGGAGGGCGCCTCGTTGAAACTTGACAGCCCTCTCTCACGGGGCTTTAAATTCGTTCTCCTCAAACATAAAAAAAGTCCACCCTCCTTGCCCCCCCTAAGTCGAACCCTGGCTACACCCATGACCTTGTACACTCTTAAAACGACAGTCTCAAAACTGAGTAAAAAGTACTCAAACTGGCTCCCGGTCCAAATGTACTTCAATTTGAAAACATGAATATACTCATTTCTGAAAACGTGCATACTCAAAAATGAAATATCATGAGCTCATTTTTGAGTTCAAGCTTAAGGTGTTTAATTTTTGTGCGTATAATTTATTCAGGAAGTTTTCGATCTAGAAATTCCCTGTGTTTTTAATCCCTGTGCTTAAAATATCAGTTTAGACACATTTTTAGTTTTCTTATTTTATAGAGGAGAGGAGGGTATTATGGAATAGTCGGGTAATATGGAACACCTGAGTTTCAGCTTCCCCTCGTGCTGCAATCACGTGGCAATGCCACGAAAGTCTTTAGAAATCCTCCATGATGCAGTGGGCAAATAATTTAGCTTCTTGTTGTTGTCCGATTAGTTGCAACAAAGCAAAGTGTGTTTTAGTATTTTCGAAAGTTTTTGACGGTAAATGTTCAAACCTTTTAACCTACCAGTTACTATGAGACTTTGATTTTGTTGTTAAGCATAATGTACACTAAAAGATCAGTAGTTTCTTATACTGCAGTCGTTTTTTTAGCTATCCATGTTTTATCGGTCAGTAAAAGGATTCATAGTATAAGATGGCCTGTCGGGTATTATGGAACATTCCATAAGCAAAGGGTCTGAAAAAGACGATTATGTTTGTTACTATTGTAAATAGACTCATGAAAAAAACCGATTTGAACGTAAATTGTTAAATACGTTTTTATAGTTAAGATTAACTATGTTCTCTAAGTCCTAATTAGTTTTCAATAGCTGTAAATCGAACTGTTCCATATTACCCTCCATTTGTAACTTTTTCTTAAAGTATATTTTTTGATTTAAAAAAATAAATGCTGATTTATTGGACCATTGGCCCTTCATTGTCATTAGTTATAAGAGTATGTACTTAAAATTATTCGGCGAATTTTTATTAAAAACCAATAGAGTTATTCTTAAATATATAAAGGGTGTTCCATAATACCCTCCTCTCCTCTATGTAATTGGATTGTTTCTTAAAAAAAATTTTCATTCTAAAATATCTGGGGTACTATATTATCCCGTCAATCATTTCGTGGCCATCTTAATTCTCAGCAATGAACAGTCAATGAATAGGGCTTTATTAACAGTTTCAAATTAAACGTTTTCATATGCGAGAAACAAAACTTATTTCATCAGCAAAAAAATATGTTATGTGGGGTTAAAATAGACTCGAAAAGCCATGATTTACAAACAAGCATTTATTTACATACAAATAACATTTTAAAAAGAAAGTCCACCTTTCAGAGGTAGTATAACACTTTATAACGTTTATTCAGAGATGATCAATATTTTTTCAAACATTATTTAAAGAATCAAAATTTGTGAATACACGCAAACCTGTTTTTGTGCGAACCTTTTATGTGCGATTTTTTATTTGTGCGACTTTTTTTGTATGATTTTTCCCTTCGACTTTTTTTGTGCGGTGTATGAAAATTTCAAATTAGAAAAATTTTTTTGTATATCTGGCTACCGAGACATACATGGGTCTCATGAAACAACAGTCGTCGCCAACTACATGGTAACTAAAAAAAAAGTATACGGTAGGTATAGAAACGGTTTCTCAATTAAGCTGTAGAGTGGGGATTGCGTTACGGTCCGAACATAAAGAGTTTTCAATTAAGCTATGCTGAGGGATTTTCGCTACGGTCCTACGTGAAACTTTTTTATGCGGTCCTTATTCACCGCATAAAAAAAGGATTTTTTTAAATGTGCTGCGAAAACTATATTTTATAGCTACTCGCGAAGTTTGGTGCGAATTTTTTTATGCGATTTTTATTGTGCGGTCCCTATTCCTCGCACAAAAAAAGGTTTGACTGTAATAGAAATAAATAACCGAACATTTTGATCTAAATATATTGTAGACAAAACCTAGCCTCTTTCGGCTTCCCACCATTCCTTCAACATATCATTCAATATTACTAACTTTAATCATTGGTACAGGTTTAGCATATATTAACAAGTCTAAAACATTGAGACTATATTTCTATGCTAATGTGTTTTTTTTACAAAAATATTCCATTCCGTTAACTTTCCCGCTACATACCGCCATGCTCTTTTGGACGCCAAAAAGTAAACCTGCTAAATAATTTCAAACTCATAGATTAAAATGTTTAGTCAGATCAATAGTTGTTCAGTTTATCATTGAAAATCACAAAAAATAGTTGATATTTCAATAATAAAAGGCGTTCAACAAAGATTGGCAATATTTTAGCGGGAACGTTAACAGAATTGAACCAAATATTCATTACTTGAAAATAACCTTAACCATGAGTTTCAAGGCCTTTTCACCAATTTTCTATTGTATAGAAAATCCATGTTCAATTTTAAAATAGAAAAAATTAAGCAAACCACAGATTTGGAACCATTGTTCTATATTCTGTTCATTTTGAACTGGCGCTTGATAATATTTCCTTCCCCCACCACCCATCGGTAACCATAGCAACTATCTTCGTCAAAGTGACGAAGAAGGCTTACTATTGGCTGTTCGAAGAGCGTAACTATGGTTACGCTTCTAGCGTGGGGGAAAGCACTATTTCTCAAGCGCCAATTCTAAATGTGAATAGAGTATAGCTCGTTCATTTATTATATCTAGAACATTTTCACTCACACATATTATTCTGTACTTTTTTTACTGGCCAATTGAACGAGGTGTGGCTTTAAAGATTCTCTTTTGAATGTCTTTCAAATTAAAATTATTCACATTAGCTTATTACAAATAAGAAAACATCTCTACTGTTAAAATCCTTAAATACTGTTTTTCCTCTTGTATAACAACCATATCCATTTTTTTTTAATTTCAAACTTTGTCAAAAAATCTTCTTTATGTTAGTAAAACATGTGTTTATTAGACTTCTAATTGTACTTAAATAATTTTGTAGTTTAACTTTGTGGAGATTATTCACAGTTTGTTAGCTATATTGTAAAAGGCAAACAAAATTTTGTGTTACCACATGCTTCTTTAAAGCATGAAACTTTCATCTAAATTTAGAAAAAAGTGTTTGGTCCCAAACTTAAAGGGCAATCAGCGGGTTTGTTCTTTGAAAAAGTTTTTGTAATAAATAAAACGCATTAAAATTGCCTTAAAAATAACGGATTTTTTTCTATTTGGCGTTTTTTTTCAGTTGAGAAATGTATAAAAATAACTGGAAGGGGTCGTGTTTGTACATCTTTGAAAATAGTTTAGGTTCGAATGATTATAAGTTCTTTTTGCGAATCTTATCTCGAAACATCTTGGTTCTCAATCAATTTTGCGTGGCTCTATTCATACCAAGCTATAAAAAACGCTATCTGAACATTTATATACTTTTTGTACTCAAAGAACTTCTTGAAGAAAATCTCCAAAAAAAAATATTGAATTTAGGTTGTTAAAAAAAACTTGAGTCATTTAAAAATATTACGATTTTTGTGAGTGAAAGTTATTTATTTTTTAATGAGGGGTAATGATTAAAATACGTTCTATATCAATATTGTCACATCCTCTTATTCAACATGAAAATTTCATTATCTATGAAATTTGGAAACATTGTACATTACAGGGTTGACCAACCCATTTGAATCATTCTGTCATAAACGTATTTTAGATATGCACTTAATTATGATTTTATTTATAATTATAATTTCCTTTCTTACAAAAAAAATTATAATTCTGTATTGAATATGATTTATCTTCACGTTTATTACATTTAGGAGAGTCATCAATTTCATCTCAACTAAAATTATAATAGCTTTTAGTTTTTACCAAAGGTAGTTTACTTGCTGAAATCCAAAACGTTTCCACCCGTGGTTCGTTGTTTTTCGCATGCCCCCTTTTCTGATATAAAAGGTAATAAATTGAGCTGTGCATAAAATTTGATGTAAGAAAATATACTTTCTATAGATGCCAAAAAAATAAGGAAGATGGTTTGTAAAACATTGGTCGTTAAGTTATGAGGTATTCTCTTTGGAATGAAACGAGTTCGGAATTGATTTAAGATTTCGTAAAAGATTACATAAATTATTTAAGATTTTAAGTTTTTGGATACGATTATTTAAAACAATTCCTTTGATGTTAAATGTACGTAAGTGGGGACTGTGGAAAATATTGATTAGAAATCAATGAAATGACAAGTTATTGGGAGACCTCTGCAAAAATACCCTACTACGACAAATATACAAGCGCAACGCTGTCAAAAGCATGTGTAACCTCTACCTATCGCTATGATGCAATTAGTGTACAGCCAACAACATTATCGTCACCTTAGAATCAAAAACTACTATCTCCATTCGGCAACCTTCGGAAATCCCGATCCTTGGAGACCAGATCGGTGGAGAAGCTCGTTTTTTGTTTTGTAAGAGCTGACATGATCGAGTAGAAAAGATCAAAACCAATCAAATTATTTTCTACAACGATCTAAACGCCAAGAATCGGGATTTCCGAAGTTTGCCGAATGGAGATAGTAGTTTTTGATTCTAAGGTGACGCTATATGATAAGCAAAACATCATGGATTGCGAATTTAGTTGTAATATTTGTACCCAGCAGTCCAGAAAAGAAATTTCAGTGTTTCCTTCAAAATGTTTCTACACTGCCAGTATTGCACTATACTCTATTCATTTTGAATAGGCGCCTGAGTGCATTTCCTTCTCCCACCACTGAATCGGCAACCATGGCAACTATCAACGTCAAAGTGGTGAAGAAGACTTAATATTGGCTGCGCGAAGAACGTAACCATGGTTACGCTTTTACCTATGGGGGAAAGCACTATTTCTCAGGCGCCTATTCAAAATGAACAGAGTAAGAAGCCTGCTGTCACGGGACAAAAGGCGGTTTCTTATCAATATAAATTATGCCATTAAAAATCCTTTCACCTTTTATACTTCAGTTGAATAAAAATTTGAAAATATGGGGTGTAAAAAAACTGGCTATGGATATTAAAGATTTTATTGAGTAGAGAAAGTTTTTCTTCCACTTCTTGGAACTAGAAATATATATATAACTTTCACTTAACAAAATACATTTTATCAGGGTTGGGTGAATATCACGATACATTTATGCGTATCAAAATATCGGATCTATATCGAATTTTTTATATTTATCCGATACATTCGCATTTAGACTAGAAAAATATTGTTTCGTATTAAGAGTGAATACTTTTCTAAAACAAAGTATTTTGACTTAATAAATCTTAACTATCCAGTCCCTATATGTATCGAGAACTGTCTACTCAAATTTCGTGTCTGCTTCAAAGAACTTTTTTTTACCAAAAAAGTATACAGTTTTTTTTTCTTTCGTGATTTGATATCCTATAGTTTGTTTAAATATCTTCTATAAATTTAGTTGTAACAATCGTTACAAAGTAGTTAAACATAGAAAAATTAGAATTGCTCTTAAAGTATGTTTTTTCTTAAGTCGTTTTGTTGAGCTTATTTTTATTAATAACTTAATTAAAAAGAATGAATTTTAAGTAGCTTTAGCTGGGAAAATGTGGTTTTTTATCGGATAAATATCATGATACGTATCATCCCATAAATGCCATTATATATCAGATGTATATCATCATTATATATCAGATTATATATCAGGTGATACAATCAACCAACCCTGTATTTTATATATAAAAAAGCACACTCCATTTTAAATCTTTCACCAAAATAACTAATGAATGGTTGAATCAAATTGCATAGCAGTTAAGAGAGCTTTCTCTTTTGTGAAGTTTGGGCTTTTGAATTGCTCCAGAGATTAATTTGTGCGTTCTATCACTAAACAAGCTGTGCTCCTCTAGAGGGCTCGTCCATAAATGAGATCACAAGTTCAGAGGGGGATGTACCCCACAAAATACCTCTTTGGCTAAACTATCCCACCAACAATATAGTATTGCGAAAGTGTAGGAACCTCCCTTCCTTTTACATTCATATTAAAGTTCATTTTGTTTGCATACAAATTTTGCAATACATTGAAAAAATTTCCTATCAATTAAGAACGGCACTTTGGAGTCTTAAGACGTAGATTTAAAGTACCGGTTGTTGATTTGTGAAGTTGGCAATTATTGTTATATCGTCCCCCATACTAAAGTCCAATCCAGTGGCATAGTGGTCGCTGGAGACCCGAGTTCTATTCCCGGGTTTGGCAACTCGCCCTTTCATCCCCGATAAAACAAGGATCAAGTTTGCTTGCGGAAAAAAGGGATTTTGCCTCAACTGACTAACTTCAGTCTCACGTTCTGTAACACCACTTCTCATGGCCTCCCTCAGTGAGGCTGGCTATTCTGAAGGTCTTACGACCAAAAGGTACTTGTTCATTTACCTCCCTCTTTCCCCCTCTCCGAGCGTGACGTGATTTATAGACGGCCCCAGAAAGTTCTCTATTGGTGTGTTCTTGAGAAAAGTTTGTTCTCCGACTCATGTTGTCGAACAGTTCTTCATTCGCGATGTGTGAATATCTCCCCGTCGTCGCCAACTACGTCATTCGAATCGTGATGATTCGGCGAAAGATCTCAGCAATGAACATCACCTTATTCAATCGAATAATGAAAGATCCTGAGCTGGAATAAATCGATTGGGATTTAGGCCATTTGGGCAGGGCCAACAGTCCTTTCATCTGACCATTTAGACCTCTTAAATGGTCCAATTGAAGGACGCTGATGATCAAAAAGTCGATTCTTCTCAGTTGAGCCGTCGAACAAGTCACTAATGGTGCCAACAACAACACACAATGTCAGCCATCCCCTTCAGAGTTGATATCACACAATAAATGTCAAAACTGGTCTTAGTTAGGCTAAGCGCGCACTAGACACTTCCGTCTCGGCGAGTCACTCGAGACAGGGCGGTCTCGAAAGTTCACGCTACTGCGCGAATGTAGTCTTCCTAGTGAACTCCTTCGAGACGGCCCTGCTCGAGAGCAATGCGAGATTCTATGGCGAGATTCTTGGCAATCGGCCAAGAGTCTCGTCACTTAATGCGCGCGCTCTAGCTTCTTACAATAGCCAGGGTGATAATTTTGTCTCAGACACCGCACCGTGACGAAAGTATCTAGTGCGCGCTCACCCTTTATGTCCCACCAGTGAGTAGACACCGGCTCCTCACTGGAGGCGGTGTAAGCAGAACTAGTTTCATGGCGCACCATGGGCAATACCCGTATTTTTTTAAAACAAAAAAATACATTTTCCAGTAAAAGAAATGGATTTAAAAATCGCGTCATGAAAAGTTTAAAAAAATTAGTTTATTCAATATTTTAAAATTAGAATCGACACTTGTTTTGGATTAAATGACATCACATATGCTGTATTCGCGCCCTCATTTAAAGTCAAACCTTGAAATCAAACTAAAAAAATTTTGCGCGCATATTTCTCTTGAAACATCTTTTGAATAAAAATAAAAAAATATTGGAATTGCCCATTATAGCTCATTACAAGACATTTTCTTTGCTTTTTGTCCCAATTCTGCGCCATAAAACTAGGGATGTAAAAAATTTTTCAATTCGATTCCGGAATCGATTCCTGAGGTTCGATTCTTTCGATTTTCGGATTCGATTCCTGAGGTTTGATTCCAACCTTGGAATCGATTCCTTGGGCCAGTATCAAAAAAGTAGAATCGAACTTATCTTCTTCAATCACAAATCAAGGATAATTAGTAATTATTATTAATTTAATTAATAACCAGCGAAATATATTTATCAAAATACTAATTAATTAGTGAACAAAATTGTTGATAATTATCTGTTTTAATCAGAAAACAAAGTACGATTCCTAAGATTCGATTCCTGCTGTATAATAATAATTAATTATCAAAATACTAATTACTAATTAGTGAACAAAATTGTTGATAATTATCTGTTTTAATCAGAAAACAAAGTACGATTCCTAAGATTCGATTCCTGCTGTATAATAATAATTAATTATCAAAATACTAATTACTAATTAGTGAACAAAATTGTTGATAATTATCTGTTTTAATCAGAAAACAAAGTACGATTCCTAAGATTCGATTCCTGCTGTATAATAATAATTAATTATCAAAATACTAATTACTAATTAGTGAACAAAATTGTTGATAATTATCTGTTTTAATCAGAAAACAAAGTACGATTCCTAAGATTCGATTCCTGCTGTATAATAATAATTAATTATCAAAATACTAATTACTAATTAGTGAACAAAATTGTTGATAATTATCTGTTTTAATCAGAAAACAAAGTACGATTCCTAAGATTCGATTCCTGCTGTATAATAATAATTAATTATCAAAATACTAATTACTAATTAGTGAACAAAATTGTGTAAAATTATCTGTAATTATCTGTCTTAATTAAAAAATTAAGAGTATGATTCTTATGATTCGATTCCTGTTGGAATCGATTTCAAGGCATTCGATTCCTTGGTATCGATTCTTTCGGAAATATTCAGACAATAAAAGCGACGACGGGGATCATCGCGGTGTCACTCTGTGAGCAGCGTGTGTGCGACCTTGGAGGAGGTGATGTCGATGGGCATGTCGGTGTCGTAGAGCAGCGGGGCCTGCAGGAAGATGCTCAGCGTCCCTATCACGCATGCGCCAGTGAACATCCACAGGAAGAGCCGGTCGAGCACCATCGCCACGTACTTCCATTCGTCCTTCACCTGTAGAAAGATGCCATTGAGTTGGAACTGGTTATTATACTCTTGCGATTGAGTGAGTATGGAACTGGTTATTATACTCTTGCGATTGAGTGAGTATATGGAACTGGTTATTATACTCTTGCGATTGAGTGAGTATATGGAACTGGTTATACCAGGGGTCGGCAAGTAATTTTACATGGGGTCCAAATAATTTTGAAAATTTTCATCGAGGTCCGGAGAAAAAACAGGTTGCTATTACTAATTTTCATTATTTTCTTCAAATACACATTTTTACAAAGATGTAATTTGAGTACGCTACCTGCTTAATTATAAGATGAAATTTAATATTATTAGAAATTTTTATATTCTTAGTAATGTAACATGTAAACTTAAGAATTTTTACATTCTTAGTAGTGTAAAAATACAACTTAATGAAATTCAAAACGTTTTGGCGGTCCGAGAAATAACCTCACGCGGTCCGGATGGGGACCGCGGTCCGCCAGTTGCCGACTCCTGGGTTATACTCTTGCGATTGAGTGAGTATGGAACTGGTTATACTCTATTCCAATCAAAAACTGGTTTAAAGCTAACAAACTATCTATTAACACAAATAAAACTAAATTTATTAACTTTTGGCATCTATGGACCTTCTAAACCACTAACGGCCGTATTCTGAAGCCTCTGGCAACCTGTGATCAGGATCTCTTAGCACAAATCAGCTTGATTTGGTATTCCGAAGCACCTTGAATCAGTTGACCACTGTGTGTTAAGTAATCAACGCTCAGAGCAGTGATCTAGGTTGGATCACCAATCAGAATCGAGTCTGGCTGGAGCTGCGATTACGAAAAAAAACATGGCGTCGTCCGCGTCATAAGCTATCTTGCTGAAATCCACTTCGCGTCTATATAATCGAAATTAGATTAATATTTTAGAAATAAAATATTTTTGAGGTGAGCGTTGTCGAGTCCAATGTTTATTTAAATGATTATTGCTAGTAATTAAAATCCTTTTCTCTATTGTTTTATACTTAAAATTTCTCCCGCGACCTTCGCTCTGGTTGGTGGTATAATACTAAGGTACGTCGAACCGCACTTATTTCAGAGGACCAAATCGTAATAGTGCGGAAACCTTGCCTACCCATAACAGTAACTTGTGTGTGAAATTTTAGCCCGATCAAATAATATCTTCTGTTCTGTTTTTTGGCCTAAAGTTTTGACTTTTTACGAAAAATTTGCTATTTTGTAGTATTTCTTACGGTTATGTGGCCTTCTGATGCTCAGATTTTTTCAGGAGGTGTGTTAGGGGTCTAGGGTGATTGTTCCGTGAACCCCATCCTCATACCTCCCTTTTCCCCAACGGGAGCTGGGGTTTTGAGGGCGAGCGCGCTGCTAGTAATGTTGGCTTTCCCTCCAAACGCCAACCCTAAACCCTCCTCCGTTGCCCGTTTTTTGCATCAGAATCTCACGCAACCAAATTGTTTTCATCAAAGTGACCCAGAAACTACCACTGAGTGGTATCTTTCCATCAAGTCACTGTATTTATTATTATTTTTTAATTTTTCACTTACTTTAATTCAAAACTTGCAAACAAGTATTTTTTTTACAATTTAAGCGTTTACAAACTGGAAATTGCCATTTAAGTATGTCTATGGGGATGCAGTGCGTCCAAACTAGTGCTATTTTACAGTCGGATTTTGTTTTAGGCTGCTCTTTCATTTAATTAAGAGATAATCTGACGGAGTCGTTATGAGCAGAATCACCACTCTATGGTATAAAGCCAAAATAAAATTCCGGAGAAGAATATTTGTAATTCAAGAAGAATTTGAGTAAATTTCTAGTGTTTTCTGTTTTTAAATAAGGAAATATGTCCCCATTTATTTCTTGATTATGCTCGTGGCAACACACACCTAGCTGGAAGCTCTAGAAACTGTACTTTTTTTTCTCCACTGACGGTGTGTAGTGGTAACTTCAAGAACTCCCACTTCACACTGTCCTGTGTGAGCCTGTGTGAGCATTGTCCCTGTCTCATTGTCCTCATGATTCAGTTCCTAAGAACTGGTGAAACTGTAATCTGAGCACTTAATATCATTTCAGCGTGTCGCTTTGAAATTGTAACTAAGAAAGAATTAAAATTATGCCTAAGTTGTGACCACTTTCAACCAATTGCTTGACAAAATTTTTAAGCGCATTTTCTCTATGATATCATCTGATTAGCCATCATGCTAAGCAAGATATTTTCTGGTAATGCAAAAAATGAATTTCTAATGCATTTGTCGAGAATTTCCCGAAACTGAAGAGGTAAATACCTTGTGCGTATGACAGAATAAAAGAAATGCTGCAAACCGTCTTTAATGAATTTCTGAAATATGATATTGAATCATAGTGGAACATACCCAGTAAGGAGTAAGTACATGGCATAAACGGGGTCGGACCCAGACCTTCCGTCGGTGTTGAGGCCGATACCTGTGTATCTAGTCTATAGATAAAATAAAGTTGGAATTTCTAGAAATAGTAATCGATGAAAACAAGTTTCTTGATTTTACCTCTTCTCTTTTGCCAGTCCGCATGTAGTTATCAAGATAACACTCTGAAATTACATGGTGTAGGATCATAAAGTACTCCCACTTACTTTCAAAGTGCGTACCCTTCGCCCAAAGTTTTCCCTTCGCATACCCCTATATTTTCGAAATATACAAGGGGACAGAGCGGATACTGCTACAGCTAAACAGATAGTATAATAATCTTAGTCCTAAATTTGTATGATTGGTTTTTCAGGTTATGGGCCATTCAAAAATCACGTTTTACGATTTTCGAGTGGGGGTTATATTCTTTTCGCCATCTAGCCACATTTATATGCATTTTGGTTATCATAGAAATATGGGCCACCGTTAAATAAATGAAAGAGCTGCCTAAGATGAAATCCGACTGTATAACAGCACTAGTTTAGAAGCACTGCATCCCCATAGACATACTTAAATGGCAATTTCCAGTTTGTAAACGCTTAAATTGTAAAAAAAATACTTGTTTGCAAGTTTTGAATTAAAGTAAGTGAAAAATTAAAAAATAATAATAAATACAGGGAACTTGATGGAAAGATACAACTCAGTGGTTGTTTATGGGTCACTTTGATGAAAAAAATTTGGTTGCGTGAGATTCTGATGAACAAAACGGGCAACGGAGGAGGGTTTAGGGTTGGCGTTTGGAGGGAAAGCCAACATTACTAGCAACGCGCTCGCCCTCAAAACCCCAGCTCTCGTTGGGGAAAAGGGAGGTATGAGGATGGGGTTCACGGAACAATCACCCTAGACCCCTAACACACCTCCTGAAAAAAATCTGAGCATCAAAAGGCCACATAACCGTAAGAAATACTACAAAATAGCAAATTTTTGGTAAAGAGTCAAAACTTTAGGCCAAAAAACAGAACAGAAGATATTATTTGATCGGGCTAAAATTTCACACACAAGTTACTGTTATGGGTAGGCAAGTTTTCCGCACAATTACGATTTGGTCCTCTGAAATTAGTGCGGTTCGACGTACCTTAGTATAATACTCGGCTATCATACGAGTGGACCGGGTTCGATTCCCGGCGGCCGATACAATTTTTGATTAAACTTATTAAGATTTCAATTTAATTTTATTCATCATGGCCATTTTTTTGAAGGTAGCTTATTATTATTACTAAATTCTGTATTATTTTACTAGATTAAATTATTTACCGATCTAAGTACAGAACTGATTCAATATTTCAAGTTCCCAATGATTGCTTATTTTTTTTATCTTTTTTACCTAATCTAAAGGTTAGAATATAGAACTCCAGAATTGTGTTAATTAAAAATAAAAGATTTTTTTAAAATTATTTTCATTCAAATGCAAAAATAAAATCTCATCAGCTAACTTCGGTGCTTTATTTTTTATTTGAGTTTATTCAAATCTAAATTTGATTCCATGAAGCAAATTTCGGAAATGCGAATATTCTGATTACATGTGTTATGTTTATTTTGTTTCATTTGTATTACTCAGAACTTCTTGTTTCATATTATTTCATTAATTTTCATTAAAAATCATTGACTTTTAAAGTACAATGATTGACTTTTAAATTTTTATGTCGTACTTTCTTGCGAATTTCTTTCCTGTCAAATTCACCAATCAAAACGATCTCAACCAATTACGAATGAGCTTTTTTTTATCGCCAGCGGTTTCGCTAGTTCGCCAGCTCTGGTGTTTCTGATTCACTTTTATCAATTGATCCAGGTGCTCAGACTATCAAACATAACAGATCAGGGCTTGGCTAATATTTGTGAATCAGTTGATCGGCTGTTCAAGTGATTTAAATCCGAAAGCACAGACTACGGCCGTAAGTCTGTTTTCATCTCAATGACTGTAAAGTTTCTGATTGCAAATGCCCCCTCTTCAACAAGTAACAACTATTAAACGCCTTGGATTATTATTCGTAGACTCAAACTTAAAATGGAAATCACATGTGAGCTATCTAACAAATAAACTTCGTTAGTATGATCTTTATAAATTTTATCACATTAAAAAATCATAAATAAGAATATTTTGTTGCAATTGTATCATTTTTAGGTAAACTCAATCTTAAGATATGGACTAATTGTCTGGGGGAGGTGGGAAACACAAAATTAAGTTTTTGAATGGTAGTAACCAGTCAACGATAATAGATTTATACCGAAAATTGAACACATATTGCCAATTCGCCATCTTTTTTTCTTCAAAACCATAATATATTTTGTAATATATGACCATGGTTCTTAATTACGAGATATTAGTTATAATTTACGATCAAATAACCTATATTCCGTGCCTAAATCAAATAAAGATATCTGTCATAAAATTTTTTTTTACCTATCACCTAAATTCTTTAATTCTTTACCCGATGACTTTAAATCAGAAAGATTCCCAATTAAAGTTAAAAAACAACTAAAACTTTTTGTAATGTCAATAGATAAAATTGAAGATTTCTTTTGATTTTTTCTTCTCACGAACGCTCTTTTTTTATAAGTAGCTACCTGTCCATAATAGGGACAGGTGGTTCCTGATAATGGACACTTGCAAACATTTTTTGTTTTATCATTGAAATTAAACCGGAATAATTACAAGGTCTCTAATTTTAATAATGATAGTCAACAGTCCAGAGATAGTGGTCATACATTTTTGGAGTCATATGACGTGTACAAGGGGGTGAAAAAAAATACATTTTCCTTAGGGTGTCCATATTAGGTACCTTAAATGTTCTTGTTCTTAAAAAAATCAACGTATCCAAACAAGCAAGTGACGCCACACTAAAGTCGTCTATTATGGCTGTAAGAATCTTTCTATTCTAAAAAAAAGTTTTTGGTGAACGGTTTCCAGAGAAAGGCTTTTTAATTACTGAACCAAATGACACATATATGGTATCAAAATGTCCGAATTCTTTCCGGATTTCCGAGTAAGCCCTTCGATTTTACAAAAAAATTCTCAATTTTAAAATATTTCCATTTTTTTAGATTTTGGATAAGGTCGCAGTTACAAAGCAAGAAACTATGAATTTTAAAACAATTGAAAATATATTTCACTGGTTTTTTATCATTCAAATACATCAAATAATCATATTTCTATTTATCACACTAATTTAAAAAATATATATTGGATTCTTTTTAACAATATTTATATTTTTGCTGTTCAAACGATTTTAATTATATTTAAAACTAATGTATAATTAATTTATCATTTATTTTTAAATAATTAATTTATATTTTTATATTTATCTTTGTCGTTGTGGCAACCTAATCATTACTATATTTACAATAAAATATAAACTCGCTTTCAGAAATTTTGAACTTTTGCATTTATTTATTACAATAATAATTATTTTTATATCCTTTTGCAAGTTATGTTATTTAAGGTAGTAAAATGTAACTTTTTTTTATAATGCCAAAACGCAAAACTAGATATAGCGGGTGAATGTTTTAGAAATAAAGATAAAAATTGAAAATATTTGAAGTCAGAACATTCGTGTCATTGCTATGAAACTGACACAATTTCGATGTTTATTTGTTCTCATGAAGACAAAATTCTAAATTTTCGTGATGTTTACTATAATTACTACATTTTTCACAGACAATCGATGAAAATCATTCCAAATTTTAAGAAAGTAAAATTTATTCCGGAGATGTTTCAATGCTTCTGAATGGATGTGTGTGAGAAAAACATTACCTTGGGGAAATGGTAAAAGAAAGTTTACACTGCTTTGCTGCTAATTTTCTTGGAATTAAATGGCGATCCGCCAATTGGGGGGTTATTGCCATAAAGGAACTGTTAAAATTTCGCCGCTGAATGAATATTCCCCATTTTTGAAAGAATACCCCAGAGAAGTAGTTCCCCTGTTTTAAGAATGTTTTATTAAGTGAGTAAGTGCTGTGAGCTGTGTTTTTTGAGGATGGCAAAGCGATCCAAAAGTTTCTGCGTCAGCAGTTAACGGGGGTTGGCGAGCGATAGCGAGCAGGGGGCGGTAGCTCCCTAGTTTTTAAAATAAAAGGGGAATCTTCTCAATGAACATAATATTAAAAAGGTTGATAATAATCGTATTCTAATGGCCTATAGGGGGGGTCTAGGAGTCTTCTCCTTGAAGCGCCTGGAAATTTGACTCTAAAAATCCTAGCTTTAAAAACCCCCTTCCCCCTTACATGCGCCCTTGATAGTTGGGACCTCCACTCTTTCTCGCCGTTAGTTTTCGTTCCTTTTTGGGGGTCTTATACTACGTTCACACATGAAAAGTTAATCTAGTTTAACTTAAGAGCGAAGTTAAGATAGCTTAACTTAATCTGTCTTATTTTTAAGTGTTCACACTGCAACTATCTCAAACCATATGGTGTTATGAGTAAAAAATGGCGGAGCTCGTCTCTAAGCCTAAAACACTCCACTCCAAAATTTTTTTACTTTGGACTTATACTAGGAAATACCAATTTTTCTTCTTGTGTTGCCCAGTTTGTTTATCGAAATATATTTAATTTGAAAAATATTTTTAATTTAGTAACGATTGTGCCAATGTAATATCAAATAAAAAAAAGGTTGGTAGTTTGTAGTAGTTTTTTTTCTTCTTAGTAGATGGCACCACGGTAACTTAAACTAGTTTAAAGACTTAAGATAGTTTGGGGAACTATCTTAAAGTTAAGAAAGTTTATCTTCTCTAAACTAGTTTAAATCTAAGACAGTTTGTTCACACATACTTTTCATAACTATATTAGCACTTAGCCTGGTTTAACTTTTTATGGGTGAATTAAGGTTCCTAATCCCCCTCTGAGTGACTAAGAAAGGGAAAAGAATTGTCTCACCATGTTGAAGTCTGTCTCATTGTCGATGTGCTGAGCGATGAACATGGCATTGCGAATGGACTTGAGCAGCGGCCCAGGGTAGCAGCGCCCTCTCTCGGGGCTCGAGTCCAGGTCCCTGATTACCACCTGTTCCTCCTCTTCCTCCTCCCTCAGCATCCGCAACACCTTGCTGTCCAGGAGAGGGGGCGCTGCGGGGGGACACAAAAAAAATCGTCAGTAAACAGAGCGTTTCAGATATGCATCGAGAATCAAAAGCTATACTATCTCCGAAAAATTACACAGCTTAGTCGCATAGTTTCGATCGTGTTATTGGCGTTGTTAAAGGGTTAGGGGCCGTTCAAATATTACGTTATCACTCTTTTGGTAATTTTTAACCCCCTCCCCCCTGTCAGCAAAGATAAGCAAACCTGAACCCCCCACCATAATTACGTAAGAAACTACCGGATCCCGCCCCCTGAAATGTTGACATCCCTTTTAATAAGTACTGTTTTTTTTCTCCTTGAAAATTAGGTGACTTATAGGCCAATTTTAATACATTAACATATAAAAGAAGTCATTAATGAAGTAATGATATATGATTCTCTCTTACTTTCTTCTTTAAGAATGTTCAAGTTGAAAAATATATATTAGAAAATAGTTTTAAATACGCAAATTAGGACTACACAGTTGTGATTTTAATGCACTTTTAAGTACTCGTGTTACTGTTTAGTTATAGAACCGCTTATTATTGCCAACCGTATATTGTTATCATTCTGTTCTTGGACAAATGTGATCACATTAAGCAGAGTCGATACTGTATTTGATTTAGTGTTATTTGATTGGGGGATTGGTTATGGGTCGTCTGGTAAGTAAGAGATGAACGAAAATTAATTCAGACTTGGATTAGAAACGTTTGGTAGGATGAGATTCGTTTGGAAGCTCACCTTGCTTCTTTTTCTTCTTCTTGGGTTTCGTTATCTTCTTTCGTTCGCGGTAGTCGGTGTACTGGGGAGGGCGCATCAGTAGCACTTTGGGGAGCACGTGGATGAACAGCTGACGGATCCAGCTGAAAAGCACACTCATTAATAATCCTACCAACTGGGGGGCATGTTTTTCACTAATGGCATCAAGATATTCGTACTAATAGAAGTTTCTTCGGGTCACTCCCTAGTGGAAAAACTACACTACCTACCAATAACTATTTGGACACCTGTGATCAGTTGATCAGTGTTGGGCTATTCCATATGAACAGGGATCATGATCAAGAAAAATGAAAAAATAAAATAATTAAATTTTCTAATTATTTTAGGGAGTAATTATGCAGTATTGATCTTATTGTGTTTTACATTGCTTAAATTTTGTGTAAAATTATTTTTATCGGAATGTCAGCATTTAAAGTCAATATTTAGAACTATTTGTTTTAAAGGCTAATTTGTTAATGAAAAATGTATGTTTTATTTAGAAAATTAAAAATAAATTAATTAGTTTTTACAACTTTTTTGTTAAATATACTCATAAACTTTATAGTAAAAATGAAATAAAGTGTTTAAATCAATTTAATTATATTTATATTCATGAATAACTGAACGCTTATACACATGTAGCGTGAGTTACGAAGTACTGTAGCGTGAGTTACGAACAGCTCTCTATATTTTATTTTATTTCGGATTTTCTTAAGCATTCCCAGAAAAACTGTTTGCTATTTTAGAATAAAGGAAGTATATTCAAACACCTGACAAGCATATAAAATTATTGAAACACTATTTAAGCAGAAAAACAAATTTGAATTTTATATTCATAAATCCATGTCTTTTTCTTGTAGCGTGAGTTACGACTCTATTTTAATTAATATTTAAAAAACTAAAATTCTTAAAAGATTCGCAATACTTATTTTAAATTATTAGCATAAATTTCAATATGTATGATTTTTTTAGAAAGAATATAATAGTTATTTCTATATTTAAAAATTATTTGAAATTGCAATTTTGAAAAAAATGTAGCGTGAGTTACGGTGGAATTGCCCTGTTATTCATAGGATTTTTTGGAGGAGTAAAAATACTCCTTGTCTATTTTAGGAGGAGTGAAATACGGAAAAAACATAAATTATAAATACAGATAAAAATTTTCTATAAAAGTACTTACTTTTTCAATGGACAAAAATGAAATAGAAAAAAATGAGTATGCTATTTAGTTTTTAACAATTAAAGAATATGTTAAGTATTTGTATAACATGATAAACAAATTTAAAAAAATTTAAACAAATAAAAAAAACAATCCAAACAAACAATTTGTAGAAAATATAAAAGTTGGTGTTTTGAGTGGACAAAAAATTTTAGTTGTTTTCGGTAGGGTTCCATGCATTTTTTAAGCTAAAGCTTTGTTGAAAATTCAAAGCGTGAACATACTCCTGTCAAGTTTTTTAATGCGTATTTCCGATTTTTAATGCGTGAAATATTCTTTTTTTTCATTTTTATTATTATTTTTTCGAAATATGATATTCGTTAATTTTAAAAAAATTAAAAACTCTACAATGCGCTGAAGGGTTCGCGAAAAAAGTGGGGTTTAGCGCATGAAGTCACTTCACTTCTGCCTTTGGCTCTTGAGCAATGGTTAAATCCTTTCCTTTCAAAGTATTGATTGGTTGAAGATTCGGCGAAAACAGAAGTGACGTCACGTAGGCTCCAATTCTAGCGAGCGTAATTTTTGAAAATTAATTTTAAAAAACCTAATGATAAAAAAATGTAAAAATTTGAAGAAATGCGTTTTATAACCCCATCAATGATTTCCAATATTTGACATCTTTAATTTCTACAAGTGTTGTATTCCCTATTAAATTAATTGAATCGTTAGTTTGTAAAAAAGGAAATAAGTCTGAAAAACCAAGTTTTGAGAAATTGCGGAAAATAAAATATAAGTAATGGAGTTGCATAACCGCCAAATTTTTACTGGAATTCAGGACTATTTTTGCATTTTAGTACAATAACGGAAAATATAATAAGAGTATTCAAAAATATTACGTAGTTGAAAAAAATTTAAAAAAACTCTTAAACTGACAGTTAAACTATATAATTGCTTATTTCCCTGCAAAAAATGGAAAGAATCAAATCAAATTCAAAATTATTCTGAAACTGAGTCAATAATGAGGTATTCTCACGTTTTGGGATTAATTTTATTAAAATAGTAGATAAAAAACTATGAAGAATGACGTTAACATCATGTATTTTCGTAGCCTAGTTTCTGAGATATAAATTTTTGAAATTTCGTTTTTTGTTTTGGCGCAAAAACACTTTCGAATCACAAATCATGCGCTGTGACGTCACATCCAATAGAAGCCCGTTTTCTGACAACGTGACTTTTCTGACGTTTTGGCAAAAATCAAATTGAATTTTAAATTATTTAAAACGCATTTTTGAACTTAAAAATCAGAAATTTGGGAGTTTTAGAGACCATAATGTATCGAAAAAGTATAAAATCAAGCAAATCCCTCACTCATGCGAATCCCTCATTAAATTTATTCCCTATTCTATGGGTCGTTGATGTGAAAATATCTGAAATCAAACGAACTCTGGCATCCTGTGGAAAGAAGGGGATCGGAAGTGCACGTTGAGCACGGCGACGGCGAACACGACGCTGAGGGTGACCAGGACCATGGTGAAGAGGAGGTACTTTCCGATCAGGGGCATGGCCAGAGAGGTCGAAGGGACGATCTCCGCCAGCACCAGGAAGAAGAACGTCAGCGACAAAAGGATAGAGATGGATAAGGAAACCTGAAACGACATCGAATGAACAATCAAGTACAGTACATCTAGAGAGCCTGTATACGAGAGAGAGGCGACAACTCACTTAAAAGCGTCTCTGCGCATCCTTGCGCGCAGTTAAAACTGTCCAACTGTCCAAACTGTATCATGCCGCTTGTCTCCCTCCAATGCTAATCCTATGGAGGGAAACCTAACTCCGCCTGCGGTGAACAGAAAACGCTGTTGACCAATCAGCGCGCTATACCGAGTTGTCGCCTCTCTCTCGTATACAGGCTCTCTAGGTACATCAGTTGTTCCCAAAGAGGGTGGTACCGCTCCCCTGGGGGGCGTTGAAGAATTCTAGGGGGTGGTGATGAGTTGAAAGGAAACTGGGGGCGTTGATTTTTGAAGTATTGCTTAATGTCATTTTTATGGGGAAAAACATTCAAAAAATACAGGTGAAAGGAGCTTAAAATCCCTTTTGAGAGTGTTAAAATTCGAAAATTTTCCTGGGGGAGGACCCTCAGCCCTCCCATTTATGTGTGGATTGAGATATCAATCATTTTTCCAACTTCGATGGATCGAGATGGACAATAAAACCTGGCGACATGAAATGACCCATCAGTATCAGCATACAGGGTGGTTCAGAAAAGTGTTTCCCCACTTCTAGGGGAGGTAGGGTACATCAAAACGATTAAGAATTGGTAGAGGTTATAGGTCCTAGCTGTTTTGAATCATGTTCTTTGTTGCCTTTCTAAAGAAAAGTTGTAAGGTGTACGAAAATCGACATTTTGATACTACTCTAGTTGGAACATTCCTATACGGATCGTGTTTTAGGAATATATCAAGCAACCGCTTTGATGATATCGTGACAACAATTCCACCTGTTGGGTCTAGCATTAATTAGGTGATATTTTAATTTTTTCATGCAGATATTACACTTAGAAACACTTTTCGATGCTTAAGTTACCCCCGGTATGCAATAAGACACTCAATTCCTTTTGAATGGGCGCCTGAAAATATTTCCTTCCCTCCACCACCGATTCAGTAACCATGGCAACTATCACGTCAAAGCGACGAAGAAGGCCCACTACTTTTTTCCCACCCCACTTCCGTAAACCGGTAAAATATAAACATCTCCCAAAGATGCGCCTTAAATTTTCTAGCCAGCCTCAACTGCAGTGGAAAATACAACCAACGGTCTCTGAGGCTTCGCGAAGAGTTAAGCTATGGTTACACACTATTATACACAGGCGCCTATTCAAAATGAATAGAGTATAATAATGGAAGCTTACCTTTTCTCCGCTCTCGGAAGGTAGGTAGAAGACAGGCTGCGCGAAGAGCTAAGCTATGGTTACGCTTTTGGCGAGGGTGGAAAGCACCATTATACACAGGCACCTATTCTAAATGAATAGAGTGTAATGACGTAAGCTTACCTTTTCTCCGCTCTCGGAAGGTAGGTAGAAGACGACCACCGAGAGCCCTGAGATGCCGACGCAGGGGATGATGAGGTTGACGGTGTAGAAGAGCGGCTTTCGACGCAGCGTCATGTTGAAGGTGATGTCGGGGTAGGGCTCGAGACAGCAGCTGTAGAACTTCTCGTTACGTTTGGCTGGGGCCGACATCACGTCCCACTCCACGCTCAGGTAGAACTCGCTCAGGTCCACCCCCAGGGGACGGTCCTCCTGAAGGTGCTTCAGGTCCACCTGAGTAGAGATTTAGAGCCAAATTACGTTTACTTCAAGTTGCTGTTACGTAAAGGTGACGTATGCATGTTGAACAAACTCAAATTCAACTAAAACTATAATTCAAACCTCATCTCCAAAACTCGCCTGTGTAGGGGGACTCAAAAGAAAACTTCAAATTAAAATAACATCTTTGGGGCCGTTCAAATATTACGTAAGCACTTTTTTGGTCATTTTTAACCCCCCCTCCCCCTTGTCAGCAAAGATAAGCATACCTCAACCCCCCCCTACCATAATTACGTAAGACACTGCCGGACCCCCCCCCGAACTTTTGACATCCCTTGTAGTAAGTACTGTTTTTTCCTTGAAAATTAGAAGACTCGTACAAGGAGCTGTACTTATTGGGTGTAACCCTATGGGTTCAAAAATGAGTCGAAATACTACTTTTCGGGGTTACAGTTTCAAAATGTTAGGGTGGTTCATCTCCAGAAAAAAGTGCTTACGTCAGATTTCCTAATTCAATTTTTTGTTACATTTATCTTTGTTTGAATTTTGAAATTATTTATGCAAGAAACAAGAGATTTTCGAAAATGCACCATCTTACGTAAGCATCACTCATATCCTCCTCCCCCCTTGTCAGCAAAAATAAGCAAAGAGCAAACCCCCCCTCCCCCCTTAGGTGCTTACATAATATTTGAACGGCCCCTTTATTGCGAGTTTAACAACAGCTATATAAAATCAAAAGGAATAACAAGTAAGATCGACATCACAAATATAATATAGATTTAATTCCAGAAAGGCAAGGTAAATGAAATGGATTTCATTTACCTTGCCTTTCATTTACCTTTCATTACCATTCATTTGCCTTTTGATTTACCTTGCCTTTCTGGAATTAAATCTGTCCTAGGAATGCCATTGTCATTCCAGCAGATGAGTGGAGGACTAATCAATCGTCACCACTTTTTCAGTTAGAGTCGCCTAGACTAGTACTTGCCCTCCGCTCTCTTACGTTACCTTCCTATACCATGCTGATGAGTCCCAACAAGGATGAAACCGATCCACGGTTGGAGGTGACGCTTGAGAGTTGTGAGTTTACACTTACAGTCTACGACATTATGTTTGGAACCAGCTAACAGATTGTAAAAAGGTGACTGTTCGTAAAAAAAGTTTCGTTAAAAAACCTCGACTATATTTTAAAAAAGTTTACTTTTTGTTGACTAACATTTAACTAAAATTTAGCGTTTTTTAAAAGGCTAAAAATAGTTCATTTTCCGTAAGGTAAATGTGGGTATAGTGGACACTGTACCAATAGTGGCCACATAGCTGATTAATTTTAAATAAAACGAGTTAGAGGCATCAAACAGCGTCAAAATTCATAGGCATAGTAGATTGTACAATCAGGTAAGCTGGTAAATTATCACCGATACCACAGATCAGCATGGGAAGGATATTTAAATATTTGAAACTAACAACATCGGCCGAGTGACTGAAATTTGATTTTGCTTATTGAATCGCGTAAGGAAACGGGTATATCGGAACTGATTTTTTTGTATTTATTACTGTTTGATTGACTTTTAAATTTATATTAAGATAAAGAAGAGTGTATAAAATGATAATAAATAAAATTTATTTGAAAATTTTGACTTTACAAGGATTAATGGGGGTGGCCACTACACCAACACAAAATCTTAGATTTTCCAATAGTGGCCACTGCAATGGCTTCTAATAGAAACTTAAATAACATTGAATTTGGATCAGTTTTTCTTCATAAACTGTTGATTGTGCTTTAAAATGAGTGTTGTATGAATTTGGTTTCATTCTGGCTTCGGGAACCAAGGTTTCCAAAACATTGAACTGCATGCTTAACTCCTCTCAAATCAGCTACAGCGTAGGCTTTGGGCCGGAAACTATCAAGTATTTTTTTAAGTAAAGCTAATTTGATTTGATAAAAAATACATTTAGTTGGGAAGGAAGATTTAATTAGAAATAAACCACTATACCAAAAAAACCCCATCAATTTCATGCGTTAACCCCTCATATATGCAGAAAAAGCGAGGTGTCCACTATTGATGCAAGAGGTGTCCACCATAGATACAAAAGCTACATCTATGTGGCCACTATAGATGCAATTTGGAGTACTTTTTAAAAATTAATTAAAAATACTTTACCCAATTTAATTAAAATTTTTAATGGTAAAATCGAAAGCAGAAGATCCAATTAATCTAAAAATATGATGATAACGGTTTCCAAGCAAATAGGTTGGTATTTATTGAGAATTTAAGCAAAAATTTTCCTTAAAGTGTCCACTATACCCACATTTACCTTAAATCACTGCGGAATTTTATTCAAAAGAAGTTTTCACTGCATCAAGCCTACATTCAAGGAAAAAACAGTTTTACAGGCGTATAAAGCTGTGCAGCGTAAAAAACATTCGGAGTAAAAATTTCCAATCAAAATAAAATTTTCTGGTGTACCTTTTCTTGGGAAGATTTTATCATTCGTATGTAAAACTCCCTTAAATATGCACTTTTTTATATTAAAAACGGATACTTCTTAATTCGAAGCTGAATGGAACTCAAAATTTTTTTCGCATTAAAAATTCCTTTGACTGAACTCATTGCATTCAAAATCCACATTCGCAACATGTATCCATTCCAAAAGTTCCTCCACTGGAGACACAATTGCATTGGCACCCACATCACGGATGGGATATAAATACAAAGGAGAGGAATCATCCTTTCCTTGATTCTCGTCACGTGCTTGTGGTCAAGAGAGGGCTCAACAAAGAGTCAGTTATTCATTGGGACCACAACAGCTAGACATCGATCAAATCCCGACGTTTTTTACCCCAAATTTGTGACTGGGGGTCTCGTATCGACAGTTATTTTTACAATTATTTATAATTTTTACCCCCGAAAATCCTCGTGACTATCTATGTGCGGTTTTTTCCCTTGAAAATTCCCAAATCGCCAATAATGTGTTTAAAAAACTAGTAACGCACTCAGTTTTGCTTGAAACTCATTAAGGTACGTTAAAAGCGTCAATTTTGAGATAAATTAGTGACTCTTTGATTCTGTATTTTAGAACAGCATTTTAAAACTGCCTTAAATTTAATTTTTTTACCACTAGAAAAAGTTAAGCAGCTGTTTTAAGTAAGAATGGTTGTTGCCAAAAGTGTGCAATTATAATCTTCAAACTCGCTGTCCTCTAGACCAGTGGTCCCCAACCTTTTTACCACCACGGACCGGTCAACGTTTGATATTTTTACCGCGGCCCGATGGGGGGAGCGTTGATTGTTTATATTCTAGATTATTTTGATTTATTAATTTTAATTTCATTGTATTTAAACATGCTTTCAAAATAAAATGCATTCACACCAAAAAATAAATATAAAGTGATTCATAATTAATTTCAGTCATTAATTTGGAGTATAAACCTAGGAATTTAAATTAATTTTCAATGAAGTGGTTGTCCCGCGGCCAGGTACCATTTGATCCATGGACCGGCACCGGTCCGCGAACCGGGGGTTGGAGACCACTGCTCAGACAGTATTTTTTGAAAAAATGCTCTTAAGATGTGTAAGATATCTTACAATCGGTGTAAACTCACAACTCTCAAGCGTCGCCTCCAGCCATGGACCGGTTTCGTCCTTGTTAGTGCTTGATGCCGTGCTGATGTGTCCTATCTAGGACAAAACCGGTCCAGGGCTGGAGGTGACGCTTTGAGAGGTGTGAGTTTACAATTATTGTCCACTAACCAGCTATTATGGTGAAATATTCCTTTCATCTTACAATCTATTGCTTTGTAACCTGGTTTTTGCACCAACCAATGGCCTCAATTGGTCCTCAACAAAAATATGCTGGAAAATGACAAAATGGACAGTATTTTCTTAATTTTGAAAGAGAAACAAAATTGTCATATACTGACGTGGTATCCGTCGTAGGTCCATGATCCGAACTTCATGAGGCAGGACTGTCGGTCAAAGGGGAAGTAGCGCACGTCGATCTGGCAGGAGCTCTTGTAGATGGCTGGGGGGTTCCACACCACGCGACCACTGCTGTGGATCACCGCCTTCGTCATGATGGTCACCTCGTAATTGCCGTCCACGCTGCGGGTCGCTCACAGACTGAGTAATACGGTGCCTAAAGCCGTTTAAGGCCACCCCCCTAGAGGGTCTAGAATTTTTCCTCGGGGCTCAAATTCGCACAGAATGTGTAGTATTATGCATAGAAGATACCCTGCGAGTTTGGAGTCCAAGCGACTTGATTTTGGGGGGTTGGGCCTGCTCCCTATATGGCCTTGTAGCCGTTCTGAGTCGCTCACAGACTGAGTAATACGGTGCCTAAAGCCGTTTAAGGCCACCCCCCTAGAGGGTCTAGAATTTTTCCTCGGGGCTCAAATTCGCACAGAATGTGTAGTATTATGCATAGAAGATACCCTGCGAGTTTGGAGTCCAAGCGACTTGATTTTGGGGGGTTGGGCCTGCTCCCTATATGGCCTTGTAGCCGTTCTGAGTCGCTCACAGACTGAGTAATACGGTGCCTAAAGCCGTTTAAGGCCACCCCCCTAGAGGGTCTAGAATTTTTCCTCGGGGCTCAAATTCGCACAGAATGTGTAGTATTATGCATAGAAGATACCCTGCGAGTTTGGAGTCCAAGCGACTTGATTTTGGGGGGTTGGGCCTGCTCCCTATATGGCCTTGTAGCCGTTCTGAGTCGCTCACAGACAGAGTAATACGGTGCCTAAAGCCGTTTAAGGCCACCCCCTAGAGGGTCTAGAATTTTTCCTCGGGGCTCAAATTCGCACAGAATGTGTAGTATTATGCATAGAAGATACCCTGCGAGTTTGGAGTCCAAGCGACTTGATTTTGGGGGGTTGGGCCTGCTCCCTATATGGCCTTGTAGCCGTTCTGAGTCGCTCACAGACTGAGTAATACGGTGCCTAAAGCCGTTTAAGGCCACCCCCCTAGAGGGTCTAGAATTTTTCCTCGGGGCTCAAATTCGCACAGAATGTGTAGTATTATGCATAGAAGATACCCTGCGAGTTTGGAGTCCAAGCGACTTGATTTTGGGGGGTTGGGCCTGCTCCCTATATGGCCTTGTAGCCGTTCTGAGTCGCTCACAGACTGAGTAATACGGTGCCTAAAGCCGTTTAAGGCCACCCCCCTAGAGGGTCTAGAATTTTTCCTCGGGGCTCAAATTCGCACAGAATGTGTAGTATTATGCATAGAAGCCCTGCGAGTTTGGAGTCCAAGCGACTTGATTTTGGGGGGTTGGGCCTGCTCCCTATATGGCCTTGTAGCCGTTCTGAGTCGCTCACAGACTGAGTAATACGGTGCCTAAAGCCGTTTAAGGCCACCCCCCTAGAGGGTCTAGAATTTTTCCTCGGGGCTCAAATTCGCACAGAATGTGTAGTATTATGCATAGAAGATACCCTGCGAGTTTGGAGTCCAAGCGACTTGATTTTGGGGGGTTGGGCCTGCTCCCTATATGGCCTTGTAGCCGTTCTGAGTCGCTCACAGACAGAGTAATACGGTGCCTAAAGCCGTTTAAGGCCACCCCCCTAGAGGGTCTAGAATTTTTCCTCGGGGCTCAAATTCGCACAGAATGTGTAGTATTATGCATAGAAGATACCCTGCGAGTTTGGAGTCCAAGCGACTTGATTTTGGGGGGTTGGGCCTGCTCCCTATATGGCCTTGTAGCCGTTCTGAGTCGCTCACAGACTGAGTAATACGGTTAAATTAAATAAAACAACGAAAAAAATTGCACATGAATTTATTAAAAGCCATACGGCGTTTCGGGGATTCTTTGGATCCCCTTCGTCAGTGGTAGTTGACATTACAAGAAAAATCAGCTTTAATACCCCGCAACAAAACAAGCGTTGCCAAAATGCAAAGGAGAAAAATGTATACAAAAGATCCAATGACAAAAATACAAGAAAATCACCAAAATGCAACATCAAAAACAATTATTCGCTCCAAATCGGAGAAAGAAAGGGTGTACTGGTTAGGTCATTAACTAAGACAGATGCATATTTATTGATTAAATAACCTTCGAAAAAATCAAGGTCAAGGGTTGAATTACAAGTTTTTATGATACTAGCGGACGAAAAATCAAAACAATGATCATTATCCCAAACATGTTTGGCTATAGACGATTTATAAAATTCTTGTTTTTTAATGTAATTTGAATGCTCTTTTAGCCTAAATTTCAGTGCACGTCTTGTTTGTCCAATATAGGACAAACCACAACTACAAAAAATCCTGTAAATTCCCCATTTATTACACGTATCAATAGGGTCCTTAAGATTTGAAAAAGAAATTTTATTAATTGGGGATAAAACTACAGAAAAACCAAATTTTTCCAGAATATGCGAAATTTTAATAGTAATTTTAGGAAAAAAGGGTAAAACTATCCAGTTTGATAATTCCTGTTTGGGTTTATCTTTATTACATTTCTTCAAAAATTTATTAAAAATTCGGTCTATCAAAGTGTGGCAGAACCCACGATCAATAGCAACAGCTTTGATATAATTAATCTCATTTTCTAAAAACTTACTGTTACTGCAAATACTGATAGCACGAAAAACTAAAGTATTGAAAGCTGACAATTTTTGACTATAAGGGTGGCTTGATCTAAAATGAGGGGGTAAGGAAACAGCAAAAGGTTTGCGGTATACAGTGGTAAGAAAATTTGAATCAGTACGGACAACAAGAACATCCAAAAAAGGTAATTGCTGATTACTTTCCACTTCAAAAGTAAACTGTATATTTGGATCAATAGAATTAATGAGGGAAAGCACAGTATCAACATTATGATGAGAACTCAAGAGAGCAAAAGAATCATCTACATAACGGACATAGAACGGAAATTGTATGAGATTAAACATCTTAATTTCGAAAAAAT
The DNA here is from genome assembly GCA_024610705.1 of Tetragnatha versicolor. Lineage (NCBI taxonomy): Eukaryota > Metazoa > Arthropoda > Arachnida > Araneae > Tetragnathidae > Tetragnatha > Tetragnatha versicolor. The sequence continues at coordinate 69,789,386 of JANDEH010000006.1, forward strand.
GCATGTATATGTCAGCTAAAATCGGGCTGAGAGGGTTTCCCATGGCCAAGCCATCAGACATATAAAAATATTTATTATTGAAAACAAAAGTGCTCTGTTTAAGACAGGTTTTAGTGAGAGTAATTAATTCATTGATTTCAAATTCAAAAAAGTGATGTTCAAGTAACCTCATTTTTAAACATTCCAAAGAACCCTTAATGGGAACGTTGGTAAATAATGATTTTACATCAAAAGAAACCATGGTGTGACTGTCAGGGGAGATACAACGAAGTTTAGAAACAAAATCGAGAGAGTTTTTAGTTGTAAAGGAGTTACTTTCAGATAAAGGAGAAAATATGCTAACTAAGTATTTCGCTAATTTATAAGAGGCAGTTCCAATATTAGATACAATCGGTCTGAAAGGGACATCAGGTTTGTGTACCTTTGGAAGGGCATACAAACGAGCACAATTAGCAATTGAAGGGATTAAAGATTTCTTTAAAGAATCAGAAATAACATTACTTGATTTTATAGCGTTTTTGAATGATTTTATAGCGTTCTTTGGAATGTTTAAAAATGAGGTTACTTGAACATCACTTTTTTGAATTTGAAATCAATGAATTAATTACTCTCACTAAAACCTGTCTTAAACAGAGCACTTTTGTTTTCAATAATAAATATTTTTATATGTCTGATGGCTTGGCCATGGGAAACCCTCTCAGCCCGATTTTAGCTGACATATACATGCATTTTTTCGAAATTAAGATGTTTAATCTCATACAATTTCCGTTCTATGTCCGTTATGTAGATGATTCTTTTGCTCTCTTGAGTTCTCATCATAATGTTGATACTGTGCTTTCCCTCATTAATTCTATTGATCCAAATATACAGTTTACTTTTGAAGTGGAAAGTAATCAGCAATTACCTTTTTTGGATGTTCTTGTTGTCCGTACTGATTCAAATTTTCTTACCACTGTATACCGCAAACCTTTTGCTGTTTCCTTACCCCCTCATTTTAGATCAAGCCACCCTTATAGTCAAAAATTGTCAGCTTTCAATACTTTAGTTTTTCGTGCTATCAGTATTTGCAGTAACAGTAAGTTTTTAGAAAATGAGATTAATTATATCAAAGCTGTTGCTATTGATCGTGGGTTCTGCCACACTTTGATAGACCGAATTTTTAATAAATTTTTGAAGAAATGTAATAAAGATAAACCCAAACAGGAATTATCAAACTGGATAGTTTTACCCTTTTTTCCTAAAATTACTATTAAAATTTCGCATATTCTGGAAAAATTTGGTTTTTCTGTAGTTTTATCCCCAATTAATAAAATTTCTTTTTCAAATCTTAAGGACCCTATTGATACGTGTAATAAATGGGGAATTTACAGGATTTTTTGTAGTTGTGGTTTGTCCTATATTGGACAAACAAGACGTGCACTGAAATTTAGGCTAAAAGAGCATTCAAATTACATTAAAAAACAAGAATTTTATAAATCGTCTATAGCCAAACATGTTTGGGATAATGATCATTGTTTTGATTTTTCGTCCGCTAGTATCATAAAAACTTGTAATTCAACCCTTGACCTTGATTTTTTCGAAGGTTATTTAATCAATAAATATGCATCTGTCTTAGTTAATGACCTAACCAGTACACCCTTTCTTTCTCCGATTTGGAGCGAATAATTGTTTTTGATGTTGCATTTTGGTGATTTTCTTGTATTTTTGTCATTGGATCTTTTGTATACATTTTTCTCCTTTGCATTTTGGCAACGCTTGTTTTGTTGCGGGGTATAAAAGCTGATTTTTCTTGTAATGTCAACTACCACTGACGAAGGGGATCCAAAGAATCCCCGAAACGCCGTATGGCTTTTAATAAATTCATGTGCAATTTTTTTCGTTGTTTTATTTAATTTACAGTATTGCACAGTTTGTGGCGTTTTCCTGAGTAATACGGTGCCTAAAGCCGTTTAAGGCCACCCCCCTAGAGGGTCTAGAATTTTTCCTCGGGGCTCAAATTCGCAAAGCTGATTTTTCTTGTAATGTCAACTACCACTGACGAAGGGGATCCAAAGAATCCCCGAAACGCCGTATGGCTTTTAATAAATTCATGTGCAATTTTTTTCGTTGTTTTATTTAATTTACAGTATTGCACAGTTTGTGGCGTTTTCCTGAGTAATACGGTGCCTAAAGCCGTTTAAGGCCACCCCCCTAGAGGGTCTAGAATTTTTCCTCGGGGCTCAAATTCGCACAGAATGTGTAGTATTATGCATAGAAGCCCTGCGAGTTTGGAGTCCAAGCGACTTGATTTTGGGGGGTTGGGCCTGCTCCCTATATGGCCTTGTAGCCGTTCTGAGTCGCTCACAGACTGAGTAATACGGTGCCTAAAGCCGTTTAAGGCCACCCCCCTAGAGGGTCTAGAATTTTTCCTCGGGGCTCAAATTCGCACAGAATGTGTAGTATTATGCATAGAAGATACCCTGCGAGTTTGGAGTCCAAGCGACTTGATTTTGGGGGGTTGGGCCTGCTCCCTATATGGCCTTGTAGCCGTTCTGAGTCGCTCACAGACTGAGTAATACGGTGCCTAAAGCCGTTTAAGGCCACCCCCCTAGAGGGTCTAGAATTTTTCCTCGGGGCTCAAATTCGCACAGAATGTGTAGTATTATGCATAGAAGATACCCTGCGAGTTTGGAGTCCAAGCGACTTGATTTTGGGGGGTTGGGCCTGCTCCCTATATGGCCTTGTAGCCGTTCTGAGTCGCTCACAGACTGAGTAATACGGTGCCTAAAGCCGTTTAAGGCCACCCCCCTAGAGGGTCTAGAATTTTTCCTCGGGGCTCAAATTCGCACAGAATGTGTAGTATTATGCATAGAAGATACCCTGCGAGTTTGGAGTCCAAGCGACTTGATTTTGGGGGGTTGGGCCTGCTCCCTATATGGCCTTGTAGCCGTTCTGAGTCGCTCACAGACTGAGTAATACGGTGCCTAAAGCCGTTTAAGGCCACCCCCCTAGAGGGTCTAGAATTTTTCCTCGGGGCTCAAATTCGCACAGAATGTGTAGTATTATGCATAGAAGATACCCTGCGAGTTTGGAGTCCAAGCGACTTGATTTTGGGGGGTTGGGCCTGCTCCCTATATGGCCTTGTAGCCGTTCTGAGTCGCTCACAGACTGAGTAATACGGTGCCTAAAGCCGTTTAAGGCCACCCCCCTAGAGGGTCTAGAATTTTTCCTCGGGGCTCAAATTCGCACAGAATGTGTAGTATTATGCATAAAAGATACCCTGCGAGTTTGGAGTCCAAGCGACTTGATTTTGGGGGGTTGGGCCTGCTCCCTATATGGCCTTGTAGCCGTTCTGAGTCGCTCACAGACTGAGTAATACGGTGCCTAAAGCCGTTTAAGGCCACCCCCCTAGAGGGTCTAGAATTTTTCCTCGGGGCTCAAATTCGCACAGAATGTGTAGTATTATGCATAGAAGATACCCTGCGAGTTTGGAGTCCAAGCGACTTGATTTTGGGGGGTTGGGCCTGCTCCCTATATGGCCTTGTAGCCGTTCTGAGTCGCTCACAGACTGAGTAATACGGTGCCTAAAGCCGTTTTAGGCCACCCCCCTAGAGGGTCTAGAATTTTTCCTCGGGGCTCAAATTCGCACAGAATGTGTAGTATTATGCATAGAAGATACCCTGCGAGTTTGGAGTCCAAGCGACTTGATTTTGGGGGGTTGGGCCTGCTCCCTATATGGCCTTGTAGCCGTTCTGAGTCGCTCACAGACTGAGTAATACGGTGCCTAAAGCCGTTTAAGGCCACCCCCCTAGAGGGTCTAGAATTTTTCCTCGGGGTTCAAATTCGCACAGAATGTGTAGTATTATGCATAGAAGATACCCTGCGAGTTTGGAGTCCAAGCGACTTGATTTTGGGGGGTTGGGCCTGCTCCCTATATGGCCTTGTAGCCGTTCTGAGTCGCTCACAGACTGAGTAATACGGTGCCTAAAGCCGTTTAAGGCCACCCCCTAGAGGGTCTAGAATTTTTCCTCGGGGCTCAAATTCGCACAGAATGTGTAGTATTATGCATAGAAGATACCCTGCGAGTTTGGAGTCCAAGCGACTTGATTTTGGGGGGTTGGGCCTGCTCCCTATATGGCCTTGTAGCCGTTCTGAGTCGCTCACAGACTGAGTAATACGGTGCCTAAAGCCGTTTAAGGCCACCCCCCTAGAGGGTCTAGAATTTTTCCTCGGGGCTCAAATTCGCACAGAATGTGTAGTATTATGCATAGAAGCCCTGCGAGTTTGGAGTCCAAGCGACTTGATTTTGGGGGGTTGGGCCTGCTCCCTATATGGCCTTGTAGCCGTTCTGAGTCGCTCACAGACTGAGTAATACGGTGCCTAAAGCCGTTTAAGGCCACCCCCCTAGAGGGTCTAGAATTTTTCCTCGGGGCTCAAATTCGCACAGAATGTGTAGTATTATGCATAGAAGATACCCTGCGAGTTTGGAGTCCAAGCGACTTGATTTTGGGGGGTTGGGCCTGCTCCCTATATGGCCTTGTAGCCGTTCTGAGTCGCTCACAGACTGAGTAATACGGTGCCTAAAGCCGTTTAAGGCCACCCCCCTAGAGGGTCTAGAATTTTTCCTCGGGGCTCAAATTCGCACAGAATGTGTAGTATTATGCATAGAAGATACCCTGCGAGTTTGGAGTCCAAGCGACTTGATTTTGGGGGGTTGGGCCTGCTCCCTATATGGCCTTGTAGCCGTTCTGAGTCGCTCACAGACTGAGTAATACGGTGCCTAAAGCCGTTTAAGGCCACCCCCCTAGAGGGTCTAGAATTTTTCCTCGGGGCTCAAATTCGCACAGAATGTGTAGTATTATGCATAGAAGATACCCTGCGAGTTTGGAGTCCAAGCGACTTGATTTTGGGGGGTTGGGCCTGCTCCCTATATGGCCTTGTAGCCGTTCTGAGTCGCTCACAGACTGAGTAATACGGTGCCTAAAGCCGTTTAAGGCCACCCCCCTAGAGGGTCTAGAATTTTTCCTCGGGGCTCAAATTCGCACAGAATGTGTAGTATTATGCATAGAAGATACCCTGCGAGTTTGGAGTCCAAGCGACTTGATTTTGGGGGGTTGGGCCTGCTCCCTATATGGCCTTGTAGCCGTTCTGAGTCGCTCACAGACTGAGTAATACGGTGCCTAAAGCCGTTTAAGGCCACCCCCCTAGAGGGTCTAGAATTTTTCCTCGGGGCTCAAATTCGCACAGAATGTGTAGTATTATGCATAAAAGATACCCTGCGAGTTTGGAGTCCAAGCGACTTGATTTTGGGGGGTTGGGCCTGCTCCCTATATGGCCTTGTAGCCGTTCTGAGTCGCTCACAGACTGAGTAATACGGTGCCTAAAGCCGTTTAAGGCCACCCCCCTAGAGGGTCTAGAATTTTTCCTCGGGGCTCAAATTCGCACAGAATGTGTAGTATTATGCATAGAAGATACCCTGCGAGTTTGGAGTCCAAGCGACTTGATTTTGGGGGGTTGGGCCTGCTCCCTATATGGCCTTGTAGCCGTTCTGAGTCGCTCACAGACTGAGTAATACGGTGCCTAAAGCCGTTTTAGGCCACCCCCCTAGAGGGTCTAGAATTTTTCCTCGGGGCTCAAATTCGCACAGAATGTGTAGTATTATGCATAGAAGATACCCTGCGAGTTTGGAGTCCAAGCGACTTGATTTTGGGGGGTTGGGCCTGCTCCCTATATGGCCTTGTAGCCGTTCTGAGTCGCTCACAGACTGAGTAATACGGTGCCTAAAGCCGTTTAAGGCCACCCCCCTAGAGGGTCTAGAATTTTTCCTCGGGGTTCAAATTCGCACAGAATGTGTAGTATTATGCATAGAAGATACCCTGCGAGTTTGGAGTCCAAGCGACTTGATTTTGGGGGGTTGGGCCTGCTCCCTATATGGCCTTGTAGCCGTTCTGAGTCGCTCACAGACTGAGTAATACGGTGCCTAAAGCCGTTTAAGGCCACCCCCTAGAGGGTCTAGAATTTTTCCTCGGGGCTCAAATTCGCACAGAATGTGTAGTATTATGCATAGAAGATACCCTGCGAGTTTGGAGTCCAAGCGACTTGATTTTGGGGGGTTGGGCCTGCTCCCTATATGGCCTTGTAGCCGTTCTGAGTCGCTCACAGACTGAGTAATACGGTGCCTAAAGCCGTTTAAGGCCACCCCCCTAGAGGGTCTAGAATTTTTCCTCGGGGCTCAAATTCGCACAGAATGTGTAGTATTATGCATAGAAGATACCCTGCGAGTTTGGAGTCCAAGCGACTTGATTTTGGGGGGTTGGGCCTGCTCCCTATATGGCCTTGTAGCCGTTCTGAGTCGCTCACAGACTGAGTAAAACGGTGCCTAAAGCCGTTTAAGGCCACCCCCCTAGAGGGTCTAGAATTTTTCCTCGGGGCTCAAATTCGCACAGAATGTGTAGTATTATGCATAGAAGATACCCTGCGAGTTTGGAGTCCAAGCGACTTGATTTTGGGGGGTTGGGCCTGCTCCCTATATGGCCTTGTAGCCGTTCTGAGTCGCTCACAGACTGAGTAATACGGTGCCTAAAGCCGTTTAAGGCCACCCCCCTAGAGGGTCTAGAATTTTTCCTCGGGGCTCAAATTCGCACAGAATGTGTAGTATTATGCATAGAAGATACCCTGCGAGTTTGGAGTCCAAGCGACTTGATTTTGGGGGGTTGGGCCTGCTCCCTATATGGCCTTGTAGCCGTTCTGAGTCGCTCACAGACTGAGTAATACGGTGCCTAAAGCCGTTTAAGGCCACCCCCCTAGAGGGTCTAGAATTTTTCCTCGGGGCTCAAATTCGCACAGAATGTGTAGTATTATGCATAGAAGATACCCTGCGAGTTTGGAGTCCAAGCGACTTGATTTTGGGGGGTTGGGCCTGCTCCCTATATGGCCTTGTAGCCGTTCTGAGTCGCTCACAGACTGAGTAATACGGTGCCTAAAGCCGTTTAAGGCCACCCCCCTAGAGGGTCTAGAATTTTTCCTCGGGGCTCAAATTCGCACAGAATGTGTAGTATTATGCATAGAAGATACCCTGCGAGTTTGGAGTCCAAGCGACTTGATTTTGGGGGGTTGGGCCTGCTCCCTATATGGCCTTGTAGCCGTTCTGAGTCGCTCACAGACTGAGTAATACGGTGCCTAAAGCCGTTTAAGGCCACCCCCCTAGAGGGTCTAGAATTTTTCCTCGGGGCTCAAATTCGCACAGAATGTGTAGTATTATGCATAGAAGATACCCTGCGAGTTTGGAGTCCAAGCGACTTGATTTTGGGGGGTTGGGCCTGCTCCCTATATGGCCTTGTAGCCGTTCTGAGTCGCTCACAGACTGAGTAATACGGTGCCTAAAGCCGTTTTAGGCCACCCCCCTAGAGGGTCTAGAATTTTTCCTCGGGGCTCAAATTCGCACAGAATGTGTAGTATTATGCATAGAAGATACCCTGCGAGTTTGGAGTCCAAGCGACTTGATTTTGGGGGGTTGGGCCTGCTCCCTATATGGCCTTGTAGCCGTTCTGAGTCGCTCACAGACTGAGTAATACGGTGCCTAAAGCCGTTTAAGGCCACCCCCCTAGAGGGTCTAGAATTTTTCCTCGGGGCTCAAATTCGCACAGAATGTGTAGTATTATGCATAGAAGATACCCTGCGAGTTTGGAGTCCAAGCGACTTGATTTTGGGGGGTTGGGCCTGCTCCCTATATGGCCTTGTAGCCGTTCTGAGTCGCTCACAGACTGAGTAATACGGTGCCTAAAGCCGTTTAAGGCCACCCCCCTAGAGGGTCTAGAATTTTTCCTCGGGGCTCAAATTCGCACAGAATGTGTAGTATTATGCATAGAAGATACCCTGCGAGTTTGGAGTCCAAGCGACTTGATTTTGGGGGGTTGGGCCTGCTCCCTATATGGCCTTGTAGCCGTTCTGAGTCGCTCACAGACTGAGTAATACGGTGCCTAAAGCCGTTTAAGGCCACCCCCCTAGAGGGTCTAGAATTTTTCCTCGGGGCTCAAATTCGCACAGAATGTGTAGTATTATGCATAGAAGATACCCTGCGAGTTTGGAGTCCAAGCGACTTGATTTTGGGGGGTTGGGCCTGCTCCCTATATGGCCTTGTAGCCGTTCTGAGTCGCTCACAGACTGAGTAATACGGTGCCTAAAGCCGTTTAAGGCCACCCCCCTAGAGGGTCTAGAATTTTTCCTCGGGGCTCAAATTCGCACAGAATGTGTAGTATTATGCATAGAAGATACCCTGCGAGTTTGGAGTCCAAGCGACTTGATTTTGGGGGGTTGGGCCTGCTCCCTATATGGCCTTGTAGCCGTTCTGAGTCGCTCACAGACTGAGTAATACGGTGCCTAAAGCCGTTTAAGGCCACCCCCCTAGAGGGTCTAGAATTTTTCCTCGGGGCTCAAATTCGCACAGAATGTGTAGTATTATGCATAGAAGATACCCTGCGAGTTTGGAGTCCAAGCGACTTGATTTTGGGGGGTTGGGCCTGCTCCCTATATGGCCTTGTAGCCGTTCTGAGTCGCTCACAGACTGAGTAATACGGTGCCTAAAGCCGTTTAAGGCCACCCCCCTAGAGGGTCTAGAATTTTTCCTCGGGGCTCAAATTCGCACAGAATGTGTAGTATTATGCATAGAAGATACCCTGCGAGTTTGGAGTCCAAGCGACTTGATTTTGGGGGGTTGGGCCTGCTCCCTATATGGCCTTGTAGCCGTTCTGAGTCGCTCACAGACTGAGTAATACGGTGCCTAAAGCCGTTTAAGGCCACCCCCCTAGAGGATCTAAAATTTTTCCTCGGGGCTCAAATTCGCACAGAATGTGTAGTATTATGCATAGAAGATACCCTGCGAGTTTGGAGTCCAAGCGACTTGATTTTGGGGGGTTGGGCCTGCTCCCTATATGGCCTTGTAGCCGTTCTGAGTCGCTCACAGACTGAGTAATACGGTGCCTAAAGCCGTTTAAGGCCACCCCCCTAGAGGGTCTAGAATTTTTCCTCGGGGCTCAAATTCGCACAGAATGTGTAGTATTATGCATAGAAGATACCCTGCGAGTTTGGAGTCCAAGCGACTTGATTTTGGGGGGTTGGGCCTGCTCCCTATATGGCCTTGTAGCCGTTCTGAGTCGCTCACAGACTGAGTAATACGGTGCCTAAAGCCGTTTAAGGCCACCCCCCTAGAGGGTCTAGAATTTTTCCTCGGGGCTCAAATTCGCACAGAATGTGTAGTATTATGCATAGAAGATACCCTGCGAGTTTGGAGTCCAAGCGACTTGATTTTGGGGGGTTGGGCCTGCTCCCTATATGGCCTTGTAGCCGTTCTGAGTCGCTCACAGACTGAGTAATACGGTGCCTAAAGCCGTTTTAGGCCACCCCCCTAGAGGGTCTAGAATTTTTCCTCGGGGCTCAAATTCGCACAGAATGTGTAGTATTATGCATAGAAGATACCCTGGGAGTTTGGAGTCCAAGCGACTTGATTTTGGGTGGTTGGGCCTGCTCCCTATATGGCCTTGTAGCCGTTCTGAGTCGCTCACAGACTGAGTAATACGGTGCCTAAAGCCGTTTTAGGCCACCCCCCTAGAGGGTCTAGAATTTTTCCTCGGGGCTCAAATTCGCACAGAATGTGTAGTATTATGCATAGAAGATACCCTGCGAGTTTGGAGTCCAAGCGACTTGATTTTGGGGGGTTGGGCCTGCTCCCTATATGGCCTTGTAGCCGTTCTGAGTCGCTCACAGACTGAGTAATACGGTGCCTAAAGCCGTTTAAGGCCACCCCCCTAGAGGGTCAAGAATTTTTCCTCGGGGCTCAAATTCGCACAGAATGTGTAGTATTATGCATAGAAGATACCCTGCGAGTTTGGAGTCCAAGCGACTTGATTTTGGGGGGTTGGGCCTGCTCCCTATATGGCCTTGTAGCCGTTCTGAGTCGCTCACAGACTGAGTAATACGGTGCCTAAAGCCGTTTAAGGCCACCCCCTAAAGGGTCTAGAATTTATCCTCGGGGCTCAAATTCGCACAGAATGTGTAGTATTATGCATAGAAGATACCCTGCGAGTTTGGAGTCCAAGCGACTTGATTTTGGGGGGTTGGGCCTGCTCCCTATATGGCCTTGTAGCCGTTCTGAGTCGCTCACAGACTGAGTAATACGGTGAATAAAGCCGTTTAAGGCCACCCCCCTAGAGGGTCTAGAATTTTTCCTCGGGGCTCAAATTCGCACAGAATGTGTAGTATTATGCATAGAAGATACCCTGCGAGTTTGGAGTCCAAGCGACTTGATTTTGGGGGGTTGGGCCTGCTCCCTATATGGCCTTGTAGCCGTTCTGAGTCGCTCACAGACTGAGTAATACGGTGCCTAAAGCCGTTTAAGGCCACCCCCCTAGAGGGTCTAGAATTTTTCCTCGGGGCTCAAATTCGCACAGAATGTGTAGTATTATGCATAGAAGATACCCTGCGAGTTTGGAGTCCAAGCGACTTGATTTTGGGGGGTTGGGCCTGCTCCCTATATGGCCTTGTAGCCGTTCTGAGTCGCTCACAGACTGAGTAATACGGTGCCTAAAGCCGTTTAAGGCCACCCCCCTAGAGGGTCTAGAATTTTTCCTCGGGGCTCAAATTCGCACAGAATGTGTAGTATTATGCAAAGAAGATACCCTGCGAGTTTGGAGTCCAAGCGACTTGATTTTGGGGGGTTGGGCCTGCTCCCTATATGGCCTTGTAGCCGTTCTGAGTCGCTCACAGACTGAGTAATACGGTGCCTAAAGCCGTTTAAGGCCATCCCCCTAGAGGGTCTAGAATTTTTCCTCGGGGCTCAAATTCGCACAGAATGTGTAGTATTATGTATAGAAGATACCCTGCGAGTTTGGAGTCCAAGCGACTTGATTTTGGGGGGTTGGGCCTGCTCCCTATATGGCCTTGTAGCCGTTCTGAGTCGCTCACAGACTGAGTAATACGGTGCCTAAAGCCGTTTAAGGCCACCCCCCTAGAGGGTCTAGAATTTTTCCTCGGGGCTCAAATTCGCACAGAATGTGTAGTATTATGCATAGAAGATACCCTGCGAGTTTGGAGTCCAAGCGACTTGATTTTGGGGGGTTGGGCCTGCTCCCTATATGGCCTTGTAGCCGTTCTGAGTCGCTCACAGACTGAGTAATACGGTGCCTAAAGCCGTTTAAGGCCACCCCCCTAGAGGGTCTAGAATTTTTCCTCGGGGCTCAAATTCGCACAGAATGTGTAGTATTATGCATAGAAGATACCCTGCGAGTTTGGAGTCCAAGCGACTTGATTTTGGGGGGTTGGGCCTGCTCCCTATATGGCCTTGTAGCCGTTCTGAGTCGCTCACAGACTGAGTAATACGGTGCCTAAAGCCGTTTAAGGCCACCCCCCTAGAGGGTCTAGAATTTTTCCTCGGGGCTCAAATTCGCACAGAATGTGTAGTATTATGCATAGAAGATACCCTGCGAGTTTGGAGTCCAAGCGACTTGATTTTGGGGGATTGGGCCTGCTCCCTATATGGCCTTGTAGCCGTTCTGAGTCGCTCACAGACTGAGTAATACGGTGCCTAAAGCCGTTTTAGGCCACCCCCCTAGAGGGTCTAGAATTTTTCCTCGGGGCTCAAATTCGCACAGAATGTGTAGTATTATGCATAGAAGATACCCTGCGAGTTTGGAGTCCAAGCGACTTGATTTTGGGGGGTTGGGCCTGCTCCCTATATGGCCTTGTAGCCGTTCTGAGTCGCTCACAGACTGAGTAATACGGTGCCTAAAGCCGTTTAAGGCCACCCCCCTAGAGGGTCTAGAATTTTTCCTCGGGGCTCAAAACCGCACAGAATGTGTAGTATTATGCATAGAAGATACCCTGCGAGTTTGGAGTCCAAGCGACTTGATTTTGGGGGGTTGGGCCTGCTCCCTATATGGCCTTGTAGCCGTTCTGAGTCTCTCACAGACTGAGTAATACGGTGCCTAAAGCCGTTTAAGGCCACCCCCCTAGAGGGTCTAGAATTTTTCCTCGGGGCGCAAATTCGCACAGAATGTGTAGTATTATGCATAGAAGATACCCTGCGAGTTTGGAGTCCAAGCGACTTGATTTTGGGGGGTTGGGCCTGCTCCCTATATGGCCTTGTAGCCGTTCTGAGTCGCTCACAGACTGAGTAATACGGTGCCTAAAGCCGTTTAAGGCCACCCCCCTAGAGGGTCTAGAATTTTTCCTCTGGGCTCAAATTCGCACAGAATGTGTAGTATTATGCATAGAAGATACCCTGCGAGTTTGGAGTCCAAGCGACTTGATTTTGGGGGGTTGGGCCTGCTCCCTATATGGCCTTGTAGCCGTTCTGAGTCGCTCACAGACTGAGTAATACGGTGCCTAAAGCCGTTTAAGGCCACCCCCCTAGAGGGTCTAGAATTTTTCCTCGGGGCTCAAATTCGCACAGAATGTGTAGTATTATGCATAGAAGATACCCTGCGAGTTTGGAGTCCAAGCGACTTGATTTTGGGGGGTTGGGCCTGCTCCCTATATGGCCTTGTAGCCGTTCTGAGTCGCTCACAGACTGAGTAATACGGTGCCTAAAGCCGTTTAAGGCCACCCCCCTAGAGGGTCTAGAATTTTTCCTCTGGGCTCAAATTCGCACAGAATGTGTAGTATTATGCATAGAAGATACCCTGCGAGTTTGGAGTCCAAGCGACTTGATTTTGGGGGGTTGGGCCTGCTCCCTATATGGCCTTGTAGCCGTTCTGAGTCGCTCACAGACTGAGTAATACGGTGCCTAAAGCCGTTTAAGGCCACCCCCCTAGAGGGTCTAGAATTTTTCCTCGGGGCTCAAATTCGCACAGAATGTGTAGTATTATGCATAGAAGATACCCTGCGAGTTTGGAGTCCAAGCGACTTGATTTTGGGGGGTTGGGCCTGCTCCCTATATGGCCTTGTAGCCGTTCTGAGTCGCTCACAGACTGAGTAATACGGTGCCTAAAGCCGTTTAAGGCCACCCCCCTAGAGGGTCTAGAATTTTTCCTCGGGGCTCAAATTCGCACAGAATGTGTAGTATTATGCATAGAAGATACCCTGCGAGTTTGGAGTCCAAGCGACTTGATTTTGGGGGGTTGGGCCTGCTCCCTATATGGCCTTGTAGCCGTTCTGAGTCGCTCACAGACTGAGTAATACGGTGCCTAAAGCCGTTTAAGGCCACCCCCCTAGAGGGTCTAGAATTTTTCCTCGGGGCTCAAATTCGCACAGAATGTGTAGTATTATGCATAGAAGATACCCTGCGAGTTTGGAGTCCAAGCGACTTGATTTTGTGGGGTTGGGCCTGCTCCCTATATGGCCTTGTAGCCGTTCTGAGTCGCTCACAGACTGAGTAATACGGTGCCTAAAGCCGTTTAAGGCCACCCCCCTAGAGGGTCTAGAATTTTTCCTCGGGGCTCAAATTCGCACAGAATGTGTAGTATTATGCATAGAAGATACCCTGCGAGTTTGGAGTCCAAGCGACTTGATTTTGGGGGGTTGGGCCTGCTCCCTATATGGCCTTGTAGCCGTTCTGAGTCGCTCACAGACTGAGTAATACGGTGCCTAAAGCCGTTTAAGGCCACCCCCCTAGAGGGTCTAGAATTTTTCCTCGGGGCTCAAATTCGCACAGAATGTGTAGTATTATGCATAGAAGATACCCTGCGAGTTTGGAGTCCAAGCGACTTGATTTTGGGGGGTTGGGCCTGCTCCCTATATGGCCTTGTAGCCGTTCTGAGTCGCTCACAGACTGAGTAATACGGTGCCTAAAGCCGTTTAAGGCCACCCCCCTAGAGGGTCTAGAATTTTTCCTCGGGGCTCAAATTCGCACAGAATGTGTAGTATTATGCATAGAAGATACCCTGCGAGTTTGGAGTCCAAGCGACTTGATTTTGGGGGGTTGGGCCTGCTCCCTATATGGCCTTGTAGCCGTTCTGAGTCGCTCACAGACTGAGTAATACGGTGCCTAAAGCCGTTTAAGGCCACCCCCCTAGAGGGTCTAGAATTTTTCCTCGGGGCTCAAATTCGCACAGAATGTGTAGTATTATGCATAGAAGATACCCTGCGAGTTTGGAGTCCAAGCGACTTGATTTTGGGGGGTTGGGCCTGCTCCCTATATGGCCTTGTAGCCGTTCTGAGTCGCTCACAGACTGAGTAATACGGTGCCTAAAGCCGTTTAAGGCCACCCCCCTAGAGGGTCTAGAATTTTTCCTCGGGGCTCAAATTCGCACAGAATGTGTAGTATTATGCATAGAAGATACCCTGCGAGTTTGGAGTCCAAGCGACTTGATTTTGGGGGGTTGGGCCTGCTCCCTATATGGCCTTGTAGCCGTTCTGAGTCGCTCACAGACTGAGTAATACGGTGCCTAAAGCCGTTTAAGGCCACCCCCCTAGAGGGTCTAGAATTTTTCCTCGGGGCTCAAATTCGCACAGAATGTGTAGTATTATGCATAGAAGATACCCTGCGAGTTTGGAGTCCAAGCGACTTGATTTTGGGGGGTTGGGCCTGCTCCCTATATGGCCTTGTAGCCGTTCTGAGTCGCTCACAGACTGAGTAATACGGTGCCTAAAGCCGTTTAAGGCCACCCCCCTAGAGGGTCTAGAATTTTTCCTCTGGGCTCAAATTCGCACAGAATGTGTAGTATTATGCATAGAAGATACCCTGCGAGTTTGGAGTCCAAGCGACTTGATTTTGGGGGGTTGGGCCTGCTCCCTATATGGCCTTGTAGCCGTTCTGAGTCGCTCACAGACTGAGTAATACGGTGCCTAAAGCCGTTTAAGGCCACCCCCCTAGAGGGTCTAGAATTTTTCCTCGGGGCTCAAATTCGCACAGAATGTGTAGTACTATGCATAGAAGATACCCTGCGAGTTTGGAGTCCAAGCGACTTGATTTTGGGGGGTTGGGCCTGCTCCCTATATGGCCTTGTAGCCGTTCTGAGTCGCTCACAGACTGAGTAATACGGTGCCTAAAGCCGTTTAAGGCCACCCCCCTAGAGGGTCTAGAATTTTTCCTCGGGGATCAAATTCGCACAGAATGTGTAGTATTATGCATAGAAGATACCCTGCGAGTTTGGAGTCCAAGCGACTTGATTTTGTGGGGTTGGGCCTGCTCCCTATATGGCCTTGTAGCCGTTCTGAGTCGCTCACAGACTGAGTAATACGGTGCCTAAAGCCGTTTTAGGCCACCCCCCTAGAGGGTCTAGAATTTTTCCTCGGGGCTCAAATTCGCACAGAATGTGTAGTATTATGCATAGAAGATACCCTGCGAGTTTGGAGTCCAAGCGACTTGATTTTGGGGGGTTGGGCCTGCTCCCTATATGACCTTGTAGCCGTTCTGAGTCGCTCACAGACTGAGTAATACGGTGCCTAAAGCCGTTTAAGGCCACCCCCCTAGAGGGTCTAGAATTTTTCCTCGGGGCTCAAATTCGCACAGAATGTGTAGTATTATGCATAGAAGATACCCTGCGAGTTTGGAGTCCAAGCGACTTGATTTTGGGGGGTTGGGCCTGCTCCCTATATGGCCTTGTAGCCGTTCTGAGTCGCTCACAGACTGAGTAATACGGTGCCTAAAGCCGTTTAAGGCCACCCCCCTAGAGGGTCTAGAATTTTTCCTCGGGGCTCAAATTCGCACAGAATGTGTAGTATTATGCATAGAAGATACCCTGCGAGTTTGGAGTCCAAGCGACTTGATTTTGGGGGGTTGGGCCTGCTCCCTATATGGCCTTGTAGCCGTTCTGAGTCGCTCACAGACTGAGTAATACGGTGCCTAAAGCCGTTTAAGGCCACCCCCCTAGAGGGTCTAGAATTTTTCCTCGGGGCTCAAATTCGCACAGAATGTGTAGTATTATGCATAGAAGATACCCTGCGAGTTTGGAGTCCAAGCGACTTGATTTTGGGGGGTTGGGCCTGCTCCCTATATGGCCTTGTAGCCGTTCTGAGTCGCTCACAGACTGAGTAATACGGTGCCTAAAGCCGTTTAAGGCCACCCCCCTAGAGGGTCTAGAATTTTTCCTCGGGGCTCAAATTTGCACAGAATGTGTAGTATTATGCATAGAAGATACCCTGCGAGTTTGGAGTCCAAGCGACTTGATTTTGGGGGGTTGGGCCTGCTCCCTATATGGCCTTGTAGCCGTTCTGAGTCGCTCACAGACTGAGTAATACGGTGCCTAAAGCCGTTTAAGGCCACCCCCCTAGAGGGTCTAGAATTTTTCCTCGGAGCTCAAATTCGCACAGAATGTGTAGTATTATGCATAGAAGATACCCTGCGAGTTTGGAGTCCAAGCGACTTGATTTTGGGGGGTTGGGCCTGCTCCCTATATCGCTCACTCCTTTCAAGAACGTCATATCTCAAAAATCACCAATTTTTAGTTACGACTGTTTTCAGAAAGCCCTGAAAGAGTAGTATAACCCTGTAAAATCGGCTTAACTTTAACTTAATAATTAGCCTCTAGAGGAAAGTAGAGAGAAGTTGTGCTGTTTCTGTATTAGTGGAGTTTTCTTTTCAAGACAGTCACAATTTAGTTATCTTCAGCCGTTGAGGAGGAAACACATCTGTCATTTAGTGCAAGACCGTATTATTTCTTCAGAAAACAGTATTGCGCCCAAGATAAGTGTATCTTTTATTCTTAGTTTTGTTTCAAAAATGTACTATTTAGTTTTATGTCAGTATTGTAGGGAAAGGGTGAAAATAATAAAATGGCTTATTTCGATTTATGACGCTCTTGCACAGTAAGTTAGAGAGGTTGACTGTACTATTTTAACTTATGACACTGTTGTCAATAGACATTTTTTCCTTAGACAAAGTAGGTTTGGATCAATTTGCTTTATGACACTTTTACAAAGAAAACTCAAACCCTTTTACGAAATTCTGCAGTTTTATTTTGGAATGTGTCATTATTGACAGTAAAATATTTACGGTTTGCAAGATGTTACGGGTTGAAGTCTGCTTCTTCCTGTTCACATTTCACTTCAACTTTTTTAAGATTAGTTCGGAAAAGTTAGATCTTCAGCAGATTTAAAATGAGCAATCCTCCCCAAATAACCTCCCTTTTTCCAAATCCTCATCCAAGCAGTGCTAACATCCTGTAACTCGATATGCATGCGGCCAATTCATTCTCCTGCAGGTGCAGTGAAATGACCATCTTATCTTGCTAGTGTCCTCTCCCCATCGGAAGAAGGCAATTTGGCGACCCGATAAGATCAACTCCTGAAAAACACTGGGCTCGAGGAGGCGGGCCACCCCTAGTCGAAAATTCCACTGACCTCCCATATCGGCCGGATGTAAGATTACCCCCTTTACTTGCCTTTTTCGTTGTCGCCTTCCTTCTTTTCCCATAAAAATTGCTTTTTTGTTGTTATTTGGTGGGGGGTGTTACGGGGTGTTTTTGTCCAGTGCCATTTCCATGGTAGCTACTCATTCAATTCAACTTCAAAATTTTAAAGGTGACCTTGGCTTTACTGACATTTCTTTAATATTTGAGTGCTAAGTGTGCTGTTGACTTTGAAAGAGGACTCTTTCCTACTCATTTTAATGAGTCACCTATTGATGTTTTGTTGCTGCTCACTTTGAAAATATAAATTACGAAAACGGAGAAAATTTTTTTGCAAAAACTTCATTGATCAAATTTTAGCTCCATACTAGACAAACGGCTTAAAAGCCTATTTTTAAGTTTTTTTTAAACTGGGCCACTTTGAAAATCAACGGTAAATTTTTTTCAATGGCAATAAGGAAACAATTATAGTTTCCCACATCTTTATATTATAAATTCAATACAAATGTTATGAGGTACTGAGGCTCATTTTTTGCATTTCCTCAATATTTGTACTTATAAACTTTTGTTAATTACCTCTTAAAGTAAAAGTTATTTGTTATTGTTAAAATATGATAATTAAGGTATTTTCGTAATACTCAACTGCAACCTTTTTAAATTTTAATTACACTCTTAAATTCCTTAAGAGGATCCAAGGGGAGTTAAGGGTCCAAATTTCCAGAAATTTTCTTGGGAAGGACCCTCCTTTGATACTCGGGTGTGTAATATTTACAACTTTTTTATAATAGGTTTGTCAAAATGCAAAATTTTTTACCAAAATAATCTATTAAATTCTTGGAAATGTATATTCGAAATTCGGATTAGATGAACCAAAAAAAGCTGCAAACTTGCTTTTTAGACCTATATTTCCAAAACATTTATGGGGGAGGTCCCCAGACCCCCCTTTAAGTTATTGGATCGCAATTACTCACATCCTTTATATATTATGTTTATTGAGAAGATTCAGTTTGATTTTGAAAATTTTTAGCCCCCCAAAAAACTAAATCATTTATCTTCCACTGTCTGTTAGCAAAAAAAATCAGTTCACTTTGAAAGGAATTGGAAAGGCAAATTGATAGAATTTAGTTAACTAACAGTTTAGTATTCAATAACATTTTCATTTATAGGCCAAGTAGAAAAATTTTAATTGTTAATTAATCTTAAATCCTTAATTTAATCGTAGTTTTATTTGTAAAAAAGGAGGTAAAAGTTTGTAAAACTATTTAAAATTGGTTGTTTTTAATTCTCTGTATCTTTTGTATTTATTTTCTTACTGTGCAATTTTTATGCGTTTTACTTTCTACTGTAATTTTAAGTATATTATTAATCTACTATTTAATTTTTTTTTGCATCGAAGTACAAGAGTCGAAATTTGTCTGAAAAAAAAGAGTTGTTTGTACAAGAGTTGGAAATAAAACAAAATTATATTGCTTTTTATGTTTTATTTTAATAACCAAATTCCTGTTGCTTTACCAAACTAATTATTTTAATTTCAACCGAAAACTGTAATAAAGGTATTTCAGACAAGAAGAAATAATTGCCAGTTTGGAATGAAATTATCATTGCAAGGATGTCATAACTCTATAGATACTTCAATGTTAACTTCCAAATTGAAATATTTTAGTAACAATAATGTCATATTTTGACATACTACAAGCACCATCTATGAAATTTTGTGCAAGAGTGTCATAAAACAAGACGAACTATTTTTAAATTTAAATTTTTATATTAATTATTCTTCAAAAGGTGAGAAAGAAGTTGGGAATTATCTAAAAAGGTCTGCTGCATAATAAAAACTTCAATTGGGGGCTTAATATTTGTTTTAAATACATTTTATTCTACTTTTAAACTTTAAAATCGCTCTCCTGAAAAATCAGGTTTTTTGAGATATGACGTTCTTGAAAGGAGTGAGCGATATGGCCTTGTAGCCGTTCTGAGTCGCTCACAGACTGAGTAATACGGTGCCTAAAGCCGTTTAAGGCCACCCCCCTAGAGGGTCTAGAATTTTTCCTCGGGGCTCAAATTCGCACAGAATGTGTAGTATTATGCATAGAAGATACCCTGCGAGTTTGGAGTCCAAGCGACTTGATTTTGGGGGGTTGGGCCTGCTCCCTATATGGCCTTGTAGCCGTTCTGAGTCGCTCACAGACTGAGTAATACGGTGCCTAAAACCGTTTAAGGCCACCCCCCTAGAGGGTCTAGAATTTTTCCTCGGGGCTCAAATTCGCACAGAATGTGTAGTATTATGTATAGAAGATACCCTGCGAGTTTGGAGTCCAAGCGACTTGATTTTGGGGGGTTGGGCCTGCTCCCTATATGGCCTTGTAGCCGTTCTGAGTCGCTCACAGACTGAGTAATACGGTGCCTAAAGCCGTTTAAGGCCACCCCCCTAGAGGGTCTAGAATTTTTCCTCGGGGCTCAAATTCGCACAGAATGTGTAGTACTATGCATAGAAGATACCCTGCGAGTTTGGAGTCCAAGCGACTTGATTTTGGGGGGTTGGGCCTGCTCCCTATATGGCCTTGTAGCCGTTCTGAGTCGCTCACAGACTGAGTAATACGGTGCCTAAAGCCGTTTAAGGCCACCCCCCTAGAGGGTCTAGAATTTTTCCTCGGGGCTCAAATTCGCACAGAATGTGTAGTATTATGCATAGAAGATACCCTGCGAGTTTGGAGTCCAAGCGACTTGATTTTGGGGGGTTGGGCCTGCTCCCTATATGGCCTTGTAGCCGTTCTGAGTCGCTCACAGACTGAGTAATACGGTGCCTAAAGCCGTTTAAGGCCACCCCCCTAGAGGGTCTAGAATTTTTCCTCGGGGCTCAAATTCGCACAGAATGTGTAGTATTATGCATAGAAGATACCCTGCGAGTTTGGAGTCCAAGCGACTTGATTTTGGGGGGTTGGGCCTGCTCCCTATATGGCCTTGTAGCCGTTCTGAGTCGCTCACAGACTGAGTAATACGGTGCCTAAAGCCGTTTAAGGCCACCCCCCTAGAGGGTCTAGAATTTTTCCTCGGGGCTCAAATTCGCACAGAATGTGTAGTATTATGCATAGAAGATACCCTGCGAGTTTGGAGTCCAAGCGACTTGATTTTGGGGGGTTGGGCCTGCTCCCTATATGGCCTTGTAGCCGTTCTGAGTCGCTCACAGACTGAGTAATACGGTGCCTAAAGCCGTTTAAGGCCACCCCCCTAGAGGTCTAGAATTTTTCCTCGGAGCTCAAATTCGCACAGAATGTGTAGTATTATGCATAGAAGATACCCTGCGAGTTTGGAGTCCAAGCGACTTGATTTTGGGGGGTTGGGCCTGCTCCCTATATGGCCTTGTAGCCGTTCTGAGTCGCTCACAGACTGAGTAATACGGTGCCTAAAGCCGTTTAAGGCCACCCCCCTAGAGGGTCTAGAATTTTTCCTCGGGGCTCAAATTCGCACAGAATGTGTAGTATTATGCATAGAAGATACCCTGCGAGTTTGGAGTCCAAGCGACTTGATTTTGGGGGTTGGGCCTGCTCCCTATATGGCCTTGTAGCCGTTCTGAGTCGCTCACAGACTGAGTAATACGGTGCCTAAAACCGTTTAAGGCCACCCCCCTAGAGGGTCTAGAATTTTTCCTCGGGGCTCAAATTCGCACAGAATGTGTAGTATTATGTATAGAAGATACCCTGCGAGTTTGGAGTCCAAGCGACTTGATTTTGGGGGGTTGGGCCTGCTCCCTATATGGCCTTGTAGCCGTTCTGAGTCGCTCACAGACTGAGTAATACGGTGCCTAAAGCCGTTTAAGGCCACCCACCTAGAGGGTCTAGAATTTTTCCTCGGGGCTCAAATTCGCACAGAATGTGTAGTATTATGCATAGAAGATACCCTGCGAGTTTGGAGTCCAAGCGACTTGATTTTGGGGGGTTGGGCCTGCTCCCTATATGGCCTTGTAGCCGTTCTGAGTCGCTCACAGACTGAGTAATACGGTGCCTAAAGCCGTTTAAGGCCACCCCCCTAGAGGGTCTAGAATTTTTCCTCGGGGCTCAAATTCGCACAGAATGTGTAGTATTATGCATAGAAGATACCCTGCGAGTTTGGAGTCCAAGCGACTTGATTTTGGGGGGTTGGGCCTGCTCCCTATATGGCCTTGTAGCCGTTCTGAGTCGCTCACAGACTGAGTAATACGGTGCCTAAAGCCGTTTAAGGCCACCCCCCTAGAGGGTCTAGAATTTTTCCTCGGGGCTCAAATTCGCACAGAATGTGTAGTATTATGCATAGAAGATACCCTGCGAGTTTGGAGTCCAAGCGACTTGATTTTGGGGGGTTGGGCCTGCTCCCTATATGGCCTTGTAGCCGTTCTGAGTCGCTCACAGACTGAGTAATACGGTGCCTAAAGCCGTTTAAGGCCACCCCCCTAGAGGGTCTAGAATTTTTCCTCGGGGCTCAAATTCGCACAGAATGTGTAGTATTATGCATAGAAGATACCCTGCGAGTTTGGAGTCCAAGCGACTTGATTTTGGGGGGTTGGGCCTGCTCCCTATATGGCCTTGTAGCCGTTCTGAGTCGCTCACAGACTGAGTAATACGGTGCCTAAAGCCGTTTAAGGCCACCCCCCTAGAGGGTCTAGAATTTTTCCTCGGGGCTCAAATTCACACAGAATGTGTAGTATTATGCATAGAAGATACCCTGCGAGTTTGGAGTCCAAGCGACTTGATTTTGGGGGGTTGGGCCTGCTCCCTAT
This sequence comes from Tetragnatha versicolor, assembly GCA_024610705.1. NCBI lineage: Eukaryota > Metazoa > Arthropoda > Arachnida > Araneae > Tetragnathidae > Tetragnatha > Tetragnatha versicolor. The sequence goes on from JANDEH010000006.1 coordinate 69,811,400, forward strand.
ATGGCCTTGTAGCCGTTCTGAGTCGCTCACAGACTGAGTAATACGGTGCCTAAAGCCGTTTTAGGCCACCCCCCTAGAGGGTCTAGAATTTTTCCTCGGGGCTCAAATTCGCACAGAATGTGTAGTATTATGCATAGAAGATACCCTGCGAGTTTGGAGTCCAAGCGACTTGATTTTGGGGGGTTGGGCCTGCTCCCTATATGGCCTTGTAGCCGTTCTGAGTCGCTCACAGACTGAGTAATACGGTGCCTAAAGCCGTTTAAGGCCACCCCCCTAGAGGGTCTAGAATTTTTCCTCGGGGCTCAAAACCGCACAGAATGTGTAGTATTATGCATAGAAGATACCCTGCGAGTTTGGAGTCCAAGCGACTTGATTTTGGGGGTTGGGCCTGCTCCCTATATGGCCTTGTAGCCGTTCTGAGTCTCTCACAGACTGAGTAATACGGTGCCTAAAGCCGTTTAAGGCCACCCCCCTAGAGGGTCTAGAATTTTTCCTCGGGGCTCAAATTCGCACAGAATGTGTAGTATTATGCATAGAAGATACCCTGCGAGTTTGGAGTCCAAGCGACTTGATTTTGGGGGGTTGGGCCTGCTCCCTATATGGCCTTGTAGCCGTTCTGAGTCACTCACAGACTGAGTAATACGGTGCCTAAAGCCGTTTAAGGCCACCCCCCTAGAGGGTCTAGAATTTTTCCTCGGGGCTCAAATTCGCACAGAATGTGTAGTATTATGCATAGAAGATACCCTGCGAGTTTGGAGTCCAAGCGACTTGATTTTGGGGGGTTGGGCCTGCTCCCTATATGGATTTGTAGCCGTTCTGAGTCGCTCACAGACTGAGTAATACGGTGCCTAAAGCCGTTTAAGGCCACCCCCCTAGAGGGTCTAGAATTTTTCCTCTGGGCTCAAATTCGCACAGAATGTGTAGTATTATGCATAGAAGATACCCTGCGAGTTTGGAGTCCAAGCGACTTGATTTTGGGGGGTTGGGCCTGCTCCCTATATGGCCTTGTAGCCGTTCTGAGTCGCTCACAGACTGAGTAATACGGTGCCTAAAGCCGTTTAAGGCCACCCCCCTAGAGGGTCTAGAATTTTTCCTCGGGCTCAAATTCGCACAGAATGTGTAGTATTATGCATAGAAGATACCCTGCGAGTTTGGAGTCCAAGCGACTTGATTTTTGGGGGTTGGGCCTGCTCCCTATATGGCCTTGTAGCCGTTCTGAGTCGCTCACAGACTGAGTAATACGGTGCCTAAAGCCGTTTAAGGCCACCCCCCTAGAGGGTCTAGAATTTTTCCTCGGGGCTCAAATTCGCACAGAATGTGTAGTATTATGCATAGAAGATACCCTGCGAGTTTGGAGTCCAAGCGACTTGATTTTGGGGGGTTGGGCCTGCTCCCTATATGGCCTTGTAGCCGTTCTGAGTCGCTCACAGACTGAGTAATACGGTGCCTAAAGCCGTTTAAGGCCACCCCCCTAGAGGGTCTAGAATTTTTCCTTGGGGCTCAAATTCGCACAGAATGTGTAGTATTATGCATAGAAGATACCCTGCGAGTTTGGAGTCCAAGCGACTTGATTTTGGGGGGTTGGGCCTGCTCCCTATATGGCCTTGTAGCCGTTCTGAGTCGCTCACAGACTGAGTAATACGGTGCCTAAAGCCGTTTAAGGCCACCCCCCTAGAGGGTCTAGAATTTTTCCTCGGGGCTCAAATTCGCACAGAATGTGTAGTACTATGCATAGAAGATACCCTGCGAGTTTGGAGTCCAAGCGACTTGATTTTGGGGGGTTGGGCCTGCTCCCTATATGGCCTTGTAGCCGTTCTGAGTCGCTCACAGACTGAGTAATACGGTGCCTAAAGCCGTTTAAGGCCACCCCCCTAGAGGGTCTAGAATTTTTCCTCGGGGATCAAATTAGCACAGAATGTGTAGTATTATGCATAGAAGATACCCTGCGAGTTTGGAGTCCAAGCGACTTGATTTTGTGGGGTTGGGCCTGCTCCCTATATGGCCTTGTAGCCGTTCTGAGTCGCTCACAGACTGAGTAATACGGTGCCTAAAGCCGTTTTAGGCCACCCCCCTAGAGGGTCTAGAATTTTTCCTCGGGGCTCAAATTCGCACAGAATGTGTAGTATTATGCATAGAAGATACCCTGCGAGTTTGGAGTCCAAGCGACTTGATTTTGGGGGGTTGGGCCTGCTCCCTATATGACCTTGTAGCCGTTCTGAGTCGCTCACAGACTGAGTAATACGGTGCCTAAAGCCGTTTAAGGCCACCCCCCTAGAGGGTCTAGAATTTTTCCTCGGGCTCAAATTCGCACAGAATGTGTAGTATTATGCATAGAAGATACCCTGCGAGTTGGAGTCCAAGCGACTTGATTTTGGGGGGTTGGGCCTGCTCCCTATATGGCCTTGTAGCCGTTCTGAGTCGCTCACAGACTGAGTAATACGGTGCCTAAAGCCGTTTAAGGCCACCCCCCTAGAGGGTCTAGAATTTTTCCTCGGGGCTCAAATTCGCACAGAATGTGTAGTATTATGCATAGAAGATACCCTGCGAGTTTGGAGTCCAAGCGACTTGATTTTGGGGGGTTGGGCCTGCTCCCTATATGGCCTTGTAGCCGTTCTGAGTCGCTCACAGACTGAGTAATACGGTGCCTAAAGCCGTTTAAGGCCACCCCCCTAGAGGGTCTAGAATTTTTCCTCGGGGCTCAAATTCGCACAGAATGTGTAGTATTATGCATAGAAGATACCCTGCGAGTTTGGAGTCCAAGCGACTTGATTTTGGGGGGTTGGGCCTGCTCCCTATATGGCCTTGTAGCCGTTCTGAGTCGCTCACAGACTGAGTAATACGGTGCCTAAAGCCGTTTAAGGCCACCCCCCTAGAGGGTCTAGAATTTTTCCTCGGGGCTCAAATTCGCACAGAATGTGTAGTATTATGCATAGAAGATACCCTGCGAGTTTGGAGTCCAAGCGACTTGATTTTGGGGGGTTGGGCCTGCTCCCTATATGGCCTTGTAGCCGTTCTGAGTCGCTCACAGACTGAGTAATACGGTGCCTAAAGCCGTTTAAGGCCACCCCCCTAGAGGGTCTAGAATTTTTCCTCGGAGCTCAAATTCGCACAGAATGTGTAGTATTATGCATAGAAGATACCCTGCGAGTTTGGAGTCCAAGCGACTTGATTTTGGGGGGTTGGGCCTGCTCCCTATATGGCCTTGTAGCCGTTCTGAGTCGCTCACAGACTGAGTAATACGGTGCCTAAAGCCGTTTAAGGCCACCCCCCTAGAGGGTCTAGAATTTTTCCTCGGGGCTCAAATTCGCACAGAATGTGTAGTATTATGCATAGAAGATACCCTGCGAGTTTGGAGTCCAAGCGACTTGATTTTGGGGGGTTGGGCCTGCTCCCTATATGGCCTTGTAGCCGTTCTGAGTCGCTCACAGACTGAGTAATACGGTGCCTAAAACCGTTTAAGGCCACCCCCCTAGAGGGTCTAGAATTTTTCCTCGGGGCTCAAATTCGCACAGAATGTGTAGTATTATGTATAGAAGATACCCTGCGAGTTTGGAGTCCAAGCGACTTGATTTTGGGGGGTTGGGCCTGCTCCCTATATGGCCTTGTAGCCGTTCTGAGTCGCTCACAGACTGAGTAATACGGTGCCTAAAGCCGTTTAAGGCCACCCCCCTAGAGGGTCTAGAATTTTTCCTCGGGGCTCAAATTCGCACAGAATGTGTAGTATTATGCATAGAAGATACCCTGCGAGTTTGGAGTCCAAGCGACTTGATTTTGGGGGGTTGGGCCTGCTCCCTATATGGCCTTGTAGCCGTTCTGAGTCGCTCACAGACTGAGTAATACGGTGCCTAAAGCCGTTTAAGGCCACCCCCCTAGAGGGTCTAGAATTTTTCCTCGGGGCTCAAATTCGCACAGAATGTGTAGTATTATGCATAGAAGATACCCTGCGAGTTTGGAGTCCAAGCGACTTGATTTTGGGGGGTTGGGCCTGCTCCCTATATGGCCTTGTAGCCGTTCTGAGTCGCTCACAGACTGAGTAATACGGTGCCTAAAGCCGTTTAAGGCCACCCCCCTAGAGGGTCTAGAATTTTTCCTCGGGGCTCAAATTCGCACAGAATGTGTAGTATTATGCATAGAAGATACCCTGCGAGTTTGGAGTCCAAGCGACTTGATTTTGGGGGGTTGGGCCTGCTCCCTATATGGCCTTGTAGCCGTTCTGAGTCGCTCACAGACTGAGTAATACGGTGCCTAAAGCCGTTTAAGGCCACCCCCCTAGAGGGTCTAGAATTTTTCCTCGGGGCTCAAATTCGCACAGAATGTGTAGTATTATGCATAGAAGATACCCTGCGAGTTTGGAGTCCAAGCGACTTGATTTTGGGGGGTTGGGCCTGCTCCCTATATGGCCTTGTAGCCGTTCTGAGTCGCTCACAGACTGAGTAATACGGTGCCTAAAGCCGTTTAAGGCCACCCCCCTAGAGGGTCTAGAATTTTTCCTCGGGGCTCAAATTCACACAGAATGTGTAGTATTATGCATAGAAGATACCCTGCGAGTTTGGAGTCCAAGCGACTTGATTTTGGGGGGTTGGGCCTGCTCCCTATATGGCCTTGTAGCCGTTCTGAGTCGCTCACAGACTGAGTAATACGGTGCCTAAAGCCGTTTTAGGCCACCCCCCTAGAGGGTCTAGAATTTTTCCTCGGGGCTCAAATTCGCACAGAATGTGTAGTATTATGCATAGAAGATACCCTGCGAGTTTGGAGTCCAAGCGACTTCATTTTGGGGGGTTGGGCCTGCTCCCTATATGGCCTTGTAGCCGTTCTGAGTCGCTCACAGACTGAGTAATACGGTGCCTAAAGCCGTTTAAGGCCACCCCCCTAGAGGGTCTAGAATTTTTCCTCGGGGCTCAAATTCGCACAGAATGTGTAGTATTATGCATAGAAGATACCCTGCGAGTTTGGAGTCCAAGCGACTTGATTTTGGGGGGTTGGGCCTGCTCCCTATATGGCCTTGTAGCCGTTCTGAGTCGCTCACAGACTGAGTAATACGGTGCCTAAAGCCGTTTAAGGCCACCCCCCTAGAGGGTCTAGAATTTTTCCTCGGGGCTCAAATTCGCACAGAATGTGTAGTATTATGCATAGAAGATACCCTGCGAGTTTGGAGTCCAAGCGACTTCATTTTGGGGGGTTGGGCCTGCTCCCTATATGGCCTTGTAGCCGTTCTGAGTCGCTCACAGACTGAGTAATACGGTGCCTAAAGCCGTTTTAGGCCACCCCCCTAGAGGGTCTAGAATTTTTCCTCGGGGCTCAAATTCGCACAGAATGTGTAGTATTATGCATAGAAGATACCCTGCGAGTTTGGAGTCCAAGCGACTTGATTTTGGGGGGTTGGGCCTGCTCCCTATATGGCCTTGTAGCCGTTCTGAGTCGCTCACAGACTGAGTAATACGGTGCCTAAAGCCGTTTAAGGCCACCCCCCTAGAGGTCTAGAATTTTTCCTCGGGGCTCAAAACCGCACAGAATGTGTAGTATTATGCATAGAAGATACCCTGCGAGTTTGGAGTCCAAGCGACTTGATTTTGGGGGTTGGGCCTGCTCCCTATATGGCCTTGTAGCCGTTCTGAGTCTCTCACAGACTGAGTAATACGGTGCCTAAAGCCGTTTAAGGCCACCCCCCTAGAGGGTCTAGAATTTTTCCTCGGGGCTCAAATTCGCACAGAATGTGTAGTATTATGCATAGAAGATACCCTGCGAGTTTGGAGTCCAAGCGACTTGATTTTGGGGGTTGGGCCTGCTCCCTATATGGCCTTGTAGCCGTTCTGAGTCACTCACAGACTGAGTAATACGGTGCCTAAAGCCGTTTAAGGCCACCCCCCTAGAGGGTCTAGAATTTTTCCTCGGGGCTCAAATTCGCACAGAATGTGTAGTATTATGCATAGAAGATACCCTGCGAGTTTGGAGTCCAAGCGACTTGATTTTGGGGGTTGGGCCTGCTCCCTATATGGCCTTGTAGCCGTTCTGAGTCGCTCACAGACTGAGTAATACGGTGCCTAAGCCGTTTAAGGCCACCCCCCTAGAGGGTCTAGAATTTTTCCTCGGGGCTCAAAACCGCACAGAATGTGTAGTATTATGCATAGAAGATACCCTGCGAGTTTGGAGTCCAAGCGACTTGATTTTGGGGGGTTGGGCCTGCTCCCTATATGGCCTTGTAGCCGTTCTGAGTCTCTCACAGACTGAGTAATACGGTGCCTAAAGCCGTTTAAGGCCACCCCCTAGAGGGTCTAGAATTTTTCCTCGGGGCTCAAATTCGCACAGAATGTGTAGTATTATGCATAGAAGATACCGTGCGAGTTTGGAGTCCAAGCGACTTGATTTTGGGGGTTGGGCCTGCTCCCTATATGGCCTTGTAGCCGTTCTGAGTCACTCACAGACTGAGTAATACGGTGCCTAAAGCCGTTTAAGGCCACCCCCCTAGAGGGTCTAGAATTTTTCCTCGGGCTCAAATTCGCACAGAATGTGTAGTATTATGCATAGAAGATACCCTGCGAGTTTGGAGTCCAAGCGACTTGATTTTGGGGGGTTGGGCCTGCTCCCTATATGGCCTTGTAGCCGTTCTGAGTCGCTCACAGACTGAGTAATACGGTGCCTAAAGCCGTTTAAGGCCACCCCCCTAGAGGGTCTAGAATTTTTCCTCTGGGCTCAAATTCGCACAGAATGTGTAGTATTATGCATAGAAGATACCCTGCGAGTTTGGAGTCCAAGCGACTTGATTTTGGGGGGTTGGGCCTGCTCCCTATATGGCCTTGTAGCCGTTCTGAGTCGCTCACAGACTGAGTAATACGGTGCCTAAAGCCGTTTAAGGCCACCCCCCTAGAGGGTCTAGAATTTTTCCTCGGGGCTCAAATTCGCACAGAATGTGTAGTATTATGCATAGAAGATACCCTGCGAGTTTGGAGTCCAAGCGACTTGATTTTGGGGGGTTGGGCCTGCTCCCTATATGGCCTTGTAGCCGTTCTGAGTCGCTCACAGACTGAGTAATACGGTGCCTAAAGCCGTTTAAGGCCACCCCCCTAGAGGGTCTAGAATTTTTCCTCGGGGCTCAAATTCGCACAGAATGTGTAGTATTATGCATAGAAGATACCCTGCGAGTTTGGAGTCCAAGCGACTTGATTTTGGGGGGTTGGGCCTGCTCCCTATATGGCCTTGTAGCCGTTCTGAGTCGCTCACAGACTGAGTAATACGGTGCCTAAAGCCGTTTAAGGCCACCCCCCTAGAGGGTCTAGAATTTTTCCTCGGGGCTCAAATTCGCACAGAATGTGTAGTATTATGCATAGAAGATACCCTGCGAGTTTGGAGTCCAAGCGACTTGATTTTGGGGGTTGGGCCTGCTCCCTATATGGCCTTGTAGCCGTTCTGAGTCGCTCACAGACTGAGTAATACGGTGCCTAAAGCCGTTTAAGGCCACCCCCCTAGAGGGTCTAGAATTTTTCCTCGGGGCTCAAATTCGCACAGAATGTGTAGTATTATGCATAGAAGATACCCTGCGAGTTTGGAGTCCAAGCGACTTGATTTTGGGGGTTGGGCCTGCTCCCTATATGGCCTTGTAGCCGTTCTGAGTCGCTCACAGACTGAGTAATACGGTGCCTAAAGCCGTTTAAGGCCACCCCCCTAGAGGGTCTAGAATTTTTCCTCGGGGCTCAAATTCACACAGAATGTGTAGTATTATGCATAGAAGATACCCTGCGAGTTTGGAGTCCAAGCGACTTGATTTTGGGGGGTTGGGCCTGCTCCCTATATGGCCTTGTAGCCGTTCTGAGTCGCTCACAGACTGAGTAATACGGTGCCTAAAGCCGTTTTAGGCCACCCCCCTAGAGGGTCTAGAATTTTTCCTCGGGGCTCAAATTCGCACAGAATGTGTAGTATTATGCATAGAAGATACCCTGCGAGTTTGGAGTCCAAGCGACTTCATTTTGGGGGGTTGGGCCTGCTCCCTATATGGCCTTGTAGCCGTTCTGAGTCGCTCACAGACTG